>OY796888.1:41470282-42070282 GCA_963680785.1 Diplosoma virens | reverse complement strand
AAAGGTCTTCACTTGGAATCGGTCTCCAAAATTCCTATTTTGGCGCAAAATCATAGCGTTCTCCAAAAAAAATTACGGCTGCTTCTGATCGACAAGACTTGTGCAAAATTGTTATACGGCATGCGGCCCGCGAGCCCGTAGTTGGACCACGCTGTTATAGAAGATTGCCGCTACTTATGATCGACAAGACTTGAATTGTGCAAAATTGTTCCGCGGGCCGCACGGGCCTGTAGTTGGACCACGCTGAACTACTCTATCCAGGATCCACTTCGACCTTTGTTGCATATCTTCAACAATCAAAACAATGTCATTTAATTGCGAATTCTTGTTTTTCTGAAACCATTTTCGCCTTCGAGAAAAGTTAGATAGAAATTCCTTTATCCAACGACACCAGAAGATTGAGTCATAGGATTCTAGATTGAACTCCTTCTGCCTTTGTTCATTGCTTGACAGCCACTTTCTCAAATGAAAACCACGCCTTCTAAGTAGTTCACATAATGACCTTTGAGCGGAAATCGCTTCTTCTACTGATGAAACCGAGAATAGACAATCGTCCACATAAAAGTTGTTGCGTACAATCTCTAATATAGTTGAATCGTAAAGGTGTGCAAAGTCCTATGCAGTTTGTCGCAGGCAGAAGTTGGCGCAGCTAGGTGAAGATTTTGCACCAAAAATGTGTACCAACATTTGATAGGAAATTGGAGTTTCCTCTAGACATCCGTTTGGCCACCAAAGAAAACGTAAGGCATTAGCATGCTCAGATTTCACAAATACTTGATGAAGCATTGCCTCTATATTGCCTACAAGTGCTATGCAGTTCTTTCAAAATCGCGTCAGGACTCCAATTAGAGTGTTCATTAACTCGGGACCTCGCATTAAGTTGTCGTTCAAAGATACGTTACTGCATCTAGCTGCACAGTCAAATACAACTCTCACTTTGTTAGGTTTATTAGGGTTGACCACTGGGTGTGAGGCAAGTACCACTTAGTAGCCACGTTAACACTTAATTCTTGACATGTTAATTTTCTTGCGTACCCTTTTCCTAGCCGTTTATTACGTCAATATACTTGGCCTTTAGATGTGGATCGATCACTTAGGAACCAATGCTTTAAAGTTGCGGGTCTGTGCTTTGCTATCGCATAGTTGTTGGGAAGACTAACTTTAGAGTGTCTCCAAAGTAACGGGAGTTGATAATGTCCTTTGTGTATGGTAACCGTATCTTGCATTAAGTAAAAAGCCGCACGATCTTTCTTGGAGTTTGAAGTATCTAAAACAGTTGTACCCTTTAGAAATTTTGAATCCCATAAACTCTCTATAAGTTGATAAGCTGCGTCATTTGTCTTATGTGAAAAGTGAACCTTGCAATTCGTAGAATAAGATGGTGATAGAGAAGGCCCGAGCAAAGACCAGCCCAGGGGTGTACAAATAGCTGACGGAGTACCACGCGGTCCTTTGCGAAATTCGCTAGTACAGAACAGCTGTGGTACGTCTACTCCAATTAATAAACCGACCTCGACGTTAGATAAAGTGTCGAGCTTTATTCCTTTTAGATGAGGAAGATTCAAAATTTTCCTTTGTGTCGGAACAAGATTAGGTCGAACTGGTATCTCATTGATCGAGAAAACATTAGGTATTGTGTAGTACACCTCTCCATCCAAACCAGAGAATTCAAGTTCACAAGATATGCCGTCGTATGCTTTAACCGAACCTGCCAAGGTCTGCAAACAAATTTTTTCGGATCAACCAGTAATTCCCAATGACTGAATGAGGGTCTTGTCACAAAATGTGTGAGTCACAAAATGATCCTTGGTCCAAGAACGCATACGTTAGAACTTCCCTTTCTTTATACCTTACCCTAACTGGAACTACACAAAGGTATACATTTGGATCAGAATCGGTGGCCTTTGAAACTGTCGAAAGCGCAATTGTGTTTTCTGGTGGGTTATCAGTATTAAGATTGCTGACTTCAGGCGCTGTTCTTTTGGAAACTGGGGATCTCTTTCTTGTAAAATGTAGTAGCGTGTGATAAAATGGGTTAGTGCAGCCTTCTACTGTACAAGAATTAACCTTTTTGCATTGGGGGGTGCGATCTCTAGAGCTGAAGCATTTATGGCATAGTCTGGAACGTTTAATAAATTCAAGTCGGTCCTCAATAGAAAATTTTGTAAATTCTTTACAGTCAATTAACCTATGTGTGCTAGATTTGCAGTACAAACATTCTCCCCAACAATTTTTGGGCTTCAATCTTCGATCGCTACTGTTAAAGGAAGTTGTAGTGTAAGAAGCCTTTACCTTAGACGTTGATGGCTTTACGTTTAAAGATCTTAAGCCAAATAGAGAATTTGTCTCTTCCGACTCCTGTTGTACAAATTCACTAAATTGTGAGAAATTGGCCAATTTTCCTGACCTATTTTCCACTTGAACGGCCCTTTTTACCCACCTGGTTCTTAGGTTGCACGGTAACTTTTTTACTAATAGAGTCAACGTGTATAAAGAGTCAAGATTGCTATAGCATCTGATGTCCTTAACTATGACACTACACTTTTCGAAAAGCTCTGCAAATCTTTTCAGTTCCTTTGCATCACCTGAAATAATCGAAGGGAATTTTTTGAGTCTTTGTTCGCAGACATCTGACGCAATCCACGGCGAGCCATATTCCCTAAAATGGCGATTCTTAGCTAATCGGTAACAATTTTGACCTGTTTCAGAAAAATGTTGTATCTTTTCTTTAACCGAATCCGTACAATGCTGAACGAGTAGGCAAAGAAGTGCTCTCTGGTCTTGCAACCTGGACTCGACATGCGTTTCAAAGTTACTAATGAATAGCTTAAACTCCAAAGGGTCTCCTAAAAATTTAGATAACTCTGGGCGTGGTAGAAACAAATTATCATATTTTACTGCATAAGGATATAATAAAGAGACAGGAGCCGTTTTTGGGGCATGGCTCGGCCCTGGTTCGTTGACCGTTTCATCCGGAAAATAGTGTTGCCCAACGCCTGCAGATCTATATTTGTATAGATTTGAAGTCGTTTCCGGAGCGAAATTTACTCGGCCACTTTGTGGTAAAGGGGCGCTCTGACTCCGTGGCGCTTTATATAGAGAGGCTTGTTTTACTTCAGATTATGCTTCTGATATCATAGTCACATTATCCCTAGGGGCAGTAGAGGGAAACTGTGCTGAACTTACAATCGTCCGAGCCTCAGATCTCAACGCCTGACCGAAGTAGCAATCTCCTAACTCATCTTTATCCTTTTGCTGCCTCCGAGTTGTTGAATTGTATACTGATGAAGTGCTAATTGAGACTCTACATGGCGCTCTAATAATATCGTCCTTACATTCTGCACCACTTTTAATTAATTGCAATGACGAACGTGGAAAGGCGTGACTAATGGCCAGGGAAAAGGGTTTAGCTTAAAGAGAAATCACTTCGAACTGCCCAAAGGGTTGCGTGATTTTACCTCAAGGTCGCGTTCTGCCTTGACATCTGAGTCCATCCAGATTTCGTACTGAGCATTCGCTAACTCTAATTTTCTGCGAGCCTCTTTTTGCCGTATCCTTTGTTTCAACTCATTTTGGGCCTCTTCCTCCTCAATAATTTCCTTTAGGTGAGCGGCCTATAGTTGTGCTAGCTTAAGTTTTTCGCGAGCGCGGAGACGTTTCATACTAATTCTCGATGACGTGCTAGAAACGTTAGAAGACTTCGAGCTCGAGTTTGAGGCTCTAGAGCAGGGTTTCCCAAACTGTGTGCCGTGAAAAGGATTAAAGTGTGCCCCAAAATTTTCTTGTTTTGACAGAAAGCCATAGAGTCTTGGTCTACAAATGACTTATGTGTTTTATGTAATTTTAGTATTGCTAAAAATCTTAAATATAGGCTGCTTCAGTGAAAATGTAAAAGGAAAGAGGCCATTTGTATATAGCTGTTTGTTTTTTGGGATATTCAAAGTTAGGGGCCCGAGGCAAGGATTCCCAAAAATTGATGTTCACTAAAAAAAAAGAGGGCTTTGATCTCGTATATCCTTTATTTTTCCCAAAATCATGGTGATCTCTAAAAAAAGAAGGTCTTCACTACGATTTGATTTCAAATCTCGCTATTTTTCTCCCAAAATCATAATGACCTCTAAAAAATATATACAGCAAAATAAAACTATATGCGGTATTTTCAAGGGGAGGTCCACTGGCTCATTCGCCTCACCCAATATCCACCACTGCCAGTATCAAAACAATTTTGTAGGCACCCTCTTTCATTTGGTATTGCTGCTATCATATATTGAATATAATTTCTGTATGTAAACTTGCAGAGTGTATTAAGTAGGCTTTCGTCTTTATGAAGTAAGTGTGCCGCAGGCAAACTCAGAATTTATTAGTGTGCCGTAATGAAAAAAAGTTGGAAAAGCACTGCTCTAGAGCATTCGCTGGGGGCCTTTGAACTTAATAAATCAGGACCAGGTTTACTTGATGAGGGCAGGTTGGCATCATCACAAAACGAACCCCTAATTTTTAGAAACCATTCCTCCCTACGGGTATCAAACTCGAACTTGTTATGAGTAACAGCGGCAATAAGCGTGGAATCAACACAATTATCAATCATAGAATCAATTAAGGTCTTGTGCTCTTGGTCAATTTTATCAAAAACAGTATTAGGTTTGTCTAAGTCAGGATTTCGTGACGACATCAACCTTTCAGCGCATCTATAATTTTCATTTAGCTGCAATTTTAAGTTTTCGATCGCCAAGTTAGTATTAGTTTATCTTCCTCAGATGTCATTATGCCAAACAGTATAAACAATAAACCAAACAATAATAACGATAAGTTCAAATTATAAGTTCTCACGTCTTGTCACACAAATCGCGTGACGCAATTTACTTTAGGTTTTTCAGGTATAAATATATTATTATTATTACAAATCGTTCCAACAATTTATGAGGTTTCACGTGTAGTAATTGAAATTTAGTACCGTTTACGCCGTTGATGTTGATGGATGCTTGCCGTCGTAGACTTTGACGCTCTTCGGAAATATTTTGATCACCAGTTAAACGATAAAAGCGTCGATAAAGCTTCTTCGTTAGGGTCTTCAAAGTTGACCTTTTTTCGACTTCCAAAACGAAGACGACGTTGGAAACTTTTTTCGACTGATGAAAATGAACCACGTTGAAATCTTTTTTGTCTTCAAAGACGAAGAGACCTTCGAAAACTTTTCCTTTCGACTTCAAAAGGGGAAACACGTTGAAAACTTTTTCTTTCGATTTCGAAAGGGGGTTAAGCGTTGAAAACTTTCTTCAAACTCGAAGGTAAAGAAAACGTCAAAAAGCAATCGTCGAAAGCTTTTTCAACATCCAAAATGAAGAATCGTTGAAAATTTTTTCAACTTTTTTTTTTTTAAGATATTAAAATTTATTCTATTTTAAGACAAATCAAAATCATCTCTTCTTGGAACCGCTTTTCTCTGCGCTCTTCTGTTTCCGCTCTTTCCCGCGCTGATGACGCATTAAGTTCTTTTCGCGTAACTTCTTGTGCTTCAGGATGTCTCGGGGATGTTTCAGTTCGCGTTTCGCCTTCTTTCCGCCCAATTCCGTCGCGACCTGGGGACGTCCGGCAATCTTGTTTCGGAAGCCGACCCTCCAGGTCCGGCTGATTCCGTCAGCTTGCTGCTGGTCGGTGATGATTTTGTCCAACTTCGACTTTTTCTTCCACTTGTCATATTTGTTCGATTTGTAGGATGCGGATATCACTGCTTCGCTTTCCGAGCGAATCTTTTTCTTTCCTAAAGACTTGTCGAGCGTTTCGGCACCGACGAACTTCCGTTTTCGGTCCCAGATTTTTTCCGGTCTTTTTGACGACGTAAGTCCACGTTTTCATCACCGATCAAATCTAGCGAAACATCAACCGCTTCCTTCGTGAAG
The DNA here is from genome assembly GCA_963680785.1 of Diplosoma virens. Classification (NCBI taxonomy): domain Eukaryota; kingdom Metazoa; phylum Chordata; class Ascidiacea; order Aplousobranchia; family Didemnidae; genus Diplosoma; species Diplosoma virens. The sequence goes on along the minus strand of OY796888.1, from coordinate 42,064,382 downwards.
TTACTTCCGGTTATGCTGAGGCCCGCTTCGCTGTGGTGGTCTTTGGGCTTCAGCATAACCGGAATTAAGTTTGTAAAAAAACTTTGTGACGGAGTCGCAAAATTGCCTCGTCCTTCCAGCTCCGCATAACGCGATTCGCGACCAGCACCAAAGTTTACGGTTTTATTTGATTAAGAACAAAACGATAATTACGGCGCTAGTCGGAAACTGTTTTCTGAACAATATAACACAAATTAGTTTCAATACGTAGACACTTACAAACTTACAAACTTACCAACGATGTTGGGCAAGCAAAGGAAAGGAAATCAAACACCAAATTTTTCTACCCTAAGTAGACAACGTCCAAAGGGACAAATATAGCAGCCAAATAATCTAAAAGTTTCTCTGCCAAATGTCAAGTCACCGCCAGCTCAAGTTGAAAGGCTTGCCAATACAACGTGGCATCATTTTATGCCCACAGCCGCGCGAGAACGCATTAAAAGGTAGCGCTGATTATTCAGCGCCGATACAAAAGGCGTGCTGGCTCAAAACCCGTACCCAACACCTACTTCGCAATATTTTACGCGAACGACGTGACATAACGTATAAACAGAATGCAAAAAAGTCGTAAGTATCAAGGCATTAACATTAACATTAACATTAACATTAACCATTCCACAGATAATTCAAAAACTTTCTAAAACCTCTTTCAAAATCAAATTAAAATTTTGTTACAATCTTATTTTACGAGAAATTTCCAAAACTTTCCATTAATCATCCACTCAATTCTAATTTTAATTCTCCTGTAACATATGGATGTTTTTGCATTTGTCTTTTATATTTCTGATTTCAAGTTTGAATGGTGGCTGCTTAACTCGAAGACCAAGGAGGTCCATTCGCAGCTTTCCCGTGTAGCGGTTATAAGGTAGGTTTATATATTAGTGTATACTTTTATACTACTATCACCACTCACTTATTAAGTTTGATCTGAAGTCCAACGATTAATTTTAATTTGGGTCTTTTCAAGTGGTTCGAGCAGTTTACTTTTATTTAATTTTATTACAGAATAATTGGTTTGCAGTCAATCATGTTAACAATTATTTTCTCCAAAAAAACAGTCAAAGCTAAAAACTCTAAAGCCAAAAGCAACCGAATTAGAACAACGATTAAACCTAAACCGTACGAATAAACAAAAAATTTTAAACAAACAACAAAATAGTCAACTCTCAACAATGCGAATCCCAATAGCAGAAAGGGAGTAAGAAGAGAAGAAGAAAGATAAGACATGCCAAAGTAAAGGAAGAAAGCTGCAAGAGAGGACGGAATACACATCGCGGACAGTTAGACAGATAAATAAAATAACAAATGCACATAAACACGGCACCACTAATTGTAAAATCTAATTACAAGTCAATAAGAACATTATGCACAGTCGCATGGGAAAACGAAAGCTGCAATTATTTACACTTTTAATAGTGAGGGTTGCAAAACGCCAAAACATCAATTGGAAAGGTTTTATACACTTGGAGCAGTGCTAAATAACTGAAGAACAAAACAAAGCACTAAAACATAACATGCAAACAGATAACCATATTAGGCTAACTCATAATCTTTGAAACGCGTAGGTGTGTGGATACGTCGTCTCCGAGAAGTGTATCTATGTTCTGGATTGTTTTGTTAAGCGCCGTCATCAAGGGATTCACTTGTGTGCGCGGTTGAGCATGAACGAGTCGGTCTGTGGTCTTTGTTAAAACCGAAAAAATGTGGGAAAGGTGCCTGGGCTGTTTTATTTAAGGACTCCATGCTAAAAATTGCGGGTTTCAATTTATCAATGGAAATGTGGTCTTGGCGTGTCGTAAAATCTATTGTAAAATACTTTGGATTGCAATCAACAATTAGATACGGGCCTTTGTATGCAGGTTGTAATGAGTGACGTCGCACTTCATTTCTTACAAACACATGTGTGACTTACGGGTTAAGCAAGGCAGTGTCAAGATATGAGGACCTATTTGCTTTCCTGGGAGGGTTATAACGAAAAGATGCCACTCTTTTTGTCACTGAATTGACAAAAGCATGCAGCGACGTTGATTCATTTTCTTCATGAGACACAAAAAACTCACCAGTTGGGCGTAATTTGTCTCCAAATACAAAATCATTAGACGAAAAGTGTTCTAGATCTTCTTTGGGTAAATTCCTCAAAGCTAAAAGATCCCACGGCAGATTATCATGCCACTCTGTTGGGGCTTCTGCACATTTTAAAGCCGTTTTTAAAGTTCTGTTAACACGTTCTATCATACCCTGTGCTTGTGGGTGGTAAGCTGTGCTGCAATGTAATTATGCACCAAGAAACTGAGCCAAATCTCTCCACAAGGTGCTTGTAAATTGAGCCCCTCGATCACAGTATATGTGCATAAGACTGCCAAATAAAGAAACCCACCCATAAACAAAAGCTGAAGAACACTCTTCTGCGGTAATTCCTCGAAGAGGCACTGCTTTAATGAAACGTGAATACCTGTCTATGATCATCAGCAGATAAGAGTAGCCGTTACAGGGAGGAAGCGGTCCAGTAATGTCAATATACACGTGGGTAAACCTTTCGCTGGGGGAAGGATTTATTTCATTCAATGGGGCTTTGTTGTGCCGTTGTATTTTGGAGCGGCAGCACTTTAAGCACTCTCTAGCTCATTGTGCAACATCCTTCTTTATTCTTACTCAAACGACACTTCGTGTGAGCAATGCAACGCTGCCTTTAATACCTGGGTGAGATAGGCAGTGAAGATGTTTAAAAACAGAAAAACGGAGAGCTCTCGGGATTACCGGACGAATTCTTCTTGTGGATATATCGCACAATACGTTAATTCCGTGCTCGGCTGAAGGAATATCTTTTAAGACGAGAGCGCTGTGGTTATCGTGACGTAGCTCTTTGCATTCTGAGTCTGACCGCTGTGCTATCGCCAATTCCAGGAAATCTAATGGTTTGTTAACAGGAGCCAGCAAATTGATTAGTGGAGATTCAAATGGTCGAGAAAGTGCGTCAGCTATATTGTCGTTTCCCGATACGTGCTTAATATTTGAAGTAAATTGTAAAATGTAATTAACATAACGTGCTTGTCGCGGAGATGCCGCTGGAGAGTTGTGCTGAAATTTCTTTGGAATAGGCTTGTGATCGATCTTTGAGGTAAAGTCGCGGCCTTCTAAAAAATATTGAAAATGCTTAATTGATGCGTAGCAAGCAAATAACTCTCTTTCGAAACACGACTACGCTTTTTGTGCAGGAGTTAACGCCTTGGACGAGAATGCAAGCGGGTGTTTTTTTCCACAGGAGATCTGCTGCAATACAGCTCCAACTGCTCCATTGCTGGCGTCTGTTCTTAGCTCCAATTCCGCTTCATGATTAGGATGAGCCAAAATTGTCGCTTTTGTAATTGCTGTCTTAGCTCTTGCAAAACATTTGTGAATTTCTGGGATCCACGAGATACGGGAGGCTCTGTTCTCTGCGCTGGTTGAAGAATATAAAGGGCCAAGGATTTCCGCACAGTTTGTTATAAATCGACTATAAAATTGAATCATAACTAAAATCGTCTAAGTTGCTTTTTAGTACCCGGTTTTTCGTAATCAACTATACCCTGTACGTTGGTGGTTGTTGGTTTGACTCCCTCAGATGATACTACGTGTCCCTGAAAGGAGAATTGGTTTACGGCCAATACGCATTTTTTTGTGTTCACAACTAAACCATGCTCTTCCAGTTTTTTAAAAACCAAATTCAATAGTCTCTGATGATCCTCCTTGCTGGAGGACATGATAATGATGTCGTCTAAATGCACAAACACTTGCGGAAGACCACAAAGAACTTCATTCACCAGTTTTTGAAAATAATTGTTGGAGGTGGCCAGGCCCATTGGCAAAAGATATCTAAAATTTCCAAATCGAGTAGTTATTGTCAGCTTATGTGAGTCTGCTGGACGGACTGAAATGTGGTAATATGCATCTTTGATGTCAATTGAGCTAAACCAAGAACATCAGTGTGCCATGGCTGAAAAATCATTAATGTTTGGAATTGCATAGCGAGTTACTTTTAAAATTTTGTTTAGGGACACAAAATCAGCGCACAGGCGATACTCTCCAGAAGGCTTTTTTTTATCATAACAATGGGATTTTCCCATGGACTGTGGCTTTCAGCTAACATGCCTTGAGTGACTAATCGCTTTATTTCACGTCTTAAAGTTTCAAATTTATCGGGTGCTAATCGTCGAGAGCGAGACCAAACCGGGACTTCGGTATTTGTGTCAACAAGAGCAACAACGGAGTGTTTTATTTTTCGACAACGAGTGGCTTGTTCAAAAACTTGTGGATACTGAGATTTTAACTCCTCTAAAATAGAGGCGTCAGAAGTTTGCGAAGATTCTACGGTAAACTCCATGGCAATGCCCTTATTCATTGGAAAAACAAATTTTTCTTCGTCGTGAAAAATAAAAAATGTTCGTGCATTGAGATCGACACATAAATTAAAATGACGCAAGAAATCTGCTCCTATAATTCCGTATGGTAAGGCTGCTATGACAAAATCGAAATCAAAAAGTTGCGAGAAGCAAAGGTTAATTTGTGCTTTTTAATTGTCCATTTATTTCTAGTGTGCCATCACCAATAGTGGAAACATGGTAGGTACCTGTGTTAAAGCTTTTAGAATTGTCAATTACATGAGACAGTATGATTAAATAACTAGCCCCAGCATCGATTAAAAATTCAGTGTTGTGACAACTGATGTTGTCTAAAAAGCAGAGGACTTGATGGTGTTGTCTGTAACCTACAGGCCTCTAATTCGTGGAGGTTGATTGGCCGTTTTTTGCCTGATGTTAAGTGTACATAGAGCAAGGAGGACCCTCACATTTAAACGCATGATGGACAAAGTGGTGATGATAGGAATACAAGGAATACAATGTGAAGGAGAAGCGAATGCCTTTGGGGATGGGTGATGGTCACCGCGGGCTCTGGAAAAGGCATGTCCACTTTTATGACGGCGATTTTCAACTGGTTGTCGTGGTAAATGGTGACAACTAGAAAGGGTACAATCGAGCTTATCCAGTCGCGATTCTAGCATTTGATTAATGACTGCTTGATTTTGAGAGACAAGAGAATCGGCTATAGGAGAAATAGCTGTAATTAACTTTTTTCTTGCTAAAATATTATCTGCATGTGAATCAAAGTTTATGTATGTCCGAGTCGCTTGAGTAATTAAAGGAGTTTGTAATCGTACCAAGTATTTAGTGACTGTGTCATCACCTCGTTGAGCTGCAGAGAAAGATTCTAAGCAATCTGTGGTTCTTGGTGAGAAGCGCTCAAGCAAAATGGTTTTCATTGTTGTGAAAGGTAGGTCCGAATTTATCTTTGGCCATATATAGGCAATCATACGCATGACTTTGCTGTCGCTATTTAGTACTGTGGCTAGCGCAGCAAATTTTGAGCGTTCTGATGTAACTTTAGCTTCTAAAAGAGTAGATTGATTAAGTGAAAGTACCTCCTTGCATTGTTAAACCAAAACTGTGGTAGTCGAAGTATGTTCTGTTGTGTATTTGAGATTGTGTATTTGTCATGTAACACATAAAAAATGTCGTTATTAAGAGGTGGAATAGACGGTCGCTGATTTGTGATTGGTGTGGAACTTAAATTAACTGGAGACAACTGCCGATCCGGTGAGATATTAAAATTATCACCATAAAGTGTCACTGTACGATTTGAATTTAACCAATACAACCAAATCCAAGTTAAAAAGGTAACCAGTAAAATGCCGATTAAAAATATAAAAATAAACACAAATACGAATGAGTCAAATTAGATATTAAAGTCATGATCTTCGTGGCAATAAATTACTTGAAATAAGTAATGTCCTTTTATATTCCAGTCGGGGTCACCAGAATTGTAGCGGTCTTAGGTAGGAATATATATCTATATATAAGTTCGTACATACTTTTTTACTACTACTGCTACTGTTACTGCTACTGCTACTGCTACTGCTACTGCTACTGCTACCTACCATTACACTCAGCAAAAATTTTTGTTTATTGAAATTAAAAAATTACCTAATTTAAATTTGAAATTGACCAGCGGTTATTTAACTTTTCTTGAAAGTATGTTTTGACGTTAAACAATGAAATTTTATGTGAAAATCTACTGAGAATCAAAAAAAGATTTTCACTTAACATTTAAATAAAAAGTTTATTTCAAACTTCAAATGAAAAATGAAGACTTTTTTTGGTTTTCACTTGACTTTTGAATTAAATTAATCGAACTGTTTGCTATAGGCAAGGGGCGTTTTTTAGTCACTGGCTTAAAAAACTAATCCCAAAAGGGTCCTTCGTGTAAATTCTAGCCTTTAATGCTGGGATGGGTAAACTTTTTAGGCGGAGTACCGGATTTAGATGAATTTGATTTAGGGCCTTACTTATACTTACGAGAATTGGTGCTTCAAGCTTGCTTAAATTAAAAAAAAAGTCTTCACTTTAGATTTGTTACACCTTTCTAGAAGGTGAAGATCAATAAAAAAATCTCTTAATTTTACTTTCTTACATTGTTCACATTGAATGCTTGGCGGGTCAGATGAAATGGCTGGGCTGCCGTGGTTTGCCCATCACTGCGCTTCAGTGCGTCATGAATTTTTACAAGTTGGAAACCTCTGCTTTATCGGAAATACAATTGTATAAAACATCTTGTTTTCTAAACATGTAGTTTTTTTCAGAACCTACATTTGAGAAAGCCATAAAAATGTTCGGAAAGCAATCCTCAGCCCCATAAAAGGATCGCTTATGGCAGGGGTGGGCAAGCAACGGCCCCCGAAGGCTTCAAACAAATAATTTTTAAAAATTTTAATTTTGTTTTGTTCAACCAAATTTTTGGTCATTGCTTTTAACGATCATTGATATTTAGGTACGAAAATTAAGAAATCCGAGGCAGAATCAAAGCGTAGACTTTTTTTTGGATATCGCTCTAGTGCATCCCGCAAACAAATTCAATTTCCGGATGCGGCCCGTAAACTAAAAAGTTTGCGCAGCTTTGGTTTATAGTAACAAACTACAAGGATTTAACAACCTTACTTTTTTCACCCAATTTTTAGGTGGAATCGCTAACCGAATTAAGAACTAACGTATACTAATAAAAAGGTCGGGTCTTTAAATTCGTTGTCCTGTTTGACATCACTGTTATAGCCAATTTGATCCGTTTAAATGGCGCACCAAATTAAAAGTTAATTTATTAAATATAATGCGAAGCGTTTATAAGATTGCGACGTGATCCCAATTATGCAATTCAAAGTGATGCGATTCAGAACGATGCGGATCTAAATGATGCGATGCGTGAGGTGCGGTTTTAAATTGTTTTTCTCCAAATATGCTTCTGCAGGTACAACAAATAAATTCGAAACAGTATACTTTGTAACAATCTTCTACAAAACATTCACTTACAAAACGAACTCTACTCTATCGATAACTCTCTGTGTCTTTTACAAAAAACGATCTACTATAAATAAGGATAAAAAACGTTGATTAAAGATAATTATGTGACAAAAAATGTGACGCGAAAAAGAAAAAATTAATTAAAGCAAACAGAAGGTTTACTAAAAACAAAGAATCATAAATAACAGAAAGCGGTTCGAAACTCAGGTAAAGCTCCTGTAACAATCACTCAGTCCCAAAACCAGACAATCAGGGACGGTTTCAGATTCTGATCAGTAACGTGACTCGTCATTTGGACCCGGGCGTGAGGATGTCACACTTCATTCCTAATAATTTTTATCATGGCGATATGGCTTATTTTCCGCCTTAAAATAATAATTCAAATAATTCAAATAATTTCTATGTTATAGCAAAAATAATTCAAAGTTTCGCTATAACATAGAAATAGCTTGGACAAGGGATAATCGCTTTCGTACTGTATTAAGTATTTATCTGCGTGCATTTGTTCGAGCGCAACTTTCTTTCTCTTTTGTCAGACAGTGGTGACGTAATGCACTTTGTCTGTATCGCATGACCGAGTTAGGTGATCTGGAATGTTCTCACTTACCATGGAAAAACGCGTTCTAATTTTAACGCACATGACGAAGCGTTCCAGACAGTTTCAGCCAATTTGTGTCATGTGACTTGTTATCTATGTATATATATATATGAGGGGAATGCGAAGCGAGAGAATGAGACGGCGAAAGAGAAACGAACACGAGAGAGATGCATAAAGCGAAAAGTGTCGGTTTGAGAGAAAGTAGAATTTGTGGCGAGTGTTGAAGTTATTTTGCGCCAGTGTTTTGGAGTTGTGTTCTACAGAGGTAGAATTATTTGTGTTGGTTGAATCAAGTTATAGCGTTGATTTCGCTTTGCAGTTTGGCAAAGCATGGAATAGAATTTTCGTCGGTTGTGAACTTTATAATACATTCGTTTTAATTAAAGACAGTGGTCTTTGTTTGTCTGTGAAGAAGATTCTTCAACGAAACCAATCCGAGCTTTTGTTTAAACCAACTGTATAAAACCGTCAGGCTCATAGCAATCTACTTCTTGAGCAGGAATAAAATAAAATTAGACACAGCTTTGTTTCAGCGCAGGTATTTGGGTTACCTAGCTCAACTGGTCCTTTAGGATTCCCAAACAAAGTCTGTGACAGAGGAGAAGACCTATTCGTTTGAGATTGGTGTGCTGGAGGATTTCGTTGAGGAACAGCGACACGGATCCGTCCTTGTCCGGCTTTCGATTGGAGCAGTTCACGATCATCAAAATCCTGGAAAACAAAATATCTTCCGATTGGAACTTCCATGAGGAAACCATGGAACAACAACATTGTTCTTACTTCGGTAATCAAAATAACTCGAGAGAAAGCGGACAAAAATTTGCAACATATATTCGTTAAAATAGACTACGACTTGTTATAGAAAAATTGTAAAAGATAATTTGGCAGAAGTGAAATTTAATGATTGAACTGATGAGCGATTGCCTTTTTTATTTCAGAAATACAGGGTGTCCCAAAATAAATGAGACCCATTTTTTCGATAACTATTTATTACTAAAACAAAATATATTAAAAATGTTAACATTTTCTATGAGCTCATATAATAACAATTGAGTACTAGAATTTTGGGGCCTTTAGCTAAATTTTAAGATTTAGTTAAATACATTCTCCAAATTACCACCATTTGATCTCGGACATTCTAGTTTGAGAATTATTTCGATAAACTTTGTCTTTTAACAAGGCCCACAGGTAGAAATCTGGGGAATTCAAGTCAGACAAAAGTGGTAACCATTCTGGATCACGCCACCTGCTAATCAAACGATGAGAGAATTGTTGGCCCAGCCACTCTAATGTGATACTGGCTGTATGAAAAGTAGCTCCATCCTGTTGAAACCACTGCAAATTTCTATTCATTTTTTGCTGTGTTTCAAAGTGCATCCAGAACTTGTTAAGCACCACATTGTAGCGCTCTTTGATGCCAGTAAATGCTTTTTTATTTTTACTTTCAAACCAGTATGTTTTGATAATGTCGTGTTTTGATATGGCCACCCATGCTGTGCATTTCAGAGAGTATAGTGGCCTCTTGAACACCTCTTTTGGTGCTTGTGTGCCCCAGAATACATTATTCTTGCTGTTGACGTGCCCAGAAAGCATGAAGTGAACCTCGCTGTTTTAATCCTATGTTTGAAAGTTATGATATCACAGAAATATCTGGGATTTTCCAAGATAAGTGATAAAATTAAACTTTCTGCGGAAGCATGTTGGAATAGCCTTGTACGATTTAGTCTCTATATAAGTTGTGACGCAAAATTTTTTTCTAATTTCCAAGCCATGGGGTTTTAAACTAATAGTTGTTATTTATAACTGCTATCAAATTTGAAAAATATAGACAATAGGGTTAAAATCAACATATTCATTAGCAATGTTGTGGGTTTCATTTATTTTGAAACACCCTGTATCTATTTAAGCATTCCCTCCAATTGACATTAAGGAAAAGCATTATTTTTTGTTGAACAGAGTTGGGGATTTGATTAGCATTAGCTTAAAAAATGTGATACTCAATGAAAGTCAACAATTTCCGAATAAAAAGCTCAAATGACGATATTTTGCTTCTAACAAAACCCAGCATTTTCATTAACTCTCAGATAAAATCAAGTATAGTTAAGCGAATATATCAAGCAAAATCGATCACACCAAAGTACCTGGGTTCAAGTTAGCAATAAAACAACAAAGTTTCTTGTCTAAATTTTGAAGATGATCGACTTTGTCGAGTTAAACACTGATTCTTTCTGACGCAGCAAGATTGTGATCTCAGAAAAATCAAAAGCGGTACCTTGCGGCAAGCACAAACAAGGAAACAATCCCGGAAAACTAAGAAAGAACATATTGCTTTAGACAACACAAAGTCCTTATCTTTTTACCTAATTACTTGTAGATTGAAATTAAATATACTTCAAATTTCATTGAAAAATTAACCTATTTTAAGAAATCTTAAAACTTTTGAATATAGCGCAAAATTAAGAATTCATTAATGATTTTTACTCCTACCTTCTATTAAAACATTTTTAAACCGTTGTTGTGCGATCATACGGGCAAGCTAAACTTTGCTAAATAAAATACTTCAAACATCTTTTTTATAATTTTATCACTTTATTTTAAATTAGTAAACATGAACAACTTGATTTCAAACCAAACTATTCACTTTAAATGGTATTTTAGTTTTGATTTGTGCAACGGCTTACTGTACAAGAGATACAAAAGAATGACCAGGTATCCATTGAAGATGGACTACCATAGAGTCGGATAAAGAGTTGGACCAACAAGTCACCTCAACGTGGTGGTGCAGTCGTCTTTTCTGCACTGAGAAGAACCAAAAAGGCTAGTCAATACCCGGAGGATCTCATCCTCGGGCGACCTTTTTGGACATTTTTTCTCGTTTTTTGTCCGTGCTATCCACTGAGCAATCACAGATGGACAGCATTTTAAATCCTAAATGACCACCCCCTTTTTTATTCCTTGTATACCTATTTACCGTTCTCAACAACCCCCTCTATTCTTAATAATCATTCTTCCATCTCAAAATCTCTTTTTTCTTATACATCTATTCTGTTGCGGCTGCTTAGTTCTTGCTTTTTCATATAAGCGGCAATGTTCACCCTAACCCTCGCCCATTAGATCCTTGCTCTATCTGCACCCGTCCGGTCACCTGGAGAAACAGGTAGGCACAATGTGTCAACTGTTCTCTCTGGGTGTATTTTTCTTGCTCTGATCTTTTTCTTGCTCGATTCCGGAAAATGTTTCCAAGACTTGTCCAAAATGCCCATCTCCTTCTCAAGCTTCTCTTTCTCCTTCTCAAATTGTCTTCCTATCATGATCTTTGAACAAGAGCTTTCCAAAATAACCATTTACCAATAACAACTCCTCCAATCTCCCTAACCACCCTTAACTAACCTCTACTTACCCACCCTCAGCTTCATCTCTACCTCCTGCTTAACCCTAACCCTCTACTTCTTTTCTTATACAATCTACTTTCCATCATTCTCCTCCCTTCTAAAACTGCCTACGCATCCTCCAAAAGAATGCCAATTGAATTCGCCCTCGTCGTACTGAACTCATTTATATAGTAATTATGAGGATTTAGATAATTATTTATAAAAAATATATTCTTCCTTTGCTCGTCAAGCTCTAAGAGAGTAACCGCGAGGCTTAACGCTGTTCATGTAAGTCCCACCCATGAGGTATGGCTTTGGTCTTACAACATAGTGGATTGTCAGCAGCGTGGTCGAGTGGTTAAAGCGCCGGACTCGTGACCAACACTGTCTCGGTTCAAAACCCATTCTGTTGTGTCCTTGGGAAAGACACTTTACGGCAAGTAGTATATAAAAGGAATTTTGGCGGCAGTCCGATGGCGCAGGAGCCAGGAGCGTGCAGGAGCGTTGACGTCATGCGTGAACCCCGATCTTTAAACCCTAGGTTTTCTGATCTTGAGTCCCCAAGAAATCAATCTTTAAATTAAAACTTTGAGCTAAAACTTATCTTTTAATCCGAAGACAGTAGTCTTGATTTTCGTTGATCGCGAAAGAAGATCCTAGATTACTAACCCTAGTCTTGTAAGCCTTAGTCTTGAGTTCCCAAGTTATTGTCAAAATTAAATACGCCAGAAATTGAATGTCTCCTAGGTAAGTTTTTTCTTGAAATAGTTCATTTACCAGTGTATCACAAAAATTATTCATTTTTACTTTGTAGTGTTTATAAAAATGGCAATAGTCTCGATTTTTGTTGTGGACTATTAATTTTTACTTTCTATAACAGTACAAGAACATTAACTTTTATTTTATGACAGTATGATGACCATTAATGTTTGTGACAGTAGACCATTCGTTTTCTAGAGTGTATATGTTTCAAAGCAGTTTAGTTTCAAATTACTATTAATAATAAGATTAATAAGTTCTATTAAAACGATTTTATAAAGTTTATGCGGTAGACAATTCCACGTATTTCCTGAAGCGCAAACGTCGTTTCCTGTTCAGAAGCTGCATGATATTGATTTGACCTTAAGTACCGACTTAAGAATCTGTTTACTATGTTGCTAGCTCGTAATCTCAAATTTTATCAACATTTTTGTTGAAATCCTAACTTCTAACTCGAAGACGTCTTGATTTTATTTTAGTGTTTCTAAAAATGACAGAAGACCATTCATTTTTATTTTTTAGGATGTATATAATTCAAGTCGATTTAGTTTAAAAAGTATTTTAGTCTTAGTGTTATGCAGCTGTAAGATTTATTAAAAAACGATTTTATTAAGTTCTAGACAGTTACCACGTATTTCCTGAAGCGTGAACGTCGTTTCCTGTTCTGAATGCTATTGATTTGAGCTTATCGTCATTAAAAGAATCAATGTCCTATGTTGCTAACTTTTAAGTGATATTTGTGCTCGTTTAAGCGTTCCCTAGATAACCTTGATTTTAATTCACAAGATACCTATAGTCAAAAGTTTTTCTAGACAAGTTTAATTTTTAGGTGAATATCAACTTTAAACATTTTTCTAGGTATACTTAACTTTTATTTGTACGATATCTATCTTCAATATTTTTTGGGCAAGCTTGATTTTGCTATACTTTTGTTGAATTTTTTTTTGGCAACCTCGATTTTTTATAACTATCTTCAATTTTTTCTACAATACCTTAATTTTTGTTATATTTATGTTTAATTTTTTCTTGAAAACCTTGATTTTTAGATACCTATGTTTAATTTTTTTTTCTAAACAAGTTCGATTTTTATTATACCCTTGTTGAATTTTTCAAAATTTTTCTAAGAATCTTGATTTTTAGATACCTATATTTAATTTTTTTTCTAAACAAGTTTGATTTTTGCTATACCCTTGTTGAATTTTTCTTTGTTAACCATGATTTTTATTATACCTTTGTTGAAATTTAAAAAATTTTTTTCTTTAAACAACTTTGATTTTTGTTGTAGACCTTTTATTTTTACTTTCTAGTGTTTATGACAGTAGACCGTTAATTTTACTCCTAATTTTTACTCTCTGGTGTGTATATAATTCAAATCTATTTAGTTTCAAATTTAAAGACCGGTGTTATCCAGCTTTACGATTGATAAGTTCTATTGAAAACGGTTTTATAAATTTTATAAAGTTTTGATTTTTGTTGTAGACTTTTCATTTTTACTTTCTAGTGTTTATGACAGTAGACCGTTAATTTTTACTCCTAAGTTTTACTTTCTAGTGTGTATATAATTCAAATCTATTTAGTTTCAAATTGAAAGATTGTTTTTAGTCTTTCCCAGTGTTATGTAGCTCTAAGATTTATTGAAAACGATTTTATTATAAAGTTTTGATTTTTGTATATTTTTACTTTCTAGTGTTTACAACATCATTCATTTACTATATGTTTCAAGTCTATTTAGCTTCAAAAATTATTTTTAGTCTTAGTGATATGCAGCTGTAAGATTTATTGAAAATAACTTTATAAAGTTCTAGACAGTTACGACGTATTTCCTGAAGCCGCGTCGTTTCCTGTTCTGAATGGTAGCATGACTTTATCGTTTTTAAAAAGAATTGTTGCTAGCTCTTAATCTCAAGTTTTATCAACAAAGCCCTACCTTTTAACCCAAAGAGATTTCGATTTTACTTTTTGTATTTAATAAACGATATCTGTACAATCAATGTTGTGATACATTATGAATAAAGCGAGAAATAGAGCGATCGTTTTCAGTTAGGTTTGACGTAAAATCAGATACAATAGCATGCAAAGGTACACCACGACAACGAAATAAAATAAAATAGACACAATAATGACCACAAAAACTGGAAAAGTACGCCTGTAAGGTTTTGCGATTGTAAATCCATCCCGATAAGGAGTAGGTATCCATGTAAGAGTCGAGACCGACCAATATAGGGGGTAGTCCATAACTATCAAAATATTCTCCTCGACCGCGTTTGTCAAAATAAACCGCAACCCAATGTTCTCCAGGTTCACTACTCGGGTCCGAGTTGATGACGTAAACAGACGGAAAAGTAGGTTTTTTTAACTGATCCAAAGCACAGATTTTTTTAAAGATGGTTTTGCTTTTCAAATCCTTCTTGAGCAATCGTTCGATTTGCAACGTATTCATGCGGTATAGTCAAAAGCAACGTTTCTGTCTTGATCAATCTCCAGTAAGTTGTCGTGTTCGGCAAACACAATGACCATAAGAGTACGTGCAGTAGCAGTAGCAAAATGAATTTCGATGCGTATGTTACCATGCTTTATCAATTCAAAACCGACTTCGCTGGAATCCATTTGGGGTGTGAGATCAAAAGCAAACAGAGCACAACCGTCTTTGTACTGGTCTCGCGAAATAGCATTTCCTGTGTCACGATAATATTGACCCGTTTGCGTAAACAAACGAACGTAACTTCGAACAAAACGATCGTTGGTAAAATCTGGTTGCAGTGGTTTGGAAGGGATTTGAACTCCGTCACGGTAAATCGTCATGAAATTGATGCTGTTGTGTTTGAAATTAAAAGGAGATTTGGTGATGACACCATTGTAAGCGTCATTGTCCACTACACCGACCACCATTCGTGTGGGCAATTGACCCAAAAATAAATTTTCTTTGGTGATGCTTCGATTCCCGGTCGGCACAGTAAAGCTCTTAACTTCCACACGTCGAAGCAGGTATTTTGCAGTGCCGTGTTGCAAGGCTTTGACATGAGCAAGCTGTACGGCGGGATTGAGTTTTACTTTGCGAACAAACAAGGTCACTTCTTTCAAAGACACTTTGTTATCTGCTTGGTTTGCGTTTCCATGCAAGCAAAAAAGATCGTTGGAACGAATCAATCGCAAACGTACTTCGACACCATTAAACAAATATCTATTTTGAAAAAACAAATGAAGATGCAATTTCCCCATCATATCCATTTCTTTGCTTTCTGTAGCCAAAGCTTTTCATTTGGTATAACCTAGGTTGGCAGCTCCACGAATATCGAAATGTTCTGACGTGTTGCGGTGCCACAACAAAGCAGAAAGTTGGGAATTTTTTGCTTCTTGTCCAAAACTGAGCAAGTTTTCAATATAAGCTCGATAGGGGTAATTGTTGTTGGATTGTGTCACGAGCGAGCCGTTCAAATAAACATCCACTTGCGTCCATAGCGTATGTAAAAAATTACATTCAGGCGCAATTTCCACATTCTTTGCCAAATCAGCTCCGGCTGCAGTAGTTACGTTTGCACGCACATAAAGAAAGCTATTGGCAAGATCAATGTAGTTGGAGTTTTCAGCACTAATCGTAAATTCAATAGGACCTGTGGAGGTCAATACAGATACAGGGTGATATTCGGTAAAACTTCCTTCCTCCAAACTAGTTTGACTTGGTGGCACCGAAAACAAATCCAGTTGAGAGATGGTGGATTCTGCCGAACTGGGGTGTACTAACGTTGCCATGATTTACGAGAAAATGTCGTGATGTCTCTTGCGTTTCTTCTTTTGTACTTTTCTCGGTGCTGCTTTTCGCTTTCTTATTTTTTGTTGAGCCGCTTGTAAGAGATTGGAACCAGCAGCTCTTGCTTGATCGATGGCAGCTTGTTTGGCGTTTTTACCGTGTAAGACATCGGAAGCAAACTCGACACCGCTTTGTAAAACTTGTTTTCCCAAAGTTTTGGCACCCTTTTTGACCAAAGTAAGAACACTTTTGGCAATGAAAGTAAACAGATTACCTAGTCCATAACCTTGTTGCACTCGTGTCCCCGCAAAATAAGGCATTTCATGACCGACTTGAGACAAATAATAGTTTTCGTAAGCTTTTGCGTCACAACAATATTTGACACGCATGTTTCTGCTACCATCGATAAATAACCACATTTTCCTTTGCATCTGTTTTTTTATAACGAATTTAGCTTTTTGGGTCGTAAATGCAAAGTCACAATCACTTTTCCCTTGCGGAAACGAATTCGTTTTCCTTGATCGTCACGAAGCGAGATGTGGATGTCACTAAGGTTTTTATTTAAGACGGTATTGTATTTTGTCGTATCTTTTGGAAACATAGGCACCCGGCTTCCCTGTTACAGGAAGAACACCAATCAAGGGTGCAAGAGTATGACCAACCGTTCTGTGTTCGATAACATCGCAATAGACATAGATGGCGTTCACGGTGTCTACTTGGCAACGCTTGCCGAAGTGTACTCTCCGATTTCCCGATACCAAACGTTTCAAAAACCCAAAATAGAAGCCAACTGCTCGAAAAAAGTCACCGCCACATCCGGTTGCGTGGTACCATTACGGTCGCCGTAGGTGCTCCTTTTTTGTGTTGGATGGACATGGTGGTTAGTTGTGTTTGAGGATTGTAAGTGAGATCAAAGAGAAAGTCGATTGGTTGCGTCAAAACTCCTTTGCTGACAAGCGCTTTGTTTCTATTTTGAAACTCTTGTCTCATTTCTTGAAGTATCTGACGCACGATATATTGAGGTTGTTGATAATAACCTGCTGGAAGCACTGCTACAAATTCCAAAGCACCACGTTGGTAGAAAATGTAATATTGGTTGGTGTCGATGTTGTACCAAGTGTTGGGGTACAGAATCTCGGACAAACCCAACTCCCACGATCCAGACAAATTGATTTCTTTCGGCAAGTGAACCATGTAATCCGAAAGTCTGTTTTCAGGATAAATGAGCTCCATGGATGAACCCTCCCCAGTAACTCCATGGACGAGTTACTGGGGAGGGTGAGGAACATTTTTGCTGAAAAAGGGCGACGGAAGCAAATAACCTACAGAGCTACTGAGCAAACTAATCCAGAGTTCTTTGTTGTCGTTGCTTTGTGCTAAATTGTATAAGCTTATCGAAACCACAATGTAAATCACTTATACTTGTGCACCAAACAAAACAATGTCAAAGGTTATTTTCATAACATGTCTTTTTCTGACACCCAAGAATTAAAAGAAGCAGAATATCCAAACCACTTTACTAAAAATTCAACACCCTTCTTGCGCTTGCGTTGTTGGAGAATACACTCGATTCGAAACACGTCATCCTTTTTATAGATTTTCTGCAACTCTTCTTCGTAAAAAGTCCCTTCCAACCACTCGTCTTGTAAATCTTTGATTTTGTAATAGGGAGAATTGTCTCGAAACACTTGAGCAACTTGAAATAACTCGTCCGTCCAACCGGGTAAGTAACCTTTGCGGAACCGCATTCGAGTCATGGACAGTCTGACTTGATCACCTACTTTCAATTTTGGTTTTCTTAACTCGGGGTCGGCATAAAGTGTGAGCCAAACCGTTTCTTGGTTTTCAGAGTTGACTGAATTTGGAGCACGTCGAACGGATCGGTGATAGGTATTGTTGTAAGATTCAACCAAAGCAGGCAGCACTTCCACATATCTTCGGTTGTTGGTGTAGGTAAAATAACGCCATAGTTTCTCCTTCAAAGTGCGTATGAATTGCTCAGCAATGGATGCTTTGGTGTCAAAATTTTGAGTGTAAAAGTGCTCCACGTGATGTTGTTTTAACCAGGTTTGAAAGAGTCGATTCAGAAACTCGCGTCCCATATCCGTCTGCAATTTTTGAAACTTGCCAATTTCAGGCATCAACTGCTCAAAAGCCTGGATCATGTCCGAGCTTGATTTGGTTTTCAAGTAAGCGGTAAAGGCTTTTTTCGAAAACACATCAATAACCACCAAAATGTATTTATAATGGTCGTTGTACGGCTTGAGCAAAGAAAAATCAACGAGATCGGCTTGCATCTGAAAGTTATAACCAGGCACAATTGTTTTCCTGCGCTTGAAATTTTTTCATACGGGTTTGTGAAGCGTATAAGTGTCTTGTGATTGCAACCATTGTTGGGTTGCTTTTGGAAAACGATGTGCTCCCGAGAAAGAAGCTTCTTTTTCAGGATTGTAATAATTTAAACGCTCTCCCATAGCATCGATTCAAACTCGCGTGAACCGGGTAAAGTAGGGTCTCGTTTCTTTAAAGTGGATTGAAACAAATCGTCGATATGAGATCCAGGTACCACTCGATCGTCTAAAAGCATTTGACCGTTTTCATCCCAATCTAAGTTCTTTTTGCTAGTGGCGTCTTTAAATTGCTTTTTGGCTTTGGTTCGTTTTTTAAAACGCTTTAGCACTGCACTTTCAGACAAGGGTTTTTTCATTGGTGTTTTCGGTTGAAACTTTTTCAGAAATAACTTTGATTTTTGCAACGCCTTCTTATATAGAGTCACTTTCTCGCTGTTGGAAGTTAAGATTTCTTGCATTTTAGCATCCAGTTCAGAAAGTACTTTTTTATCCGTGACTTGATGTTTGTTTTTGAATTTTTCGTACACCTCAGGTTCCAACGCAATTAATTTTCTCATTTTATAAGAGTCCCCAACACACCACTAATGACTAAAGCGAGTGCAGACAACAAGATGGGTAAAAATCCACCTTTTTGTATAATTCTTAGTTTTGTTTTTAACGCTACCTTACGGTCAACCAACTTTCGAAGTTTGGTCTTGTGCGGTTTTAATTTCTGTTTGTGATGACGCGATATGTTGACGTTTCTTTGCAGCACGTTGTGAGCGCAATCACAAAGACAACGTATTAACTCGGACGACGCTTTGTCTAGAATACGCTTTTGCAAAGGTTCAGGGGCTTTTTGTAGCAAACGCAAGGTGGGTCCGTTTTTTCGCAAGCAGTTCATTGATAAAGATAATGCGTGTCTTCTGGAAAAATCCCTGAACGCAGACGTTGGTTATCGTGTGTTTCGCAGCGTAAGTCAATCACCAAATAACCCCTTTCGAAAGATACAGCGTTTTTATATGCCTCCAGTGCGTTTTTATAGGTTTTGGGGTAGATCTGTCGTAAAAATTGTGCAATTTGGTTTACGTCCTTACAACTTTTAAAGAGTACCATAATTTGTGCGTTGAGACTTATTTCATGCAAACCTTTATGAAACAAATTTTGCACTGTCATGAGAACACTGAAATGAAAGTGATGGGAGTAGATGCTATAGATTTTGGATAAAAATTCAGAATTGGCAAATATCAAATCGTCTAGTACTAAAAACGCATCTCGACTTTCTTTTAGATCTTTAAGACTCGGCATGTTTCAAGTTTTGTAATGATCAAACATTGCTTACCATACCTCATAAACAACCTGGCTGGGCAAAGTTGCTTTAGACTGTCTATAGACTGTCTATAACACCTATCTATAAAATTTCCAACTCCGGAAGGTCTGCTTACCACAAAGCAAGTTGGATTTTGAAATCGCAAAGACATTACGCTAGCTGATCGTGGAACAAAATGAAACCAAACGTTGTAACATAGCCCTTTTGTAATGAAAATCACACAGAAAAACACGGACAAAAAACACATGATTGGTGAAAAATTCATTGACGAAAAAAACACAAACTTCTATAGTTAGGAAAAATACATGGATGAAAAATACACAAAATTCGATGGTTGGGAAAAAATAGATGGACGAAAAAAAACACAAACTTCAATGGTTGGGAAATCTGGCAGAAAATCACAAAAAAAATTCAATGGTTGAAAAAATTCACGGAAAAATCACAAAAAACCCACGGTGCATGAGATCTTTTTGATAAATTAAAAATTTGGAAAAATTTTTACAAATCTAACGGCTCGGTGTAAACCCCGTCACTCAACACTTTCCTCTTGGGATAAAAATTACTTAATCCTTTTTCTTCTGTACATAACTAAAAATTTGATGATTTTTGCTTCGAAAACCACGGTTTTCTACAAGAAGCGGTTTGTTGGTCTCTAAAACATTCAAATATTCATCAAAGGTGAGAGGGTTCTGGGCAATAGATACCTCTTTACAAACTTGTTTGTCCGTTTCTCCTTGGCAAAAATAAGATTTGGAAGCAAGGCAAACTTGGTTTTTTCCTTCATATTCCACCTTCATTTTACCTAACGTTCTTTTGTCGAAGGCTTCAAAGGAAGAGTAACAAGGTTGCGCGTCCCACACTTTGTTTTCGATTTTACACTGGATGAAGGCTTCCTCGTGGTTAGGGCACACTTCGGAGGTCAACCATTTTAACTTGTCACGAAAATAATTAGGTTTTAAATGCGAAGGAACGCAGTCATCTAGATTTTCGCTACCAATACTAAAATAAATGGAGTCGGTATCGATTTCTAACAACTCAAAATGACGATCTGGAATATATTTTTTGAGAAACAAATAAAAAAATTTTAACATGTGGAGTTTGGAATTTAAATATACATTGAGTCCAATTTGGATTGGAAGATCATTCACAATTTTGTTCTTTAAACTTTTTACTTCATAAACATCCTTTTTAATTTCATCCAAATGAACGAAACGAGGATCGTTGATGGTTTTGTTGACTGTTTCCTCGGAATGGTATCTAATATTTCTGTGCTTTTCTTTATTTAATAAACTAGCAGAATAGAGAGAATTCCCAGTTAGTTTATTGGTAAGAGCTATCACTGTTTTGGATTTATCTGTGTCGGCCAATCTTCTGGAGTTTACAATTTTTTGTGCCAGAGGAGCAAAACATTTTTGTGGAAAAAATTCGATGAATTCATAAATTTTGGTAATTTTTAATCCCATTTCTAGGTAAAATTTGGCCATTTCCGAGTTAATTAAAAATTTTTCTGCAAAGTAACTACTAATTAAGTAGTAACTACTAATTAAATATATGCTCCTCTGCCACGTTTTGCATATAGGCACCAATGTCTTTTCGAGAAATAAAACTGTTCTTTATAATTAAAGGGAAATCTTTGAATTTTTCTTTTAATTCGTTGGGAGTGTGAATGTCAATGATAAGAAAACCGTACAAGCTCTCGTTTCGAATGCCTTCTATTATTTTTTCAAAAGTTAGTTTTCGTTTGGGCGTTATCGACTTTAGCGTTTTTAGAAAACGAGAAACTTCTGGCTGTTTTCTTATCTTCAACCACTCACACTCCCTCATCTCCACCACGCGAAACCCTTCTTCTTCCAACTTTTTTCTGTTGTCTGCTGTTTCTTTCCGAATATCCTCATGAGGAATGTTTTTCAGGGGGTGTGTCTCTTCCAAACTTCTGTCAGAGTTTCGATTGGTATTGCATCGATCGCAAGAATGAAAGAAACAACCAAGAAATTGATATACGGTGTTTTGTTGCTCAGAATAACCGTCCACTGGCAAACTATACTTGCTGACTCTTCTTTCCCCCATATTGAAACGTGTTTGCAAAAATGTGTTTTCTTTGTAAGCTACATAACTTAACCACTGATAAGATTGAAAACCGAATTTGGAGCAGGGGTCAGGCCGAAAATCTTCTTCTCTGTAACGACAAAAATAACCAGTGGGGTTATTCTGTGCAATAGCGTAAAGGTAAAGAGAATTGGCGTCCAAACCGAGCACTTTTTTGACAGTTTCAAGATTATCTATTTCGTGGGAGCGGATTTTGGTTTTTCCCGAAATTGCAAGGCGGCAGAAAATCAAGCTTAACCCACCTGTCAATTGAGATCGAAGGGTTTTGTACAGATCCCCATGCCGCTTGGGAAACAAACAAAAGAAAGCATTTTTTTCAATTTTTTTTATCATTTGTAGTTTGGCCACTCCGTTAACCGAAAAAGATGTTTTAAATATATCCAAACCTTGTTGTACGTAAATAAGGTCGGAGCAAGTTTTGAACGGCTTGAACAAACGGGACGCAATCCAGAACGTTGTAGTAAATGAGCATCTCACGTAGGGAGCTCCATCCTTTTTCTGTCCAAGTTTTCACTACAAGATTGTATTCTTCTTGGGTGATGTTCGATTTGGAAAGAGAAAAATAAAAACCACTGTTTTCGGGGAATCCACTATTTAATTTATCAAGATCAGTCACAAATTCATACGAAAAATAAAATTTTCTGAGTTCTGCCCCATAAGCTACCAAAAATTTGCGGTAACTAAAACCGGGGAGCAAAAAATTTTTGATGTCTAAAAACCTTAATTTGGATGTTTTTAACCCATATTAACCCAAGGGTAGAAAAAATAGAGAAAACTTTCTGAATTTTTTATTAACAAGTCATAAGACACTAAATAATAATGTGTTACAAGAAGAAACTTGTACGAAAAGTAAAACTGCATTTTTTTTACATGACTACATTTGTAGTCATTGGGCAAATACGGTTATAAAAAAAAATTCTAAATTTGTGCACCCTTATTTTATTTCTGCACTCATATCTAGTCAATTTGACAAATGCTATTGAAAACAATAAAAATAAAGTAAATTTTAAAAAAATTCCATTTATTATTTGAATAAAAGTACTAAATAAATTCAATCAAATGACTTGAAACTACCACAATTGCTATGATAAATTATTCAGATTTCTCGTGAAATTTTTGAAAGCAAACATTGATGTGCAAAGATTTGCAACATTTTGAACAACGAATTCTGCAATTTTTTTTGCAGAGTGTGCATCTGCGAATTGGAGATGGTACTGGATAATGATTTATTGAATCAAAACGTACATCATCCACTGGCTTATAACTTGGACCAGATCTATTGATTGGTTTTCTAGCTTCAGACCTCTTCACCATAACCTCCAGTAACTTCATTCTAAAATCTTTTTGAGGCACTTTTTCATCATGAAGCAGTTCATATAATCTCCATGTGAATACCACAGAAATGTTTAGCGCATTTACAAAAAGAGTCCAGTACCACTTCTTTCCCATAATACTTGGTCTGTAATCTGACAGTGCCCTATCAAATAAATCTACACCTCCCATTCCATTGTTGTAAGCTTTTACTACAAAAGGTTGGTTGACACTAACCTCACCTCTTTCTTTTACTCTTCTCTTTACTTTTCCGAGTGGGTTCACACCAATTGTATTGCTAATCAAAGTAACTATTGCATTGTCATTCCAACGAACCACTTCTAAACTTCCTTGAGATCGGTAATCGAAGGTACCTCTCTCTTTCTTTTTCATTGTTATCTTACTCATAATTGTGCAGCCATTGAGTCTGTTTTCCTTGATTGTTCCAGTGGCTCTGAAGTGTAATTCTTTTAACTTCATAAAGAGATTATATGAACTGAAAAAATTATCCATATAAATATGATGTCTTTTGGGATCCTCACATATGGATACTAAATCCAACACAACTCTAGTTCCAAGAGGACCTTCGCAATTGCCTGTCTTTCCTTCATATATAACTACTTTATATGGCATTCCAGATGAACTGCAAATACACCATAGCTTGTACCCAAAGCGAATTGGTTTTCCACGAATGAACTGCTTGCATGAATGTCGTCCAAAATATGGTACCATTGACTCATCTATAGACAAATGTTCATGCTGAACTCCAAATTGTATCATCTTTGCATTTAGAATGTCATATAAAGGTTTTATTTTAGCCATTTTTGATGGGATAAGAGATTGATTGTCTGCAACATGCAAATAGCTTTTTATCTGCTGGAACTTATTCCTGCTCATTGTTTCAATAAAAACTCTTCACTCTAATGCGGGAGACTTACTCCAATAGTCTCGCTCTGATGTTCTAATGTTAATTCCTGATAGTAGGAGCAACCCCAAAAAATTCCAAAAAGTGTCCTTTGTGAATGCAAAGGAAGGGTCATTTTTATCCCTACTGGCATATCTTTGAGTCTCAGCAACAATCAAATCTACCATTTCACTGAACAGTTCATTATACAATTCAAATGCACTCAAGTTCTCAAGTTCAGGACACACTTTTGTAATAGCAAGGGTGGTATTCTTATTTCCTTCGCTTATTCTACTATAATCAGATGAACTTATATGATCTGAGGTCCATTTAGGCTGATCTTTCCTTTTCATCTTCTTTTGTGGTTGGCTGGATTCGTATTCTTCATCTGAACTAGAACGTCCATCATTAAGAAACACATCTAATTCCCCTACTACTTCATCTGGCATGGTAGGGTTTCTTACTATGTCATTTTCATCTTCAACTTCTACATCACTATCTTCTCCATTGCTTGGTGGTCCTGTGATCACAATGGTACCACCATGTTTAGAGTCTTCTATAGTATTGTATGCATCTTGCAAGATTTGTTGGTGGACTACTTTTGATCCATAGAATGTTTCGGTGTCCATGTTTTCCTGAAACTATATGTGCAATTTATTGAATAGTGCTAATTAGTTATATTGACTTTTACAATCAGTAAGTCACATACATAATTCCAAAATTAAGAATTTTGAGCTATACTGAACAGTATCAATACACAAGCAAAATCTTGAAAAAAACAGGAAAAATGTATATCATATGTTCCCAATGACTACATATGTGGTCATTGAATTTTGAACGGTTGTAATTTATGGTACATACCTTTGTTTTTAAAAATTTGAAGTTTCTTTACAAGATTTGTCTCTTTTCTGCTACAAATCACTTGCCTAGTCTTCTTGGTTAAATGTTTCTATGTTTTATTAGACCTCAATCAAGTCAATGCAAAAAATCTTAAAAAAACTAAAAACTAAAAACTTTGATAGGCTGTACAATTCTATGGCACAACTTAAAACAGTGTTTGTAAAGATATTTTACAACTTTTATATATCTCAAAGCTATTCATAATCTAAAATAATAAAAAAAACAGTTATTTTTAGTTAGAAAATGCATTTGAAATAATGACTACAAATGTAGTCATTGGGATAGTTCAGGTTAAACAAAAATAACTGTTAGTTCTTTTTATTACAAATTGGATGTCTTTTAAAAGAATTTGAATTAATGTGGGTTTAATGAGGTTTAAATCATAGGAAGCCGAATTGAAACCGAGTACAACCAATTCCTTACAATAACAGTTAAATTCGTTTAAAATTTTTTCTTTTCTGACATTTTCACTCCTTTCCAACTGCTCAAACACGTAATCGAATTTAATGACAAAACAAACACCCGATTCGTAGCCAGGGACGTTGCTCGCTACTGCAACTCTCAAAGGGATGTGACAAGCATCCAAAGTTAACATGGAACTATTAGAAATTTGCTTTTTGGAAAAATACGCTTCAAAATCATAACACGCAAAGAAAGGAAAATGACGGTCACAGTGGGGTACAACAATCCCTATTTCTTCCAATTTCTCAAAAATAGTGGCAGGATTTTTGTGAATGCCACCAGGAAAAATCTCACGCACCGTGGTGGTACAACTTTTGGTATGACGATAATAGTTATTGTTTTCTGTCCACAACTTATCACAGTGTACGCATTGGTACACACCACAATACTGTTCAAAATTTACAATCACACTTAAATAATTTTCGTAAACGTTCAATCGCATTGTCTCTTTGTAGAACACGCGACTACGTTGGACCAGTTTGGCAACCTTACCGTCAAGCTCATATGCAATGAGATTCAGTTCAAAAAATCCTCTGTGTGGATAAAATCAAAAAGTTGAACACTTGCAAAATCTGCAGGCGCGACGTCAAAACGAGTGCAATATTTATAAAACAAATTTTTGGCAGTCTTCTCACATTTGTGAGGGTTGGCACCTCGGTGCACTGCCAAACATCGAAAAAAAACACAAGTTGATCCCCAGCATTTACATTTCGTAAACCATGGTTATTTTTTATGTAATCAGGAAGAAAAATTGGGGCACCAAGAGGGGCATCTTTTATGTGATTTATATAAAAGGTAATGTTGGGAATATCTACCACTTTCCACTTGGTATCAGGGCAGTTAATTCTATTGAAAAAAGATTCTTCGGCCAACGTGTTCAAAAACTTTATTAATTCATGGCGATTACTAATCAAACGCGCAGTTTCCATCATTAAGCTATTATTGTACGATGAGTGGTAATACCGTAAATCATTATTATTAATATTTCTTAAAACGTATGCAAAACTGTAATTTATTTTAAAACGGTTGAATTGAAGTTATATAATTTGATGAACAATTTTTTGAATTAATACTTTTAAATCTTCATTATAACAAAAATTAAAGATGGATTGCACTTTGCCTTTTTTGTAGAAAGTCCGGATACTGGAAAAATGTTTTCTCATCATGGTGTTGATCTCCTCATCTGGGAGGTCTTCCACTTCTAAGAAAAAACAAAATTAATTTCAAATCAAACTCTTTTATACAAAAAACACACCATTGTGAGTTGTCACAGGTTTGGTTTTCTTTCTTGGGGTTTCCTCTATGATTTCTGCAAAATAAAATTTTATAGTATCTTAAAATGAAACTGCGAAAATAGACTTACCGTGTGAAATCTTAACCAAATTTTCAGCCGGAATTTTTGATGAATTTTCCGGCGAGGTATCAGTTTGTGACCGATCTAACAAAAACCGACATTAGCTGTAAAACAAAAAATTTTTTATCAAAACTTACCTTCTTCTTTTCTCTTTTCTCGTAGTCAATCGCAGATTCTTTTCACCAATCTAAACCAGGCGCACGTACTGTCCTCACCACTGTGGATTCTATGGATTTTGCAAAAGCTTTTGACTCAGTTTGACATTCTACATTTCTCTCTAAATTTTCTCTCTAATTCTCTCTAAACTCCTCTACTTTGGTCTTCCGCTTTGCTTTGACAAATTGATACAATCTTATCTCCCAGATTGCCGTTCGAAAGTCCGATCCTATAATTCTCACAGTCGTCCTTCTGTCATTATGGAAGTGTCCGCCAAGGTTCAGTTCTTGGACGAGTACTTTTCTCTCTTTTTTATCAATGATCTCTTCCTCTCTTCGTTCATCCATTAAAGTCTCCCTCTATGCCGGCAATCTCGCTATTTGGACCTCTTTCCAAACGTTGAGTGTGCAACCGCTGCTATCCAGATTGCCCTGAACAGACTGGTGGAATGGTCCTCTAAATTGTGTCTATCTCTTAGCCCTCTTAAATGTGAGTCATGTGTAAATGTGAGACTATTTTTTTAAGTCTAGACCCCTATAAATTCCATCTTAAACTCTTTTTGTCAATTTTCAACACCCCACTTAACTTTAACCCAAATTCGACCTTTCTCTGTGTAAGCTTTGATCGAACTCTTTCTTTCAAACATCATGTTTTATCTTTACGGAAGAAGTTTCGCAGCCAATTCCGTGTTTTTCGCTTTACTTTTTCTGCATCCGGGGTCCCTCTAAAAAATCTCTCTGCACACTATTTTCTTTTGGCTTTCCTTTAATCAGGGGTTGCCACAGCATGTGATATTTCTCCAAAGCGTGCTGTTTTTAATGTCCTTCTCCCTCGCACCAACTTTCCCATATCCTCCTTCACTACACCCAGAAATCTTCTCTTCGGCCTCTCTCTTTTCCTCTTTCCGGTTAACTTTATTTCTATCACCCTTCTTCCTAAATACTCCTGGTCTCTCCTCATAAAATGTCCATACCACCTTAGCCTGCCCTCCCTTATCTTTATTCCTAAACGTTCTACCTTAACTGTATCCCTGATGTACTCATTTTTAATCTTATTTTTTCTCGTTACTCCCATAGCAAACCTCAACATTTTCATCTCTGCAACTTTCATCTCTTCCACTTGTTTCTTTGTGACCGCCACCGTCTCAAGTTCATACAGCATTGCTGGTCTCACCACTAAACTGTACACTTTTCCTTTTACTCTAGCTGGTAACCTCCTGTAACAGATTACTCCCTATACTTTTCTCCATCCGTTCCATCCTGCCTGGACTCTCCTGTTTCCTCTTTATCTCCCTCTCACAAATACCACTTTGTTGCACCGTTGGTGTACTTATTTCCTTTATTCTTGGCACTTTTTTGTCCACCACCTTTACTGTTTCGTTGTCATTTCCTCAATTTACCCACAGATATTCGGTCTTTGACCTACTTACTTTTATCTCTCTTCTTTCCAACGCGTACCTCCAACATTCTAGTCTCCGCTCCACTTCTTCCCTGGTCTCTTCGCAAATTACGATATCATCAGCAAACAGCATCGTCCATGGTGGTTCTCTCCTTACTTTGTCCGTTAGCCTAGTCATAATCACAGCAATCAGAAACGAATTTAACGCTGATCTCTGGTGCACTCCGAACTTGACCTTGAAACTTTCTGCAGTTCCTACTGCACACCTCACCACTGTTTCGCTTTCCTCGTACATATTCTGTACAAGTCGCACATCCTTTTCCACCATTCCTGATTTTCTCATACAGTACCACAGCTCTTCTCTCGGAACTCTGTCGTAAGCTTTCTCTAGGTTCACAAATACACAATATAGCTCTCTTTGATCTTTCCTGTACTTTTTCTTTAACATTCTTGAGGTTAACATGGTATCGGTAGTTCCCTTTAATGACATAAATCCTTATTGCTGTTTACTCTGCTCTACTATATCCCTTAGCCTGGCTTCAATAATTCTTTCCTATGGTACGGCTCGTCAGCTTTATTCCTCTGTGGCTTCCACAGCACTGTGCGTCCCCTTTGTTATAATAGATTGGGATAAGCACACTCCTTCTCCATTCTTCTGGGATCCGTTCACCCACTAATAATTTGTTGAAGAGTATGGTCAAAAACTCTATCCCCATCTCTCCCATGCACTTCCAAACTTCTATTGGCAACTCGTCTGGCCCAACCGTTTTAACTTTTTTTATCCTTTTCAGTGCATTTTTCACTTCTTCTCTGCTGATACAATTTAGCTCTTCGTTAACCACTTCTGCTTCCTCTGTCCTAGGCTCTCTGTCATTTTCCTCGTTCATCAGTTTCTCAAAGTATTCCTTCCATCTGTTTAACACTACCTCCGAACTTATCATCACATTGCCGTTATCATCCTTCATAGCCCTCACGTGCTGTACATCTTTCCCCGCTCTGTATATCTGCCTAACCAATCTTTACAACTCCTTTTCACCTTCTTTTGTTTCCAATCTAGCATACAAATCTTCATACGCACGTCCCTTCACCATCGCAACTGCTTTCTTTGCTTTACCCTTTTTTTCTTTGTAGATCTTTTCACTTTTTTCATTTCTCATTTTATCCCATGCTTTCTTTGCCTCTTTCTTTTTTTTAATACTCTCCTGAACTTCCTCATTCCACCACCATGTCTCCCTATCTCCTTTTTGTTTCCCAAATGTCACTCCCAGCACAATTTCGGCTGTTTTTCGTAGCATTTATGCTGTTTTGTCCCACTCATCAGGTAATCCATTCTCGCCCCCCAACAATCCTGGTCACCTCCTGTTTAAATGCTTCTTGACAGCTTCTCTCCTTCCGTTTTCAACATCGTATCTTTGGTTTTGTTTTTTCTACTTTTGTCTGTTTCACCATGAGAGCCATTTTGCATATCACCATAAGGTGCTGCTTTGCGACGCACCTATTCACCATTACTTTACAATCGCACATTTCCTTCAGGTCCCTCCTTCTGCACATCACAAAATCTACTTTGATGCTTTTCCGCCACTTTTATACGTCACCCTGTGTTCGTCTTTCTTTTTGAAATAAGTGTTGACAACCGCCAAATCCATTCTCTTCGCAAAATCCACAATCATCGATCCTTCCTTATTTCTCATTCCAGCAGCATTCCATCCCATTATTTCTTGATCCCCTATGTTTCCTTCGCTTACATGTTCATTTAGGTCCGCACCTAGAACTATCCTTTCCTGTTTTGATATACTATCTATCAACCCATCCAGATTTTGCCAAAAATCATTTTTTCACCTCCATACTGTTGCCAATCTGTGGAGCATACGCGCTTACTACGTTATTATCGACTATTTTACCTCCAGTTTCATGGCCATTAGTCTGTCTGACACCCTCTTTACCTTCAAAACTTACAACCAACTTCTCCCTCACTACTATCCCTATCCCATTTTTTCTTCCATCAGCTTCAGTGTAGAATACCTTGCATCCACCGCCAATATTCCTCGCTTTACCCTTTTCCACTGTGTTTCCTGTAGGAGCAGTATATTTACATTCGTCGCTCTATCATGTCTGCCAGCTCTATTCCCCTTCCAGTCAATGTTCCAATATTTAAGGCAACTACCCTTATGACTGTGCGTCTCCCCTTCCACAGTTCCCGCTGTTTCTTCACCCGCCTTCCTCCTCTCTTTCTCCTCTTGTTTTCACTAAGCCCAGCAGTGGCATATTTTCCACAGGTGCCCTGCCGAGGGACACCTGAGGCGGTTGTTGGTAACCCGGGCCTCAACCAATCCGGTATGAATTCATCATCACAGCAGTATA
Organism: Diplosoma virens; assembly: GCA_963680785.1. Classification (NCBI taxonomy): domain Eukaryota; kingdom Metazoa; phylum Chordata; class Ascidiacea; order Aplousobranchia; family Didemnidae; genus Diplosoma; species Diplosoma virens. Next base: position 42,033,870 of record OY796888.1, on the reverse strand, counting down.
TCTTTGGCAAAAAAGTTTTACGCCGGATGCCCTTCCTGCCGCAACCATCCCCATTTATCCGGGCTTGATACCGACATTAGAAAACACTGGAATGTGCCCCTAATGGCTGGGTTTATGCCCCCGGGGCCGATGTACACTACATAAAGTCTTTATTTGATCTTTCTTACCTATGCTTCCGCAGGTTGGCCGATTGTTTGTCAACATAACTTCTCAACATAACTCAACAAACTTAGAGAAGACTGATTTTGACTATAGGCTATATGCAATTATCTGAATCAAATTGTTTATTAAAAATTATTTTGTTTTATGTCAACTTTCTACGATTTTAAAAAAACAAAGTTAAAAATTTTGCTCGTTAGTTTGTTTTAGGAAATAGAACGTAATGGTTAAAATTGTAAAATTATTTAGGCTGCTCTTTTTTGTTTGAACTTTTGCTGATCCGAAATTTTTTGTGTATAAAATAGGCTGCCATGGTTATTTTAATTAAATTTAAAATAACAGTAAGTTCTTTTACAAAAAGTTTTTTCAGTGTTGGGATATGTACACCGCACTATCAATAATTCACAGTATTTTCTAAGTCCACAAGCAATTCATACTAATCGTATAGAATATTTTTGGGCACGGTGCAAACATGGTAAAAAACATAACAAAACGTGTGAAGTCTTTTTTTTTAAAGCTTATCTTGTTCGTATTTCCGATTACTATCTTTTTTACTCAAAGCCGTCCCACAAATCAAAACAAAAGTAGCATTTAAAATGAATAGTTTGGTTGGAAATCAAGTTGTTAATGTTAACGATTTGAAAATAAAGTGGTAAGAAATATAAAAAAGATGTTTGAAGCATTTTTGCTACAAAGCTTAACTTTGTCGTTTGACCAATTAATATCTCGTTTACTCTAAGCCGTCGCACAAGTATGATCGATTAATATCTCTTTTACTCTAAGCCGTAGCAGAAATCAAAACTAAAATACCACTTGAGGTGAATATTTTGGTTTAAAATCAAATTGCTCGTGTTTACTAATTTAAAATAAAAATGGTAAAAAATATAAAAAAGATGTTTCAAGTATTTTTATTACAAAACTTAGCTTGGTCGTATGACCGATTAACACCTTTTTTACTCTAAGCCGTCGCACAAATCAAAACTAAAATACCATTTAAAGTAAATATTTTGGTTTAAAATCACGTTGCTCTTGTTTACTAATTTAAAATAAAGTGGTAGGAATTATAAAAAAGATGTTTCAAGTGTTTTTTTAAACAAAGCTTAGCTTGGTCATATGAACGATTAAAGGCCCGTTTCCACTACGAGCGTGGAAAAAAGCATTCTTTGTTTGTTTTATTGATTTTTTTGTGCGCTCGCTTCAATTTTAACCGCTCGCTTGATGATGATGATGATGATGATGATGATGATGATGATGATGATATTTTATTTACGCTTAGTAACAATATTTAAGTATATGCAATGTACATTAAGCAAAGCATGAAAAGGAAACGCGACACAACGACGAACGTCAAACATGCAGAAAGTAGAGAGAGGGGGTAAGAAAGAGAAAAAATAAGAAGCACGGCCGCGTTACCTAATTCAAACTAAATATTATTATTTAAAAAGACAAAAAAGACACAAAAAAATGACAAGCCAAAAAAAAATGACAAAAAAAAAAAAAAAATGTGCAGTGCAGGAACGGTTATGTAAATCATTGGGAGGCACAACCGCCCTATATAGCTAACTATAAATTTAGCTCAACTGAGCATGGTGAGTAAAGAAAACCTCCCGAAAAGAAACCTCACCAGGTCCGGAAACCTGCAGTAAGTAGCTCACTGAAGTCATTAAATTCAGATCTTATTGAATATTTAATTATACACTAATTCTAGTTTACAGATGTATAAAAGCAATACCTTCATGCACTGTCAAGTTATGGCGCCGAAAAGACAAAGCGCCATTAAGACGTGGTTATAGTTTTATAACTTAATTTGTAAAATCTTTTATTGATCCTTATTTATATTGATTCATTGAGTAGGAATTTTTTAAGATTGTTTCTGAAACATTTGAAAGTCTGGTTGCTAGTTTTTAAATTGGCTGGGAGAGAATTCCTAATGAAAGGGCCTTGATAAGAAAAAGATTGTTTTGCAACAGTTGTTTTACAATGATGTGTTATGTATTGAGCTTTGTTTCTTGTATTGTATTTGCATGGATTTAAATGCAAATTACAACTAAAAGCAGGAGATTTGTTTCCACCTTGTATTAGTTTGAACATAAGGGACGCCGTTTCCAATTTATATAATTGATTTATTTTTAAAATGTTGCATTGTTTCATAATGTCATTTATGTTGGAACAATAGGGCAATTCAAATATCATTCTCAAGAATTTGTTACAAATTTGCTGAAGCTTTGTAATTAGAGTTGAATTACCAAAACACCAGTTTGAAATGCAATATTGGAGGTGACTGTTAATTAGAGAATGATACAGAAGGAGTAGTGAATCCTTGTTCACAAGTGATTTTATTTTGCACACTACACCATAACAGCTTCTTAGCTTTGAAATCAAGTATTTCATGTGTAGACTCCAGGAAAGATTATTGTGAATGAATACACCCAGAAATTTTAGAGAATTTACCTGATCAATTTGTCTATTTCTTATTGATAAAGAATGTTTACCTCCAACATTTGAGTTTGGAGTACTAAAAAGCATAAATTTAGTTTTTTCAATATTTATTGACAATTTGTTAGAAACCAGCCACCGATCAATTAATTCCATCTCTGATTGCATGAATTGGAACAGAGTTGATGTATTTTTATGGCTAGTCCAAACAGTTGTATCGTCAGCAAACATAACGGCTTTGCTTTTAGTTAAGCAATTGTTAAAATCATTCACATATATAAGAAACAGGAGTGGGCCTAAAATAGACCCTTGCGGAAAACCCATGGTTGATGAATTGATTGTGGATGATAAAACACCAGAACACACAACTTGTTGTTTTCTGTTGAGTAAATAGTTCTTGAACCAGATATATGCTAGTCCTCTTATTCCATAGTGGTCGAGTTTTTTAGTAGTATTTCAATGCTAATTGTATCAAATGCTTTTGATAAATCCAGGAAAATAGCAAGGCTTTTTTCGTTTTTGTTGAATGAATTGGTGATGCTATTTATGAGAAGCGAAATAGCTTGGGAAGTAGAACATTTTTTTCTGAAACCAAATTGATTTTTGAAAAAAAAATTATGTCTGTTTATAAAGCTAATTACTCTGCGGTACATTATTTTTTCTAAAATTTTGGAAATATTTGAAAGTAGGCTAATAGGCCTATAGTTATTTATGTCACTAGCATCACCTTTTTTATACAAGGGTATGATCTTGGCAATTTTGAAATTACTAATTACTTTACCAGTAGAAAGAGAAAGGTTGAATATATATGAAAGTGCCATGATAATATTATCAGAAGATTTCAGTAATTTAAGTGGGATTTCATCAAAACCTGCACTTAGTTTTGGTTTGCTTTTATAAGTATATTTTTTACTTCCATAGGGCAAGTAGGCCAAACATACATAGTTTCTTGAATTTTGTTTCCAAGGTATTCAGAATAATTATTTTCATACTTAGGGAGTGTACTAGTATATTTATATGCAATAGATGAAAAATGGTCATTGAATAGGTTAGCTAGTTGCTGTGGATCAGTTATTTTGTTGGTATTTGTGTAAAGAGATTTACACTCAGGTATATTTTTCTTCCTCAAAAGGCTATTGAGAGTCCTCCAGGTAGCTTTTATGTCGTTTTTATTAGATTCCAGTTTATTTTTAATGTGTTCTTGTTTTTTTTTTGTTGAATCTTTCTAAAATAAAGATTGCGAGCTTTTGTAAACTGTCTTTTTGTTTCAGGGGATTTTGTTTGCATGTATTTCTTAAATAATGCTTCTTTGTTGGACAATAATTTTTTGAGCTCATCATCAAACCAGTTATGATTCTTTCTACTGTCTTTGATAACCTGTTTAGGAAAGTATTTGTTAAACAGATTCATATAATCTTTCAAAAGTACCTTGAAGCTTGTATCTGGATCTGTTTCGTTTAATACTGGGTCAATATTGACTTTTTGAAGTTCATTGCTGAAAAGAGTTATTTTGGCACTTGAAAAGAATCTTTGCATCTTAGGTTCAGATTGAGGGTCAATGCTGTTTGCATAACTCAGGAATAATGGAAGATGATCCGAAAGGGGATGAGTTATAATTGCTGCACAAATAGATTTGTCCAAACTGACATTGGTCCAGATGTGATCAATCAATGATCCACTATTTGCATTGAACCTTGTTGGTTTTTTAATAAGTGGTATAAAGCAGTTTTCAAAGAGCATATCTGCATAGTTAGCTATGCTTCAATCGAAGATCAATAAAAGAGACAAAGAATGCTCTTTTCCACGCTCGTAGTGGAAACGGGCCTTAACATATTTTTTACTGTAAGCCGTCGCATAAATCAAAACTAAAACACTATTTAAAGTGAATAGTTTGGTTTGAAATCAAGTTGTTCATGTTTACCATGTGAAAATAAGGTAGTTACAAATATAAAAAAAAGGTTTGAAGTATTTGTTCAGCTAAGCTTAGATAGCCCGTATGATTGATTAACATATTCTTTACTGTAAAGGCCCGTTTCCACTACGAGCGTGGAAAAAAGTATTCTTTGTTTGTTTTATTGATTTTTTTTTGCGCTCGCTTCAATTTTAACCGCTCGCTTCAATCGAAGATCAATAAAAGAAACAAAGAATGCTCTTTTCCACGCTCGTAGTGAAACGGGTCTTAAGTCGTCGCACAGATCAAAAAAGTAAAATACCATTTAAGGTGAATAATTTGGTTTAAAATCAAGTTGTTTATGTTCACTAATTTGTAATAAAGTGGTAAAAATTATAAAAAAGATGTTTGAAGTATTTTATTTAGCAAAGTTTAGCTTGCCCGTATGATCGCATAAGGCTTTGTACAGCTTGTTATTTACTTAAAAGAGAAAAAAACAAAAAAAGTGAATGAGAATAGTGAAAACGAGAGAAGGTTTTTAAGCGAGAGAAGAAAAAGTTTTAAAAATAAAGGTGACGGCCGAAAGTATGCGAGATACGGGGAAACTTTTTTGTGATTTATAGTTAAGATTTTTTGATGTAGAATGGAGTTTATGTATTATTAGTTTATATATTATATTTATTGTAGAAAGGAGTTTATATACGTATGCTCAAACTAAGGTTGTGGAATGAGAAAAATTATTTTTCAACTCCACCATATCAAAGTTTTTCAATTCCGATTCCACAAGATAAAAATATGGCTCCAACTTCAGCACATGTAAAAAAAGAGTCCAACTCTACCCTAAAATATGCGCCTATGGTGACCCCGACTCAAGAATATAATTAAAAACAGGATTGTGTAGTCGGAGTCCCTGGAGTCACATGTTTAGATCGCAGTCGAAGTACTTTCTTTAGATTTGATGAAAACGGAGTTGCAAATAGGAGTTGGTTTTTTAGATTCGGTAAAATTAGGAATTGGATTCCTTATTGCATTTGGAGACTTTGATTTACGCTAAATTATTTTACGTTTTTACAATATCTATTTTACATTTATCCTCTTAAGTCGCAGGAATGTGACAACGAAGGCGCTATACAAGACAAGCAATCAAGCAATTACTCCGACCTGCTCCCGGAGATGCCAAAATATTGCTGTTATAAAAAAATATTTTATTTGCTTTTTAGTTTATAAAAATATGACTGAAATTTAGAATTGCTTGCGAAGACAGTCAAGCAGGGGAACTGCCTTAAAACTTTTTTTCCTAAGGACACAGCAGAATGGTTCAAATAGGTTTTTAACCGAGATCAAGTCAATCACAATCACGGCGCTTTAACGAGCTTTAAAAACTTTATAATTAGGCCTCCATGGTTGTGAAATCAAAATCGCTGGAGTCCCACGTTTAGGGATGAAGTCAAAGTAGTTTTATCACATGCTCAAAGTTTAAATCGTAAAATTTTAAAGAGCTGGAGTCGGAGTAGGAAAAATTTTTTCTATATACGGAAAATGGAAGAAATTTTTTGCCTCCGCAACCCTGGTTAGCAAACAAGAAGTAACATCCCCTTGCATAAAAACAGCTTCTAGTAATCGCAGAGTTAGCTTTTCATAATACTTTTTTTTGTCTGCAATTAAGAGTAGATTAAAATTGAAAAAATTTTACTCCAGTTACACTCAACCGCTGATCAAATCACTTTTTTTCTGTTAAGTTAATGCATATTATAAGTACTGAGAATGATAAGAGATTACAAGCGGTAGCTTTTAGCTTCAGTGCTCACAATTCTTAAAGAATCTCGACAGTTTAGGGAGGGCTGAATTTAAATAAAGACTTTTTTTATTTGTCACTTGACTTTCAAAACCGATAAGCAATGAAACGTATTTCGACGCCTTTTTCCAATAAAAATATTTTTTTTAATCTTTAGTTGAATTTTTCAAAACAACTTCCAAACTGAAAATTAAGTTTAATTTTGCAAATAAAAAGCCAAATATGGCCGTCAATAAAAAGCCAAAATTGTTTTTAGTTTGTGCTTTAAATTAAAGTCCAAAAGGTGACCTATCCAAGTACGCGCCATATTTTTTCTTGCTTATTTTTCAATGATTACATGATGAATATGACTATCCAGCAATTAACCAAAAATTGGGGTTGTAGTGACCAAAGAAAAATACAAATCTCATACTAGCTCTAGCACATCTAATCCCGATTTCCGACTCTGACTCCACAACCCTGAGTTAAACCAAAACAACTTATGTTAAGTCTCGTGTCACGTCTCGGTCTCGATACTCCAAAGTCTCGTCTCGGTCTCGAAGCACCGTGTCTCGATTCCACCTCTGTAGTTTACGTTTGGCCTCTCGTTTATTTAAATAAAATTCTGCGGTCACCGTCTTAGTGTGACTGAGCTACAACCTCCAAGTCTGGAGATACGCTGAAAGTGTAGTCATGTCTTGACATTCGAGTCCTTTTAGTTTCCATAAAAATGCAACAATGCTAGATCGATTGCATAGGCAAACTTCTAGACATTGTCAAAAGCAAATCGCATAGATCAGTGACGTGCAGTCAGGGCATGCAAGTCATGCAATGCATGACCAACGAACATTCGTCAAAAATCAAAAATTAATTATATACGTACATTATATAAATATTATGTATAGATGTGTATTAATTCTATTGTTAATGTTATTAATTCCATATGTATTAATTTTGTATTGATAATAGATATGTAAAAAAAAATAAAAGCGTCATTGCTGAACCCCCATCAACGCAAGTGCTGATGCAGTTACTCCAATGGATACCATGGTTTGTAAAAAACTAGTTGCTTATGCGAAAAATTTCCTGACCAGTAGTTCTCTCTGGAAGTTCTTTGCAAAATAATTATTCTTGTATTATAGAATCACCATCTACAAAATGTACTACACTTAACAGTTGTGCTTTTTTTGCTAATGTCTGTTATTTTGTCAATCCGAATAAAAAATTTTGGGGATGCTTTTATTTTTTTTATTAAAGTTTCAAGTATATCGTTTGACATGTCGTCAATTCATTTTTTCATTGTATCTACAGACAATGGCAATTTTCTAACCTCCTTAACTTCCTTTGGTCCAAGCATTAATCCAACAATTTCCAGGCATGCTGGTTTTAATAATGACCTGACAATAGTCTTGATCAAGAGAATAATGGTCTTGACAAGCAGTTCTAAATTTCAATCATATCTCTATTAAATTACAAGCGGACAGCAATATCTTGGTATCTCCGGAAGCAGGTCGGGGTAATTGCCTACCCTACGTATTAGCGCCTCCGTCGCTTTCCTGCGAATCAGGAGGATAAATATAGAGATAAATAAATAAATAAAATAATAAATAATTTTTGCCGTGCAATCAATTAAGTGACATCATAACTAGCTTTTAATGCTTTTTGGGAGACTGTGAAAGATAACTTTATAAAACACTCTTGCTTCTTATTTTGACTGAACATTCGCTGGAAATAATTTTTATTCTTGTGTGCATGAACGGCATGTTCGTATTTAAGTAGCGAATAAGTTTACTTGGAACCATTGCTTTATTTGCAAGTTGCACCTTACAAACAACGCAGAGTGGCTTTGGAGCATCTTTGTTAACACACCAAGAAAATCCATACTAAATGTAATCTTCCCTATATTGCCTTTTGACAAGTTTTTGTTTCTTTACAACGTTGGTTGTGCTAGGTAATTATCTTGCTCATTATCACAAGTTTTGAATGTTCTTTCAGGAAGTTATCTATTTTGCTAAACTTTTTATCAAAGACCACTGAGCCCTGAATCTGCATACACGTGTTCTGTTTTGCCTCGCCAATATAAAGGTATCGATGCGTAAATGCATCACGTATGTCTTTTCTTACGTCACAAATGCACAGTGGGGAGTATGCAATTTGGATTTGAGTGGCTCAAGCAGGTGAAATAACGTTCAAATTTGCAATGTATGAAAAGTATTTTGTAAAAGGAAAGGTTACAATTACTCTGCGGCACACCGGTTGTGAAGCACTGCTCTATTCCATAGGTTCAGAATGTGGAGCGTGCGCCGGCGTTGTACACCGATGGAATAGAGCAATGCTCGATGTGGATGGGGCTTGATATCGGTGGGGCCCAGGCAAAATTTTGGTGAGGCATGGAGATTTAAGACATTATAAAACTATTTTGTTTGGAAAATTCAAAATAAAAATGCACTTCTTCACAGCCAAACCGATTTGGTAAATAATAAGATACGTCTTTATTAAGCTAGTTCACTTACCTATTCTTAATACGTTGCCTTCTTCACATGATACTTGTTACTTTACTTTGTCATAAATCACAACTCAGAGCGTGGCGTAACAAAAATGCTAAGGTTTTATCTTGTTTGCCAAAAGTTAATTATTAGAGATCGATGTTTTTTTCCAAAACACAGAGAGTGTTATTCCATTTTTTGCTGTTGTCTGCACTGTTAGTTTTAGCTTAAGATTACTTGCTCCACTACTACTATCAGAAATAAATAAATCCGAGCAAAATAATAATAATATTTGGTAATGTTGCAATAAAGGCAGACTGAAATACAAAATTTAGCCAAATAGCCAGTTTTAACTAGCTGAAGAGGTAAAAAAATTTTATTGCGCAAATAAGTATGGCAGGGATATAACTTTTCAGCTTTTGCTCACAATACTGTTTTCCCCGTCACAAAATTTCTGGGATTTCTTAAAGCGATAAGCTCAGCTGATAAAATAGGCGTTTATAAATTTCCGGTGTTGCACTTCTGAAAATCGTGGGAGTATTGCAGTGTTATAAACTTTGCTTTTATTACGAGTCCGAGTACGAGTGAGAGTCCCCAACTTACGAGTCAGAGTACAAGTCCGAGTTCAGCAAAAAATATTTCTACGAGTTCGAGTTCGAGTCCGAGTTCTTGATGCACAAGTCCGAGTTCAGTAAAAAAATCTACGAGTCCGAGTGCGAGTCCAAGTCCGCAAGTCATAAAATTTGCATTTTTTTAAAAAAATGTCTGAATGTCAAATCAACAATTTGCAATCTTAGTAGTTTATAGCTTAGGCCTATGTTGTAAAAGTTTTTAGTTTTGTTCAAAAGCATGCTTATTGCTTATATTGCTGAGATGCATTAAATGTTAATTCTTTTAAATCAATAATGACGCTCACATTCAGTTTTTATATAAATCTTAGCAAGTTGAAGTTACGTTTTGCGATATACACGCTACTTACTCAATAGCTTCAAATCAAGAACAGTATAATCAATCTGCGTGTAGCGTCGCCAAGACGCCAACCAGGTCTGTGATCGCGCGCTAATTAAAGTTCGCACATGGCGCCTGGTGATCGCGCGCTAATTAAAGTTTGCACATGGCGCCTGGTGATTTTGCGCGCTGCTGTTGCATGCCCTTTGGCGATCTCACATTGCAACAGTTAGCATGAAGAACTTCTGTCTTTCTTCTTGGTTTGACCTTCGGAGGAGAAGGTTACTAGTAGAGCCTGCTGGCCGCTTTCTCATATCCTTTTGGGAAATTTGTATAGCAAAAGTTCGGAAGGAAAAAATTCGTTATAATCTAATTTAGTGTATTTCAACTAACTTGGTGTATTTCAACTAATTTGGCGTCATTAAATCTAATTTGGTGTAATTAATTTAATTGATTAAAGTTTGGAATAAATTAATATTATCAGTTCAAGTTTTATTCATTTCTTCTACCGAATTAACATTGCGAGTTACAAAATTTCTGGTCAATTTTTTAGCTCTTAACAAGCTAGGGCATCTATTAAGCACAAGTTTTTAATTCACAATGTTTTTTTAAAAAATCATAATTGTTTTTTAATGTTGTCAAAGCAGACAATCATTGCTTCGCAGGGTTTTTGACGAGCCTTGCTGTACGCAGCAAACAAAGCCGGAACTTTGCAGGGTGGTTTATCTTCACTCTCACTCGCTGTATCTGGATTAATCAAAGCAGGACCCCTGTTGCATTCCGCAATAATCAGCTCCAAAAACATAACAAATATTTAAGAGAAGAGAAAACATTTTTTTAGAAAAGTTATTCAAGATAGGGCAGGAAATAGTTGGTAAATTTATATTTAAACAGATCTCTTCTGATAAATGTCACCTGACAGCAAGAATTACGAAATTTGCATTACTGCATGTATAGCCTACTTTTTAACAATTTATTCTATTATCTGGCAAATAATTAGCCGTTATTTACAATATTGGGCATCTTACATAATTAGTACTTACATTAAATGTGAATCTTACGAAATGTTTTGTTTTACTAGTTTAATGTAGCTTTTTTATAATTTTGGAGAGAATGCTTTGAAAATCTACGAAAAGTAGAAAACATCGTCAACAAAATGGCGTTCGTGTCTTAAAAAACATTTCCAAACATTGCATTAGGAAAATTGTTATTACACTGTATATTTTCAATTCTGTATTAATGCACTTTAAAAAATCTTTACTAAGAAAACAAATGTCAAGTTTGTCAAGTTTTTTGTTCTATTCTATAAAATGCAGAGCTTAGAAATTACTTCAAAAAATAAAAATAAAATAAAGCTTCCCTTTTACGCTTGAAGTCAGACTTTCTTTTTCTTCATCACTTGTTCTGGTTTCTTTCACCCATTCTAACCCAAACATTGGATCAAGTGTAGCCCCCACGACATAAATAGTATCTCCAAAAGGTTCATCAACAAACCAAGTGTCGGGTCTTAAAGCAGAAAATCTTGTTTCGGGACATTCCATGCCAACTCACACCCCTATTTTGCTGACCATCTCCGATTTTGCTCAAATTTGGCATGTTTGTAGGTTTGGATGAGAAAATGTCTTACATTCAATTTGAAATTTTTAAATTAAATAGTTTTTGATATTTGAAGGTTGAAAATTAGACACAAAATCGCCGCTTGAACGCCCCTGATTGAGTAAAAGTAGCCCTCCTGGCTTTATTTTTTGTTTGATTTTAAAGATGTTAATATCATTGGGAAACTCTTTTCAGCAGCTTTCCAATGATATTCATATCTCAAATGTATGTATATAAATAAAAAAGAAGTTATTTTTTTGTCGTGTCCTTGTGACCTTGACCTCGCATGACCCCAAAACCCCAATTCTAGACAAGAAAAATTTTTCAATATTTTTGTTCCTCACATAGAGGACTATCAGCATGCCAAATATCAGAGTGGAATCTCTATGGATTTTCAAAATATTTTTTAATTAGAAAAAGATTAACAAAAAACTTGCGAAAATGACTTATATGGAAATATCAACAAAGTTGCAAAAATATTTATTGCGTAATACGAATTTGCATCATTAGGCACACCTGTTCAATGAAATGCAAATATCTTAAAAACCCATAGAGATTCCACTCTGATTTTTAGCATGTTGATAGTCCTTTATGTGAGGAACAAAAATATTAAAAAAGTTTTTGTCTAGAGTGGGGGTTTTGGGGTCATGCGAGGTCAAGGTCACAAGGTCACGACAAAAAATAACTTTTTTATTTATATACATACATTTGAGATATGAATATCATTGGAAAGCTGCTGAAAAGCTGCTTCCAATGATATAAACATCTTTGAAATCGAACAAAAAATAAAGCCAGGAGGGCCACTTTTACTCAATCAGGGGCGTTCAAGCGGCGATTTTGTGTCTAATTTTCAACCTTCATATATCAAAAACTATTTAATTTAAAAACTTCAAATTGAGTGTGAGACATTTTCTCATCCAAACCTACAAACATGCCAAATTTTAGCAAAATCGGAGATGGTCGGCCAAAAAATGTCGAAAAGGGGTGAGTTGACATGGAAAGTCCCTTTCTACGTTTTAAAAATTCTGGAAAAGCGAGTTGTCAAAGATTGCAATATTTGTTCTGCCATGAATTTTAAGTGTTTTGATTTTTTCTTAATAAACTCAACCAAATGTTTTTTTAATGATAAAACTGTGGGCAACACGAAACTTATTGTTGGGGCATCTCCTTGGGTCAACATAATTGCCTCATAAAATGTATGCAGCAATTCGACGAATTTTTCGAGCTGTAGTCACTCTCGAGGAGAAAAGTCCAGTTCCATGCAATTTGCGTTGTCCAAAAAACCCTCCGTGACGTCACAATACCCAAGCAAATGCGTAACGGCTGTGCTTTGATGCAAAGTCAGAATTTCAATTGTCAGCTAAAAAGTTTTCAAAAGCCAGCAACGAATGGCCTGAAGACAAATTTTAAGTGAAGACTTTTTTTTATAGATGATTAAGTTTCACCCTAAAATCTTTTTCATTTGCAAACTACAGATTCGTCCTCGAAATCTACTCTAATCAACTAAAATTTCGTTTGATGATCGCAACGAATTTTTGCAAATAGCTGTTTCTCACGGACAAATCTGGTTGTTGCAGCGGTAATCCGTCTGCCTTATGTTTGCCAAGAAGCTTAACAATTCGGCAACTGGCAATCAAATGTCTGGCTGCCAGTGGCTGGCTGCTTTTCTTTTCGTAATTTCTGACTAGAATCATCGAGCTTCTTTCATTAAAATTATTTTTTTTACTTGGTAAACGCTGTTTTTTTAACGAGTCTAAGTCCGAGTGCGAGTTCTTGGCTATGAGTCCGAGTCCGAGTCCGAGTTCCGACAAAAAAATCTACGAGTCCGAGTTCGAGTCCGAGTTCTTGATGCACAAGTCCGAGTACGAGTCCGAGTCCTCAAAAATCTCCCTCAAAAAGTCTGGACTCGAGTCTTTACAACACTGGAGTATTGTAAACAAAGCCTGACTATTCTGACAGTTGTTTTTGCACATTTTTAATCGTTTGGTTGTTTAAATTTAATTTCAGTTCTACATCAATGGTGTTTATTGAATTACTGTACCAGTTCTAATAAAGTAGCCTAAAACTAGCCTAAGTTTATATTTAAGAACAAATGAGCAAGGCAAAGAAAAAGGTTTGCCAATACGCAACCGAGCTTTTAAAATTTGACTTTAAACCTGCCGTATATGATGAACGTATGTACCCTTCTGCTCACTATGCCAACAAACTTTAACAAATGAATCAAAAAATCTGTTCGTCTAGAAAGCTATTTGAGAGCTAAGCATGCCAACCATGTCAACTCAAATTTGAAATATTTTAAAACTTTAAAAAGAAATTTGAGAACCGGACAAAAATCATTGTTTGCCACTCAAACGGCAACCCTAAATCTTACTCTTGAAGCAAGTTACAAAATTTCTCCGCTTATAGCAAAAAAAGGAAAGAAATTATACGATTGGGAAACAGCTTCAAAAACTAGCAATATTGGTTTTTAAAAAAAAGTTTTGCAAACAGATGACGAAGATGTATAAGCAGTGCCACTCAGCAACAGCTCAGTGAGCAAAAGAATCAATGAAATGAGGCAAAATGTTAAACAACAGCTTGTTAAAAACTTAAAATCACAAAAGTTATTACAAATCGATGAATGTACAATACGGAAAAGTGAAGTGTTGTTATTAGCATACGTGAGATATATCGACAAAGAAAAGTTTCAAGAAGAAATGCCTTTTGTTAGTCACTAGAAACAACTACTCGTGGAGTTGATATCTATAACAAACTCAGTAATTATTTTGATAATCATAAAATTGCTAAGGCCAACATTGTATGTGCTGCAGATGGTGACCCTTCCATGATGGGTCAAAACAGAGAATGTTTAAAATTGATAAAGGATGATAATTCAAGCATGTTAGTGGTGCATGGCGTTATCCACAGAGAAATCTTAGTTGCCAAAAATGTCTTTCCTTAACTACACGAAATACTGCATTGTGTAATCAAATGTATTAATTCTATCAAAGCAAATTCTAAAGCATAATGTCTGTGCAGTTGTTTTGGCAAGTGCTTTAAACCAGATAGAGTCTCCTAATTATCTGCCTATTCTTAGTTACTTCACACGTGGTCAGATATAATAAAAGAATCTCTATTAAAGTTTTAAACTTTCCACCTCTGCGCCTTCGATAACAACTACGATACAAAAAAATGAAAGAAAGCAACGAAGGACGGACAACGTGGTAGCGACAACAAGAAAAAGGCGATTTATATGACTGACAAACGCGAACGCGGAGTCATGTGACCACCGAAAGCGCAAGCACATATCGAAATCTGTAACAGACCGTCCCTTAAAAGAGCAATTCTTTCAACACAACAAAAGGATTTTGAGACGAACACAAGTACAAATAAATCCAAACTACTTATTTAATAAAACACATGTTTCCTAGAAGGTTGCTCTAATAGCTTCAAATAAAAACAAAATTACACAAGCAAACAGATAATTGTAAACATACACAATCTGGCTATATATCGATATCTACCGAAAGTGACACAAAGTTTATTAGCTTACAAATGACCTTCAAGCATGCGTATTTTTCGAATGTCCCGCAACAGCACACCGTCTGCTGTTCATACGCGCACTCTACGAACTAGTCCCTCTGCGTCCGGATAGCATTCATCGACTATCACCTTCGGCCAACAACCTTTTTTCACCGAATCGTCTTTAACTAGAACTAGGTCGCCAACATTGATGTTAGGTGATACACCGAACCACTTTCGCCGTGGCTGTAACATTGGCAAGTATTCACTGATCCAACGGCTCCAAAATCGGTCACCCAAGATTTGACCCTTTCGCCGGGAACGCCGATATAAATCACTCTTTGAGTACACATCAGCAGGCAAAGAAGCTTCTACAACTCCGTTCAACAACATGTTAGGCGTTAATGCAGAAAGGTCTTTGGGGTCTGTTGACACATCTATTATTGGTTTATCGTTTAAGATACGTTTGATTACGCTTAAAGGGGCAATTCGACCGGAACAACGATTTATAGAATTGACACCATGCAACTCCGTAGGCTCTCTATTGATAGAAATGTTTAGCTTGTTTACAAGACTAGTGGTACACAAACTAGTTGTTGTACACAAGCCAGTATCTAACAACGCATACGTACTTACCCTGACGGAATTATTTTCACTCCATACCTGGACAGGTAAAAAACTTTGTAAGACCTTTGAGCGTTCTACGTTTTCATTATTATTTTTTGTTAATGCCACGACCGACTTTTGGTCTGACGAATGATCATCATTATTCATAGGAAAAAATGTACTTTGTGAAGAAGCGTGTTGTGCTTTTTATCACAGCTGTCACATGTCCTTTTGAGTTTGCAACTTACCGCCCTATGACCCGGTTCAAGACAATTGAAGCATAGAAGATTATGCACAGAAAAACGCTCATGTACAGGCACAGATTGGTCAGCAAATTCTCCACATTGCTAAAGTCGATGCTCACCTTGACAGAAAAGGCAACTCGTAACTGCAACGCTCTCACTCTTTTTAAGTGAATTTTTAGCTACGGAAAAGTTCTTCGCCGTGGTCTTGCGGGTTTCTGGCTTTCTGATCTTTTCCATTGGTTTAGCCCTTTCTCCTTGCGCTGGAAACAACTGCTGTGCCCATTCAGTTTCCGAAAACCTTGCGGCACGAAACACAAGACAACTAAATCTAGGAATGTTGTAGATTCGCCCGCTATCTCCCTTTTAAAAGAAATTTTTGCAAACCTTTCCTCCATGCGGACAGACAAGCGATCATATTGAATGCTCGTAGAATTTCGGGAGCGTTTAATTCGGACACTTACCGTTTGCTTCAAATAAACACTTGCAACTGTTCATTTTTGTTGCTAAGTTGTTTAATTGAATGGTATCAGAGTCCTTAATAAAGGGCCCGAAACTAGTTCCTCTCTAACTTTATTTCGCAATCTAAACCTATTGCCATAGCGGTCATTCAAAAGTTCCCACGCCCGAGAGTAAACTTCAGATTTATTTGGATGCGCAGGACAACTTTGAATTAAATTTGCTGGTTCGCCTACAAGGTGCATTTGCAAATAAAAAAGCCGTCTATAATCATCAAAGCACTGCGACTCTACAAATGCCTTAAACTCTTGCACAAAAATAGGAAAACGTTTGATATCGCCAGTAAACTTTTGTAATTGAAGTTGTTGCAAGTGCACTATCGGGTTGGGATTTATGAATCCTGGGGGCGCTCTCATTTCTCTACAGGGAAAAGGATGGTGAAACTGAAAAGACGGAGGTTGCTCTTTGCTTTCTATAGCACTGCTTCCTTCAGCCTTAGTTTTAAGAAAAGATATTAACGCTTCTTCCCTAACCCTAGAACGTGCTAGTTCTTCTTCTAGTCTTTTAATTAAATCGATTTTATTCGGTTTTGATTCCGCTACGTGAAAGCTAGCGGGTGCAGTTTGACTATCTACAGTTCTACTGCCCGTATTCATATTGAAAAAAAGATGATTGAATGTTGAGAGAAGCGTCACAGCACGTGATCTTTGTTCAGCTTTATTAACCACTCCTTACGGTATTAGTGTGACGCGGTCGCCTACGCATTTCGCGGCATTTTTTCGCTACGCTTTCGCATGCGGCTATACACACTCTCCATTGTTTGTCACTGAAACGATGAACGGCTCAATTGCCTTCTGATGGGTGCCGGACAAAAAACTTACAGATGAGTTTTTCGTTAGCTGTCCTTAAATTCTGTATTACAAATCACTGGTTTTAATTTACTAAAAAATATCGCTGGTTTAATGAATTTAGTTTAACAGATTGAGGTCAAGTTTAATCCCCGGTATTATAAAACAGAAGTAGTTTTAAATATTCCTGGTTTAATCAATGCTTACGCAAACTACGTCAAGCTATTATTGCTTGAGAAATAAGATTTAGGTTTTTGTAATGCAGGTTGGTTCACTGGTTTTAAGTATCGAGGAATTGGAAGAAATATAATTGGGAAAGCCGTGTCAACTTTTCAAATAAAATGAGAAAAACAGAACATTGTGCACTGAAGTTGACTATTTTTATTATTGAGCACAAGCTTTCGTGGGCTACTGCCCACTTCGTCAGGTGCAATGGAATGTTTTTTTAGGTTTTAAATTAATTTTAAGTAGTTACTGTTTTTCGGTTTTAACTGTTTTTAGTAAATGTTTTTTAGGTTTCAAGTAGTTACTTTTTGAAATTTAAAAAAGATTTGACAAACGTTAAGTTTTTTTTAATTGTTTATAACCAAACGCGCGCAATTTTTATTGTTTTATCAAGGCTTATTTAAGTTAATCATTTAAATTTGTATGTGTTTTAATAGTCATTAAATGTACAGACTGTCTACATACGTAAACCTACAATAGGTAGAAAGCAGGGTTGCAAACTCGATAAAATTTTGTTTGAGTTCAAATTCGAGTTTGAGTTCTTTAGTTTTTAATTTTTCAGTGTCAGTCAGTCAGTGTTTTTTTTATTCTCGATCATTATTCAACTTTAAGTTTGAATTTGAGTTTTATTTGATGCTGTTAAAGTTCAATTAAAGCCAGTCTTTTCATCACTGTAATTTTTGGCTCAAATAGGATTGAAAACTTTTTTCTAAGTTCAGCTTGCAGCTTACAGTCTGAGCAGATCCTTAAGGCAGACTTGTCCATGAACCTTAATGATCTACTCAGACCGCAAGCTGCAAACTAAACTTAGAAAAAATTTTTCAATTCTACTTATGAATGGGTACCCCGACACGTCATTAAAAACACAATAGCCAGTAAAGTAAAAGATTTTACATTACCTACTTTACACACGGTGAAGAAATGCCCCGTCTATCTTTATCTGCTCTGGTTAGGAACTCCTTCGGTTGGACTTAAAAATAAAATCAAAGCCAGTGTTGAAAAACGTTTCTTTGTTATAGAACAATGTGTTTCTTTCTGAAATTAAAAAGAATGTGTTGCCTGCTTTGCTTTTAAACAATGTAGTATATAATTTTTCGTGCCACTGATAGTCGGTGTGCAGGCCGCACATTTCAACGATTACAGGACAGAATTCGCCAACACGCGTCTAAATGTATTAGAACCGACCAAATTCCAAACTCTCGCACTATTTCTACTCATTCTGGTAAATCTTCAACCCCAGTTATGTTTAGTGAATTTGTGATTGGTCACACCTTTTAAATAAAACCAATCTACACAATGATTTAAAAAGAGTTGGAAAGCTACGACGAAGAGATAAACAAATTAAAAGAAATAATGAAACAACCTATTATATAGGCGTACCAGCCGAAAAAATATTGGGGGGAAATACAGTTTTGCCTAAATTTTATGACTTTGCCCGAATTATGATACTTAGTACTTTACAGAAATGAGAAAAAATTTGTCTTAAATTTAGAGGAATGACAAAAAAAAGGTCTTTACTTGGAATCTGGCTCTGATTTTTTGATTTTTATTCCGAAAAAGTGGTGTTTTCCAAACAAAATCTTCATATCAAACCGTAATCTTTTTTCCGAATTTAGAAGCTTTGTCGTAAAAAAGTAGTTGGTTTTTTCTACTCCAAAATTATTTTATTGTCCAAATATTTTCTTGTTGCTACCCGAAAACTTCTTATTTTTTCTAAATATTTCCCAAGTGAAATACAATTCGGTTCATATGAAGTTTAACAATTTAATATTAAAATTAAAATCCAAAATATTATTTATTTTCTATTCAAAATTTTTAATTAATGAATTTAAATTTGATTGAATATGTTTTGAGTTCAACAATTTTCATTTTTCGAGTAAAGTTCGAATTCGAGTAGCCCTGGTAGAAAGTGCTGTGTTTTAAACTGCTATTGTAACGTGGACAATGATTTGAAAGAAAAGGATTTACGTCTTTTCAAACACGAGAAAGAAAAAAGTGTTTGTAATACCACGTCTCGATGAAAAAAATAATGCCAATAAAAAAAAGAAAAAGCTGAAAGAAACAATACCATGCTACAACCGGTTAGATTCAAAGACAATGGCCAAAAGGTTATGAGACTATGCTGTGCTACAGCAGGCTAAGACATGACATCCTCCGTCTGGATTTACTTGTAGAAAACCTAGTTTGCTTCAGACACCAACTCCACCAGCCAGGTTAACAGTGAAAACTTCCGCAGAAATCCGAAATCATCATCCTGATGAAACCAATGTATTCTCAAGAAAAATGAGATTTTAAAAGTTTTAAAAGTGACACTGCTAAAAACAAAAATGGAAATTTAGATGACAGTAACCTTTACTCTGAATAGTATGGTGGTTCTACGACAGATTTAAATTAAGGTGGTCTAGATATACCTGAGGATTCCGTATGTTTGTGGGTTATATACAGTTATTTTATGTTCTATTACGTAGTTGATCATTTCTGCAGAAAATCTCAAGCAATATTTTGGAAACAATTTTGAATTTTTATGATTTGAACATTAGATTTTGTAATTATTATTAAAATCGCTTTATCAGCCGATGCTTGTAGCTATTTTTTTCTATTTTTGTAGATATTTTCAGTTAATACAAAGTTTAACCTATTTTTTGTTATTTGTACGACGTAATTATGACATCATATTGCCATGGAAACGATATCATGACCACATATCAATCCGTGAACCCATGTTTTAATCATTGTACACGCTTTTTAGTTTGTAACAACTGTTTAATATTAAGAAACTTCTTGTAAATTTTCGCCCCAAGTTTTAACTCGAGCCTGCACGCTGACATGGTCTATAGTAGAGTACGCTATGCATTAACCTTATTTTCTGGTTTTAGATGCGCCTATTTGGTAAATTATGATTGAAGGAATTTAAATGCATATCCGCGTACATGGGAGGTGGCAGCTGGAAGAAAATTTTGTTTTGTTTGTTGATGCTACTATGCATTGAGTCAGCCTTTTTTTATTATTTGTGGATTGATGAACAAACTTTCAAAAAATTCGTTCCTTCTTTGACCAATCGAACAACTGTACAACGACACTCCAAAACGCTTCAACTTCTACACAACCAAACTTGGCTGAAAGAAAGCTTAAAGCGATCTTTAGAAAAAGCTTCCCACGTAAAAGTAAGTCGGCCTAATGTATTTAAGTTTATTGTTGTGAACCGTCGGAATAGAGTCTATGCCGATAATATCAAGTCTGGTGAGGCTCATTTACCGAAGCAAGTCTTTTGAAAGCATTCATTTCAGTTTAGTTTAGTTTTCTTTTATTTCTGCCCCGCCGCATAGCAAAAATACAACTATAATCATTTAAAATCTTTGTTCATGATCTTTTGGTAAAATTTTTGGTAAAATCATGAACAAAGATTTTAATAATATACCTGGTATCAACAACAGCAAAATTTATGATTATTTAATAATAAACATATATTAATTAAGGCTTCGGAATAAAAAAAGGAAGAAGCAACAAAACGAGTATTTAACTATTGAAAGAATTTTTGACAAAGCTAGTTATATTATTTCAGTTATGTAACTTTTTTAAGTACATAGAGCAGGGCTTCTTAGACTATGGGTCGCGACCCTAAATGGGGTCGCCTAAAATAATTTTGGGGTCGCGAAACAAATTGGCATTTTGTGCTTTGTACCGCAAAACTTTGAAAGTCCCAGTAGTGCCGCGGAACTTTTGGAAACAATTATGGTTATTGCACATGTAATCAGCAAATCAGATAATTTGGGGACAAAAATTGACAAATTGGAGCTTGATTCTGAGTGCGGACCTTTTTTTTTAGAGAACATCTGAAGTTGGCGACGAAAATAGATAAATCGCAGTTCGATTCTGAGTGAAGTCCTTTTTTTAGAGATCACCGAGGAAAATACGGATAAAGGAGATCCATTCGAAGTGAACACCTTTTTTTTAGAGATCATTATGATTTTGGGAGAAAAATTGCAAAGTGCGAGATTAAAACCCTCTTTTGTTTTTAGAGAACACCAATTTTTGAGAATTCTTGCCTCGGGGGCCCCTAATTTTAAATATTCACCACTAATTGGGGTCACACAAAATTTTATTTTTTAAAACGGGGTCGCAGAACAAAAAAGTTTAAGAAGCCCTGCTTTAGGGGTCAGCCAAAAAATTCTAATTGTGCGTTGAACCATAACCTCCTAAAGATTCAAAAGTTTTCGGTGTCTCTTAAAAATTTCTTTCTGTAAAGTAAAAAAAGAACGTCGTACTATAAAAAAATCAAAATCGTGGAGAGAGGACTAAACACTATTTTTTTGCTATGGAAAGACGAGACTTTAATTTTCATGGACACTTAATTGGAGACAATTAGTATTTTTGAAGTTGGCAAAATATATGCTTTGTTAAAAATGTGTACCATATATACTTGCGTATAGTTTGCACTTTTTTTTACCAAAAAAATGAGCTAAAATTTCAGGTGCAACCTATACACCGGACGTTAAAACAAGCATCAGTCTTCTTGTCAAGGGATGTCCATGGAATCAGTCGAAATCGAATTCGGCTCGCAAAAAGATTCGATTCTGTCTCGCTGATCCAATTAATTCTAAATTAAAACGTTATTATTACTGGTACCGGTTACGTGCTTTAACCTGTATTCATCACTGTTCTTCTCTTCACTCCCATGATTTGTCACGCCGAAAGAAGAGCCAATATGCTATCCTTGTGTTCCGTTTTTCAAAAATCGCTCGTTTGTTTATATTTATTGCCCTGTAAGTAATATTTTTGATATCGTTTTTGTCCGGCTCAAATAGCCGCAGAAATAAGTATTACCGTGTGTCCGCTGTACCAAATTACTGTGTGATCTTTGCACAGGTTCACCACAAATACCTACTTTGACAATCACAAACCAGGGGTGCGACCTATACACGGGTCAATCACAAACACCCACTTTTACAGTCACAAGCAAGGGGTGCGACCTATCCACCGGTGCAACCTATACGCGAGTACATACGGTAATTAAAACTGACCCCCTGAATTTTTTAAACTCCCTTCAAAAGATACGAGCCTTTTGTTAAAAATCACCCGCTTAAATTAGCTCGAAACGTAGTCCCCGATGGTTGTCTAAAGATACAGCTGGACATTGTATATTTTCAAAGTAAAAGTTAGAAGGCTATTGTTGTTCTTAATGGCAATTATTTTATTAGTTTCAATTGTCTTTACAATGGAAGTAAAAACAGATTAATTTGAATACAGATTAAAATCTTAATCTGGGAGGCGCCTTTTGGGAATCCAAATCTTCCGTCGTTTGAAATCGAAACATGTGGATTTTGCGAAGCTACCTTCGATAAAACTGAGGTAAATCATAAAGTAGATTTATATTTTTAACAACAAATTTCGGCCATAATGATTTTTATTTTAGGCTTGCTTTTAGAGCGTAATAACCAGCAAGAACGTGACCTAGCGTCCAAAACAAAATGTCCGTGGTTAAGTTGCTTGCTGTTGGATTGAAATCAAATTTTTCTTGGCTGTTCGTTATCTGTTGTATCCAAGGGTGTATTGGAGGGGGTCGGGGGATCGTCGTCCACCCGCTTTTTTTAGAAACACTTCACTGAAGGCCAAGGACCTAGTTTGCTAGAAAATTTTGGGGGGGACAATTTTATGTGACTACGACATGTTTAATATTTGATTACTAATAGTTTCAGTGCGGGATTAAGCACCCTGGAGCCTATAGGCAGTCAAATTTTGGGGCCCCGGGCATTTTTCTCTATTTTTCTTCATTCGATTTCACTATTTTTCTCCCAAAATCATGGTGATCTCTAAAAAAAAAAAAAAGGTCTTCGTTTCAATTTGTCTCCAATTTTACCATTTTTCTCTCAAAATCATGATGATTTTAAAAAAACAAGGTATTCACCTTAAATCGATCTTCTATTTACCACTTTTCGTCCCAACTACATAATAATCTCTGAAAAAACATCTGCCGCAAACTCAAACAATAAGGACAATGTCCTTGAGTTTGCCATAAATTTGGGGGGGACAAAAAGTATTTTATTCCCCTTCCCAGATATTGGGGGGGACATGTCCCCCCGTCCCCCCTTAAAATAGGTCCCCGCTGAAGGCACATTTTTACTATAAATGAGGAGTGTTGAGCCCAACCGTCCACCCACCTTTATATTTAGCAATACATCACTGGTTGTATCTAATCATTCCTTTTCAACTCTACTACATATGCATAGCTTTATGTTATTAGGATTAAATATAAGCACTTAGTCTATGCTTTTGCTCGGTTGAAGCGTTAGATTTGTTGCAGATGGTTGGATTACTTACTTTCCTAATAATCTTCTGATCGTCTAATAAATAAATATTTAATAAAATCTTTTATTTTGATTGATTCACCCTTAGACAGGTTTGGCAAAAGGATAACCGTACAAACTTCACTGTCTCAATAGCAGATTTGCTAATTGTTGTAATTTTTTAAAGCATTTTGCGCTTTAAAAAATTACAACAATTAGCAAACCTATGATGCATGGCGACCTAGAATATACAGGTCATGTCAACAAAAACAACCGCTTGAGCTGAAGGCCGACGAAGCGCCGACGAAGCTAATTAGAACGAGCGATTGTACAAAAACGTTACGTCTTACATTATTTTTCAATAGTTTAAAATAATGGCAGATTAATTTGTGCTAACAGTTATCACCCAGAATTATGTTTAAAGCAAAGTTGATCAGAAGTATTGAATAAAAATTTTTAATGTTAATGAGAAATTTCTGCTAATAACAACATGATTTTGATGACAAATAGCGCAGGTATTTAGGAAAATTTAAAAAGAAAACATTCAAAGCGTTTAATAGTTTAATTAACTATGAAATTGTTTCAGCAAGTATTATCAATTTCGATTTTTTTCATTCATAGAATAAAAATTTAAAAGTGATGAAATATGGTACTAAAATGCTGTGTTCCGAACTGTAAAAGCAATTATGCTTCTGATAAAGTTCCTGTATACAAATTGCCCCAAAATAACGAAGCTAAAAAGAAGTGGATTGCTGCTATACCTAGAGCTAACCTTGTTGTTTCAAAATATACGGCCATATGTAAAAAACACTGGCCCGAAAATGCAACATTTGGTCTTGTATAGGGCAAACAGAGATCAAAAGACCCACCCTCTGTTTTTTCTGATATTCCAGCCAGCTGCTTGCGGTCAACACCAGGGTTGCCAGATTGACTTTTTTGACGCCAAATTTGAGAAATATGGCTTTTTTAAACAGGTTTGGCAACAGAATTTCGGTTTGGCGTTTTGGCTTTTTTTTACCAAAATAAAGAAGTCCGACATGGAAAGAAAGCGAAGACTTTTTTTTTTTTTTTAGATATCACTACCATTTTGGAAGAAAAAATAGCGAAATCGGAAATCGAATCGAAGTGAAGACCTTTTTTTTTTTAGAGAACACAATGATTTTTGGACGAAAATATATTTTCTAGCTGGTGAAATTGTTTGGCTTTATTTGGCTTTTTTCATTCCCTCCTTTGGATTTTTATTCTATCACTGGGATCGGGCAACCATGGTCAGCACGAAAAAACATTCCCAGGACAACAAAATGAAGTTTGTCTAGTGCGCGCAAGCACGCTGAAGATGAAATGAAAATATTTTTAGAACAAGATAAATTGGATTTTGGCAAAATTATAGATCAAGCCTCAGAAACGTTCAACTGTGTTACAGTATACTCCCACGAAGTAGACTCTGTTTCAATACAATCAAAAAGCATTAATCCTTGGTGTTCCCTATTTTATTATTCAAATAAAAACGACTACAGTTATACTTGTTTTTCTTTTGGCTCTCCTTGCAACTTCGTATCGTTATAATCAAATTCAATCTCACATTGCAAAACTTAGTCAGCATTATCAGAGATGATACAATATTTGTCTGAACTGGAGATGACGCATAAGAAAAGGATTCTTTTCGATCAACTTTTCGTGACAGATAAAAAAGGAGGAAATGAGAAGTTGTATTCACCAGAAATGACGACAAGGGCATGTAAGTATTTCGCAACATCCCGATCTTTGTATTCTCGGCTTCAACAGGACTTTCAACTACCAAGTATTCGTACATTAACAAGAATTACATCGAAAGTTGGAAAAGTTGCTGAAACCGAATTTTTGGCTAGTATATTTAAAAATTTATCACCCTACCAACTGCTTCGCGTTATTTACCCCAATAGGTGAACGGGTATGCCGTACTTTTTTGATAAATTTGTTTATATCTATTTTCGAAAAATAACATTTTAATATTTCTTTGAAACACAGCAGAATTCTTAGCAATATATTTTTGAAAAACTACTCTTTATTTCGCTCTCCACGCAGTTCTAAGGAGGCTTCCTTAAAAGTGTTAAACCTCAACTAGTTTTTACGTTTTTCATGCTTTTTTTGTAGACAATGCCGTTTCACTTTCTGTTTTAGTATTAAAATGACGACGGGCACAAAATGTGTAGCAAAAGAAAAATAAATAGTTATTCGCTTTTCAGCAGCACAACTTTTACTTTTAATAGCAGTGATTTTCCTCTATTTGTGTCGACATTATAGTAAATTACACCCCCGCATTCGCTACCACAACATTTCAAAATCAATTTCGTTTTGCCGGTCTTACTTTTTTGCAACAATGCGTTTATGAATGTTTATATTGTTTTTCAATTATTGTTCTGTACTATGTACATCATTAGACATGCTGCAATTATAACTTTTATGGATCTTTAATGTTTTATGCAAAGGGAATTAATCATTAAGTAAAAAGCAAGTTTGAAGCTTTAATAAACTAGTAATTTGGCCATCAAGCAGAATAAATAAGCTACAATAAATTGAATTAATGCTGGAAAAAATCAAGCAGTTAACGTTTAAGTAAAATAAGCATAAGTCTTAAATTGTAAAATCTGCGGGTACAGCATAGGTGGCTGTTTGCTTTGAATGTTTCTTTGTTATTAACACAGTTTTGCACGCTGACGGCAAGGCAACGCGATAGCGCTTTATCGGCCTTCAGCTCACGCGCTCGTTTTTTGTTGACATGGCCTGTATTTTCTAGGTCGTCATGCTGTGATGCAATTGTTTGAGCTTTTATCAATTGCGCTGCTTATATAAATACTAAAGTACTATTCACAAATAAGAGAATGATGGCTGTTAGTTTTAAATAAGACAGCTTTTTAAACATTTGAAAACTATTAGTTAAAAGTTCAAATCTAAATTCAAAAGTTTCATTCAACTTTCATTAGCTAATTCAAAAACCAACCGTTTTTGTATCATTGTCTTAAAAATGTTTATAAATTGATTATCTATCGAAGCAAAAAATCTTTATGTTTAACCACTTCGAGACGGGAGCCGTATATGTACGTCAAATTTTATTTCGCATTCGAAGACGGGGAACGTATATGTACGTCCACATGTTTTGCCTAAAGAACGGCTGTCATTAATACACGTTGCAACCGCTATGTTGCATAACAGTAGTCTAGTTATTATTAGAGGGATTTCCCTGCTGCCTTTAACTCGAAAACAAGAAAGAAAAGTTATCGAAGCTTTAACCCTTTCACTACCAACGGGACAATACGTCCCAAAAATAATTTTAAAGCTACCATCGGGATAAACACTCGTTAGAAATTAACAACTTTGTATCCCAGTGATATAACTACGCACTATGCTTCTTGCCACGTAATAAAATTTCACGCGATTGCATCATTCTTTGAATTATTGTCGTTTAGTCAGACGAACTCAAAAGTTATTTTTCAGTTTTTGGATTTAGTGAATTGTAGTTGCAAACATGCAGTACGATATTTTATTGTAAACTAGTCAAGATAAGTGTATCTCAATTATAATTTATTTCCAGCACTTATAGTTCTACGTTTTTTTACTTATTAGTTACATTTCATGTAACTGGGACATATTGTTGGGACATATAATCCCAACATAAAATACATTGGGATTATATGTCGCAAAAAAATGTAGCTCCTAATTCTTCTTTCGACCTTAGTGAAAAATAAAAATTATACTTTTTATGCTTATTTTTCTATTCTGCAAGGAACTAAGAGGAAATAAAGCAAATTATTGAAAAAAAATTTTTTGGTAGTGAAAGGGTAAAGAGGCAGGGACAAATGTTGCGAAATTACGGGATAGGGGGAAGTAGAGGTCACTTAGGAGTTTCAAAGAGAGCAGAGAGGATAGTAAACAAAAGGTCAAAGAGACAGCGGGAGAGGGAGCATTACCTTGAAAATTGTTAAGGCAATGTCTTTCTGCACCACTCCCCTTCTTTTTGGAAAGCGCATGAGAACATCTGATTTTGCTAAATAGGCATAGTAGGGTTAGGGTAAGGTTATGGGTAATTTAGCAGTAGCGTAATGTTACATTAGGGTAGAATTAAATTAGGGTTATTATTTCTATGTTAGCATGTTACTACCTTATTCCTATCGGCTACTCTGTGGCGACGTTTTTGTAGAACACAAATATTGTGTTAATTTTTTTCAAAGAATCGTATAAATCAATAAATTTATTTGCTATGTTTTATTAGTGACCTTTAGATTACCGATAATTTGCTACCACTTTTTATTATCTAAAGTTCTATAACATGAGGCGTAGAGCTAAAATTACAATTGATGAAGCTATGGCCCAGATGAACTTGGTTAGTTCAGGATCGTCAAGCGAAAGTAGTATAGCTGACAGTTCAGATCTAGCAAGTTTCAGCAAAGATCACAATGAAGATGCGTGTAGTCTTGATTCATCTGCATTAGGTCAAGTAGCTACTTCGGGCACTAGTAATCCAGGAAACTTTGCTTTTACATGGAAGAATAAAGACAATGCTCCTAAAATTCATTTATTTTCTGGTACTCCTGGAGTGAAAGCCAATCTAAGCAGCAACAGTAGCATACTTGATATCTTCCAAGCTTTTATTCCTACTGAAATTATGGATTTAATTGCGGACGAAACCAATCGTTATGCTGTTTCAAAACCATCAAGACGTAATCCACTCAAAAAACGACACGACTTAGAGTGGAAAGATGTAACAAGTGATGAAATAAAGGTGGTTCTAGGATTGTGTATCCTTATGGGTGTTGTAAAAAAACCAGTGATAAAGTTGTATTGGTCTACAAAAGCTATGATGGCAACACCATTTTATTCAGAAGTATTGCCGAGGGACCGTTTTTTGCAAATTTTGTCCAATATGCATTTTGAAAATAATGCAGATGATGATGGTAATGATAGACTTTTTAAAATTCGGCATGTTGTGGAAACTATTATTTCAAATTTCAGAGAAACGTTCACTCCTTACCAAAACATTGCTACCGCTGAATCACTTCTGAAGTTTCATGGGAGACTAGGATTTAAACAATATAATCCATCCAAAAGAGCTAGGTTTGGCATAAAGGTTTACAAAGTATGTCAAAGTTCAGGTCCTGCTGCAAGCTACACATGAAACATGAAGATATATTGTGGTCAAGATCGAACTCATGATAGATTACCAGCAAGTACCAAAGTGGTGTTAGATCTCAACAACCAGCTTTTAGGAAAAGGTTACAATATATATTTGGACAATTGGTATTCCAGCCCTGGTCTATTTGTTCAGCTATTACAAGCAGAAACAAACGTTTGCGGCACAGTCAGGTTAAACCGTAAAGGGATGCCTCCAAATTTTTCTAAGAAAAAATTGAAACGTGGAGAAATAGCATTTTATTCAAGTACTGATGGATTACTGGCTCTGAAATGGCAAGATAAAAAAGAGGTTAAAATGCTGTCTTCAATGCACACAGCAGAGATGGTAAATACACAGAAAAAGCACAGAAATGGCAAAGATATAGCCAAACCTCAATGTGTTTTATCTTACAACGAGGGAATGGGTGGGGTTGATAGATCTGATCAGCGAGCCAGCACCTATCAATGTGTGAGAAAATGTATAAAATGGTATAAAAAGCTGTTTTTCTATGTTTTGGACATGTGCATTGTAAATTCCTATCTTTTGCATGTTGAACTTACTGGAACAAGGCTCACGCTGCTTGATTTTTGGTTGAAACTTGTGGCAGCTCTACTTGAATCTTCTGCTCTTCCAGCTTACCGCAGAAGAGGACGTCCCCGAAGCCTTGATAGTCCAGCTCGCTTGCTTGGAAGGCATTTTCCTAGTTATGTACCTGCAACCGAGGCAAAAGAAAGATCACAGCGTCGATGCGCTGTGTGCTCTTCGAAAGGAAACCGAAAGGATACGCGATATCAATGTGATGTGTCCTTGTGTGTTGTACCATGCTTTAAGGATTACCACACGAAAAGTGACTTCACACGATGAACAAATTTGAACGGTTTTACATTGTTGAATAACAAAATTATTTTAATTTTAATGCATGACTTGAACACTGTAACTGTATTTTGTTGATTCTATTCGTTGTTGTAAATGTAATTCTTTATAGCATTATATCAGTCACTATGAACTAGGTTGTGACGTCATAATTGACACCACGAAGATCAATGACCTCATCACATATCATTTCAATATAAATAATAAGTTGGTTGGTATTTACAGGGTTGTAGCTAGGCAGCTGATTAGTGTTTTAGTAATATTAGTGACGTAATTCATGACGTCACAAATGTGATGTGCGTCATCACCCAAGAAAACAATGTCACTTACCATCATGTGCATTCACTGCTACCCTAATGTGTGTTGAGACGCGTAATAGTAAAAAAAACTTAATATAATATGTAAAAGTGAAACTTAGAAAAAAATACCGTCTGAAGGGCAGAACAAATAAAAAAAATCCCGTCTCGAAGTGGTTAAAAGAACTTTTCTGGCTAATACTGCATGTTTTATAGTGAAAAAATAAGGTAGTTTATAAACTGAAAAGAACAATTGTAAATAAGTCTCAGAGAATCCAAAATAAACTTACAATTGAAGCTTGCACTAAAATTTATCAGACAGAATGTTATTTTTAGGTTACAAATGATGATACCAAAGCTGTAATTTTCCATTTTGCAGAACTTTACAAGACTACTCTTCCCAAAAAAAGGTAAATAAATTTGTAAACTTTTTTTACTTTGGCTTTCTTTTATTGAATTGTTTAATTTTTTATGTATACTGTATAAACAGGAGGCAAGATCAGTTTTATGTGTTTATGTCAATGGAATCTTCAGCCACTTTACGTATGCATTTAAAAAGCATCAGAAAGTACGACAACATATTTAATCTCTCAATGACTTACAGGTTAGTAATACAAGTGTTAAGCCAAAAGGCAAATACTAAAAATCAGATTGGCCTATTTGTCCCAAAACCAACCAAAAGATTTAATTCTGCAATTTACATCCGATTGATTTGTAAAAGATTCCCAATCGATTGAGAAATTCGAATTGCTTCTCGCTCTATTTACGAGAAGCAATTCGCTTACGTGGCTTGAACGCTATCAATAGCTTATCCCTGTTTTAAAAAAAGAGTCGGCCAATATTTTATGAGTATTCACTACAACTTGCTGCTCTTATAGGTCAGACTCCGACATTTGGACCCCTTACGGCAGCAAAAAATTGACAATGCAACGATCACGTGAATCCTCCCCTTTTTCTAAACAGCGCAGATTGGCATTGTGGGTTGTTTCCAATTGCGACTACACCAAAGGAGCGGTTGAAAGAATGAAGTACATGAAGTCGCTTAAAGCAAACGGTTTGCGCGTCGATTTTGGAGGAAAGTGTTTTCCCAACGGAGTCAGGCAATGGAAGTATGAAGATTATAAGTTTTATTTTGCTTTCGAAAACAGCATTCATTGTAAAGATTACATCACCGAAAAGTTCTTTCACAATGCACTTGATAAAGGTGTTGTGCCTGTTGTTTTCGGTGCTTACAAAGAAGATTATGAAAGAATTGCTCCTCCTAACTCTTTCATCTATGCGCAAGATTACACAATAAAGGACCTAATTGATTTGCTAAATTACCTTGATTTCAATGATAGAGCATACAAGAAGTATTTTGAATGGAGGCATGAACCATTACTGAGTTTGTACGAGCACCAAAGTCTCCGCTACTGCCAGCTATGTCGAGTTCTTCATGGAATAAACTACGACTACATCTTCAATAGGAATTATTTCGAGAAATATCGCGAGTTAAAGTTGTTTACCAACGAGCCGCAAACGAGAACAATTCCGTCGATTACGCACTGGTTATACGATGACGAACACGAGGACTGCAAGCTTTATGCATTCACACTAACAACTCAAATTTTTTATCAAGTATGCAAATACCATTCTGTTGTGACTGTTCTTCTCACATTAGCGTTACTTATTTTTTTGACTAAAGCTGATTTATGTTTTGGTTGGATTTGTTGTCCAAAATCAATTCGTTTTTTAAGTGCCTCCTGTAGAGATAATATTTCTAATAAGAAAATAGGAAAATGGATCTAAATAATTATCAATAAATAGTTAATATTTTCTGACTACCACGACTATTTGCCGACAATATTTGTCATCTACTTTCTCATTCAACTCGATAAGGCATAATTCTTAAATCAAGTAAATCAAGAAGTGCCTCTACTGTGTAATTGGTGTAATTCAATTAAATTAACTATTAATCCGCAAAAATGACGTGTTATAATCATTTCACCTAAAATCAATTCAAATGTAACGGATTTTTCTGAAATGCTTAACAACTCACCAATTATCTTAAAAAATCACGTTAGACACTTAGGAGTATTTATTGATTCAAAATTAAACTTTCAACTTTATCTAAATGTTGTAGCCAATAAGTTTTTCAGGACCGTTGGTATCTTATATAAATTAAATCATTTTCTACCACAAAATGCTCCAGTCGAATTATATTATTCACTTGTTCTTTTTCATTTACTTTACGGACTGGTGGCGTGGGGTTCTACGTTTCCCTTGCATAAACTTGCTTCTGTTCAAAGTAAAGTGGTGAAATTGATAGGCGGAAGACATTTTTCAGAAAGTATAACTCAATTGTATGCTAAACTAAAAGTACTAAAACTTCCTGCTTATTATATAAATTAGAGACTGCTAAACTAGTCTATAGTATACGAATAGTTAGCTTTCTCTCCGATTATTTTAACAAATCTTGTGATGTGTCCAACAGTTCAACAAGAACTTCAGTAAACCCGTATAATTTGCAAAAGCCATTATATCGTATTAACAGAATGCAAAAAAAGTCTTAAGTATCAAGGCGTTAGTATATGGAACTCCATTCCACAAACAATTCAAAAACTTTCTAAAACCTCTTTCAAGATCAAATTAAAATCGCTTTTGTTACAATCTTATAATACGAGAAATTTCCAAAACTTTCCACTTATCATTCACTCAATTCTAATTTTAATCCTCCTGTAACAGCTGCATTTTTTCACATTTGTCTTTTGTGTTTCTGATTTTAAGTTTGAAGGGTGGCTGCTTGACTCGAAGACCGAGAGGTCCATTTGATGTAATTATTATAATAGTTACATCATTCAGTTCACAATGTGCAACCAATATTCAGTAAGATCGCCCCGTACAACTTAGGCCGTTGTAAAACATTCGAATACTTTTTAGCAAAATTGTCCAAAAGAAACAGCATGAGCCAAGAAAAATGAATATTTTAAAGATTGTATTCGGTTTTGAAAATCTAAGTTTTGGAGCAAAAAAATATTTTCTCGTATAATCAAAACTTTAGTTAAACTCGTTTTGCTCATTGAAGTCCATCATGAAATTGCAGTGTTTTTATCTGCAAAAATTGCCTCTGGGCAACAAAGCACTGAACTAATATGAAGTAGATTTATTGTAGCAACGGAGGCGTCGCTTCAAACACACCGTTAAATTTAATTTGATTCAGACAAAGACAAAAAGTATATTTACTTTAGCTAATATTTATTTCCAAGATGATCGTTCATTGTTTCTTATTTTTTCCTCATACGCATTAATATTTATAAAAGTTTCATAACTGATTTTTTCCGAAACAAGAAAGTCAAATCAGATATAAAAAACAACAACTTGAAATATCCACTCCATTATTATTTTTTTCGAGTAACCTAAGATTACCTCCTGCTTTTAGCCTTTTTAATCACATTCGTTTCGTGAATACCGATAATCTATTTATAATTTGTGAAATAAAAGTTAAAAATATTGGTGACCAAAGTTAATACATGTTAATTGGGTAGTTATCGTTTTTTTATTTTCACCTCTGCAACATCTCATTTACAATCATCGGTTGTTTTATTAAATATAAATAAATTACAATTAGGTCTACCACTAGAAAATATTTTCCCAAACTTGTAATTTTTTAAAGCAAAACAATCTCTAAAAAAAGGTCATTGTCATATCGGGGCCATTTTTAGTGTATAAAAACAAAGTATCTCTAAAAATAAGGTCTTCACTTTAGGGGGGGCCACTGTTAAGTGTTCAAATCAGTGTGCTCTTTAAAAAAAATAGTAATTGTTTTAGGTGAGGCCACTTTTTAGGGTCTCAAAATAAAGTTATCTCTAAAAAAATTATTTTTTATATTATTTTAGACATGCCATCGACACTTGGTGCTACTATGAAAAAATAGAGCAATATTTTGTGTAGGGGGAGCCACATTTTTAAGTATTTTAGGGGGGTCATGCACCGGCCGCACCGTAAAGCTATTACTAGGTACTGGTAGAACTCTAGCCGTTGGTGGGCAACCCATGGGTTCGAACCGCGGATGGCTCTTTGATCTGTCTGCGGCGACTTCCAGTGGCTTTGAAAAATAAAGTTTTTAATTAACCCTGTGTCGCGGTGGGAAATCGAACCCGCACTTCCTGTATTACTGTGGTAAATCGAAAAAATTTTTCTAAAAATAAAGGTGATTACTTTCAAACAAGTATTTCACTCCTGCTTTAGATAGCGGGGGCCACTGTCATGGTGCTACTATGAAAAAATAAAGCAATATTCTGCTTAGGGGGACAACTTTTTGACGTTTTTTTTGGGGAGCAGTGCGGCTGCTTCGTTCGCTCCTTACTAAAGCCATCACTGCAGCCACCATTGTAACTAAATAACAAGCTTTTCAGACGGAATTTTTTATAAATTGGTTAGGGAAAAAAGCAAAAAGTAAACTATCAGTGATTACAATTTCAGCTAAAAGTGCTTTTTATTAAATCGTAGCGTTTTTTAAGGCCTACTGCTAAAACTACATTGACTTAACGATGGTAAATATTTAACTGCTTAGGTTAATGAGAAGCTAGAGCTTTTTCCTACGTTTATAGTTTTCTTTAAAACCTGACTTGTTATAACTTTTTAAGACTCAAATCACCTACTATCCCTTGTGTCAGTGGTTTTTAGTCTTTTCGTGCTTGCTGCACACTTTGGTGCCTATTCAAAATTTGCAGCACACTTGGATCCACACACTTCGGAACCTTTTCAAAATTTGCGGTGCACTTGGACCAAAGAGCAGATCTTGATTTTTGTCCCTAAAAAGTAGTGTTCTCTAAAAAAACGTTTTAACTTTGAATCTGTCTCGGATTTCTTGATTTTCATCCCTATAAAATAATGTTCACTAAAAAAAATGGTTGTGGAGCAATGGACTAAAGTTTTTTAAAAAATCACGGCACACAGGTTGAGAACCACTGGTTTATGTTATGAATTCGCAACGTTTCCATTGTTAGTGTCAAAGAACCAATTCCTTTTTACTACGCGCAAAGTTATGTAGTAAAACATTGCTTCCTCTTGATTACTGCGAGATAATAAAGCCTTAATTAAAGAGCAGATTTTATCTTATTTCATTATATCTCGTGTTACTTATTTGATTAACATTAACATTAAGTGATTCTAATTTTGCGAATATTTATGTCAAGTTCAAAGTGAAATCTAAATTTGAAAAATCAAAAAGAATTTTGTGGCTCTCTTTTTTTCTGTGAGCCACGGAGCCAAATAGCTTTTGAGTGGTTAAGGTGGCCGACCCTTGGCTTAAGCGAGTATTTCGACTTGTACAAAAGTAATACATGTAATATATAATAACATACTTCCATGATATTTTTAAGCACTTGTGAGTGAAATCGCTTGGCATAACCTATTGATAATAAATTTTTCCATTTTGCGATTAGCTGCTTTAAGGGTATATTGCCAAGATTCCATTTGCCATGATTTGCGACTAATCGGCTATATTAAAGAACCACGTCTTATATTTCGTACCATGCTGAAAAGCATCGCATAAAACCCGGTGCAATCTTTAAAGGATTGCTTCGACCAGTGGTTCTCAAACTTTGGTGTTTCTTGATCCTTTTTCAAAGACTCTCAAACATCCGTAGCCCACTGCTTAAAATAAGGTCATCACTTTGAAACTGTCTTTTATTTTTTCATTTTTGTCGCAAAAGTCAAGTAAAGACCAAAAAAGAGACACTTTAAAACTAAATTTTGAAAGGTTTGTTATTTTTTATTTTTGGCCCAAAAGTTAAGTGAAGACCAAAAGGCATACCCGAGAACCCCCAGTTTTGACGTTAACGGTGCAGCTGACCTGATATTGTTGCTGATTGTTTAAAATTTTTATTATATTAGTTAAAAGCGATATTTTTTTATGACCAAAGTGCAATGTAACCCAAAACCATGCATGAAAAAAGTTGGATTTGAAAGAACATTTTATTTGGAGCCGCGACTGATTCCTACTTCTCCACGCTGCTTGAAGCTGGCTATATTAACGTAAAATTACTCTTGAATTTTTTATTGTTTACATTTTTTGTCTATTGAAATTTTGGTAAAATGGTACGGTTTGCAATGATTAGATCGCTGTAGAACGGTTTTAATTATTGATATGATCGAATGTCCGGTAATAAAATGGCAAAAAAGGTACATTTTAAAACAAATTTTACTGACAGCGATCTAATCATTGCAAACCGTACCATTTTACCAAAATTTCAATAGACAAAAAATGTAAACAATAAAAAATTCAAGAAAGAGTAATTTTAAAGTTTGGGGAGATATTCGCAAGTGAATCGGAAATCAAGAGAGTTAAGAAAAAGGCAGTTTGAACTTTAGAACCTGGTCTAATTCTCTTCAAAACGCATTTCGACCAGTAGACTCGTGTCTTTTTAATCCATCCAAGCGCCCGAGCAACCGCGCATCCCGATTGCAATATATTTTATTACGTAATAATTAACAGTTCAAGCGCAATTAAAATCACGAAAACTAAACACAGGAACTGATTATAAATCTTATTAAGTGCAAAGCACACACCTTGTGGTCTGGTGACTGCTGACGAAACATTTCGCTTCACGAAATGCGCTTTCACCTTCACCACACACAGCACTTGAACGAAGCAACAAGATTATGACGTCATAAGTGAAACGTGCCGACGAACAATATTGCTTTTCAATCAAGAAAAACTACAGGTTATGACGTCGTAAGTGAAAAGTTCGAATAACATTTTAAAGGGTTTTTCGCTACTTTGCAAAAAAACCTTTAAACTTTTTAACTCCTCCAATTGGGGAGGAACTATTACTCCACTCCGGAAACAGAAAGAAAAGACGACAAAAAACATGGGAGTTAGCATTGTGTGAAGGAGTGAAAAGATTGAACGATACAACCATAGTCAGGAGTCAAGAAACAATAAAATAGTAAAAAATGTGGAACTAAAAACAAACGACACCGGGTGACAAAGCAGAGATTACATAATACTCTGCTGATTAAGCCTCGATATGTTGCAATATCAGAAAACATGGCAAGTAATCTTAAGACAATGTTGACTTGATTAAAAACGGTGTGAGGTCGAAAGCGAAACAAATCTCTTTGGAAACGCAATGCAGTTGTGCCAATTGTAGAAAAAAGAGTAAATATAATGAAATCAAAACGGCGTAGACTCCACCCACAGTTATAACACGGACATCTACAGTATAAGCTAATGTTAAATTTGTACTAACAAAATGCACATTAATAACAAAGGTACAAAACACAATCCAGCTACGATGGCACCAGTACATATTGCTTAAGTAACAAAGCTCAAATCAAAATTGATCCAAAGATGGCGCAGCACTCAGTAAATGCAGGTCGTTGTTAAATAAGCGAAGATCTTTACCATCAATAATCTAAAAAAAACAAGATGCAAATTCACTGCTGCAGTTTCCTAATTACAGTTTAAGAAAAATACCACACACTGAATAACTAACTAATTAGAACTTAATATAGAGTAGACATCAGTTAATCCGGATCCTATTTGACTAGGGCGGCCATTTGTACCGCTTTTAGGCCTTGGTCCCAGTGTCCCGCCCAGTTGACCTTTTTGTATAGAAATTTATATTGAATTTGCCTTTGTTACCATATTCTGCTACACAAACGATTGCCAAATATTGACGTGCAAAGCACAAATTCCAAGCTTTGTGACGTCACAGATTGACCGCCTACATTAGGGTTGCCATACCGTCCGGAATTTTATGTTAAACTCTGTATCCGAAAGAAATTTTAAAAAAGCACTCAAATGTCCGGAATTTTTATTCCAAATGACGACGTTTTTTATAGTTTTGGGATGAAAATAGGAAAATTTGAGACCGACTCCAAGGGAAGACTTTTTTTTTTTGAAGGGAACATGATTTTGGGACAAAATAGGAAAATCGGAAACCGATTCCACATGAAGACTTTTTTTTTTGGAGAACACCATGATTTTGGGACAAAACTTAAAATCTCAGACAAAATTATTTTGTCCACCCCTCCAAAAAAAATTTTTAGCTGGACCGCCTATGTCTGTCCAGAATTCCGCCTATTCAGATATGGCAACTCTAATTAAGGACGAATTTTTTCTGTTAACGAACGTCCCGATTCATGAATTCAAAAATGTGGCCACCCTATATTTGACAGACAAAATCGTCTGAATGAAGCGAAGCCCGGACAATCCGAAGCTTATTATTAGGGATTACAACACCATATACAGTAGAAGAACATAATTAACCGAATCCTGATTAAATGAGGTGCACTGTAAACCTTTTGCCGTGCTCGCCTCGCTTGTGAAAGAGATTCGCGAGCTTGCGCCGATCATCTCTGCAACACTGAGCATAGACAGTGTCGCCATCGACATAATAATTTCACAATGACTGCGAGTCATTGGTAAAAACTGTGTCGTCTAAGAATCGAACTTTAGACCTAGAGCGCCAGACAAAGATACGCTAACCACAAGTTTTTAACCTGTGAGCAATGCATGACTACAGAGTTTGTGAGTCACACAGTAAAGGTGTGGAAAATGTGTTGAAATAATCGATGTGGTGAAAAAGTAGTTTTTGCTTGCAGCAAATGTGCTCAACCGAAGTTCGCTGCCCTACAGAACAATTTTAAAAATGAACTATTTTTGATTTCATCACTCTGAAAACAAGAGCATGAGCCTCAAATTTACTCTAAGACCGAAAAATAAACAGGTCTTCACTTTGTATATGCCGATAGCCGGCCGCAACAATTACGTTATAAGTTTTTTGGGCAGCGATATTAAAAAGATTAAGAAGCACTGCAATAGACTAACCGAGCAGTATTCCGGACTTTAGTTTAAAACGGTGTGAACCAACATTTTAGCTCTACGGCCGTACTACAGTGTACAATAGTCAAACACTGGAATTCAATTGAAAATTATTAAAATAATTGTTTTAATTATATGATTGAGGCTTTAGCAGGAAGTGGTTTGACCACTCCAGATGTAGAATATTCTGTCGATGTCCAACGAGTTTTAAGTGATGTGCAGGCAAATAGAAAGACGAGAATCGATATTGTAATTGGACACTCGAAACGAAGGTCAGCCTCAAACCAGGTTGATTCGACGTGCTGCCTGCCACTCGCGACACAGATTGTTTCGTCACAACGCTAAGAACAAACAAAAATCTAAACACAAATTCGTCACCAGTGAGCCATCCAGTCAAATGACGGAGCGCGAGCTTTACGACGCTTTGGTGGAAGTTACGTTCAGCATTCTCATGCGATGGGTT
Source organism: Diplosoma virens (assembly GCA_963680785.1). Lineage (NCBI taxonomy): Eukaryota > Metazoa > Chordata > Ascidiacea > Aplousobranchia > Didemnidae > Diplosoma > Diplosoma virens. Next base: position 41,994,822 of record OY796888.1, on the reverse strand, counting down.
GCCGTGGCAACGTGGATAGCTTGCTAAAACACATAAAAGAAGTTTGTCGGTCAATACAAGAACAATGTACGTTATTATGAACGATTAAGGAATTTGACCGCAATTAAAAAACATCCGATTAAAGAAGCTTCGAAAAGCAAATTATATTACTCAAGTCAAAGGAATTGAAAAAAGCCGAGCAAAAAATTAAACAACTCACTCTCCACTTGCTCCTTGCAAAGTTCTTCTGGATGTTTTGACTGACCGAGGCGAGGATGTTCTTGTCACGTGCTTGACCGCCCGCTATCCTGAACAAGACCGAGCGTCAGAAACACACAATTTTCGGGGGAAACTAAGCGATAATGCATGAAAATATATCACGCGTTAATTCTTTTTTTTTAATCTAAATTTTGTTTTATTTTTCATTTTTGTTAATTATGGATTTTTTCACCTTGGCTTCAGATCATGGATGCCTAACCTTTTGACATTACGGGTTAAATTTTTGCCTGTAAATTTGTCGTGGGCCGCGATCTGCTCAGCATCAAAGTAAAAACCTGTTTTTGTTTGTTTTTAGTCTTAATTCTAATCTAAAATTTTCAAATTTTTCTTCATGGCAACGATAACTCGCACCGCAAATTTAGTTGAAGACAAAAAATGTCTTCATAATAATCGAACGGTCATTCTCAGTGGTAACTGTTCTGAAAATCAAACTAATGACCTTTTTTTGGGGTCTTCAACTAAATTTTCTAACCCAATTCTTTTCGACAAGAAGTAAATTTTAAAACTTTACGTTTAAATCAAGGTCATCATATATTTTCGTCTCGAAGTAAGGGGCAGAACATGTTTTCTCTGCTAGCAGGGGCCAGCCACACTCCCGTTCTTGTCTCTTCTTTGCCCGTTCTCTTAAAATCAAAGTGAAGACTAAAACGAAAAATGATCTTCACATCGGTTGGTGCAAAGAATTTCAAGTGTTTTATCTAAATAAAGCGCAAAGCCTCTTTCTGGAACTAAGACGTTTGTATCCGGAATGGAACATGTGATTTAAAATTCTTTGCAGGCCCCCTAGTGGGCAGCTCTGAGCCAGAAAGCTCTGCGCCAAAGTTGTAAGATCACAACTGCTTCGCGCGCACACATCCGCGATGTCGCTGCAAAACTTTCGACTTGTTTTCCTCCTATTCTTAACTCACCACGGATCAGCAAGAGCTTGCTTGCACGTGTATCGTTCCGAAGGCAACTTCTTCATCAACTTGCTGATGAAGGTTTTAGCTGAAAAGTAGAAAAGAATCAAATAAATCTTGCATTTAAAAGTTCGGTATTTCTGGCGACTTTCATTCATCAACAAGCATCCACATAACCTTGCAAGAGGCAACTGACCATTGCAAGATGCAAGGTGACAATTGCAAGGGCGTGAAAAAAAGGGTCGTGACGCGGCTCGAGTGGCACGCGCCTCATTATGCCCCATCTAAGGTTGTGGTCAGCAAACTTTGAATGATTTTGAATTTGAATGCACGAATACCAACAGCAATAAGAGATAAATAACATTTAACTACCAAACGCAAATCTTCAAATTAAGTCATTGTTCTTAATCGCATTACGGAAAAGTGGTTTATTGATGTAAATTAGATGGTATGCATTATCTATTATTACAGACAGAGAAACCATTCTTACCAGCTGTAAACAAAAACCTATTGTTTGCCGTAGTTACCCAATCAGCTCATACGGTGGTGTATGGGAAGCGACGTCACTATTTGGCGAAAAAGTAATTTCGCTTAAACCAAATCCGCTTTAAAATAGCTTCCATATTTTTAATTAATCTTTTCATAACATAACTGGACAGTACAATCTGTGGGGTGGGTTCGTAGTCGTATTGCTTATTTTTTACCCACGCCATTGCAAAAACATCGATTGGAATAATCAACATATGAAATGGACCAAAGATTTAGATAAATAGAAGTTCTGCTGCAATTTCTAATCTACCTCGTAATTGACAAATGGGCTTCCGTTTCAATAAACCATAAACGTTTGGCCAAACAATTAAATATTTCTATTAAGAATATTGAGATATGTAAATATTCAAACCCAAACAGAAAACAATATGGAATAGGAATTTCAAAATGTTTGCCGCATCGGCAGCAACTTCGCTGTGTTTTTCTTTCCCCACATCGTTAAAATCATTTGCGATGACAGCAGAAAAACTTTTTATCGTAATTAGTTATTTTGCCGCCAAATGATCTTGCTTCGCGATGATGATATACATGCACACAGCCGTTCATTTAAGCACGAACCTGCATCTGATATGTCATCCCAATATGGGGAATCAAACTCGTAATCGGCCGCCATGATCTGATCGAACAACTTCTGGTCGTTTTCGTCGTAGAATGGAGGGTAGCCACACAACCTGCACACACAAGCATGGGCTGAAACTTTATTACTGGAGTTTCGGTAAATTAAAGTGTAACCAAGCAACAACGTCCTGAGATGGGATGATTCAGAACAAAAAGAAATAACTTCCTTCAATCTAACATAAAGCACAATAGCAAAGTGTCATAGTGAAGCAGAAGGAGATGCTAAAACGCGCTTATGATAGTAATCAGCAAATGCCTAAGGCAGTTGACAAACAGAGCTGAAAAAAGAATCTATTTTAATTCGATGCGTCAAAGTATTGAATGGTTCTGGTTAAATATATAAATCAGAGCCAATTTTACAGGATAAAATGTGAATAAAACTCCAGTTGGATCTGAGTCTGAAACCGGTTTGTTCCGGATAAAAGCAACCCAAGATAACATGTTATACCGACATACGTACATAGAAAAAAATGTTAACTAGGTTTTTTATCAAGATTTGAAGTAAATGCAAAGTTACAGGGTATTTATGAATTATCATGACAATAATACAAGATCGCTTGGGTTTCGCTGAACTGTATGTTTTAACTTATGTTTCAATTCTATTCAGTAACTTTGTTAAAACAGGTCACTTGGTTGGGCTATTACGCGGCAACACACAGTAATAAAAATTGACAACATTTTATTAATAAAGTTAAAGATGTCACAAAATACTTTATTACAAAATGTCGTAAACTGTACAAGTGTCTGGTATTCTAGTTTTCAACGTTTGCTTTTCTACATTGAAGTTTTGACCGAAATTTTCGCTGTTCGGTAAAATTTAGTTCTTTATGAGATCTACTGTTTGGCGGAAAACATTTAGCTTTAATAATATGAATAAAGTTACTTATTCATAAAAAAACTAAAATATCAACTAATGCCATTTATACAAAATAATTGTGAGATCCAAATATGTCAACTATTACGTCATACAATTTAACAATCGGTCTTCTCTCAACTTCCTTCTGGTATTGAAATCTAAGAAACTTTTGGCTGCTATTAAGTTGAATTTAATTCGTTTTTATGCCATTTTAAGTATTAATACATTAGACCATTGCTTCTTTATGTTCAAGCATCTTGTCAATTTAATACTGGGGTCGTTTTCTGCTGAGAGTAAATCCTAAAAATCACATTTTATTTCAGCAAAATTTATTGAAATAAAAAAATATTCGAACATTTGTAAACGCAAATTTCCACTTATTTATAGAAAATGCAAACCTCATTTGAATAGCCGACCATAGCCTTCCCGGCCAGGGGAGCAGGGGAGCAATTGCCCCTTCTGGTTTCAAAAATTTGGGCAAAATCAGAATTTTTTCGGGTAGCGACAAGAAAATATTTGGACAAAACCAGAATTTTTTGGACAGCGATAGAAAAAACTCAGGCAAAATCAGGAATTTTAGGCCAGTGGCAAAGATCAAAATAGTTTTTGTGCTAATTGCAGAAAAAATTTTACGAAAAATAAAAATTTTTTTTGAGAAATTACTATGTTTTTGGGACAAAAATCGAGAAATCAGAGACAGATTCTAAGTGAAGGCTTTTTGTTTCGGTCTTCACCATAAATTTTAGACAAATTTTATTCTCAATCCATAAAGTACTAGAAAATCAAGATTCGGGCAAACGTCACAAAATTTGGGCAAAACTCTGTTGCTCCCAAATTTTTTTCGATTTGTACGCCTATGCAACCGACAATACCAAATCGTCATGCTTTTAGTGCGGCATATTTTGCAATACAGCGAGGGGTTAATTTTTGTTGCAATGTCGAAAAGGGGGAAATTTAAGAAGTTAAAAAAAATGTAAAAAACTGCAATTTAAGAAGTTAAAAATTTAAGAAATTAAAAAAACACTGTCGAAAAAGGGGAAATTTAAGAAGCTAAAAAAACAAGACAGACCGACTTACAAGTAATAAGAACGAATTCAGTTCACAACCAGACGCCACAAATTGACTTACAGTATATAGGCAATTACACCGATTGACCAGACGTCCACTTCCTTGCCATAAGGCTTCTGCTTTAGTACTTCAGGTGCTGAAAAGAAGACAAGTTGTGAAGCATGCGTGAAACATACAAGAAAGTCATCCGACCTGCTTGGCAGGGACGCACGATCATGTACGTGGTGTTCAATCAGAACGTACAAGGTAAATCATTGTTTACAATTTAATGATAACTGTCTGCTTTCAAGACGGCGGAAATGAATTCAGTGTTTGAAACTTAGGGCGGCGATAAAATGATGTAGAAATAACAACTTTCACACATTAACAAGTTAATAACTAAATTCCCACAGATCTATTAAACTCACGATGTAGGTTTCTTTTTGTTAAAAAGCAGTCAATGAAAACAATGACGTACTTGAAATATAACCATAATGCTCTGAATACATTCGTGACAAAAGATAAAGTCAATAAAAAAATTTAATCACCGTCATAGTTCTTAATAAAGATTTTTAAATAGGCTGTTCAATGAATTAAAAAAAACAAGCTTGAAACACAGCCAACAAGGTAAATTTGATACTTTGACAGATCTGTAAACCCGCAATAAAAACGCATTAACAGTCGAAATAAAACAGTAAATTGACATGTTGACGCTTGACGTCTTTACAAGGTTTTACACTATAATAATGAATTCATTTATATAAACTTAGAATTTGCAGTATTTTTGACTATAAATTGATAAAACGGGGCAACCAAAAAGGTTTGGCTCAGTAAATCTGAAAGGTAATGTGCAATATGCAGTGGGTAACATGATCTGATACACGACAATAGGATGACGTTTTGACGCTTGGTGTTCTCTTTTTACAATGATCGCACTTTTATCTGCCGGTTATTGTGGCATTTCATAGAAATCAGCAATGCCGATCACTAGAAATGAAATCTACAATAAACAGGAATTCAATGCATAAAATCTCAACAAAAAATCTTTGCGGGATAAAAGCATAGAAAATCGATCATCATATCTATTTTAAAAAATAAATCTAAACACAACTCCGGTAACTTTTACCAACAACCAGCATAAGTTGATTATGCGATTAATAGAAATCAGAAAGATAAAAAAAGTGAAGCAACTCGCATAAGCAGTGATTACACGCACACCCCTCGGATTCTTTCTGACTAATTGAATACATAGAATTACTCTCAGAATAACAAGAGAATCGAGTACTTTCAAATTTATCAGCAAAGAAATATAAATAGCACATCTTATTGCGCTTCTAAAATTAACTCTATTTTGCAATATATTGTCGATAAACGCTTTCGCGCGCTCGAAGTAATTTGAAAAAAGTAAATTTAGAACAATTTTAGAAACAAATTACACAAAAAATCCGACGAAAAGTTCTACCAAACGCAAATAGAGCAGCAGCACAGCAAAAGCAGACACGGATGAAAAAGACTAACCTTGCAAGCAGCTGATTGCTTGAGGCTACAGAAGCAAATTTTGAATCAAGTTGGTGCAGTCATGAAGACAGAAAGCTCGACAACAAAAATGACGACGGAAAATAAGAAAAAGCTATGACATTACAACGAAAATGACAAGGAAACAGTCAAATACCGAAAATTTGGTATAAATAGATGGTGGATGTCCAAAACGTGATTAAGAAGATTCACCAATACCACGATTACACTATATATATTGCGCTTTTAAACAACGCAAAACTTAAACAAACTAAATCAAATTATCGTCAAACAACTGTTCAATACTTATTATCGATCACATACCAGTTTAGACGTCTGGAAATCTACGAGTCCAAGCAAATAACGCCACAGAATGACTAAGTACACGGGCAGTGGTTGCCCAATAAAATCTCGCTTTTTTATTCTTTAACATACAGAAAATCTTCGATACATGTAAGGGCAGTATTTCATATACGTAACAGAAAATACAATGCAAATACAGTATACGTATTGTATAAGCAGCCGTTAAAAACAAGCTATGGCAACCACATAAACTTTTTTGATTTAAGAGAGATTTTTTATTATTTTCATTTGCAAAGGATTTCATGATTGTGGAAAGTTGTGTTTATGGGTATTTTTTGATTTTTTCTATTGCAGCAAGAATAATTCATTAACGTTTGATACAGCCAATCAGCAAAAACAACTTTTTAAATAGCGTTGTACATTATTAGTGGCTGCATTATGTTATTAAAAATTGCAATTAGGCAAAAGACAAAAGTTTCAAGGTGAATAAATCGGTACTCGACTTTTCGGCGGCGCCGCAATTTGAAGGTTGAAGTAGAATTACAAACAACTTGTAACATCTGAGTAACATTGGATTACGCCGCAGTAGAGAAAAGCTTCATGTGGAAAGTGCTAATGTCGTTGGCATTATATCGAAATATACCGAACTGTCAGTTGCGACTTGCACAACTGTCCAGTTTTAAAGTAATGATGGGACGATGCCGATTCCAAGAAAAATTTTCGATTTGATGCCAACTTTGATTCCGATTCTTGTCATTTAAAATTTACTTTGTTTTTATAATAGATAGACTAACAAAATGTTTTTTTTTAAAGCATCTTGTTTACCGTATATACTCATGTATAAGTCGAATTTCTGGGAGACAATTTTAAGGTAAAATTTTTGGGGTCGACTTATACATGAGTAATGTTTACGGACATGTTGCTGCCGAGTCAAATAGAATGTGAATATGAAAAGAAAACCCAATATTAAACGTGCAACAATACTCACATTTGACAGCATAATCGTTAGAATCTTCAGCAAATCTTATTACTAAAAGTTTCAATTAAGCACTCTATTTATTTCTTTTACATAGCATCATTTATACATATTTTATTCTGTACATTCATTGCACAGATAATACCGTAAGCGTGTCATCCCAGACTTCGTTTAAAACATATCGAGGAACTCTATTTATTGTATTGAGTAAAAAAAACTTTAAATTTTGAAAGTTATGTTTTTTATTCCGGAATAGCAAAATTCGATTCAGATTCGACATATATAATTATTCCAGAATATTCTAGAATAGCAGAGTCGACTTATACATAAGTAATACCTATAATAATGAAATTTTTTGTCTTAAAATACCTATCGACTTCTACATGAGATCGACGTATACATGAGTATATACGGTAATCAGTTCCTGATATACAGTGCCTCTACCTTAATTGTCTTAAATTGTTTAGCATAAGCCATTGTAAATTAAAGATTATATATATATATGGAAAAAATGAATCGATCTTCTTTGCAGAGTACTCAATAAAAGGATTAGGACAATATTCTAATACAAAATTTATTTAATCACTGTTTAAAAAACCGCAAACATCTGTAGCATCTTTATTGTAACAAAATCCTAATCTTTATTAATGTCAGCTGTGTGGTCGAGTGGTTAGAGCGCCCTGATTGCGATCAAAATGGTCAGTGTTTTTTTTAAGGCATTTTGAGGAACCGAAACGGTCTCTCAAATTGTCTAGCGGTCTTTCAAAATCTGCTTCTACAATAGTGTAAACAAAGCTAAGTACGCTCAGGAACGATAGGAAAAAAATTAGCGGTCTTTAAAAATTGCTTAGAGATTCCTCAAGCCAAACCTTAAAAAAACATACATTGAACATGGTACTTCAAAACCTACTCGCGTCATTCTGTTGTGCTTTCGGGAAAGACACTTTACGGCATTTTCTTCTGCTTGGTGGTCTTGGCAAGCAGTTCTAAATTTCACCTATATTTCTATAACACTAAAACACCAACTAAAAAATTTTAACCGGACAGCAATATCTTGGCACCTCCAGAAGCAGGTCGAGGTAATTGCTTGTCCTGCTTATTAACATCTCCGTCGCTTTCCTGCGAGTCAGGACGATAAATAAAAAAAATATTCATGTAGAAAATTTTTATTTAAGAAAAGGATATTTGAATATATTTTTCTAAGTACTTAAAAAAAAAAACACAACAGTCTATTTTATATCCTATAGCAGGGGTCACCAACACGATCCTCGCGGGCATCAAGTTGCTGCGAGGACCACAGGAGTGTGCCCGAGGGCTTGTTATAAAAATAGCATAACTCCTAAGTAAGCTGCGTCTAAAATGTATTTTTTTCTGCCGATATTTTTTTAATCACACTTGTATTTATATAGATTAAAAAATGACAATGTCTTAAAAATTTAATAATTAGTAAAATGTGTTTTAAACATGGTTCAACGTAGTTCAAGAATTGTTGAAAGGGTGTGCCAGGGACTGGTGAAAACTGGACTTTTTTTTATGAAAAGTAGAAGTGATCATCTGAACAATTGCTGCTATTTATTAAAATATAGTGTTAAATATTGATATTATCTGTTAGCCACTCTAAACTATTTATCAGTAGCTATTTATCGTATATATATGTGTGTGTGCGTGCGTGTGTATGTACACAATTTGCTATTTTGCAGGAGTGTGAGAAGCTGGTGCCCTTTACATGACTTGGTACCCAAAAAGTAGCCCTTGGTTCAAAAAGGTTGGTGACCCCTGTCCTATAGAATGCTATGGTTGGTACTAGAAAAATATAGAATTATTAGGTCATAGTACATCAATTATTAGTATTGAAAACATAGTACTTCAAGCTAATCATCCTTAGATAAATAATACAAAGTTCTGTGAAACATAATTTATTTGAGGACGTGTCAAAATTTTAAATCATTCCTAAAACTAGAAATATTATTTAGGTTTTTCAATCTTTATGCTCAACTAATCAATCAAATAATGCATTTCTTGTGATGACAAGTAAGATAAAAATAACTCAAAATGTAGTAACTGCAAGTATAGATGACCTGACTACCCTTCTCTTACCTTTATATAAATAAATGAACTAATTTATTGGACGGAACTGACTGTTGTGGTTTTTTTAAATAGTGATTAAATAAATTTTGTATTAAATTGTTCTGATCTTTCAGAGCACTTGGCAGTGAAAATCTATATTTATATATTTTGCTCCTATTTTGATCATCGAGCACTGTTTAAGTAAAGACTCAATACATTTCTTCATTTATTTATATCTCTATTTATTTTCCTGACTCGCAGGAAAACGTTTTATTCAGATAATCCCCCGCTGCACCTTGCTTTCGTAATTATCATGATGTTGTCGTCTGGCAAAAATTTTAACCTTATTTTTTCAGTTTTTGTAGGGTAGAAATGAAATTTAATGTATGTTGCTAAAACCACTAAGCTGAGAAAAGTACCGCATAGTGTCTTTCCCAAGGACAAAACTGAATGACAAGTGCAGGTTTTGAACCGAAACCGTATTAATGAAGCACCAATACGGCACTCCCAACTACTCAGTCAATTTGTTGTTGTAAATTCGATACTTGCAATAACTATTACTTCTGATGGTTACATGACTTTTTCCAAACCGGTATGCTGCCGCATTTAGTGTAATTTTTAAATTACTGTAAATACTACCAGCCAGTTAAATAATTGCGTTGTTTAAGCTAAAAATCAAAGTTTTCTTGCAGCTTTTGCTTTAAAAGCTGACAAAATACAACAGCATGTGGATACAAATAAAAAAACATCTAAAAAATTTTAAAAATACTACAAGTTCAATTGAACCACATTAGTTAACGTTGTGCGATTATGTATTATGGTAACATTAGGGTAGAGCGGTCGTCTAATATTCATGAACACTAGCACAAACCAAACTAAGCGCAGTTTATCTCTGGGATTATTAACGGTGATTACATAAAAATGTATCGTTTTTATCAGCAAACAGTCGATAAACTCACCAACATATCCGGGTGTACCGCACGCAGTTTTCAACATGTGACCTTCTGCTTCTATTTTGGACAAACCAAAATCACTGATCATGATTTTAGAATCTTCAGCCGTTGTGTGGTATAAGAGATTTTCCGGCTAAAATCAAGTAACAATTTCATGACTTCAGTAGTTCATTAAATTCCCAGATAAACAATGCTTAAGTCGATAAGTTTATAATCTTCTTTTTCAGCTGAGTTCTACAACAAGCTGTAGCGTCCCGACGAATCCTAACAAGGACGAAACAGGTCTGTCGGCAATTGCTTGTTGATTGACTTGACTATTCTTACTTAAAGTTTATAATCAGTATTTTGCGGGCTCGGTTTCTACCAGAAGTAAAGAAGAGTAACAATGCCTTTATTGTTAAGTGTGCTCAATGGCATATTACGTTTAGAAGAATCTCCATTGCGGTTACGCGAAACGGAAATCAGGTTTTGCGAATAGCAACGTGAAATTACTTAACAATGTACAAGACTATATGCAGTATCAATGAAGTATACATTTCAGACACTGAATGGCCACGCAAAAAGGGCAACAATCCATTTCATTCAGTTTATGTACTACTAAATAATTTCAAGACTGCTTACTAAAAAATAAATTTTGCAATTACGTCAAGCATAAAAGTATAACGTGATTTCTGTAATTACCCGATTTGATCACATCATAAACCCCAGAAAATAAAAAAACACTCAGTGTGTAACGCATTAATTGATTATGAAACCTTTACTCTAAATATTTGAAGCAAAATACCACAACAACTTAACAAGAATATAACAAAAAACGACAAATTTAATTCAGATAAAATGTTTTCCAATAAACGTCAGGAGACAACAAGAAAGATTTCAAATTAAAATTTCATGAAACGCCAGCAATCTTGTAGTAATTGATGTGCAGCAAATGGCGTATAGGTCATTCAAATGTACAAAAAAATGACATTTATCGAAAAAGAATTTCGCGTTGTACAGTTGATTTCAGGCGCACTAAACCTATCACAAAACTGTAGATCAGGGATCGGAACCCTTTTTGGGTAAGAAAGTCATAAAAGCGACATATTTTTGAATGTATTTCCGTGAGAGCCGTACAATGTTCCTTCAACACTTAGCTGTGTGTGTATGCAGAAATTTATTCGTGAACAAACTTTGGTCTTTTTGCAAAGTAAATAAAACTTATATTATTGACTTTTGACTCTGATTTCTCAATTTTCGTCTCAAAAAACGTAGCAAACTCTAAAAAAAGGGTCTTCACTTTTGAAATCTTGTGTGCACAGATGTTTTTTTATGTGCGCTAGTTTACGCTTGTCAACAAAAGCGCCACATCTAGTTCGCGAGCCATAAATTTCCGACCCTGCTGCAGATCAACTTCTGATAAGGTGAAAAGTTACTTCACTACGACACCGAAAAGTTTTCATTAGCCACTAAAATAAATCCGATTGGTTGGCGTGATAACAACTTATAACGGAATTTTTATCGAAAGACATAAAATTTCATTGATTTAAAACAGAAAACAAAAAAAAATAAAAGCACTAAAAGTCACAATGAGAAGTAAGATTTGCAAATTTCATATAAAAACAAATTCTCTTTGAAAAGTAAAAAAGACTTTAAAGAGTTTGTTCGGCCTGGTAATACATTAGATGTGGAATGAATGTTTCGTACTGTGTTAATTAACGTAATCATCCAAAAGTCTTATAATCAGTTAACATGAACTAAAGGCCCGTTTCCACTACGAGCGTGGAAAAGAGCATTCTTTCTCTCTTTTATTGATCTTCGATTGAAGCGAGCGCAAAAAAAAATCAATAAAACAAACAAAAAATGCTTTTTTCCACGCTCGTAGTGGAAACGGGCCTTAACACTGCAGTAAACTAAGCATGCACAACAAAACCTAACCATAATAAGCGGGTCGCGGGAACTAGGCGAGGAACAGAATGGGGCGCTCTTGATTATTGATTCAACTAAGAAATATATTTTTAGAAAGAAACGGCAGGACCTGGCGATTTTTAACAAAAAGTGGATCTGCCTTCGAAAAGTAATATTTGACATTGGGCAAATAACCTCAAACCAAACCAATTTTATTGACACAAACTCGTATTTTTTTTTTTTTTTCGTTCACGTTTAAGGCCCGTTTTTACTATGAGCGTGGTATGGAGTATTCTTTATTTCTTTTACTGATTTTTTTACTTTTTTCCGCGCTTAAGCGCTAAACAAAGCAAAAAAATAAATAAGAGAAACAAAGAATACTCCGCTTTACGCTCGTAGTGAAAACGAGCCTTTAATCTTCGTCACACTGAATTTTCAAGTTTATTAAGAACACCAATATTTGAAGCAAAAGGTTTTTTGTGCTTTGAATTCCTGAAAATCAACCGAGGTAGTGTTTTAATTTAAAGTGTTTAATTTAACCATTTATTACAAACATGAGGAAAAACACACACCTTATTCTTTTCCAAATATATATCCGGCCTAAGTAAATAATCAAGGGGCGCCGAATTATCGTGGGCCCAATAATCACACCAGCAAGCCTACATGCACACTATGGCCCACGGTTGGCTGTATTTTAAATAACATCAGTCGGATAGAACGAGAAAGCAACATAATAGAGAGTAAAAAGTTTTACGTCACGGATGAGTTTGTATAACTAGGATAAATAAATAATAAATCAGAATACTTTAAGATCACGATGAACGATGTCTTTTGAGTGTAAATACGAGACAGCGTCAAGAACTTGGGAGATTAGCAAACTGGCGTCTATTTCGGTGTAGCTGCCTTTCTCGACAATACGGTCAAATAGTTCGCCACCAGAAACGCTAAAAAATTAAACAAATATGGATTTCTAAATATGTCTAGGAAGAAAATTGATCAAAACAAAAGGTTATAAAAAAATAAGTCAAGCCTAAAATAATCTTTACATGACATTTATTTATTCCTAAAACGAATTTTCTTTTTAGTCTTATATGAAGCTATTTTACACTAGAGTTATGGTGTCATATGGTGGAAAACAGTTAATTGGCCATACCAGTGGTATTTAACCTTTTACGTCTGGCAGGAGCAAAGTCATTATTCATATTTATTGAGTGCACCTTGCTTGAAATCAACAAAAAAGAAATTTTTGATCTTTTACAGTTGCATCTAAAATCTTTGCTTTAAATCAAGGTCAAAATGCATCTTAGTGTCTTTCAAAGTAAAGTTGATATCCAGTTCTAAGCCAATTTTGCATATAAAAGGTGGGCACCATAAAAGATTGGCAAGTTTTCTGATGCTCACAAGTTTGGGGTTGGGTCCAGCATTTGGTGGATATGATCACATCAATGGGGTCTTTCTTAACAGTTAAAACTTCTCTTTCAGATTCATTTAATAAATCTAAGGAGTTTATTGGTTGAAACATGGAGGTACAGGCAGCCACTTTTTTCACCATTCAGGCCTGTGCATATCTGGCAGGCATTTAGTTAGACCGCAGTCACTTATCGTTTTTAAAGTGACAGTTTAATTCTTCAAAAAACGGAAAAATTTTTTTAAATAAGGTTACAGTGGTAATTTTGAAGCTAGGTCTCTGTTCTAGTAGTCAGCTTTTTGCACCAACAAGAAAGAAGGGCAGCCTGGGTTTGAGGAATAGTATTTCAATGGGGATTTAGTAAATTCTATAATTTTTTAATTACATTCTTTTCTAACTGTACTTTTTATCACTTTATCATTTAATCAATTTTTGTTCTTAAACTCTGCTGTTAACTGCTGCATATGATATGTATTTATATCAGTTACCTATTTTTTCACCCATGAAATCATAGCTCCATTGAGACTTAAAATAAGAGAAGAGCAAAGTTTTTTTTTGCAAATAATTAAAAGACATCTAAGAATTATATATTTTAAACTTGAAAAGTATTGTTGAACTCTACTATTAACAAAAATTATTACATGTTATATAAATTAACATAGACACAGTTAAGAACATTTTTAATAAAAAAAAAAAGTAAAAAGTTTAACATAATTATAACAATATACTACATAAAATTTAAAAAATTTATTGTTACATAATAAAAAGACTTTGTATTTCTTATTTTGTTTTCAGAAAATAGTAAAATTAAACTTACATACAAATTACTCAAGTCAACTACAGGGTGATTCAGTGAAGTGTGCACAAATACTTTTCTTAGTTTTATGTACATGTATTTCGTCCATTATTAACTTTCAATTATTAACATTTCAGTTTCTTATTATTTAAGAGTTAAAATTTAAAATCTGGTATTATTTGAAGTAAAAATAAACGATGAGTAAAACGATCAATGACGTGATAGAAGAGTATTGCAAGAAGAAGCTCCCACCAAGTGAAATTTTCCGGTTGATGAAGGAGGTTGTAAGCCGTAGAGGAGTTTATAAAGCCGTGAAAAGGTTCAAGGACACTGGGACTTGTGCTCCAAGAATCAGGAGTGACCCTGAAAGAACCGTAAGGACAAAGAAACTGATCAAAAAGGTCAGAGAGAAGTTGAGGAGAAATCCTGCAAGAAGTGCCAGACAACTTGTTAAAGACTACTCTGTGAGCGTGTCCAGCATGCAAAGGATTCTCAAGGATGATCTCCAGAGCTACCCATACAAGTTCACCAAAAGACATCTCTTGTCAGAGGCCACTAAGAAGAAAAGGCTCGATAGAGCAAAGGTTTTGGTCAAGAAACTTGTCGATGGCACGCAGCCTCAAGTTTTATGGACAGACGAAAAACTTTTCACTGTTCAAGCTGTCCATAACCATCAAAATGACAGGATTTGGCTTCCAGACATAAACATGGTCCCAGTTGAGCGTCGCAGCTCTTTCAGAAGACAAAAACCCGCCTCCGTAATGGTATGGGCAGGCACAACATCAAAAGGGCTGAAAACTCCTCTCATATTCATTGAAGAAGGGGTCAAGATAAACCAGACCGTCTATAGGCGAATGCTGGAGGAGAAAGTCCTTCCCTGGGTCCAAGAAGTAGTCGGAGAACAAGGAGTTACTCTTCAACAGGACGGTGCAACCTCCCACACGGCCAACTCAGTTCAAGCTTGGTGTCGATGCAATTTCAAAGGTTTTTGGGAGAAAGAGCTTTGGCTGCCGTCTTCACCAGACTTGAACCCTATGGATTTTGGGTTATGGTCTATTAAGACAATATTATTAATATTGGTCTATTATTACAATATTATTAATTATGGTCTATTAAGACAATATTATTAAGACAAAAGCCTGCCGTACTTCTCATCCAAATCTGGACTCTCTAAAGCGAAAATTGACATCGGCATGGGACGAAATTGACCCAGAAGTGGTGCGTGCCACATGTGCCCAGGTTCTGCCACGACTTCGGAAAGTAATAAAAAACAAAGGGGGTTATATTGAATAACTTGTATATTTTCTGAAAGCTTATTAAATTTACTATCTTCACAGCATATAACTTGTTTCATTTGACCTAATTATAAGTCCGAAAGATGAGTTTTTATTTGTGCACACTTCGCTGAATCACCCTGTAGTTTAGACAAAAACAACTAATTATAGATGCTTCAAGTTAAAACAAGCACATACAGCTCCATAACTAAGTAGAGGTGGCTTGGATTGTCATACACCTCAATAAGTTCAACTATGTTTGAATGATGAAGACTGCAAAACAAACAAAGCTTGTTTTAAATGTTTTTTAAAAGCACAAATAATGTGATTTATATTACCTTCGAAGAACATTAATTTCATTGTTAATACTTTCTTCTTTGCCTCGAATTAATTTTCTTTGAATGCACTTTATGGCTACCATTTCAGATGTTTTTCGATTTTTTCCCAAGCATACCTTTGAAAATGCTCCCCTAAATAAAAATATATAATTATTAAATGTACCTATTTAACAGAACACAAAAATTAAAAAAACATTTTATTAAAATACCTCCAACAGACTGTTTTGCCAGTTCTGCTCATCAGGAAACACAACATCTAAAAAAAGCAATTTTATTTAAATAAGTATTGCTTTTTTTAAATGTTATGTCCCTGATGAGCTGCACAGGTGAAACAGTTCATTGGCACTATTTTAATAAAATGTTTTTTAAAATATTTGTGTTCTGTAAATAGAAATTATTGCTCTGACTATTAAAGTCAATGAGCATTCTCTTGAAGAGCAACAGTAATTAGCAGTTGTGTTTAATTGTTAAACATACATATTTGACAAATAGCAACATAATTCAACTTAAAAAAATTACAGCTTAAATGAAAATAATATAACATCTTTAATTAAAGCTAAGTTAAAATAATAAAGCAGCAAAATAATTTTTTTTTTTAACAATTTTTTGTTCCAGATAGTTTCACATTGCTTTTGCATAAAAGATTCTTACACTATTCATGTTTCAATAAAATAGATTTTGAAACATAAAAAAAAACAGTAAGCTTACAATATATCAAACATGAACTTTGATAATACAAAACAAACTAAATTCAGCAATCACTAGTTAAACATTAAAATAATGTTTATTTTGTCAACAAAACATATTGCAAATCAAATTAAATGATTGGGGTTGTCTTGAGCAGAAAAGATGACAATGCTTTTAGAAAACAATTGAATTTAAAGTGCATAAAAGAAAACAACATACATTAAAAAAGAAGTTAAAGAGGATTTTAAATTGACCTATAAATTTTATAAAGCAAACTGCAAATTGGATAAAATGTAGGTTGCTGAGAAACCAAGATGAATAAACTGTAACAATTGAGTTTTACAAAGCCTGAACTTAAAATATTGATATTAATCATACAAAAGTACTTGTTTTTTTGTTATACTTACGTGCCCAGCACAGTTTTCAATTCATAATCAGTTCGAATATCCTTTTGATTTCGGTCTGGGTTATTTGAGCCAGACATATTATAAATTACAGAAAATTTACATTTATGATTCAAAAATTACATCAAGGTTTACAAAACAAAACCAGTGAGTTAAGCTTTTTTCACAAAAAGAAAAGTTAAATGCAAATTAAAATATTACAATAAATTGCAAGTAGCAACAGCTGATTAAGAACTATACTTGTCATTCAATAATATAGCTAATTTGATAATTTTTAATATTTATCCATATTTATCAAAAACACAACTTTGATTGATGCATTGATAGCAATTAAAAAAACTTAACCATGAAATATTTTAATCATACGTTTAAAAGAGGAAATATAGTTCAAAAATGAATGTATCAGTATATAGTTAACAAAAACTGAAGGATTAAACAATCTAGGATAAAAGACAGTTGTACAATCAAAAACATAATCTTTCACCCGTATCTTTTCCTAAAGATTGAAGTAATAAAAGTACCGGTATATAAGCATTTCGTGACTACTGTATTGCGATAGTATCTTAAGCGTTTTTAAGAAATAGTAAGTTCTAATTTCGAACCCAAAACTTGATGCCTAAATAAAAAAAGATTGTCTTTTAAGCTGAATAGTATAAACGAAAAATCTTAACTAAAATACATGGACCCTTGGCTAAAACTTGTAATAAATGAACAATAAACAAAATGATAAGGACTAAGGAATGTCCGGAGTGTTATTATCATTTTTATTCATCCTTTTATCATTCCCATTGCCTTTTATGCGTTGAAGTAATTTACGCCAAGACAGACAATTTTATTATTGAGTGTGGCGTACAGCACATTTGAATAAACTATTTAGACGTAAAACAACTTGTTTTCTCCAAGAAACATTTTTACAAGTGCATTTTATGCCTCTAAAAATATACTCAGTCCCAGAAAAATCTGATTATTCTCGAAAAATTTTTGATGGCAATTAGTAAAATGCTGATAATCAGTTAAATGCGCAACTAACTAATGGTGGTAGGCATTGATGGCCTTATAAAAGGAGGGGCCGGTGTAAGAAAAATAGGGGAGCCACTTTTTCGTGTTTCAATACAAAGTGATTTTTAAATAAAAAAGATCATCACTTTAGGGGGAGTCACTGTCATGGTGCTACGACAAAGAAATTATTCGGCAGCGTGGTCGAGTGGTAAAAGCACCGGACTGATGATCAACATGGTCTCGGTTCAAAACCCACTTGCGCCATTCTGTTGTATCCTTGGGAAAGACACTTTATGGCACTTTTCCTTGCTGGGTGGTCTTGACAAGCAGTTCTAAATTACAGTCATATCTCCACTAAATTACTAGCGGACAGCAATATCTTGGTATCTCCGGAAGTAGGTCGGGGTAATTGCTTACCCTATGTATAGCGCCTCCGTCACTTTCCTGCAAGTCAGAAGGATAAATATAGAGATAAAAATAAAAATAAAAGAAAATAAAGCAATATTTTGCTTAAGGGGGCCACTTTTTAAAGTTTTTTAGGGTAGAGGGCGGTACGGCCGCTCCGTTTGCTCCGTAGCCTACTAAAACGATCATTGGTGGTAAGATATTGGGAAAAACTTTAGAACAGGTTCCATCAAAGATCGAATTGAGAATTTTTGTCTTTCAGTTTAATTTTCCCATCCAATACTTTAATTCGATTTGAGCAATATCACTTTTGCAATTTGTTGAGATGAATATATATCAGTGATGATGGTCTCGAGACCACTCTTGGTTTTGTCTCTAGTTTTGTTTTAACAATTATTTCAAATTATCTTTTATCTGAACTTGAATTCGATTAAAAAAAAGGCATACCTTGATCCTACGTATGTTTTTGTAAATAAAGCGAACAAATTCTTCTTATTACAACATTTATGTACGCAATAGTTTGAACATCACAATTATTTATAGAAATAAAGAGGTAGCCCTTTAAGTCGCAAAGTTTTCCCACTTTTGGTATATATATATTGGTATATTAAAAATTTTGATTTATGAATTTATAGTTGTATGCGCAAAAGGGAGGGTGGAGATTTAAAAAAATTCCATAAAGAACATAATGGTCATAGGTTTATTCAGTAGCATTACGACAGCTTACATATTGTTAAAATCAAGTGAAAACTTTTTTTAATTGAAAGAAAGTTAGAACAAAAAAGGCCTTCAATTTTAATTTACATTCGTCGGGAGCCTGGCTGAATAGTTAACCCTTTGACTTCTTAAATGGACTATCTAGTCGATTATAACATTTTTCCTTTAATTTCGCCTTGCAGAGTTAAAATTTTTACTTTCTTATCTAATCGCAAATTTTAAGTTAAAAACAAAGTTATTATAATCAGGGGCGCCGGAAACGGGGGGCAGGAGGGGCAATTGCCCCCTGCCTTTTAACATTCTTAAAATGCGGGGGCAGAGGGGTCAGATTGTGCTCTTTAAAATTAGTATTACAGATAAATTTTTTTTAGTTATGCTCTGCAATTAACCTACATAATCTTGATCACCATTAAATCCAACAATATTTGTAGAATTACAAAGACAACTGTTCCGATGATAAAAAGTTTTTGAAATTTTGTAGCAAATTTATTCGGTAACTTAGTACGTTATTTAATCGTCTACCTTTTCGGCGCCTGTAAAGAAGGCCTCGCCGATAACACAATCTCGGTGTCTACTAAACGATAAATTTCTTAATCTTCTTGCTGGATCTGACCTTCGAACCAGCGACAGCAAAAAATATAGTCTAGCTAAATCACAGCTCAGACTACCACAATATTTTCTTTATTAATAAATTATGCTCCAATCCACTTAGGAGCCCGAATAGTATAAATCAACAGGTGGTTAACGCGCCGGACTGATGATCAACATGGTCTCGGTTCAATACCCACTTGCGCCATTCTGTTGTGTCCTTGGGAAAGACACTTTATGGCACTTTCCCCTGTTTGGTGGTCTTGACAAGCAGTTCTAAATTACAGTAATATCTCTACTAAATTACTAGCGGACAGCAATATCTTGGCATCTCCGGAAGCAGGTCGGGGTAATTGCTTACCCTATTTATAGCGCCTCCGTCACTTTCCTGCGAGTCAGGAGGATAAATATAGAGATAAAAATAAAAAATAAATAAAATAAACAGTAAATACAGGTTCAGCAGCTTAATTCTTCACAATCACGTAGACAACCAAAGACTTGCGTTCAAAAATTATGACTTCACACAGTTAACAATTTTCGAATTCTAAGTTACCACAACGAATCATCGAATCATAGTACTGCTTTCCAGCGAACCTTATTTATACTAATCGGTAAGGTTTCTCGATCGTTCTGAAATTTACTCAATTCAAAAACAACTATTACGTCATAGTCAAAACAGGTCAAGCGGATAGTTCTGGAAGTTACTTTAAGGTTCGTGAAATTAAGCAGTGTTGCCATTTTCTTATAAATAAATGTAAAATATTTAAATTACTTATAAAACCGTTATTTCTTAAGCTATTTGAGCCGGACCAAAGCGAAATCAAAGAGATTTTTTATGAGATTGTGAATCTACATAATTTGGGCAATTTTTAGGAACGGAACAACAACTGTGACTTATAGTACCTACAGTAATAATAGCAAGATAAAAGTTTTAACGTATGCAATAGAGAGTAATTGATATCGTAAGCAACCTAAACTTCTGGTAAACATCTTATTCTACTTAAATCTGTAAACTGAATTATATCTCAGCCGAAAATCAGTTTTTGATTCATTAACTGATGGCAAATAGCCATATACAATAATCAGGGATACCTAAACTATATGCAGGTAGTTATACAACAACAACAATTATAACAACAATTATACCAAGCGTTCTAGACGCTAACAACAATCATACCACAATTGTACCAAGCCCTCTAAAAAAAAATAAAGCATCAGAAAATTTTTAAGTGCTCACAAAGAGCAAAAGTTTCTAGTAATAAAAAAATTTTGATTTAGAGGCAAAGAAATTGTGGCGTTAATCTAATTTTAACAAGCAACACAAGCTGTCGGTTGAACAACACATGGTGCTGACTTGGCCACTCAATACTCACTTACGGCAGATATTAAAGTTTAAAATAAAAACACCAAGAATAAACGCGTGATATTCTTAGCCCTTTTTAAGGACTAAGGTACATATATGTGCCATGATTTTGACTATAACGTAACATTTTATGAGTCTTGTTCATTTTAATGTGTTTACAGAAGAATTCGCAAACCTACATGCTCATATTAAGTTATTTAACAAAGAAAGTACCACGCCTCTGAAAAAAGTAACAAAGATATCAACAGTTTGCGAAGTTTTAAGTAAAAAGCCGACAAGCAAAAAATGCTTTTTGGAAATACATAAATTGCTTCAAATTTACTGCGGCGTAGCTCTCGTTTCGGCTTTTGCAGAAAGGTGTTTCAGTGTCATAAGAAGAAGAATCAAAGCATGGCTTAGAAGCAATATGAGAGATAACAGTACTAATAATTGAATGTTTGCAAATATTCATTGAACTTGTTAGACAATATCAATTTACAAGCCGTTCCAAATGACTATGCTAGCAAGCGAAATACTAATAAATTATTTTGGATTACAGTTACATTAATTGTGCAGCGTTTAATAATTAACATCAAACCTCAATCTAAAGGGCCATTTATGCTCATGTAATTACGCTTTTTCTTTTACCCAATTGTTAATAGCTCTTTAAGTTTTTTATTGTTCTATCTATTTTAACTTTTGGTATTCTTGATACCGTAAATGTTTTAGCCAGCGTTCTATTGTGGGTAACGAAAGACTATTCACTGATTAGCATGTAAAGAACATTTTGTGATATTCTCAAGCAAAATGCATTCGTTCTGTATTTATATCTGCTTTTGGCTGCCGTGCATGGACGTCGCAATTGTTGAATGCTGTTTTTGAAACTAGCTTGGGTGCTTCTGACAAAAGTTTAGTTGTAAGTAGCCTATGTTGGATAGTTGTTGGTTAGTAACCAGTTAAGAGATTTGTATTTTTTTAATGTCTAGCTTAATTGTGAAAAACTTGTGTAAAATTGGCTGTTACTGCGGCTATCGCAGTGAGTAGTTATGGCAGAGTCAACTTAAAGGCTTTTGCAAGATGTAGCACACTTTAAGATTAAGGTTTTGAACTCTAGGTTTATTAAAAAGAGTTGACATTGGCCAAAAAGTTGATCGAACCAAAATAACAGATTAGCAAAATAAAACTTCAAAGATACCTGAACTGTGCAAACTGAAACTCTATCATGTCAACCAAAGTTTCAAATTGCAGCATGACTACCAAAATTTGCTTTTGTTGGCAGTGCCTTTTCAACAAAAAAAGTGCCTTTTCTAAAATTTTTCCCCCCTGGCAAAAAAAACTCCGGCGCCCCTGATTATAATATATTCTATTTGAATAAGGGGATTCTATTTGAATAAGGGGATTCTTTTTGAATAAGTCTATTAAATAAGTGTAGTAGTGTAAAAGAATATTTGTTTTTTGCTGATTTCTGTGTTGAACTGCTGAAAAAAATGCCTAAACTTCGAAAGTACATGAAAAAGGCTTCAAAATGTGCTTTTGTGAGTATTGTCTCTCTTGGTTGCATGCTAAATGTGTTTTCCCAAATGCAAGTGAAGCTAAATTAAAAGTTCTTAATGAATTCAATTCATGCTATACTGTTCAATGTACAGATTGCAAATTAAAAGGAAAGCCTGAAATTCATGCTTTCATGGTTGATCTAAATAAAAACTTGAACAAATTGACTCAATCTTTTGAATATTTTTATTTTTTTTAATATTTATTTTCATTTTTACTCACAATCAACTTGAAATTAATCAAAGTGCATGTAAAAATAAAGATTGTGAATAAGGAAGCAGCAACTAAACGAAGTACGTTATTACATGCACAACTGTTGTGCATGGTCGCCGTACCTTTGAACAAAGCGATGTGATGTTAATAAGAAAAGGAAAGCGAAAAGAAGATAATTATAATACACACATCCGAGCCATATTCAGAGATTGTTGTATAATCATGGGTGGGAGAAACAACAAACTCAAGACCAAAAGGGTCTGGACCAAAAAGGGTCAGGCAGGCAAAGAAACCCACCAAAAGAAATCCTCCCACAGGTCAAAAGGACCATTTTAAAAGCATATGGCTGGACAAAAAATTTATATACGTAAAACATACAAATAGCAAACAAGAATAGGTGCAAAAGAATTAAATTATGTGAATTTTCATCGAACTGGACGGGCCGTAATGATCTGGATGTTGCCTTTGAAGTCGCATCGGGCTTTTATCACCTTCAATTTCTTTGTCCAATTAGGTGGAGTTACCTGTAATAATAAAAACCAGCAGTAGATGTTTTAAAATTTGTAAAGTCTAAGGTGCTTTTGAAATTCTGTTCGAAATTTACTATATGATTTTATCTGTTTAATGCTTGATGGGACTTTATTCCAAGCAAGAGGGCCTCTGTATTTTAAAGATTGTTTAGTTATATTTAATCTACAAAATGAAGGATAAAATTTGGACTGGCTTCTTGTACATTTAGTGAAATTGTCGCTTACCAGGTTATTTTGAAAAAAATGATCAAAACATGGTGGTAACATGCCTTTTATATATTTTATACATAAAACAAGTTTATTTCTAATTCGGTTATTTGATCAATAGTCATTATGTTGTTGTTTCGCAAGATGTCAGTAACGTTAGCTCTGTGATGTAATCCAAATGTCATTCGTATAAATTTATTAGCGATTCGTTGAATTTTTGAGGCTGTGGTTTTATTACCAATATGCCAAGTTGTAATGCAATATCTTATATGACTGATTATCAGGGAGTTACAAAGTGTTTTGAAATTTTTTTTGATAGTAGAACAAAGTCCATATGCAATTTCCAACTTTAATGTTCAACAGCAAAATGATAAAATACCAGGTAAAATTACAGAAAATGTTAAAGAAACAGAACATATGGTTAAAAACTTAAATAGTTCAAAAAAAACGAGGATTATTATCCATCACCTAACGAGCATGTAGTCTTAGAAGATGAAGAAAGCAAATACTCTTAATAAACTTGGGCACAAGTGGCAAGTAAACAAGTTGCTACTAAACTCAAAAACAGTACCAGTACATAGAGCATTTTTAACAAAAAAGGTCAAGGTGCATTGTTTTTCCAACTGAAGAAAACAGAAAAGCTGCAGTTGCAGCTCTAGAAGCAGACTTTAAGGTAACCACAAACATTAAAATCACTGAAAAGAAAATATTACCTAAAATTAAAATTTATAATTTTAATCAGCATTGTTACAGTAAGTTCTTCGCGGTCTTAAATTCCGTGTGGCTGTCTCCGGAAATATACGCGTCCTTGATTTGATTTAAATTTGTATTCACAAGATATAAAAACAATGCAAAATAAGACGAACTAAATTGGGACGGGGAAAATTAAGACGAAATAATAAGGTCGGACGAAATTAAGATGTACGGACGTTATGGACGAAATAAGATGGTCAGACGAAATAAGCTGGACGGACGAAATGAACAGGACGAAATTAAAACGGACGAACGAAATGGATGATCGGACGTAAATAAGACAAATCGGACGTAATAATCTGGTCGGACGGTTTTCAACTGTAGACTGACACGGAGTAGACCGACAAAAACTAACAATATCGAACAGTATTTCTAACAGTATTATAAACAGCTCAAAAGCCTCAACAGCACTTCTAACGGCGTCTAACAGTATTTCGAACAGTGGTTCTACGACCGCTACACAAAGGCTGAAGCAGCTAACTAAACTATGCATCTCCTCACAAATTACACTAAACTTATGGAAAGAGAAGTCGGCTCAAGCAAGCTAGCGCGGTGAGATAATGGAAAATGTCGGCTTAAAGCAACAATCAATTAGCAAGCGAGCGCCGTGAAATAATGAAGTGAATCAAATTAAATGTCAAAACAAAATTTAAATAAATCAAAGGCAGAAATAAACCCGGGTTTGAAACTCAAAGAGTACTTGCCGTAACAAGCATAATTTTACTGACAAAAATGATTTAAAAAAAGCAATTCTTGAAAAAAATGATGAATTAAGAAAATGTCTTGAAAATAGCAAAGAAAGTATTTTTGATGTTCTGTTTTTGGCTAAAAACAAAGACGAAAAACCAATTTATGCTATTGTTAAAGTTTCTCCAGATATAAAAATGTTGTTTCAAAAAATACAAGACTTTATATTAATATGAGCTCCCATATAGTAACTGATTACTATCATGTACTGCAGTGCTATAGATGTCAAAGCTTTGGTCATAAATCCAGCTCATGTTCCTTGGCCAACACTGGTGAATTATTTGGTTTTACAGATAAAGCCTTGGCCCAAAAATATTTTTAAAATTTTTTGATGAAAAGATTACTTCAATTCATTCTACATTCAATTAAAAAAACTACACAATTCAATCATCTACACCAGATAAAAAATGGATTTCTCAAGCGATGCTCTTTTACACTCCTTTACCAATTTCTCTCTTTTATCAACCAAGGAAGTATCATATGTTATCCCAAACATAAATAAAAAAAATTGCTTGCTTGATCCGGTTCCTGTTGGTTTGTTAAGTATATTTTCCAATATAATTTTTCCAGTTGTGCAATCCATTGTAAACAAATCATTTGAAGAGGCATGTTTTCCTGACCAATTGAAACATGCTGTTATTATTCTAATTATAAAAAACTATAACCTTGATTCAGAAATCGTTAAGAATTATCGACCAATTAGTAATACTCCATTTTTGGCCAAAGTTGTTGAAAAAGCTGCTTTTCAACAACTCTATGACAGCCTCAATTCTAACTGCCTACTTAGTTCGAATCAATCAGGTTATAAACAAAATCACTCTTGTGAAACTGCACTTTTTGCTATAGTTAATGACTTACAAGTTGTGGTTCATAATGATAATCTTGCTGCTGTAGTGATGCTGGATCTGTCTGCTGCCTTTGACACCGTTGACCATCAAAGATTATTGTTTAAACTAAAACACTATTTTGGTATTAATAGCAATGTTTTAAAATGGCTCATCTCATATCTCAATAATCAAACTTCAGCTGTTGTCATAAACAATATTTATAGCACCAAGAGGTCCTTACTTTTTGGTGTTCCACAAGGTTCTATTTTAGGTCCATTATTGTTTATAATGTATACTATAATGAATTAACAAATTTAGGTTCTGAATTTAATATAACAATTCATTCATATGCTGATGACACAACCTTGTATATAGATTTTAGTCCTGAAGATGGCTTTCAGAATGCTATGGAAAATATAAAATGCTGCTTAAGTAAAATTGATAAGTGGATGTCTTGCAGTTTTTTGAAACTTAACTTGAATAAAACGAAACTTTTAGTTTGTAGTAAAGCAAGATTTCGTACAGCGTTTCAGCCATGTATCCAATCTTTGAAAAGCAGTATTTATTTAAACTCGGACCCTGCTTCCTGTGTAAAACTACTAGGTTTGTTTGTTGACGAAACATTGTCTTTTGATCGCATGATTAATAAAACTTGTAGAATCTGCTTTTATAAACTGACTAAACTTTGAAATTTACATTCATTTTTAGAAGCTCGGAATAAGGTTATGCTGGTAAAATGCTTTATACTATCACATCTTGATTATTGCAATTCTGTTTATGCAAATATACGATTGTATCTTGTTCATAAACTAGAAAGAGTAGGCCTATTTAATGCATGTATCAGATTTATTTGTAACATTCCCATGAATAATCACTACTTGCTTCCATACTATAAAGATTGTCATATATTACTAATCCAGTATCGTAAAAAGTATAAACTGTGTTTAATTGCTTTTAAAATAGTTAATAACTTAGCACCTCAGTACCTCACAGATACTACCTACTTCAACCCTTGCGAGTAAATCTCAGAATTGGAAATGACCGTTTCATTTTAATCTCTAGACATCATATTCAAAATAGTATATCTCATAAAATTTGTGTTTCTTGGAATGCGTTGCCATATGTATTGCGTACTGAAACCTGTCTTACAAAGTTTAAAAAAGATCTTAAAACCACCTATTTTAAAGACGTGTTTCGCGATATGCGTCAATTATTTTCTCTTTCATATTTTTAATAATTGATTTTTTCATATTGCTGTATATATTGCTTTTCGATTAAATTTTTTGTGTATGTGTGTTTGTTTTTACCATTTAGAAAAACCGCTCTGAGACCATACAAATTTCCTTTCGAGCATTTGGGTGGAAGAGCGGTATATAAAAACGTTGTTATTATTAATATTATAATAAAGTTTTAATATGCTATTTTTAAATATGGTAACGAACGACTATGGTTGACTTAGGAGGCAAAAGTAAATGTTTTGCAAGCAACTGGATTAGAGTTGACTTAAGAGCCAAAAGGGTAAAATGTTAATATCGACTGTAGTCGATTTAAGAAGCCAAAGGGAAACAAAAATTTTATTTTACGAGGCGAAAGAGTTAAGAGAGCGGTGATTAGTGGCGAACGTATTTGACACCGTCGCGGTTTAAAACCTACTCTCGTCATTCTATTGTTTTCTCGGAAAAGACTTATTACGTCATTTTTGCTGTTTGGCAGTCTTAGCAAGCAGTTCTAAATTTTGATCCTGCCTCTAAACTAAAAAACCTAAAGTAAAAATTTCAACCTGACTGCATTATTGTGACATCTCCGGAAGTAGGTCAAGGTTATTGTTTGAATTTTTGTATGGTGCCTCCAACGTTTTCCTGGGAGCCAAGAAGATAAATATAAAGTTAAAATATTTATATTAAAAATGAATAATTTTTAAATTTGTAACTGCCATTCGTCCTCGTTAGGTGGCGCCGGTCATCTTTACTTTAACTAATCATCGTTTGTTGCCTTTTCATTTACTGTAATTACCTAGAGCGCTGTAATTTTCGTGCACAATGACAGTTGATTATTTGATTTTCACTAAACGCATCAGATTTCCTTTAGTATCCCATTGGACGTCGAATAGATTACTTGAATCATTTTATTTGCGAGGTCAGTTGAAATTAGCTAGTTTAGGTTTAGGAAGTATCTTATGTTTTAATGAGCTATTTGCTTAGCTAGATTAGGGTTGTGAATATGCTTGTATTTAGAGCGAATTAAGTTATATGCATTAATTATTTCTTTACATTCTATTTGAATAAGATTTAGATTAATGTCGTTTATTTTAATAAGCTATAAATTTTGTTTTAAATGACGCCTATCATTTCTGGATCAACAAATAAAACCGAGACAAGATCTGTGACGTGTGTTGGAGTCTGTTCGACATTCTAGCTTATAATTGGCAACGACAAAATTTTTTTAACTAAATCTTTGAAAGTGGCTCCCTTTTGTGCACCAGGCTACCATTTATAAAAACAATCATAACTTATAGTAATCGTGTTTTCATCCTTAAACCCACCCCATTTTTGCATACATTACTGCATGATTTCATTTTTTAAAACAAAATACGAAGTTGCTTAAAAGTTACATTAAGAAAGTGTTGATTTTTTGACATAGAAAAGGACAATGTTTCCAAAAACTGCTTCGAATAACCTACCCAAAGGCAGGAAGAATGGTGCTACGACAGTTGATCGAAGCGACACTTAATCGAAGCGACACTTGATCGAAACGACATTTGATCGAAATGACAGTTGATAAAAAAAAGATTTACTTACGTATGTTTCTGCAATTAAACAATCTCTTTATTACTGTAAATTAGATTCATAAAAACTAGAGGCCATCAGTAAGAAGACAGTTTGTTTTTACTATATATAATTTTTTGTCAATGTCAAGGTAAGGGTTTTTTAACAAGGTCCCTGGGCAAAACATTTTTAGGGAGCAACAAGTAGATTTCATGTCATAGTTATATTTCATTAGATGCCTATAATTGATTTTTTTTTTTGCATTCTTTTTACATTATAGTCAATTAGTTAGAGGGACATTGTGCCATGGCCCCAACCTTGCAGACCCCTTGCAGAAATTAAAGACGGATTAAAAAGGAAAATCTATTTTTTTTGAGATTACTGTCTTTGGGACAAAAAATCGACAAAACCGGAACAAACTCAAAGTGAAGACCATTTTTTTGGAGATCACTATGTTTTTGAGACATAAAAATTGACAAAATTGAAATAAATTCAAAGCTGTAAATTTTCTTTTTTATTATTAGATCAAGTGTCGGTTCGATCAAGTGTCGTTCGATCAACTGTCGGGTCACGAGGAAGAATATACACAAGGATAATATTGAAAGAAAATTTTGCGAGTCCTTAACACTAGAAGGACCAAGCGCGTCAATTGACGCATCTAAATTTTTACATGGCGATAAATCGCGCTTTCTGAAGTATTATGGCTTCGTACTTTTTGACTTTTATTCTTTTATTGGTAGACACTCTCAGACCAAATTTCGTGGCCTGGGTGGCAAAAATTAGCGAAAAAATTACAATTCTACCTAGAAGGACCAAGCGCGTCAATTGATGCAAGACTTGTTAACACCTCGAAATAAACCATTTCAACCTGTTTACGAACAGTTTCTTGGTAGCTATTATATTGTCTTTTTCTAAAGCAGTTTTTTTTATGACATCAAAGAACGTAGACAGCGTACCTTGCTTATGAGGTAATAATTGTGCTTTAAGTTTATTTATTTCCTACCACGTTAGTTTTATCAAACGCTCGTTGTGCTGCTACTGTCCTGATCTATGAAGAAGTATTTTCAATTCATTGTTACTCTTTTTCTGGTGATTCTCGGCGTCACCAGCTAAGCTAATATGTGTTATAGAAATTTACGGGACATGCTTGGGTAAGGGTCTGGCGGACAATACGTAGTAGTTTTCTGTTTTGCGTAACTACAAGAAAATCAGGTATAGCTTAGCCTAGTGTTGGAAATTTTGCTGCCATAGAAGTTATTATTGTAAGCAATAAGATGCAGAAGAAGATAAGCTGTATTTGAAAGGCATGGTTATTACCTTGTCCAAGCTATATCTCAGTCATGGAAGCTCTAAGTAGATAATTCCAGACAATACTATATTTATTCTTAGCACCACAGGAGCAGCAAGTTCGAAATAACTTGTGCAACGAGCATTTTGCATAGTGTCTGACGATGGGTTATGTTTTTACAGATCAGAAGCCAAGTAAATTACTGACATAGTATTTTCTTTGCGTGTAAAATATCTCAAAGGTTTGCTGCTGATCAAGCGTTGCAATTGTTGCAAAGTATTGCTTTAGAGTCTTCTGATGGTGAGTACTCAGATTCCAAATCTAATGAACTCAAAATGTGTTGCGGGTATTCAAAATGAGGAGGACTCTTCTGATTCAGATGACGAATATACAAACCAGGAAGCACCAATCAACACAGATGATGGTGCGCGTGCTCGAAGCAGCAGAGATAATGATGAACAAACTCTTTTTTGAGCGGAGACGGATCCCACTGGCGGCGCTCAGTTCCCTCTCAACCCACTACTGGACAACTATAGCAGCAAAATATTGTTAGAATCCGTGCAGGACCTACATCATATTCCACATCCAACATCATACGCTGCTCTTGAAGCGACTTTCATTAAATCTCTCAATACCCTTCTGTGTAAGCAAAAAGAATTCGTCTACTCTTTAAAAATTCCTTAATCTTTTCTCTCATTGGCTAACTTCTTTCAGCCAATGAGAACTCTGTTTTCCTCTTTATAACTCAGTTCGGTTTCAATTCTGCTTTATTCTGACAATTTCCCCTCAACAGTGTCCGATAAAAAGCTTCGGGAAGAAAAATCTTTTACTTCACGAACCTTAAGTCTCAAAATTTACTTGTCTCAGTCTTGGTCTCAGAAATATTATTGGATCTCGGTCTCGACGTTTACGGTCTCGACTACATCACTGCTAAATATAAAAAACTGGTTATTTGAATCGGTTGAATTCTACAACTGTTACATCATTACTTTAAATTAAAATTAGCAAAGTATTTTTGCTAAATCTAAGAAAAACTTTTGTTTTTCAATCTTCAGTTAAATATTTTACTCAAAACGTCATTTACAGGAGAAGGTTCTTTTTCATATCTTTATCTACCTTTTTGATTTGCAAAAAACGTCAGAGGTATTATACTTGGGTCAACTGTCAAAGCATAACCTAGATCTGCTTCCGGAAACGTCTAAGTGAAAATTGCTGTCCGTTTGAAACTTTTATTTTGGTTTTATAAACTTTATTTAGCAATATGACTGAAATTGAAAGCTGCTTGATGAAATTAAAAAGCAGAAAACAATTTCATAAAGTGTCTTTTGCAAGGACATAACAGAACGACGTAAATAAGTTTTGAACGGCGACCCTGTCGGTCACGTTGGCCATCAAAACAACGCTCTTAGCCACTCAAACATGCTGCCGGCAGTCAACACGTGGTCTTTTTAAAACTTAAAACGGAAGCATGAATCACCATGGTTTGATTATACAGGGTGTTTGGAAAGTTACTGTGCACTTACGTATTTATTAACATACATGTTTCAATATAGAATACAGGAGGTAAGTATGAATGACAATTATAAATTATGTTGAAAGTGACGCCCTTAGCATCAATACAGGCTTGGACCCTTCTTATTTTGTTTCTAAATACCGCTATCAGTTGCTCGCTTGAAATAGACTGAATGAATGCCGTTATTACTGCTTGCAAGTCACCCAGCGTGCGCGGACGATTTCGATACACTGCAGATTTTGCTGCTCCCATAGATAAAAAGTTTGGTGGATTCAGATCTGGTGAACGTGGGGGCCATACGTCTTTCGAAATAATGCGGTCTCCAAAGAATTCCTTTAATAAATCCATAAATCTTCCAGGTGTGTGGGCAGTAGCACCATTCTGTTGAAACCATGAGTAATTAATTTCATCACTTGTCATCTGAACGATGAAGGCGTGAAGAATATCCGAACAATAGCGCTCGCTGTTTATTGTGTTCATAAAGAAAATAGGGCCAACAATTCTACATCTGGAAATTGCAACCCACACACCAACCTTCTTATCATGTAGAAGTGTTTCGTGCAAACTGTGAGGATTATCAGATGACCACAATCTTGAATTTTGCGAATTAACGTAACCTGAGAGATGAAACCATGCTTCGTCGCTGAAAAAGGTCGTATCCAAGACATCAGCCTTATTCTTTTCGATAAATCGATTAAACCATCTGCAATAGAGTAATCGTTTCTCATGATTAGTGGTTTTCTGTTCTTGCATTGCTATTATTTTGTATGGGAAGAGCTTTATTGCCTTCTGACGGCCTTATGAGCAGTTGCAAGACTAATACCATGCTGCTGAGCTAATTTTCGTAATGATTTTGATGGACTCTGCAGCATACTGTCAAAAATGTCCAACAGTTTCTCCTCCGATAGCTTTGCTGGCCTTCTACAGCGTTCGGCATCATACACTGATCCTGTTTCCCGAAATTTATCAACAAGGTTACGAACTGCGTTGCAATGTGGAACAGGTTTATCTGGGAATTTTTCAGCAAATTGCTGTCGCACCACATCTGTGTATCTATTACCCTCTCGGAATATATGTTCGACGAGCCATACATGTTCTTCAGTTGTTAAAACCATAATGGGGTTATAATATGAATAATAATGAATTAAAATCTGAAATATAAAAAAAATTTATTAGAAAATTGTACAGTGACTTTCTGAACATCCTTGTATTTATACCACAGATCATGGCTTTACATTTGTAAAATGACTGACTTTAATTAAAAATGGAGCTTTATTTTTACTTGAAATAAAAAAAATTTTTTTCAATGTAATAAAAAAGTCCCATTGGTTTTACTTTTTTTTCAATTATTAAAACTAAAATTAATTATTGGTAACATCTTGAAATCTCTGAAACTTGTTCGAAGAAATTACTTGAGGGTCTAAAAATTTAACGTGGCGACCTTTGCTTTAGTAAGTCAGAACTCTAAAGAATGAGTAGCTGACATAACATCAAAAAGGTCACTTTAACGTTTGATCGGCAGTGTCATTTTCATATGCGAAGCCCAAACGCAAAACTGACAAGAGAGTTAATTTACTCATTTTTATATGCTTTTAATTCAAAAGAAATCTAAACAACACAAACTTTTTGCATTTGCGAGTACGGTTTATATACAGAAATAAAAATACACTTAAAAGCTATAAAAGTGTAACGAATAAAAAACTTATTTTTTAGGACCAATTAACTTATACTGTATATACACCGGTAAATAAAAACGTCGTTCAAATACGCTCAAACTATTTAAAAAAGTTGAAATTGTTGAAAAAAACGGAAGAGAAAATTATGAAAAGCAGTTATTATCGAAGGTCCCAAATTTAAAACTTTTATTTTTTGATTAGCCGTGATGTACGCGTATTCATTAACATTCATTAATTGGGCTTAATATTATAAAGTTCTAGTCTTGGAAAACAAACCGTTTTTATAGAAAAAAATAGTTTTCATTGCTAATTGGTTTACTAATCAATGTATTTCCTTGCTTTAATATAAGATGGGTTTTAAATTATACATAAAATTTATTTGCTATGCAGGTGTCTTTTACTTTAACTACATTGTAGAATTCTTTTTTCTACTATTAAATGACAAATTCAATCAGTATTAAAAACAAATCACAATTTTAAAACTAAGCTTCGCTGTCAATAGTGGTCCCTGTTTCTTTGTCAAATTTAACTTCAACGTTTGATTTGTCTTCCTTATTTTGCGATGGGTTGGTAACGTAATACAAGTTATTGACAATTCCGGAAGGAATCTTGGAAGCATCTTTGGCTGAAAGACAAAAATTTCAAATGTAAAAAAGCTGTGAGAAATAAAAAATCAATAAAAGAACCAAAAAATGCTTCAATCCACGATCGTAGTAGAAACGAGCCTATAATGAAAGTAAAGCGCAATGCCATATTTGCTTGACTAAACAAGTCTAGTACTCTAGTTATCCAATTAGCAAAAACAATTAATTTAGCCCTACGGATTAGGAAGAAAAATGTAGGCCTAAGATGTAAGGTAGTTTAAATAAAATTGAAGCAAGCCCACTTACCGAACTTGGAAGCGTTGGTTGAATTTTTCGAACAATAAACTGCAATTCCAACAAACACGGCAATCGCTGCTAATGCTCCAATCACCGCTCCAACTATGACGCCAGCATTGGACGTGTCTGCCAAGTTTAAGCGAAAATCATTTTAGTTTTAAACGTTAGTCGAGTGTGAAATTTGCACGTCCTCTTGTTGCAATACTTACTTTATCCAGTGCTAATTATTTTATAGAAAATCGCTTTTGTTTGAAATAGAATTGGGCTACATTTTTCTATCAACGAGTTTTTTGTCATTAGTAAAAATATAAAAAATTTTGTTAAAGTCTAATTTTTTCTATCCACAATAATTTACAAAGCTGTTTTATAAATCTTTGCTGCCTTTTCTTTAAAGAAAAAAAAACTTACAATTAAATTTAAAAATCTGATACAATATCATACCGGTTTACTATCACACAAAAACAATTGTTTAAATTAGCACTTCTCAACCTCAGGACTTTTTACTCAGCTACTTCAATCTGATAAGTGCAGAATTGCAGCTATTTTTTGGATCAATTTTTATTATCATTAAAAACTGACGTTCATGGTGATATTTTATCCCACAAAAAGAAATTAATTCCAGAAAGAAGATAATTATTAAAGAAAAACACTGGTATAATTAAAAGAAAAGCCTTTATTTTTTTTATTTCTATGCTTTAATTGAACATGTTTTTTTTCAAAATGAACTATCATGCTTTTGCCGAGAATTAAAGTTGGAAAACAACTTTTCCGCTCGGCAAAAGGTTGAGAATCGCTGTTTAAATTAATTTGTCAAACTTACTTTTCTCAGTCGGAGCAGCCGGGGTGGTATAGTAAATATTGTCTCCGTTTTCGTCTGTTGCCACAACTGCGCAAAAAGAAATCGTTAACGAAAACGGTCATATCAGTTTGTCGCTTGACCAATCACCTTTAGGCGTGCGGCACATGTACCCAAACTTCATCAAACAATACGCATCATTCCATTTTCCATTTGATTTCATCTCAACGCAATTTTCGCCATCCTCCCCGGAATTGTTAGGCTCCCCGGTCGCCCAATTTAGATAGCTTACGGGCCGATAGTCAGTCCACGCCCAGCCCCCTAAAAAACAAAAATACTTTTGAAAAAACTCATTCGAGTATAATGTGAACATACTCCAAAAATTTACTTTCTGTCATGCAGAAAAAATTATTTGAATTGATGCTACTTTAGCGAAAAAAAGCCTTTGAAAAATTATTAAAATTCTTCCGCTTTTTATTGCTTCGCATTGCGCAGCCGTTGTGATTGCTGTAAACTCTAGTCAAGTCTATTCAAGCGGCAAGACAAAGGACTTGTTTCCACTACGAGCGTGGAATGGAGCATTCTTTGTTTGTTTTATTGATTTTTTCGCTTGGCTTTGCTCTCGTTTAGATATTAAGCGAGGAAAAATCAATAAAAAAAATAAAGAATGCGCCATTCTACGTTCGTAGCGGAAACAAACGTTAAAGGCCCGTTTCCACTACGAGCGTGGAAAAAAGCATTCTTTGTTTGTTTTATTGATTTTTTTTTGCGCTCGCTTCAATCGAAGATCAATAAAAAAAAAAAGAATGTTCTTTTCCACGCTCGTAGTGGAAACGGGTCTTAATGATTGAAGAATCGACTTGAGATCAGTTGAGATCTGAAGCTGATGCGGAAAAATTAAAGTCTATAACCGAACGCACAAAAAAAACAAGCGGAAAACATTTTAGACAAAATCGTAAAACGTAAAAAAAAAACGCAAAAGTGCCAATTTTTTCGTGCTTAGCTGAAACAGATTGAAATTGAAATATTTCAACTGTTTGGCTTGGTTCAGACTGAAAGCAGTGACCGAAAAAGCAAGCAGTAAAAGTAATTTTTGAAGGATTAGGAAAAAGTTCTCCTTTTTGCTTGTTTTTTTCAAACTGATTCAACTTAAAAAAATTTAATCATTTGGTTTTGTTAAACTAGATAAATTAAAAAAAAGCTAAGTTAAAACTTTTAGATAGCTTTGAGAAGCGTGTTTATTCCTAAGATTTTTTATCTGACACTTATTGGGAGGAATGGACAGAATGAACTGAAAGCAATCCGATTGTGGTTATATAGGAAAGGAGAATGAGTCTCAATCAGACTCATTTTTTTCCCTATATAATCACAATCGGATTGCTTTCAGTTCCTTCTGACAATTCCTCCCAATGAGTGTCAGATGAAATGTCTTCAAGGAATGAACACGCTTTTCAAAGCTATCTTAAAGTTTTGTACCGCCAATCGACTCTTTTAGTGAAAATTTAACGAAAAGCAAGATTTTAATATTTTTCTGAACAGATAATGCAGAAACGAAAAAAAGGTTGCAATAAACTTGCAGCTCGAAGAATAAAAAAAAAAAATGGTAGTAAGTTCAAATTTAGAAAGTAAAGATGCTATAATTTTTGTTAGCGCTTTAGACAAGATTGATACCTTGTCCATTGTTATTCAATCCAATCCACAACGATTCAGATTCATTGTACCAATCCAACGCCCATTCAAGTTCGGATCGGTGTGAAAAGCTTGCCAGGTGGCCGTTGTAGTTGTTGCACGCAGTCTCAGCATCACCCCAAGTAAGACCACTGTAAATTTACACATTATCATTCACAATATAATTTGCAATAAATTCACAAAGAAAAAACAATCTTATCATAATTGAATCTATTTATTAAGCAGTAAGGCCCGTGTTCATTAACCTTGTTCAAACTCGGGTCAATTTTTTTTCGTGTTCACCAAATCGGATCAACCAAAACGTCCGCTAAACGTCGGCTCAAATAACGCGATTTAAGCCGAGATTTTGAATTACCTCAAAAAATGGTTTAAATCGCGCTTAACTTTTGCTCTAAGGGTAAAAAACGCTTCTTCTAAAGAATATAAATTTTCTACTAAGCTGTTTTGATTAGTTTTTGTAAAACCATAGTGATGTATTTGATTTTAAAAAACGTGAAAAAAAGTAGGCTATTATTGTGTTTTGACAAAAATATTGTCTTTTCAAATTGCACTACTGTATATCCTATAATCGATTAATTATTTTACTGTATTCAGTTTATTAATAATAATGACAATTTTAAAATAAAACTTTTGTTAATATTTTATTTTTTAAATAGTTTTTTATATTCAATTATTTTATCGAAATTTTTTAATTTTGCATATTATCGAGTTGCTTGATTGGTTAGAAAAACCAAGAATGACAAGATTACTATGTAAAGGTAATAAAATTACTTAATCTATTCGACGAATTTGAACATTGCTATAAATCAGGGGTGGAAAATCTGAGGCCCGCTTGTGGTTGGAAAGAAGCAAAACTAGTACTAGCTTTTTGTGACAAAAGTCGAGAAAACAAAGACAGATTTAAAGTGATGACCTTTTTTTCGTTTGGTCTTCACCATAAATTATTATATAATTTCTTTTTATATCCGTGAAGTGCTGGAAGGTCATGATTCGGGCAAACGTCTACAAAATTTGGGCGATAATAAATTCCTCTTCAAAATCGTATGCGGCCCGCACAAATTTTTTAATTTTTGTATACAGCTGGGGAGTGCGATACGATTCGCCAACCCTGTTATAAATTATATAAAAAACAGTCATTTCATTGCTAGATTTAATTATTGCAGATAACTTTTAGTTGAATACAACTAAGAATAAAGTTTTGCCTTCCATTTTACAACTTGCATTTGAAATTCGTTTCTACGTACAAACAGGGTATTTTTACGTAACCGATGGTAATTTAATTGGTTTGTCCCGATGCATGTCGTTGTCCCAATCAACAGCCCCTGGGCGTCTCAACCAATAGCCAAAAATGAGACCTTTTATTAAATTTTTCCAAGGGAAAAAGCATAGCAAGCTTAACCACTTCCGCGTGGGAAGCAGCTATAGCCGCTCATCGTTTCAGTGACAAAACAATGGAGAGCGTGTAAAGCCGCATGCGATCGCATCGCATTGCGAAAGCCTAGCGAAAAAATCCCGCTTTATGCGTACGCGACCGCGTCACACTAATACCGTAAGGAAGTGGTTAAACAAACTTACAAGTTTGTTCTGGTCTCGTGATTTATATTGAGTTAATCAATGATCAAACCTCGCTCAATTGAACGGGTTTGATCGAGGATAATAAATACTGATTAAAATAAACCGCGGCTCAATTGAACAAAGTTTGATTGCTGATCGTTGAACAATTTGAGCAAGGTTGGTGGATACGGACCTTAGTCTTCAATTCAAAATTTCCCGACAAAACCCCTGTTTTCAAATTAAATTCAACAATAGATTTAAAGGTATTGAATTCGTCGAATCACGGTAGAATTTCTAAATTTCGCACCACAACCAAATCATTTAAAAATTCAATACTTTTCTTGTGGATTTCCTTCGGTTATAACAGCAAAATAACAAAATCCGCCGAGTTCCTTCCAAGAAGTGTCTTCACAATATCCCTCAACATACCCGGGCGTAGTGGGAACAGTTTCTGAAAACATGAATATCTATGCGTAAAATTTGTCGCTTAAGCTGTAAGTGTTTTATCAATCTGTTTTTCAAAACAAATTCAGTTGAGTAATTTTGTGTTTATAACCAGCACATGAAGTGTCTAATCGCAAAAAGACAGCAATGTTTGATTGAATGAAAAATAACTAATCAAAATGCATTTTCCAAGATTTTTCTAAAAGATAAAAATTTTTATTGGCTTGTTCTTCAGGTTAGGTTTATGAATAATTTTTATTCTTCTTTTTCAAAAACAGCCTATTAAATCAACCTTTTTGTGTTGAGCTGCCCATAAATGCAGTCATGACTTAAAGCATGGTACTCAAACTTTTTGCGCTTCCGGCACACTTTGCTACGTTTCCAAATTTCGCGGCACACTTGGACCAGAGTGCAGATCTTTTTGGTCTGCACTGAGTTTTCTACGTTTTCCTTTACCTGATGCATTATAGTGTATTACATAAAGGCCTTAATTTTTATGTAACTTTTTATAAATAAAGTATTATTCTTCACTAGATTTTGTTCTGTTTGTTTTCGTATAAAGCATTCAGGTTCCGCATATCGTGTAAGACAGGCATGTCAAACTCGCACGGCAATGTAAGCCTCATCGGTGAAATTTTAGCCTGAAATTTTGCCGCTGTCCGCAATCAGGTTACAAAAAAAATTGAAAGCCAAAAAAAATGTCTCATTGAATTGTTTGGCTGATCCAGATTAATTTTTAAAATTTTACGTTGAAATCAAGGTGAGGACCAAAGAAAAGGTCTTCACTTAATTGCAGTAGTTGGTTAATGTCGCTTAGAAAATCACGTTCTTGCTAATAAACCTCTTCACTTTAATTATTTAAATTTAGTTCTAAATTTATCATTAATTTGATTTCGTATTGAGCATCTGATCAAAAAATTCGTTGAAAGACTTCGCGGACTGAGAGTTTGAAATGCCTGGTGTACCAAAACAAGCCTGGAAGACAACTAATCACAAAAATTTTAAGCAATGGGAATTAAATTTAAATTTTTTAAGCTTTTTGGTCCCAGTCCATAAAAAACATATCTTTCCTCTGTTATAGTGTTTAGGTTGCTGTTTTGGAGCATGGATTAATGTATTTTAAAAAGTCTCGCGGCACACTTAGAAATCTCTCACGGCACAGTAGTGTGCCACGGCACACAGTTTGAGAAACACTGACTTAAACTTTTGAAATGACAACAGCAAATCTTACGCAACCAAGCATGACAGCACCGAAGAAACAATCCACAAAAAAGGCGGTCGGACCAGTCTGCGTTTCAAAATGATTTGTTAAAATCATAAAAAATTTTCCAAGTCTCACCTGATGACTTCTTGCACACGGACATGTGAAGGTCGGAACACCCGGTTGTCACCCATTCTGATCCCAGAATCGAGTCTTTATTTATGACGCAATTTTGGGACGCATCTGCGCCAGGCTCATACTCGCCCCAGTTCGTCACCCATACAGGCCAGTTGTCAATCCACATCCACTCTAAGGTATCCTGAAAATGTAAACTAGTTGAAGAAAATCATTAGCTCGATATAAATGTTCAAGTTTATCAGAAGACACTAATTTTTTGGTCTTATTGCCGTGATTATTCAAATTTAGTTCTTGATCAGGACATAGTCGGCCAATATTAAAAAAAACTTTTACAATTAACCTTTCAAGAAAAGATTTCAAAATAAAAGCAACGTATCAACTTTTTTATCTTGTTGAACCTCTGTAAAATGTAAAAGTCTTATTGATTACTATTTTAAATGAATTTGCAGTATTGTGCTGACTGACCGGGTCAAGTCTTAGTCCAATCCACACCGTACTGTCTTTGACCAAACTGGTTAGGAATGCCTGCTCGTAATTGCTCTGAATGCTGACCAAAGATCCTCCTTTTTCGTTACAGTTTTTTTGCGCAGAATCAAAAGACATTTTCTCTGATTCCAAGAAGTAGCAGATCTTGTTGTTGTTGGGGGCATCATACTGCAAAAGGAACCAAATTAGTAGAAGCAAATTATTTGATTCTCAAAAAAAATAATAATATAATCAAGCATTTTGCCTAAGCTGTTAAACTTTTAATTGATTTATTTTAACTTGATTATAAAGGGCCTAAAATTGATTAAATTACCTCAAATATAGTTGTCGCCAAGCAAAACTCAAAATTCTTTTCACAACTAACGAAGATATATTTGGTTGATGGTATAGCAATTAGCAACATAGCATTTGCTTTTGGATTAAATAAACTATGATTTAGTTACAGTGACTTGCCGTGAAACTTGTGATTGGTGAGGCACTAATTTTTAAAAATAATGTTAGTACGAATTTTATTACTCTTCAAGAGCACTAAGCAGGGAAAAGTGCCGTAAAGTGTCTTTCCCAAGAAAAAAACAGAGTGGCGCGAGTTGGTTTTGAATCGACACCATGTTAATTACAAGCACGGACTTTTAACCACTCGACCACGCTGCTTTTTTAGTTTCCTTTAAAATTAGAATTGGGAAATCTATTAATTTAGAGAAAAATCAGTTCTTTAGGTTTTAAATATCTTAAGGAATTTGATTTTGAACGAGAGCCTTCGATTTCACGTGCTTGCTAAAGGTTTCGTGATCGGATCCATGGGTAAAGGGGTTTAAATCCTTAAATTCTTAGGCAGATGAACTACTTTTTTGGTACAGCCATGACTCTCTTTAGAAGGCCGCCAAAAACTCTTGATTGTGCGTTGGCTAATGACTTCCTGAAGATTCAAAATTTTTTCGGTGTTTCCTAATAAGTTTCTTTCAGTGATGCAAAAAACAATTTCGTAGTATAAAAAAATCAAAATCGTGGAGAGAGAATTGAAAAGTATTTTCTTGCAATGGAAAGACCAAACTTTAAACGTTCATGCGCATTTAATAGGAAACAAATAAAATTTTTAAAGTTGGCAAAATATATGCATTATTAAAAATGTGTAATTAAAATTGACTCCTGAATTTTTTAAACTCCTTTCAAGAGAGGCGTGTCGTTTTGTTGAGAAGTACTGGCTTAAATTGACTCAAAAGTTAGTCTCCGATAGTCGTCTAAAGATACAGCCGGACATTTTACATTTTCAAACTAAAAGTTAAAAGGGCTATTGTCGTTCACAATGGCAAGTGTTTCATTAGTTTCAATTGTTTTCACAATGAAAGAAAAAATTTCGAAATCAGTTTTTACAATTTAAGATAAGGTAAAGTTAGTTAAAAATGTATATCATAAATATAAAAACGCTGCAAAAATTAAGGTTCAAACACTGAATTATAAATGTACCAAAATCAAATTGAAAGCTTAATATTGAAAATTTTCTTAGCTTAAACACAAAATCATCTTCCACTACTAAAAATTAAAAGAACTTTATTGCTTTGCAGTTGCACAATGCGATTTCTCCGACTTACTAAGAACAAACTCATCTTGTTTTAGCAAACGTCCGGATTAAGAAAAAGTTTTTCTCTAGAACGTCATAACCGCGGCATGGCTCAAATCTCTCTCCTTTAACATACACAGGGGTGCCCATCATTAACCTTTAACATACACAGGGGTGCCCAACATTAACCTTTAACATACACAGGGGTGCCCAACATCAACCTTTCAACATACACAGGGGTGCCCAACATCAACCTTTCAACATACACAGGGGTGCCCATCATTAACCTTACACTTGATATTACAAAAGAGTAAAATTGATAATACAGTATACAATTAATCATTATTGTCACAGACTTTGTTCGGGAATTCCAAAGGACCAGTTGAGCTAGGTAACCCGAATACCTGCGCTGAAACAGAGCTGTGTCTAAATTTTATTTTATTTTGGCTCAAAAAATAACCTGCTATGAGCCTGAAGCTTTTATACAGTTGGCTTAAACAAAGCTCGGATTGGTTTCGTTGAAGACTCTTCTTCACAAACAAACAGAGACCACTGTCTCTAATAAGAACGAATGTATTACAAAAGTCATGACCGACGAAATTTCTATTCCACGCTTTGCGAAGCTGCAAAGCGAAATCAACGCTACAATTTGATTCAATCAACATAAAATAATTGTACCTGCGGAGGAACACAACTCAAAAAAACACTGGCGCAAAATAAATTCAACACTCGACCCAAATTCAACTTTATCTCAAAGCGACCTTTTCACTACAACCGTTTCTCTATCGCCGTCTGTTTTATTCGTCTGTCTATATTGTCTCGCTACGCAATGCCTTTATATAGATAAAAGTCACGTGCTGACGAAAATTCTAGTATACGCGGGATTTAACTAGGACTCCCTAGAAAGATTGCTATGCTCGAACCCCATAATATATACGC
Organism: Diplosoma virens; assembly: GCA_963680785.1. Classification (NCBI taxonomy): domain Eukaryota; kingdom Metazoa; phylum Chordata; class Ascidiacea; order Aplousobranchia; family Didemnidae; genus Diplosoma; species Diplosoma virens. Next base: position 41,952,180 of record OY796888.1, on the reverse strand, counting down.
GAACATTCTACTAGAGTGATGCTGATCAAAAACATATTACGTCATTACTGTCCGGCGAAAAGAGAAAAAGGATATATGCATCGCGCAATAGAAAGCAAATCGGACGTTATATCACATAGTACGAGAGTAGCGCTAAAAGGCGACGCAATTATTATCCCATAATAAAACCACGAATTACTTTTAACGGGAATAAACTACATCGTCATAATTAAAATTATTAGTAATGAAGTGTGACAATTTACGTCAATAATTGCACGTATAAAACTTCAAAATAATACACAATGCAATGTTACTGCTGACTTCAATAAGTCAATATTAGAAGACTTTGTTCACTGGATTTGCTATCTAAGTACCTTATATACCAGTGTATTAGCCGCCTCCGTGTATAAACCGCATCTTCTTTTGAATGTTTAAAACCTCTTTTTCAATAGCGACCCGTATATAAGACTCGTCAGTTCTACGTAAGAGGACTGAGTCAAAATCAGAGAAGAAATTAAGAAAATCAATAGGAACAAGCAACTCTGCCAAATCATTTGTCACGTGACAAAGGACAGGTGCTTGAAATACAATGTATATCGGTGAAGAAGGTAAACACTTCGAACATTTAATGTAATACAATGATTATTATCGATTTTATTGTAACTGTTAATTCAAATGAATTGAAAGTTGTGTGATTGTGAGATAAATAAGTAAATTCATCATTGTAATTGTGTAATTGTGTGATAAATAAATGAATTCATCATTGTGACAAGTGTAAGGTTACTTATGGGCACCCCTGTATTTTCACCAAAAGAAAAAAAAGCGCTATATTGTTTCACATCGATTTTTTTTATCTGAAGAGAGGCAATCTTGAAGCTGCCTTACTAGCGGGTATTAGCAATTTTGTTGACAAGAACGCTTGAGGAAATGATTAAAGCACCGAAAACACAACGATTAAACGGTCAAAATTAGAGTTAAAAAGCAAAACGTATTAAACTATTACAAGTACGGCAAGATTTTTATTAATTTTTTTAATCATTGTAAGTTGCATCAATTTTGCAAAGACAATGAATTCAATACGTTATTTCTTCTTTATTTGATTTCCACAGGTGAGGCACTGCCTCACTTGTCTCCCCTGACAGCACATCCCTGTTTAGTTAATATTTAAAAAATATTTTTTACGAAAGTTTTGAGGCAATTTGCTTGAATGTAAAACGTTTACAGAAGATGACGTCTTCAAAGTAAAATTTTCTCGGCACAACCAAATAATAACAAAGAAAAATACCTGCACCCAATCAGATGGACAACCGTTGTTGTTGTTTATTTCTTGCCCCATTTCGTTGGATGGGTCCCTTCTCTTTGAGCAAAAGTAAGGAACGGCGTTGTCGCAACTGACGTCATTCCACCTTCCGGCTATTGCCTCCGTTCTGTACATTTCGACACAGTGTTCGGATCCGTCAACAGAATTCGGTTCACCTGAAAGCACGACGAGCTGAATGTAAAATTGTGAAATCTTTAAATGTTTTTGCTTGTTTTTACAAAATTGAGCTATTGGCGCTACTGAGTGGCAACTACAACCAAGTAGAGCTTCGAAAAATGTTTATGTGTTGCGTGAAAAAATGAATCATCCCGGATATCGCTCCACAAAACACTCAAATATATTTTTGACGTAATATTTTTTTGTTTTTGTTTTAAGCCTGTCGTCCAATCAAATTGCTTTAAGACTGCGCAAACTCACCGCTGTTCCAATTAGTGTAAGTCACCTCATCTCCATTCGCCCAGACAAATGGTTTACCGTTCCACGTGTAAGAACTCAAACCAGTCCAGATGTTGTTAGTTGCTCGGTATGACTGAGCAGTCAGAAAAGCTGCCAAGAAAAAGTCGTAAAAACTCAAATTTTTGGAAAGAAAGAAATCTAAATGAATTAATTTTTAGGTTGGTTTTGAAAGAATCAAAATTAAAAAAAACAACTTTCAATGCAAAAAAAATTGTTTGCTACTTCAAAAATATAAGTGCTTATGAAAAAAAACCAGAAAAACTAAAAATATACGCCCCCAGTTAAAAGATAAACTGGCGCTTGTTACGTAACAAGTAGTCACCATTTTCGTATTTGTCGTGAATTGTCACAAGGTTCGCGCCGTACTTGATACACTTCGATTGCGCGGTGCCGTACTCAGCAGCGCAGTTGTCATCACCGGTAACTTGAACATCGCAAGTCTCTTTGTCCCCCATTAGTTTGTAGCAGTCATTGCCGTACAAAAACCATCCGGAAGGACAACCACCTGAGTAAGACAGTATTTACGTCAGTTTTTACTCAATCTTAGATGGATTGTGATTGTAATTTAAACTCTTTGTTTGTTGTTCTGCAAGTCAGGCGGATAAATAGAAATCAAGAAAAAATGTCTCCTGTTCATTATGATTCTAAGTTAAGATTAAAATGCTTTATGGGCATTTCAATTACCTTCAACCAATGATCAATTACCTGTAGCTGGAGATGTCGGAGCGGGAGTTATCGGAAGTCCGTTAGGATAAACCTTGCAAACAAAACCAGCGATCTTCATTCCGCAATTTGCATCATTCCACTTTCCGTTCGAGGTGAACAAGAACACGCATTGTTCCGAGCCTCCAGCGTCATTTGGTTCTCCTGTGACGTTACAGAGGTTTATTTATGATCTTACCATTAGCATGACTTGCTCTTATTAAAAATATTTTCAAATTGATTTAAATTAACGTAAAACGTTGTTGATTAAAAAAGTAAACCGTGGGTTCAGCCACGACAAGCTTTCTTGTTCTGATAAATGGTTTTGGAAACGGACAGCACGCGGTTTTTGCTTTAAACTAAAACCCGTGTCTTCACTTTGCAATAAACCTCTAAAAGAAAACTTACTTTCTGGACTCATAATTTGATTTAAGTAGGAGTAATGAGAATCAAGACCTGTGGTTTTACGAAGTAAATTCAAAGCTTTACTACTGAGCAATATAACAGCAAGAATCAGTGAAGAAACGAATAAAATAAATCAAAAATCATTGTACTCTATTTTTGATCATTTTAACTTTAGATGTATTCCATCAAATTTACTCTTACAAACCTAAATTCCAGTTAACATAATCGAGAGGAGTTGAATCGCTCCATAAATACTCCCCATTTACTCCTCCAATCTCCTTTAAACCGATCCACACATGATCCGTTGCAATTGGCTACAAATAATAATAACGATGTATTTACATGTATATACCGCTCTATACTTAAAATGGGTCGTATAGTCTCAGAGCGTTTGAACATAATAAAAACATCACAACTACAACAACAAAAACAACATGAAAAAAAAAGATTAATACAAGATAATGATTATGATTAAAATGATTAACACAAGCATCATAACTACAACACCAAAAACAACAGAAAAACAAAGAAAAAATAGTAAAGCCCAGATTACATGTAGCTGTAGATTTAAATGCACTTATTCAATATAAAGACTAAAGTTAAAGAGCAATTGTTCAGACAAGTTAGACTTACAAAACAGGAATAAAATTTATATAGTATGAAATGATAGGACATAATTTGCTAACTTAAAAAGAAAAGAGAAAGCTATCATCTAGGTAAAGTAATTGCGAGTGAAATTTTGATTAGCCTACTTAAGGTCTGTAAAAGCTTCATTAAAGAAATAAGTTTTTAACTCCTTTTTAAAAACATTTGTTTGGTTGCAAGATCTTAAAGATTTTGGCAAAGAATTCCATATTAAACACATTTGATGAGAAATTGTTTTGGAAATATGATGCGTTGTGTTAATAATCCAATTATCTTTGCCTGATCTAAGATTTTCCTTCAAAGGCTTGTACACAATTACGAGATTTGTTAAATACTTTGGTGATAAATTATTTAGTATTTTGTGTACTGTTAAGGCCCGTTTCCACTACGAGCGTGGAAAAGAGCATTCTTTGTCTCTTTTATTGATCTTCGATTGAAGAGAGCGGTTAAAATTGAGGCGAGCGCAAAAAAAAGCAATAAAACAAACAAAGAATGCTTTTTTCCACGCTCGTAGTGGAAACGGGCCTTTAGACACAATTTGTACTTAATACGATATTCCATAGGCAATATGTGAGAATTAAAATAATATGAAAGCAGATTATGGTTAAAAATCGAAATATTAAAAATAAATTTTATGCAAGCATTTAACAGTCTTTCCAATCTACGCAGTAAATAATGGGGTAAACAGGCATAAAGGCTATTGCAGTAGTCAATACGAGAAATAATAAAAGTTTTTACCAACATAATTTTATGATCGTAAGATAGGAATGATGGCAGATTACGGAGTTTAGTGAGTTTCAAATAGCAAATTCTACAGGTCTCAGTTATCTTATGGTCCAGAGATAAAAATTGATCCAATACTACACCTAACAATTTTGCTTTGGGTAATAAATCGGTATCTATATTTAATGAGTTTTTTAGATTAAGAATATTTGGTTGATAAGTGTCTAGTAATCGTTTTTTTCCGCAGACAAGAAGTTGTGTTATGTTTACATTAAGCTTTAGAAAATTTTTAGACATCCATAAATTGATTTTATGCAAACAGTTTTTTAACTTTTTCACAACAGTATAAAATTCAAGTTTGGGATTCAAGACAATATACAAAGTTGTATCGTCTGCATATGAATGAATTGTTATGCCAAATTCTTCTCCTAGACTTGTAAGTTCATTTATGTACAAAATAAATAATAATGGTCCCAAGATAGAACCTTGTGGAACACCCAAAATTGGAGACCTATAACTACTATAAACACCATTTATTACTACAGTAGATGTACGATTTGTTAAATATGAAATAAACCATTTCAAAGCATTTCCTGCAATTTTAAAAAAAGTTTTCAATTTAAACAGTAAACATTCATGGTCTACAGTATCAAATGCTGCTGATAAGTCCAACATTAAAACTGCCGAGAGATTGTCAATATGAATTGTTTTTTGCATGTCATCAACTATTTTCAACAAAGTGGTTTAACAAGAGTGGTTTTCTCTCTACTCAGACTGATTTAAACTGTAAAGACCATGTTTTTGGAGATGTTCATTTACTTGATAGAAAACAGCTTTTTCCAGTACTTTTGCTACGAAAGGTAGGTGCTACGAAAGGCTCAGATGGTAGGTGCTTTCACGCAGCCTGGGCCGTGAGTAAGTCTGTTTATTAATTTAAAATGACAGACCGAAACCGAACCTACCAAAACGGAAGGGTATCCACTCATTCCGATGTTCAGTGTGAGTCTGCTAATCGGCAAACGTCCTTTTCAGGACGGGGCAATGCTAGGATAAAATTGCCCTTTTCAGGGCACATTGCCAACAAGTTCCGAAGACCCACTATTCTTCAGCTGAACATCGAAAGCCTCACTGCAAGCAAGATGAACGTTCTTCATCACCTCGCTATGCAGTCTGAGGCACTCGTCATCCTACTGCAGGAGACCCACTGCACTGATGATGAGAAGTTGGTACTTCCAAACTATCAACTAGCTGGGTCTTCTTTAAGCAGGAAGCATGGCCTTGCCACGTTTGCCCACGAGCGACTGAGATACACGCTTTTGGACCAATCTCCACCGACATTGGAGATCGAGTGGTTGTGTGTAGACGTTGATGCCTATAAAATAGTCAACGTATACAAACCACCGCCAACGCGATTGCGAACCCTGGATCTCCCAGTGTTTCCTCACCCCTGTCTTTACGCTGGCGATTTTAATTGTTGTCATGCTGACTGGGGTTACGACGACAACAGTCCGGACGGTGAGTGCTTGGCTGGATGGGCAAGTATTAATTGTCTTGCCCTCCTATATAATGCCAAGGACGCTACCAGTTTTTATTCCGGCCGCTGGAACACTGGCACCAATCCGGATCTAGCTTTCGCTAGCGTAGGTCCAAACAGTCGCTTACCGGATAGACGTGTCCTTGACAAGTTCCCCAGGTCACAACATCTACCTTCGCTTATTACATCACCAAGGTTTGCTATGGCAGTGCCAAGCATGCCTGTTAAGCGATGGAACTTCCGCAAGGCCAAATGGAGTCACTACATTGCTTTGACGAATAAATTCGCAAAGACTCTGTTGCCGCCTGATTCACTTGATGTGGATGCGGCTTACCAGGACTTCTGTAATATCATTAAGAAAGCAGCCAAAAAGACTAGCACACGTGGGAATCGAAATAACTATATTCCGTGTTGGGATGCAGAGTGTGAATCCCTCTATAAAACCTTTCTGCAGTCTCCTCAGGAAGACGACTCAAGTTTGGCTGCTACAGCTCTGCTTGACAAGCTTGACAGAAAGCGGAGGGATCGATGGTCCGAGGCAGTTCGGAACATTGACTTCTCACACTCTAGTCGAAAAGCGTGGAGTATTTTGAACAACCGTACTGGTAGTTCACGACACTCTCCTCGTCACTGTCCCGTTTCAGCCGATGCTATTGCATCTCAGCTGGTTAGAAATGGGAAATACGAGGCTGTTGATCGCAAGTCATCTCGACTTGTCTATAAAGAAGTGTCTGACCTTTGGAGGGCCACAACACCAGACGCAGTAAATATCTCTGACAGTTTTTTACAGAGAGAATTTGCTGCTGCCCTTGAACATTTAAAACCAGGTAAAGCTCCGGGACCTGATTCCATCTGCTCAGAGCTTATACTCCATGCTGGAGCTGCTTTGAAGTCCTGGTTACGTGACTTCATTTCTTCCTGTTTGCGCCGACTCAAAATTCCCAAGATTTGGAGAAGAGCGCTTGTGGTCGCGATCCCAAAACCAGAAAAGCCAGTGGGGGACCCAAAGAGCTATCAACCGATATCTCTTCTCTGTGTCCCCTACAAGATCCTCGAGAGGCTTATCTACGCCCGCGTTGAACCATTAATCGATCCACTGCTCCCTAAACAGCAGGCTGGGTTCCGACGTGGGAAGTCAACCGTAGATCAAGTTGTTCTGCTAACCCAGAACATTGAGGATTCTTTGCTAAAAAGAAGGCCGGTGCCGTATTTATCGATCTGACAGCTGCTTATGACACTGTCTGGCACCGTGGCCTTACCTGCATGCTGCTGAGACTACTTCCGGATAAGCACATGGTCAGAATGATCATGGAGCTTGTCCGAAATCGAAGTTTCACCCTTACCACCGGTGACAGCAAGCAAAGCAGGCTACGCCGTCTTAAAAACGGCGTTCCTCAGGGATCGGTCTTGGTTCCCCTCCTATTTAACATCTATACGTACGATCTTCCTTCCACGATTTCCAGAAAGTTTGCTTATGCTGATGATCTAGCATTGTTGCATTCTTCTGGAAACTGGAAGGACTTGGAGGGGACCTTAAGCCAAGACATGTCTACACTGTCAGCGTATCTCCAGACTTGGAGGTTGAAGCTCAGTCACACTAAGACGGTGACGGCAGCCTTTCACTTAAATAACCGAGAGCCCAAACGTGAGCTAAAGGTCTACAACAACGGTAGACGTTTACCGTTCTGTCCAACCCCTACTTACCTTGGGGTAAAACTGGACAGATCGCTCACGTTTTGTCACCATTTAGTGGCATTGCGCAAAAAACTATCTTCGCGCGTCACACTGCTGAGGCAACTCGTGGGCTCGGGATGGGGTGCTGGTGCTAAAATACTACGCACAGCCACTCTTGTCTCTAGTCTACTCAACAGCTGAGTACTGTGCGCCAGTCTGATGTCGCAGTGCTCACACTCGCCTCATTGACAGTGTCTTGAATGACGCCTTGCGCATAGTTACTGGATGCCTGCGTCCCACTCCAACGGACCACCTGCCTGTACTCTCAGGCATCCAGCCAGCTGAGCTTCGCCGACTGGGAGCGACACTCTCCTTGGCTTACCGTGGATCTCTGGACCCCGATCATATCTTGCATGGTCTGTTAAGTGGGTCCTCAGATACTCGCCGAGTGAGATTAAGATCCAGACCCCCGTTTGTGCCAGCTGCGCGGAATCTTTTGGACAACCTTGCCAGACTTGGCATGCGCGCCTCTGAATGGACAAATCACAAATGGAACGCGGAGTACTGTGAAAATGCTTCCAGGCTCCGTGCTTTTGTGCCCGAGACCGGTGCCAGGCCTGTTGGGATGGGCTTACCCCGAGCAGCTTGGGTTAAGCTCAACCGCCTGCGGATTGGTGTTGGGCGATTCCATTCATCCATGCACAAATGGGGTCTCGCTCCTTCACCGAATTGCGAGTGTGGCGCCTCAGAGCAAACCGCAGACCATGTACTAACAGCGTGCCCTATACATCGGGCACCACATGGAGCACGAGGTCTGACGGTTTTGGATGACGAAACTCGATGCTGGCTTAATAACATCACTGCCAGCATCTGATCCAGGCAGTGCAGCAGTCTGGGGTAGTAAAAGGATAAACCCTCGGCCCCAGTCCTGTTTGTGTCTGGCTGGAGTGGATACCTCTTCAAACGACGACGACGACGACGACGACGACGCTACGAAAGGTATATTACTTATCGGACGATAATTCTTTAGATTATCAGGATCAAGGTCTTTATTTTTAGTTATGGGACTAACATTTGCTCTCTTTAATTGATATGGCACTTTTGCTTCTTTGAAAGATTTATTTATAATCAATTGCAATATTGGAAAAGTAATGTCTGAGCACTGCTTGATTAAGTTTACAGGAGAAAGATCATAACAACAGCTTTTATTATTGATGCAGGAGATTATACTAGCAAGTTCTGCAATAGAGAGAGGAGAAAATTCAGATATTTCATATAATTGGCTATCTTTATTGGTGTTAACATTTGTGGCAAAATTTATTTCAGAAGATTTTACTTTTATGGTTGAACGAATAGTAGTTACCTTTTTCTTAAAAATATTTTGAAAACATTTCAACTAATGTTTTAGTAGCATATCCAGATAGCAATACTCTTTATATGGTGTCTCCAGACAATTTTTGAATCATGGTATACAGCAATTTTGTGTTTTTTTCGCTATTCTGTAAGATTCTGGAATAATAATCTACTCTGACTTGCCTAATATTTGAGTAGTAAGTCATTTGTTGTTTCTTATATTCTTGTAAATTGTATTTATTGGGAAACTTTTTGTATCTTCTTTCAGCTTGACGCTTTTTCTTTTTCAAATTTCTCAACTTCAGATTAAACCATGATTGAAGTGGCCTATGTTGAACAGTTTTTTCTCTACTGGAGCTATCATATCTAAAGAGTTTTGCATTGTTGTGTTATAGATATCTATACAAGAAGAAACAGAGAGTACCTTTAATTCATCATAACTAAGAGACTTTTTTATTTGTTGTTTGTATTGCTCTATATCAAAAACTTCAAGGTTTCTGGATTTAATAGTAATTTTAGAAGGTTTAGTTTTGGTATCTGGCGTGCATTCAATTTAAAACAGATTGGATAATGATCTGATAAGTCATTTAAAAAGTCGTTATTTCTATTTAGATCACCGATGTATTTTAAAGCACTATTATTAATTATACACAGAAATCAATGGTTCCTTTAGCTTTATGGGTTGGAAAAGTAATCAATTGAGTAAAGTTATTTTGGTCCAGAATATTTTTAAGTAATTTTGTTTCATGTTTATCAATATTTCATAATGAATGTTAAAGTCGCCTATCACTAAATGAATTCCTTCAGAGCAAGAATTTAAAAAATCTTGAAAGTCCAAAAGAAATTGTATTTGAGTATATTTATGCTTAGGTGAGTAGCCAGGATAATATATAGTTGTTAAATTTATTATTCCTATGTTTGTTAAAAAAGAACAGGTAATGTGTTCAAATGATGGAAAAGTATGCACCATGACAGTTTTAATATTATACTTTATCTTGAAAAGAATAGTCACACCTCCTCCAGTAACAGAAGCTCTAGGTTTTCTTGTTTGTAAAATCTCATAGTTATATTCCTGAATATTAAAAATAATTGCAGTGTCTGACTTTTTGAGCCATGTTTCTTGCAGTAGTACAATATCAGTATCAGTGTCAGTTATAAATTCCATAATTTGAGGAACCTTTGAGCGGATTGAACGACAATTAAAACTTAACAATGTTATTGACTTTGAGACTGAAGTCAGTTTTTTGGATCTATATTAGTCAAGGCCATGATTCTCTTTATTTCCTTTGTTTTTAATGAACACTGCATATCTGAGGATGTATGTCCTTTTGCATGTTTATGGTAATCCTTAATTCTGCTTTTTAAGCAGTTAGAACATTTATATTTTTCAGCATTATTTTTGTAAGAACAAATTTTGGATATATGACCACCGACACAATACAGACATACCGAATTTTCACTAGTTACCAATGGACAAAATTTGAAACCAGCCTTGTGTCCGAAGCCTTGGCATTTAAAGCACTGTATTACATGAAAGTGATCAGTCACTTTATGCGAGTTCATATCAATAAAAACTCATCCTGACTTTTGGATTATATTTCTTACATCAGATGAGGCTTTAACAATAGAGTACAATGAAATGTTGTTTTGATTTTTGGCTATAAAGAGAACATCAAGAAAACTGTCTTTATTGCTTTCCAAGCAATGTTTTATATCACTAATTTTTTCAAGTATGGCTTCTTTTATTTTCTCCGTATTTTCAAATCTATGTTCTTTAAGATTGTGTATTTTTAACTTTAGACTTAGTTTTTTACTTGAGGCAGGGTTACTTGGTGTCACTTTAAAATCATTTTTTAGCATCTTAATTTCTTTATGCTTTTCTTTTTCTGAAGGGAGAAAAATGCAGCTTTGACCTTTTTTATTTAATACAGTTTTGTGCACTGGCACAAATTTCAGTTTTGAAGACACTTTGTTTTTTACTAAATATAGCCCAACTATCTTCAGAAAAGTTACCTTCATGATTTTCAACAACCACTATATGTTTGTCTAGATTGGAAAAATTGGATCCTTTGCTCTGCATTGTTTCATCCTTTTTTTGAAAGCTGTGATCTGGAACCGCTATACATTTTTTTAAGTTGCAAAGATTTTCGTTAATGGAGTTAATCATTTCATGGTTTTCCAGCCACTTGGATTCCATTTCCAAAAACATTTGATTAAAATCTTCTCTAGAAACTAAGTCGTTTAATTGTTGTTTTTTTTATATTTTTGCAATCACATCATTTAACATCAAAGGAGGTGTTAAACTCATATAAAATCTTTAGTTTTGTCTCACTGGCATTTGGAAATAAGCATTTTGCATGCATCCATGCTGGACAGAGTTCACATATGTATGCTTTATATCCTTTTTCTTTGATTTCATCATTGCAAACTTTACAAGCATGCAATTGTTTAGGCATCAGTTTTTCTTATAGAACTTATTAAACAAATTACAATTACAATTTGAAAAAATCACTTATTCAAATAGAATCCCTTATCCCTTATTCAAACAAATATACAGTATATCAAATAGACGTGACAGAAAACAAACAAAAACAGGTGATCGACAGGTTAAGAGATCAACACAGTCTCGGTTCAAAAAAAATCGATTGTGACCTTAAAAAAGTTACTTTACGTTACTTTCCTCTTCTTGGCAGTCTTAACAGGCACTTTAAATTTCACTCATATCTCTAAATCAGTGATCCCCAAACTTTTCGAGCAGGGGCCGTGTATAGATTTTTTCGACCTCCTCGAGCCAAAGCGAGAGACTAAAAAAAACAAAGGTCTTTACTTCGATTCGATCTTTCACTATTTTTTTCCCAAAATCATAGTGATCTCTAAAAAAAAAAAAAAGAAAGTCTTCGCTTCGAATTCGATCTTAGATTTTTCTCCCAAAATCTTGTTGTGTTCTCTAAAAACATAAAAAGACAGAAAAATTGAAACTGGGGTATCCCCGACATACTTCTATCCAAATGTGGCTCAAAGTGAGTGTATATATTTTTAAAAAAAGCTCCGCGGGCCGGATAAAAAGTCTTAGTGGGCCGGATCCGGCCCGTTGGCCATAGTTTGGGGACCACTGCTCTAAATAAAAACTACAAAAGAAAAAAAAAATTTTTCAATCACACAGCAATAATTTGGCATTTTCGTAAGCAAATCGGAGCAATCACTTGACGATTGTTTTAAAAATAACGCCTTCGAAGTTTTCCTGTGAGTCAGGAAAATAGCCTTTTCATAAAGATGAAAATTAAAATAAAAAGATATTCCGAACAACCTGTTCTGTTCGATTCGCGAACCTTGTGTTTTACATATATAAGATGTTCCGAGCAATCTAGTGTGGGTATTCCGAGTGTGTATAAAATTAAAATAAAAAGGTGTCCGAGCAACCTGTTTTTGTTCAGTTCGATTTGCGAACCTTGTGTTTTTGCAAGTGTTTTGCATTTTATGGTTTGTTAACAGCAACTTGTTCAGAGAAAATTTACCAACAGCAAATTATGTATTATCTCACTTTAATGACATTGGTAAGGAAAGATTGTTCCCTTGGAGAATGAATGGACGCCAAATAACCTCCTTTGTCGTTGCAAATCTGTTAATAAATAAGAAAACCTTAAATTAAAGCTCGTTTCCACTACGAGTATTAGCGGGAGTATTTTTTGTTGCTTTTATTCATTTTTTTGCTTTTCTTAGCACTGAATCATGGAAAGAAGTAAAAAAGTCAGTAAAACAAACAAGGAATACTCTAGTTAACGCTCGTAATGGAAACAAGCCCGAAAGAGGTTTGCGTGATAGTAAGCAAGCCATCAACGGATGATGATCAACTTTTTTATTCATTAGTTTAAAGCATAACCGTCAAATTTATTGTAAGTAGTCTATTTTTTAATTTTTTTAAATGCTTTTCAAAACTAAAGCGTTAGTTGTGACCATAAAGCAAATTGGCCGCCACTTCAAGATTGAGGTCATGCAAATAATACAAAAAAAAACAGCAAGAAAAAAACATGTTTACTTTTGACCGAATCAAGGTTCTAGCGATCCTTGAGGATAGGCCTATAAATTGAAAGTAACAGGATATAAAAGAAATCATTTTAGTCTTATTTTAGTTTTAAACACTTAAGCACGGTGCCGTACCGAGGGCTTTTGAAAAGGGGGGCCATACAGCCACAATCAAATGGGCTCGGTGGAAAAATTTTTTCACGTGGTAAAAAAAGGTCTTCACTTTGAATATGTTGCTAATTTCTCAAATAGTGATCTCCAAGGAAAGTGTATAGCACAATGGCCCGCTCCATACACGCTACTGCTTAAGCAAAACACTTACACAAAAACAAAAAAATTTTTAGAAAATAAACGCACCCTTCCGGCCTGGTAAACATCGTACGTTGTTCCGTTATTAAACAAATAACAATTGTCATCGAACTTCATCCACAACCCATCAGCGCGACTACCACATGAATAGTCTTCTTCTCCGGTAGGAGGCTCAGTGGGCTCGACAACATCAATCCCTTTCCCGATTTTGCAAATCCAATCCAATTTCTAAGCAACAAAAATAAAAGGTTTTAACTCACAAAATAAGCACAAACATAAATCGAAGCAGATTTTTTCATGACTTTCAGAATGTTTCAAAATAAATTTTTAAGATTGATTTCATGCTTAATCGTAAATTTCAATAAAACACATTTTAGTTTAATATAAATTTAAAAAAGCAAAAACAGCATGACCCAACTGAATTAATAGACAATTCACGAAAGTTTAAAAAATTGTTTAAATTTAAACCAAAAAAAGATTTTAATTCGCTTTGACTTAAATGACCTTTGGTGTCTTTCTCTCGCCAAACATAACAAATTTTTGCGTTATGTTCAATCTAACAGTTGACCTTCAAAAAATCCGGCAACGAAAAATTCGAATTCTTTAATTTTCCGGCACGGATTTCGGGAGCGCATTTTCATATTTTCTGCGTTGGTGCGCATGCGCACAGCTATTTTCATAAGCTGCCGCTTATATTTAGATGGTGCTGTACGCCTGAACGCCATGTTGGTTCAATCTTTCACGTGCTAACACGTGATCCTACTGAGTTTGAACTGCTGATTACTGATTTTGCTGTGCAGGTAGTCATTTTCCTTAAATATATAGGGGTTACATCATACAAAATCATAACCCTCAAAAATTCCGCAGTCCTTAGGTCCCGAGTTACCAGTTTTTTGAAGCTCAACTGTAATAGAAGTGCCTAACTTCTTCTTTTGAAGGATTGGTAGTACATGTTTTGATCTATACAACTTTTTTTTTTATTCAAGTAAGAAATAAAACCGACCGGTGAGCAATTAACGTGAATTCATATTTAATCTAAGTTATCCTGCCTCTTGGCAATTTCCGTTCTCCCAGACTCCCGTGCTGGTCGCTTTGTTGTACTTCAGAGTGACGCAGTTGTTTTCAATTGGTGAAGAGGGACTTCCCAAGGCCCAGTTCAGGTATTGAACCGACGAACCATCGCTCCATGCCCATTCGCCGTTACCCCTTCAATTATACGTTTAATTTAAACATTTTAGTTCACAGAAAAAGATAAATTTTTTTTCACTTTTTATTCTCCTCTGCTTTTAGGCTTAATATTTTGTTTGTTTCAAATGCCTTATCGAAATTTCGCAACAAAAAAATTTAGTGTGAGCAGATTCATTCGCGAAATGCCTTTACTTGTTACGTTAAAATTGTGGATGTAGTGTTTTTGCAGATTAAAAAATTGCCGATAACTCAAATTTTTATGATGTTTTCTTGCTTTTTTTTCGTTCGGTAAAGTTAATAATAAGCGTAGAAAACATGATCATTACTATCTCATTGGTTATTCTTCTTACTGACTCGCAGGACAAATGTCAAAGACGTTGATTTCTCTAAAGGATTTAAGACGCAGAGGATTTCTCTAACCTGCTTTTCTGTTTGTTTGTTTCTAGAGTGATACAATATGTTATGATTTAGTAAATTAACACCTAATAATGTACCAAAAATTTCCATGTCTGCATCTTATCTGATTGTTTTAACTTTTTTTTCCTGGTCCGCATAATTACTAACTTTTAGTATAAGAAACCGTTGTACTTCTTACTTTTTATTATTTTGTCTGTAGCATTTCAGGAAAAGACGCAATAAATAATTTGATTTAATATAGACCTTCTATTAACTGAGTCTTCCGTTCCTAAAAATTGCCCAAATTATGTAGATTCACAATCTCATAAAAAATATCTTTGATTTCGCTTTGGTCCGGCTCAAATAGCCGAAGAAATAACAGTTTTATAAGTAATTTAAATATTTTACATTTATTTATAAGAAAATGGCAACACTGCTTAATTTCACGAACTTTAAAGTAATTTCCAGAACTATCCGATTGACCTGTTTTGATTATGACGTAATAGTGTTGGTGATTTGGATAATGTCAGAACATTCGAGTAACCTTACCGATTAGTATAAATAAGGTTCGCTGAAAAGCAGTTATTATTAAATTCGATGTTTCGTTGTGGTAACTTAAAATTGGAAAATTGTTAATTGTGTGAAGTCATAGTTTTTGAACGCAAGTCTTGGGTTGTCTACGTGATTGTGAAGAATTAAGCTATTGAGCTTTAACCTGTTGCTTTGATTTATACTATTCGGGCTCCTAAGTGGATTGGAGCATATTTCTTAATAAAGAAGATATTGTGGTAGTCTGAGCTGTGATTTAGCTAGACTATATTTTTGCTGTCGCTGGTTCGAAGGTCAGATCCAGCAAGAAGATTAAGAAATTTATCGTTTAGTAGACACCTAGATTGCGTTATTGGCGAGGCCTTCTTTACAGGCGCCAAAAAGGTAGACGATTAAATACGTGCTAAGTTACCGAATAAATTTGCTACAAAATTTCAAAAGCTTTTTATCATCGGAACAAAATTTTCAAAAACTATTTACTAAATTCTCCAAAAATTTCAAAAAACTTTCCAAAATTTAGAAAACTAAAATTTGTGGAAGTAACACTGAGAAATAGTGTTTCAATAAGTCCTTGCTGCTAATATTACGTTCTGCCCTAGCATTTTGTTTACAAAGTAAATTTATATAAGTATTTTCAATAAAAAGCAAAGAGCCAATGCTGTTGAAAACATTTTATTTACACGCTGACGTTTTGAGAGTTAACTTTTCTCATTGTCAAAGCAAAATATAGTTTTTTAAAAAAGTTTTAAAACATTGTTACGTCACAAGAAGGAAAACATACAAATTAAATTATGTGTTAAAGAAATATAAAAGGAACCGAACTTAGATCAATGTTTTGCGATGATTTTTGATTTTGATTTTATAATGTTTCTTCTCTTTATAACTTATGCCAATTGTCCGAGTGAGCTAAAATTTTAACATTTTAAAAATCAGCTTGATGGTCCGGGTTTTCGATTAAATGTTTGGAGACGTTCGTATCGTTTTTGGAAAGTCCGTGATTATGTTCTTTTATTCTGATATTGAGCAGTGATGGCCTTACAAAAAGGGGGGTCCGGTGCAAGAAATATAAGGGGGGCCCGGTGCAAGAAATATAAGGGGGGCCACTAGTAAGTGATCCAAAGTAGGGTGAGACAAAGCGATTACTTAAAAACAAGTCTTTAATTTAGGGCGGCCTCACTATTGAGAGATCCAAAGCATGCAGAAGCACTTTATACTACCCCAAGACATTGTAATCTCAAAAAAAAGTTCATCACCTAACGACGCTTTTTTCTTTTTTTTTTCAAAATTTTTATCTTTGCTTTTGACATGCCATCAACGTCCTGGTGCTACTATGAAAAAATAGAGAAATTTCTTGTGTAGAAGGGGCCACTTTTTGATATATTTTAGGGGGGCTCCGTGCAGCCGCACCGTTTGCACCCTATTAAAGCCATCACTGATTATGAGGTTTCTTTTTGTCTGTCTAGTGTAGTTATTGCCATAGCTGCTAGTAACTTTGTACACAGCATTTTATTTATTTTTTTATTTCATCTCTATATTTTTATTCTCCTGACTCGTTGGAAAGCGACGGAGGCGCTTATACATAGGGTAAGCAATTATTCCGACCTGCTTCCTAAGATCTCAAGACATTGCTGTCCGCTTGTAATTTTTATTTCGTTTTTTTTTTGTTTTATAAAGGTATGGCTAAAATTTTGAACTGCTTGCTAAGACCGCTAAGCAGGGGAATGTGCCGTAAAGTGTCTTCCCCAAGGTCCCAAGATCAACGCAGCACTGATTGTTTGTCTTTATAAGTAAAATATTTTCTGATGTTAAATTAAGTCTCTTCCACAAAATTTTAACATTGCAAAATATTTACTTATAAAGACAAACAATCAGTGCTTCGTCGATCAAATGTTGTGTACAAAATTGCTTGTAGCTGTGGTGATATCTACATTGGACAGACAAAAAGAAACCGCTAAATCAACAAATGAAAAATTCCGGACTTTGCAAAAACGATACGAACGTCTCCAAACATTTAATTAAAAACCCGGACCATCAAGCTGATTTTTAAAATGTTAAAATTTTAGCACACTTGGACAATTGGCGGAAGTTGTTAATTAAAGAAACATTATTAATACAAAATCAAAAACCGTCGCAAAACATTGATCTAAGTTCGGTTCCTTTATATTTCTTTAACACATAATTTAATTTGTATGTTTTCCTTCTTGTGACGTAACAATGTTTTAAAGTTTTAAGTTTAGTTTTTTTAAAAAAAATTATATTTTGCTTTGACAATGAGAAAAGTTAACTCTCAAAACGTCAGCGTGTAAATAAAATGTTTTCAACTGCATTGGCTCTTTGCTTTTTGCTAAAAGTTGTACCACGTTCCAGACATTTTGCACCTAAGTTCATGAAAATAGTTTTGAAATATCAATGATGATAATAAAAATGTTAACACAAAATTATAATTTGACAATTTAAATTTGGATAAAAACACTTCTGTCATTTTTGGAAGTAAATTAATCTTTAAAAACAGTTCTATCAAAAATTTTTATTTTTGGTATTTTTTGATAGTTTACATTTAAACAAATTTCGCAGAAGAGTTAAATAATGGATTATTATCAATATTCTTAAAAAATCACCTGTTATTCAATCCAATCCAGACCCTCTCAGTAACTTTTCCAAGCTTTGATATTTCCTGGATAAGATACTTTTCCTCCTCATTGCTATGGACGGAGACTAGATCAGCGTTTAGAGCCGTGCACTGTAGCAAAACACAAAAGTAATTGCTGAAAATTTCAAATGTTCTACCTGTTACAACCGGTTAAACTTCAAATACTTGAAGCTTTTAGCAATATTAATGCCTGGTAAGCAAAGTCATTATATTTTTAAGTAATAAATAATTTAGCTTCTCAGACAGTAACATGGTGAGTATGTAAAATTAGTTTAAGAGAAATGCATTTTGCCAGTTTAAAGTAAATACTTTAAGAGAAATACAGTTATTCAGTTAGTTAGTTTAAAATAAATTCTATTTTTGGTTTTTACAAAATAAAGATTGATTTATTTATTTTTTGGTGCTTTTACAAAATCCAATCAGGTAGTGTATTTGAAAAAATATCAAACCATAACAAACGTTATGACGTAATTTCAACTAGATTTTAAATTAGTATTTTTGAAAAGCAGTGCTGGCTGCATTTTTTTACTTGATGATATGCATTGGTCCAGGATTGCTTCTGGTCGTTGACTCCCGTGTCTTCGGGTGAATAAACTTTGTAACAATAACCACTTTCATCGCTCGGGGTCACCCAATCATGATAGCACCCTCCTTTTGGTGGAGGAGTAGCTACAAACAATGAAATAGTAAATGCCTTATTAAAAGACATCAATTCCTATTATAAAAACAAGAATATTATTTAAGCCAACTATTGTGATTCAACATTGCATTAATTCTGTTGATAAAGCCTTCATGTGATTTTTCGTATGATACCGAACAACTGCAACCAAATCAAGCACACAGCAAGCTTGTTAAACTATAATGAGAACTAAAAGTGTAACGGTAATCTTAACACTAAACAAACTTACTAGGTGGGGGAGGGGTGAAACCGACTCGTGGAGCTTCACAAATTGTATAGGCTTGTTTGTCGCATCGATTGCTGTACCAAAGCCCGAACCCGTACGGTCCCCCGTACATCACGGCACACTCCCCAGTAACCGCGCCTAAATGCGTTTGAAAAATTTGAAACCGTCACAAGAGAGACGTCGGTTTTTAGAAACGTTTTATTATCGGTTCAAAACTCAATTAAATTGCGATCGTAAGAAGAATTAAATTAATTCTTTGTTTACGAGAAAAACGAATTTTATCATGTAAAGATTACACAAAAACTCAAAAGTAGAAATTTATTACAGATAAATAAGATTTAAATTTAGGAAGAAGAGTATACTTTTTTCAACTATACCTCAGTTATATACAGCACCAAAAATATATTCATACCAAACAAAAACAAAACAAAAAGAAACAAAAAACGTTTCCGGCTTACATCAGCCCTCTTCAAATGATTAAAATGTTATGAAATTTTGCCTTGTAATTTAAAGATCGACGTCAATGACCTGATAACGTAGTCGTTTGTCAAAATTATCACACAAAGTCTTCATAAAAGAAATTGTTGAAAATTGATTTAAAAAATGCAAACGAAAAATAACAACCGCAAAGCCAGACAGTTTATCAATAAACTACAAAACATTATCAGCTCTAAACTTAAGCTAAATTTGAAAATAAATCCTGTCTATAAAACTTTTAAAGCAGCACAGTATTTTCAATTGAACACTCGTGTTCCGCCTGCTCTCTGCTCGAATATTGTTTATCAATTTTCATGTTCGTGTGATTGGAGCTTGACGTACATAGATATTTCAACCCGACATTTGAGCATTAGGGTGAGTGAACACTTGGGCTTTTATTTGAAAACTGAAAGCTCTTTAAAGATCATATTATGTCTTACAATATTTGTGCTAATACCAAATACAATGTAAATTCGCTTAAGATAATTAAAAAATGTAATTCTAATTTTAAAACTAAAATTCACGAAGCTTTATTGATCAAAAAACATAACCCTGAACTTAATCGACAAATGTTTGCGAATGGATCATCGTTTTTGTTAAATATATTTTAGATTGTTATTTCTGTTATTTGGATTTTGCGTGGTGTATCGGTTTGCAGTTGTTGTTTTGCGTTTGGATTTTTAATCAATTATTATTTAACTATTTCTTTTATAAAAATCTCGTGTGACAAAATTACTAAACAACTACGTAATTACGTCATTGACCTCAATCTTTAAATTATGCTCGTACAAGGCAAAGTTTGATAACATTTTATTCCTCTGAAGAGGCCTAGTGTAAGGCGAAAACGCTTTTGTTTCTTTTTCTTTTATTTTTATTTGGCATAAATATATTTTTGGTGTTGTATATGTATGTAGTATAAGATTGTAAAAAATATTCAGCTGTAATCTTCTGTGCATAATATTACTCAGTGGAGAACGGCTTTACAAATTAGCAAAATAATCTTTTTTAAAATCCTTACTCGGGTTAAGGGCCGCCCAATTGTCATATGTCACAGGATCTCCGCTCTCCCAAACCCAATTAGTTCCTTCAGTTGCGGACACTACTGCGTGGATTCCGATCCACCATCGGAAGTCTTCCGCTCCAACAGTAGTGTGGAGAAAACTCTGGATATACCTTGGAAGAAAAATTTGATTATTGTACAGGAAAAGTAGTTATGATAAAGGTTGTGTAAACACGGGTTTTATTTATTGAACTTAATAGAAGAATGGAAAACAGTTAAAACATGTGCAGGGATATCATTTTGTACATAATTCGAAGATTTTTGCTTATTTTTATGAAATTTTTAAAGAGATTTTAAAATACTTATTTATAAAAAAACGTGCTGATTTTGCTGTTAAGTGCTTATTTTTTATTGATATTGTTTTAGTTCCCAATATTATTTTGAAAAAAGTGTTTATTTTAAGGTTTTCACTGAAACTGAAGATAAAATCGTTTTTTTGGCTCAGCATCAAGTGATAACTTTTTTTGTGATCACCACTTGTCAATAAAGCTAGCAAGTAGTTTTAAAGCTGTTTTTATTTTGGGCAATCAGCCAAGCTTATTTTTTGGTCATTTTGATGCTAACTTTGAGCATGTGCAAAATAATTGAGTTATTTTCAGTTGCCTATTTTAGTGATCGAAATTTTACGCTTTAAAAAATTCTTGTTGATGTTACATATTTTATTTTTTCAAAAAACTTTTAATATATTTGTCTAAAATTTGTATTATTTCCGAAAAACCATATATAAAAAAATTGTTTTTTTTAGAACAAGAAAAAGAAATATATATACTCTTACTGTAATTAACTATTAATGTACAAGCATATATCATGATAACAGCTATAAATATAAGTATAATCTTTGAATTATTAGCAGAAACTAAATAATTTTAGTAGCTTGTAACATTTTTCATTTTAATTAATATCTTTGGTCGGTTTGGATAAAGGTGCTTATTTTCTCCTCATTCTCAAGTACTTTAAAAATTTTTTTGTTTACTGCATATGATGCATTTGTATATTAGCATGAAAGGTTAGAGTTGGATACAACTACACTGTAAAATATTTAAAGAAAATACAAAGGCTATGCACTTGTTCTGGATGTGGACCATTATTCCTCCGTGTAAGTTGCAGTACTCCTGTGCTTGTTCCTTTGTCATCTGTTCGCGATGGAATAAGTAACAAGTGTAATCGTAGGGGGTCCACCCTGTCAAGTATGTTGCTTATAACTAGACAAATTCAATTTAAAAAAAAATTTTTTTGAGTTAAAGCACTATTGCGGGGTTTATTAAAACATAAATTTCTCTAGCATTGCATCGCAAGGTAAACTCATTTGTATAAGCCTAATTTAATTTTAACAATACGATTAAACTCCCTTTAATGTATATAAAAATTACTGCCTACTACAGAAGCCAAGATAACTGTTTTAAAAATTGATATTAAGGGTATAAAGGATGCAAGGGGTACAAAGAGATATATAAGAGTTATAAACGTCATATAAAGCGATCTGATTAATTTAGGACTAATTAGGAATATTGTAGGATTATTTAGGATTTAGAACCAACCTGAAGCTGAAACTGGTTATTGCAAAAGTTGCAAATTTTTTTTACGAAGCCATTTACTCTGCTCACTACGTTAATCAAATAAAGCAACAATTGTTTTTATTTTGGGGGGTCTTGACAAACCTTCTTCGCATCCAGGGGCTGGAGTTGGGTGGGACGCTTCCTCTTCAGTGTAGTAGGATTTGAATTTTTTGCAAACAAAACCCTAAAAATATTTTTGTGTTTGAATGCATAGGCCTACTTAGAAAATTTCATCAATATTAATCTTTTTTTTAATCAATTTTAAACAAAAATCTTTTAAAAGTAATACCAAGTTTTTTCGCGTTTTAGTGTTTATGTTGCAAACACAAAAAAAACTGTAAAACTTTAATGTTATTTTATAATTTTATTAAAAAAATATAGCCTACTCATAAAATTTTTTTCAGTTGAAATAACTGATTCTAAAAAAAAAAGAATAACATCAATCTACCGCTGTCTCGGAGCAGTCCACGTCGTTCCATTTCCCGGCCGTGGTCCGCTCTCCTGTGTCGCGATACATGTGGACGCACTTCTCTGACGCCCCCCGATGGTTGTTTGGTTCACCGGGCATCCAATTCGTGTACGTCACCTGGGTCAAATTTGTGCAATTGTTTTTTAAGGTTTTCTCTAATCAGATTGCAAACGTCACTGTAGTAATCTTCGCAATCTATGGTATGAATAACTTGCAATTAAAATTTCATAAATAGTCAACGCTAAAACTCATGTAAAATCTGACGATAACAGGTTTTACCAATAATACTTCAACTAAAAGTTGTTTATTCTGCAGTCAGTTGCTGCAAAATTGATCAAATTTTTACAATTACTGACCTAATCTACTTTTTACGCCAACCCTGAAAAAAACTAATTTCTATCAGGTCGGGAGGTTTAAAAAAGTTTTAATCTTTAATTTTTATAGTAAATACGAATTGTGCTGTAAACGCAATAGTCACCACATGTGCTATTCTATTGAAGTAATAAACCTACCATTTCATTGTCGGACCACTCGTAAGTGTTGGTCGTTTGCAGTTCGTTCAACCCAATCCAAATCCTCTGGTATTCGTGGAGATGAATCATTTGGGTCAAATAATCTTGTTCCACCTGGTCGTACACCGACACCAAGTGGCCACCCATCTGATAACACTTTGCCTCACTTTCAGCCCAAGTAGCGCCATTATCTAAAAACACATTAATCTATAGTTCTTTTGTGGGTTTCCTATTTTCCAATTTCTAAAATATTTATTGAAATGGTCTAATCATGATAAGTTAAAAATTTGGATGGTAGAGTCTAATTAACAATATGAGCAGTCAACAACTTCCCATTTTTTTCAAAATTTTTAATTTCATAATTTCGTATCTTAACAATGCATTTCTACCTGAGATCCAGTAGCAGTGGCTGAAGTAAGGCATCCAACCGGCTTCGCAATTCTTCTCGTTATTTGTAAATGAAAAAGCAATCGGATAGTAACTGAAAAGTAAAAAAATTGTTATAATTGAAGGAAAGCTACTTACAGAAAAGTGATATAGTCATTATCTGGTCATCATATGGTCATCATATTGTTCATCATTTGCTTATCGGCGCGCCTTATGCATGAAGCCTTCTTTTCAATAAGCAAAATATTGACGGAAGCAACAACCTTAAATATTTTTAGAAACCTTTTTGTTTAAAAAAATTCAAATCGCATTTAATAGTTTCACAATGAAACAAAGAGCGAATACTTTAGATGTAATTTTACAAATTTGACGTTTCCAATACATGACTTCAACTCGTTTTTAAGATGATAAAAAATGGATTTCTTTAACTTTTAACGTAAAAGGCAAAATTATTTTAAAAACAAATATTGTTGCATGATAAAGAATATTTAATGATCTACTAAATTAATTAAATATTAAATATGTACAAAGGTACAGAACTTTTATCGATATTAAGATAGGAATTAAATTTCTAAATATGTAAACTTTCTAAAAAAACTTTACTTATTTAGAAAGTTTACTTATTTAAGATTTAATCCCAATTTAAATATCGATAAAAGTTCTTTACCTTTGTACATATTTAATATTTAATTAATTTAGTAGATCATTAAATATTCTTTATCATGCAACAATATTTGTTTTTAAAATAATTTTGCCTTTTACGTTAAAAGTTAAAGAGATCCATTCTTTATTATTTTAAAAATGAGTTAAGTTATGTAGTCGAAACGTCAAAATTAATAAAATGATAACTACAATATTGGTTCTGTGTTTTACTGTAAAATTACTGAAGCGCTTCAGCCATCATGCTCCGACATTTAAAAAGTTTCTCGCATGATTACAAAAACTTTTCACTTACTCTAGATCCTGCGAGGTTAAAGTGTTTTTTGGTGATCCTTTGTAGCTGCTTTGAGCCGGCTTTCTAATAAGAGTAACTGGTCCCCCAAATCGATCGATAATCACCCCTGCATGTACAGCGGCGTTGCATATTTGAGAGCTCTGTCCAAAACATAAATTTTGTAAGTACATAAAGTATGCTTTCTGAAACGGGATTAAGATTCAAGCTTTAAATATTTTGCTAGCTTTTGAGGAAAAGTCAAAAATTTGCATGGACTGATGGTCTGTGAGTTCAAAGCTTTGCACTACTGCATTTAAAAAATAATTGCCTAAAACCTTTACTTCAGCAGCTCTTGCAAAAAATATTAGTTTACAACAATAGAAACATTAAAATTTTTTCGCAGTAAAACATTTAGGCATCTTAAAAAGTCAGCTGCTGCTTGGGGCAAGAATTTAAGCATTGTGAACAGCTTTAATGAAGTGCTGCCAAGAAAAGTATATCGAACTATCACATAAAAGATAAGGTCATATACAAACTTAAAAGCTAACAAAAATAAAAAGAATTTATTAATTTAAAATTATCGAACTGGTGTACAAAAACGTACTCCTGCGTAAATTTCTGTTCCATAGATCATCGGAAACACCTGGAAAGGACACAATCCGGGACACTCCGCTTGAATAATTTCCCCTTCTTTAACAGACCCCATAATATCACCCAATTTAGAACAATTCAGCTCTTCTGCAGAAATTAAACATCTTGCAATAAAATACGATCAGTTTTTAACTGCATTAAGTTTGACTCACTGAAAGCCTTAAAACAGCGGTTTTCTCATTTTGGTACTTATAAAGTATATGTTCATCCAACAGTCATTTATTGAAATTGTTTTTCACATTACCCAGTTTTTAATTGATTGCAAAAAAACAAAATTATAAGAAGTCCTGGGATCAAGCTTTGGGTTGCTTAGGCTGAAAACGTTTTTTCAAACGTTTGTTTGCGTTAAATTACTTTTGCCTATGTCTCGTTTGGAATAAAAAATAATAATAGTAATCGCTACTTTTTAAAAATATTTGCAATTTTGAACTAAAAACAATCAAAATTTAACGCATTAACAATAAAGTTGTTTCAGCTACTTTTTTTAAATGCACTTTGCTTATGCTTAACAATAAATTAGTTTGTTTTTTCATAGATTCGTTCTGAATTTGCCTCCTATGACAACGATAAGATGATATTGGATTTCTTTGAGAAGTTAGAATGTCACACTCCACTTACTAACGGAGTTACAGCCAGTAAGCTCAATGCGCATTTGTATCCGCTGTCCAACCCATTCCATCGGAAAAATTCTAATTCCGGAGGAAAAAACTTCTTCCGCAAGTGCAACCCAAACAGGAGTAGTCGCGTCACTATTTCCAGTAAAAGTTACCTGAAATAGATTTGCGTGTATATACATGTATTTCGATTAACCCCTTGGCAAAGTTGTCTATTCTGCGCTGCTAATGAAATATAAAGTTAAATAATACTTAAACTCATACAACAAAAGATTCAAAGTTAAATCTGAACCAAATATTTTGAGTTTTCTTTGCTTAACATGGCATTTTTGCTTTTGTTTCTTAAACCCAAAAAGTTTTATCAAGATTTCTTAAACCTTAAAAAATAGAACTATGCGAATCTTATTGTTTTCATAAAAAATTTTACATAAAAAAGAATTAAGCTTTTACTCCGTTACTTTGTACTAGTGTGAAAAATATTTTACAATTTTATTTATTCGTTTTGTCTCGTTAAAAAAATGATCAAAAATGAAAAAAAACAAAATTAATTAAAATTTGTTTGATTCCAAAAATACTGTCAAAGAGTTTTTTTTCAACAATCATAAAAGTAAAAGCGCGATATGACCGAACGTTACGTCACTTCCGCCAATTGGACTTACCACGTTTCCGTCAATATCAGTGTAGTCGGTCCACTGTGTGAATGTGTTGTCGTTAGCGAAAGCGACTTGGAACTTTGTTATGTAAATGTCTTGGTTGTGTGCCCCTTGAACTATGACCCCGGTGATGCGCGTGTTGCTAGGAAACGTAACTTGCAGCCAAGCTCCTGCAAAACAAAAAATTGGGCTGAAGCAAAACTCCTCAATTGTTTTAAAATCTTTTCTTTTAATAAAAGCTGTAAAACAAGTAAAAAATATTTTTATGTTTTGCCTATGCTGAAAATCGAATAATTAGATTTAGTTAGTGGCATGAAAACAGAGGTACCGACTCACTATAAGTGTGTAAATAATACATTTAAGAGAGTGTGATTTTCATAATAATCTCCAAGACTTTAACTATTTTCTATTCAATAAATGCGAAAAGTTAAACTTTTGTTGTTTCTAAAAGATTTAAATTAAATTTTATTTTCATAAATAATTAGCAATAAATTTCGGGTGCACCGTATCCTTCGCCCGATGCCCAACTGGAAGCGGCGTTCAATCGCGCGAGGTAAGGCTGGTGATTGTCGAGGAAACTCGAGGCCGTCATTTGGGAGTCAAGAACTGTTCCGTTTTCAATCCCGAGTCCGAGGAAACAAGCTGCAACAAATTAAAAAGACTTTACGAGTATAAAGAATCTTGATTTTTATCAATTAATGAAATATATTAAACGAAATACCCTATAATACTCAAGACTGATTTATATTTATAAAATAATCAGCTTAATATATTTGATAAGCTATAAGACTAATACTTTTCCCCTGTCAACAAATTTGAAATTGTTTTAAAGAATTGAAATTCACGTACGATTGAGGGTTAATTTTTATGGATTTGTTTGTGTGTGACGGTCAGTAGAAAATCATTGAGAGATTGCTTTTCAAATAATGGCAGCGTGAATGACAACACAAAAAATTTTTATTCCGTAGAAACCATTCAAAGTCTTATATTATTGCCTATAATCTGGAATTTTAATGGTTTTTCATTTGCTTTACCTACTAGCTAAAAATATGTTTTGATGTAGATTTAACTTGCTTTTTAAAAGTTTTAAAATATTTTTGAAGGAAAAATGTCGAAAGTTTTGTGTAAACATTTTGCGGTAGAGGCCTGATCCGAAAATCATTTTTGTTATGACGTACATACGTAAATCGTTTTCATTGTAGACCGGCTTTTAGTAATCAGAAAAATATGGTTGGTGTTTTTGTAAATGGTTTAATGTAGTGCTAAATAAAAAATTTAAAAAAACAAGTTAAAATTATCTTTCGTCGATAAAAAGAAAATCTTCACACCTTTGATTTCACATGAGTAAATGACATTGAGGTATTTGTATACGCTGTGGCAAGGGTCCCCGAACACCTCACTGGTGGCTTCTACTGTACAGCTCACTTTGTTGTTACACATCTTCGACAAAATTTCAAGTGAATTTTCAGCATTGCAACCTTCTTCAGGGACTGGATTTCCTTGCCCGCATCTGAAAAGAAAGCGCGGGAATTTCGATACAATTCAAACAATTATTCATTGTTTTTATCAATTTAAAAGCACGCTTTGTTTACGTTAAATACTTAGTAATTGTTAGCTAACAAAACCTGGCTCTGGAAAAAAACAGAGATATTCAGAAATTCAAACATTGTAAATAAAATAATAAAAAGTTAAATCACCAGATTCTTGTTTAGAATTCTGCGACTGTTGACTAAATGCTTGGAGCTGGACAAAGTTAAAAATTATTACTCGAATTTCAAAATTATTTAAAGTAAATTGATGGTCACGTGATTTCACACAGCGTTATAGTTATCTTACGTGAAATCGTTTGATCGTCCATATTTAGCGTGATGAATTGTAATAACTTCATTTCCAGGACAGGTAAGTGTTTTAGTTTCTCCTTCGCATATGTCTAATTGGATGTTTCCTAAAGAATCAACCACTCTTTAAAAAAATAAACAACTATTATTTCAATTATGTTTATTTTTAGAACATTGAATATAAGTCATATAAACAATATGATTTTCATCGGGGATGTTTCAAATTAAATATAAATTTTAATAAAAATGTCATTTTTAAAAACTTCTTTTGAAGTTGGTCAATGCTTTATAAAAGTTTCCATGCCATTTATTTCTTTAAAAAAATATTCAAACTCACCTGCTTTCTTAAAAATATTTTTATATAATCTTAAAATCGTAAATGCAATTCATAAAAATTACTCAGACCTTCCTCAGAAACCTGGGGAGGGGCGATGTCTGCGAGTTTCTTGCAAGCGAATCCTTTCTCTCTGTCACAGTATAAATCATTCCAATATCCACTTCCCGTGTATATCTCTACGCAATTTTCCCCGTATTCAAACCCATTCGGTTCGCCTGCAGGCAAAAAAACAAAGCATTTGTCAAGGTATGAGCAATTAAGCAAAAGCTGATTTGAAATGGTGTATTCCTTTGAGATCTTTTTTTTGTACGGTGTCACAAACTTTGTTCGGGAATCCCAAAGGACTAGTTGAGCTAGGTAACCTGAATACCTGCGCTGAAACAAAGTTGTGTCTAAATTTTATTTTATTTCGGCTCAAGAAGTAGTCTTGCTATGAGCCTGACGGTTTATACAGTTGGTTTAACGAAAGCTCGGATTGATTTCGTTGAAGATTTTTCTTCACAACAAACAGAGACCACCGTCTCTAATAAGAACAAATGTGTTACAAAAATCACGTCCAACCAAATTTCTATCCTACACTTTGCCAAACTGCAAAGCGAAATCAACACTATAACTCGACTCGATCAACACAAATAATTCTACCTCTGTAGAACAAAACTGCCAACCACTGGCACAAAATAAATTCAACACTCGACGACCAATACAAAAACTAACGGGCCTTCCGCGCCCAACCAAATTACTTCCACTTGAGTCGTCTTCAAATCACATCTAATCTTAATAATTCGCTACGCATCGGCTTTATATAGAAGCCAAAATCACGTGACGTAAACTTTCTTGTAAATTCGAGATTTAGGCAGAACCCCCTGGAGAGATCGTTACGTGAATATTCCACTACGTTCGAGATAGCAAAGCTTGAACAAAACATATTACGTCATACTGTCGACCGAAAGAGAAAAAAAAGATACATGTATCGAGCAACAAATTGGACGTATATTGCAAACAGCGCTCAAAGAGCCGCATTTATTCTCGTCGTCGTCGTCGTCGTCGTTTGAAGAGGTATCCACTCCAGGTCAGACACAAACAGGACTGGGGCTGAGGGTTTATCCTTTTACTACCCCAGACTGCTGCACTGCCTGGATCAGACGCTGGCAGTGATGTCATTAAGCCAGCATCAAGTTTCGTCATCCAAAACCGTCAGACCTCGTGCTCCATGTGGTGCCCGATGTATAGGGCACGCTGTTAGTACATGGTCTGCGGTTTGTTCAGAGGCGCCACACTCGCAATTCAGTGAAGGAGCGAGACCCCATTTGTGCATGGACAAATGGAATCGCCCAACACCAGTCCGCAGGCAGTTGAGCTTAACTCAAGCTGTTCGGGGTAAGCCCATCCCAACAGGCCTGGCACCGGTCTGGATCACAAAAGCACGGAACCTGGAAGCACCTTCACAGTACTCCGTTTTCCATTTGTGATTTGTCCATTCAGAGGCGCGGATGCCAAGTCTGGCAAGGTTGTCCAAAAGATTCCGCGCAGCTGGCACAAACGGGCGTCTGGATCTTAGTCTCACTTGGCGAGTATCTGAGGACCCACTTAACAGACCATGCAAAATATGATCGGGGTCCAGAGATCCACGGTAAGCCAAGGAGAGTGTCGCTCCCAGTCGGCGAAGCTCAGCTGGCTGGATGCCTGAAAGTATAGGTAGGTGGTCCGTTGGAGTGGGACGCAGGCATCCAGTAACTATGCGCAAGGCGTCATTCAAGACACTGTCAATGAGGCGAGTGTGAGCACTGCGACACCAGACTGGCGAACAGTACTCAGCTGTTGAGTAGACTAGAGACAAGAGTGGCTATGCGTAGTGTTTTAGCACCAGCACCCCATCCCGAGCCCACGAGTCGCCTCAGCAGTGTGACGCGCGATGATAGTTTTTTGCGAAATGCCACTAAATGGTGACGAAACGTGAGCGATCTGTCCAGTTTTACCCCAAGGTATGTAGGGGTTGGACAGAACGGTAAAAGTCTACCGTTGTTGTAGACCTTTAGCTCACGTTTGGTCTCTCGGTTATTTAAATGAAAGGCTGTTGTCACCGTCTTAGTCTGACTGAGCTTCAACCTCCAAGTCTGGAGATACGCTGACAGTGTGGACATGTCTTGGCTTAAAGTCCCCTCCAGGTCCTTCCAGTTTCCAGAAGAATGCAACAATGCTAAATCATCAGCATAAGCAAACTTTCTGGAAATCATGGAAGGAAGATCGTACGTATAGATGTTAAATACGAGGGGAGCCAAGACCGATCCCTGAGGAACGCCGTTTTTAAGACGGCGTAGCCTGCTTTGCTTGCTGTCACCGGTGGTAAGGGTGAAACTTCTATTTCGGACAAGCTCCATGATCATTTTGACCATGTGCTTATCCGGAAGTAGTCTCAGCAGCTTGCAGGTAAGGCCACGGTGCCAGACAGTGTCATAAGCAGCTGTCAGATCGATAAATACGGCACCGGCCTTCTTTTTAGCCTCAAAAGAATCCTCGATGTTCTGGGTTAGCAGAACAACTTGATCTACGGTTGACTTCCCGCGTCGGAAACCAGCCTGCTCTTTAGGCAGCAGTAGATCGACTAATGGTTCAACGCGGGCGTAGATAAGCCTCTCGAGGATCTTGTAGGGGACACAGAGCAGAGATATTGGTCGATAACTCTTTTGGTCCCCCACGGGCTTTCCGGGTTTTGGGATCGCGACCACAAGCGCTCTTCTCCAGATCTTGGGAATTTTGAGTCGGCGCAAACAGGAAGAAAGGAAGTCACGTAATCAGGACTTGAAAGCAGCTCCGGCATGGAGTATAAGCTCGGGGCAGATGGAATCAGGTCCCGGAGCTTTACCTGGTTTTAAATGTTGAAGGGCAGCAGCAAATTCTCTCTGTAAAAAACTGTCAGAGATATTTACTGCGTCTGGTGTTGTGGCCCTCCAAGGGTCAGACACTTCTTGAGAGACAAGTCGAGATGACTTGCGGTCAACAGCCTCGTACTGTATTTCCCATTTCTAACCAGCTGAGATGCAATAGCATCGGCTGAAACGGGACAGTGACGAGGAGAGTGTCGTGACCTACCAGTAAGGTTGTTCAAAATACTCCACGCTTTACGACTAGAGTGTGAGAAGTCAATGCTCCGAACTGCTTCGGACCATCAATCCCTCCGCTTTCTGTCAAGCTTGGCAAGCAGAGCTGTAGCAGCCAAACTTGAGTCGTCTTCCTGAGAAGACTGCAGAAAGGTTTTATAGAGGGATTCACACTCTGCATCCCAACACGGAACATAGTTATTTCGATACCCGCGTGGGATAGTCTTTTTGGCTAGTTTCTTAATGGTGTTAGAGAAGTCCTGGTAAGCCGCATCCACATCAAGTGTATCAGGCGGCAACAAAGTCTTTGCGAATTTATTCGTCAAAGCAATGTAGTGACTCCATTTGGCCTTGCGGAAGTTCCATCGCTTAACAGGCATGCTTGGCACTGCCATAGCAAACCTTGGTTGTGTAATAAGCGAAGGTCGATGTTGTGACCTGGGGAACTTTTCAAGGACACGTCTATCCGGTAAGCGACTGTTTGGACCTACGCAAGCGAAAGCTAGATCCGGATTGGTGCCAGTGTTCCAGCGGCCGGAATAAAAACTGGCAGCGTCCTTGGCATTATATAGGAGGGCAAGACAATTACGTACACTCGTAACACTCGTAACTACGTAGACTCGTAGCACTTGCCCAGCCAGCCAAGCACTCACCGTCCGGACTGTTGTCATCGTAACCCCAGTCAGTATGACGACAGTTAAAATCGCCAGCGTGCAGACAGGGGTGAGGAAACATTGGGAGATCCAGGGTTCACAATCGCGTTGGCGATGGTTTGTAGACGTTGACTATTTTATAACCATCAACGTCCACACACAACCACTCGATCTCCGATGTCGGTGGAGATTGGTCCAAAAGCGTGTATCTCAGTCACTCGTGGACAAACGTAGCAAGACCATGCTTCCTGCTTAAAGAAGACCCAGCTAGTTGGTAGTTTGATAGTACCAACTTCTCTGCATCAGTGCAGTGGGTCTCCTGCAGTAGGATGACGAGTGCCTCAGACTGCATAGCAAGATGATGAAGAACGTTCATCTTGCTTGCAGTGAGGCCTTCGATGTTCAGCTGAAGAATAGTGGGTCTTCGGAACTTGTTGGCAATGTGCCCTGAAAAGGGCAGTTTTATCCTGGCATTGCCCCGTCCTGAAAAGGACGTTTGCCAATTAGCAGACCCACACTGAACATCGGAATGGGTGGATACCCTGTGCATTTATTCTCTTATAATAAAACTACAAATTGCTTTTAACGAGGATAAACTACATCGTTATGATTAAAATTATTAATGAAGTGTGACATATGGATATGCTCGAGTCGTAGCCCATAAAAATGTGAGTAAAATTATTCAATTTTGTTGCTGTATTTCTGGTCTTACATTTTCTGATTTCACCTTTATTGATCAAATAAGTATTTAACTTGCGAGTAAAAATATGGGGAGAAAATGATCAAACTTTATTTATGCTTAATATAAAAGTGAAAATAGCTCTTTCCAGCGGTTTCTCGATTTATTTTTATGCTCATAAATTTTAACATATTTTTAAATTTGCAAAATTATTTTTTACAGTTGCAAAATCAAAAAATGAAAACCTTCAGCAAAAAGCAAAATAAAGAAATTCAAAATTTATGTTTACCGATAATAAACTTGTTTCTATTCAATTATTGTCATTTCAACAGCATAGCCATTTAAAACCTCTATTTTAACTCCCCCCTCGTTATCTAACTTTCTTTTTTAACTCTCACCGTTGGCCCAGTTGACGTAGTAAAACGGGGCCCCATTGCTGTAGCTCCATCCGCTGTCTGGGTCCCGACAATTTGCCCCCATCCACATCGCGTTTGCGAGAATATAATTGGACAAGTGTGCCGTCACAAAGGCTTGCTCGGATCTGGAAGAAACAGTGTGTCATTCTAATGACACAATAAACCGCAGCGAGTCGCTTACGCGGAATTGATGCTCAATAGTTGACCCCCCATTGACAAACATTCTTCTTCGGCCTGGGTCCAAGTTCGTCTCTTGACGTCATTGAAGTGGTAGCAAAAATATTGTCCGCTAGGATCGAACTGCCAATCTTTTCCACACCTCGGGTCGTAGTCAGCTGAAACAGACAAGAACCCCCCAAAACATTATTTACTGCATTTAGAATTCGCCAAATCAAAACATACGAGACCGCAATGCCGTAATGCCGTATTTTACGGAAGCCCACTGTCATTGCATTGTGCGAAAGCAAATCTTATTTAAAAAAATTTTTTTATATGCTGTTCCTCTTTTTTAAACTAAATTACAGTGTTTTTCGATCTACTTTAGTCCTCTACCGATCAATATTAATCATGTGTCGATCAATTTTAGTCACTACCGATCAAATTTAGTTCTGTGTCGACCAATTTTAGTCATGTGCCGATCAAATTTAATCTTGTGTCGATCAATTTTAATCGTGTGCCGACCAAAATAGTTATGTCGACAAACTTTATTTTTATTAGTAAATACATGTAAACAATTTTGAGATATAATTTTTACTATAAATTTTTTGTTAATTAAAGTTTTACAATTACTGTATTTTCAAAAACAAATACTGTAAGAATATCATAATTTTGTAGAATATCTCAAAGAATTTATAGGATTTTTTGATCTAATTCGTTGTTTTTGCAAACAAATTCGTTTTGCAAAAACTTTTATATATATACAGTATCTTTGTATAGAGTCTATATACATATAAATAATATGGGGTTTCTGTAATAGGTCTCCATAATCTATAGTCTCTATAATTATGTTTCTATAATATAGTCTCCATAATGCATATATATAGATAGGTATATATAACTATCGGAGATCCTATATGGAGACCCAATATTATGGAAACTATATTATAGAAACCTAATTATGGAGACTACTGTATATACTCGTACATCGTGGAGACCTAATTATGAAGACTTAATATTGTGGTGACCTAATACAGAGATCCTATATTATCAAATTTATTGACTCTATATTATCAAATATATAGATATATAATATAGGGTCTTTGTATTAGGTCACCACAATATTAGGTCTCCATAATTAGGTCTCCACGATGTATATAGTCTCTATAATTAGGTTTCTATAATATAGTTTTTATAATATTAGGTCTCCAAAATTAGGTCTCCATAATTTAGTCTCTATAATAGATACAGTATTAGGTCTCTGTATCTCTATAATAGATACATCATAATATAGTCCCCATAACATGGGGTCTCCATATAGGATCTCCGATAGTTATGTATACCTATCTATATATACATTATGGAGGCCATATTATAGAAACATAATTATAGAGACTATAGATTATGGAGACCTAATACAGAGATCCCATATTATTTATATATGTATCTAGACCCCATCAGGAGACCCTATACAAAGATAATGTATATATATAAAAGTTTTTGCAAAACGAATTTGATTGCAAAAACAACGAATTAGATCAAAAAATCCTATAAATTCTTGAGGTATTCTATAAAATTATGATATTCTTACAGTATTTGTTTTTGAAAATACAGTAATTGTAAAACTTTAATTAACAAAAAATTTATAGTAAAAATTATATCTCAAAATTGTTTACATGTATTTACTAATAAAAATAAAGTTTGTCGACATAACTATTTTTGGTCGGTACACGATTAAAATTAATCGACACAAGATTAAATTTGATCGGCACATGACTAAAATTGGTCGACACAGAACTAAATTTGATCGGTAGTGACTAAAATTGATCGACACATGATTAATATTGATCGGTAGAGGACTAAAGTAGATCGAAAAACACTGTAAAAGTTACTGAGACAAGCCACACATAAATAACGAAAAATTTGCCGCTTGTTATTATAGAGCAACTTACTTTTCTTATAAAAGCACCAATTTCCTCCCTGCGTAGTATCCCAGCAGCATCCTTTATTCAAGCACTCCTGCCCGGAAATTCCAGGATAACCGCAATCCAGCCGCTCGGAGACCAAAATGTCAGTGCACTCTAATCACAAAATATGGGAAGCAATTAAAGTTATTTTTTTCTAGTCACAACTATGTATAAACCGACTGGAATTTTAAATACTGTTAACCAAAGCTTACAATTAAAGCTAGTCTTTTATTTAAATCAGAAGATTGTTTGTGTAACAACCACGGGGTTTGACCTTAAAAAACATATGAGTGTGTCCGCTAAAAAATGCTGAAAAACTCTTCGATAAACATCTTACAGCATTTAAGGTCCGTTTCCACTACGAGCGTGGAAAAGAGCATTCTTTGTTTTATTGATTTTTTTTGCGCTCGCTTCAATTTTAACCGCTCGCTTCAATCGAAGATCAATAAAAGAAACAAAGAATGCTCTTTTCCACGCTCGTAGTGGTAAAGGGCCTTTATTTACTCTTATGATGTCATAAACTTAACATTATCAGAAAAAATTCTTATTTTTACTAGAAGTATTGATAAGCGCACAATAAAGGCCCGTTTCCACTACGAGCGTGGAAAAGAGCATTCTTTCTCTCTTTTATTGATCTTCAATTGAAGCGAGCGTTTAAAATTGAAGCGAGCGCAAAAAAAATCAATAAAACAAACAAAGAATGCTTTTTTCCACGCTCGTAGTGGAAACGGGCCTTAAAGGCTCGTTTCCACCACGACCGTGAAATAAAACATTCTTTCTTTTATCAATCTTTCCGCGCGTAAAATCTAAGCGAGCGCAAAGCAAAGCAAAAAAAATAATAAAACAAACAAAGAATGCTCCATTCCACGCTTGTAGTGGAAACGAGCCTTAAAGCTTTGCTGAAGTTGTTTTTACTTCTCTCTCGGCAATAAATTTTTAATTTTACAATTTTAAGACCAATTTATTTCGTTAATTTTTTTTGCATGTTTTATTTTTTGGTATCTTTCGTAAATGCACTATACCTCACTAAACTCTGCTTAGAGATCTAAGCAAATAACTCTAAATTCCAGTTACTATATAACATAACAAAAAACCTAAAAACGAATTAAAAATCTTTTAATCGAATTGCAATTTCTTGGAACCTTCGAAAGCTGGTCGAGGAGAACGCCAGAAGGTTTTTATGAAATCCAACAACTTAAGGCCCGTTTCCACTACGAGCGTGGAAAAGAGCATTCTTTCTCTCTTTTATTGATCTTCGATTAAAGCGAGCGTTTAAAATTGAAGCGAGCGCAAAAAAAAGCAATAAAACAAACAAACAATGCTTTTTTCCACGCTCGTAGTGGAAACGGCCTTTATGCGTTGTTCACAAATTAAGAAAATAATTGCAGATAATAGTGATGATGATCTGATGATGACTTATATTCGGCTGGAGTTTCATTCTTTTTACGTAAGAGTAGCCATGTTGTCATGCAAAAAACAAAGATGGATCTACGTGTACGTCAAAGACCGAAAAACAAGAACAAGCAGAAAATAGATAAGTTTGTATCGTGTCAGGTTTTTTAATCTCAAAATACTATTTTTTGGCGTGCTATTTTTTTTAACTCTATCAATGAAAACATAGTGCAAGGAAAGATATCTGAAAAAACGGGAAAAAAAGTAACCCTAAATTGGTAGCAACTGAACTTCAGTACCCAACCTGTGTGAGGTGATGGTGTCGCCAGAGCCGCTCCGTCGCTGTTGCAACCCAATATTTCTATGCGCATAGTCGGATATGTTTCCCACGTCATAGGATAAACTCGGATATATGATGTCACAATGGATCTTGGCAATCGATTGGTAACTGGTGTGTGTGGATCCTTGTTACCCGTAAAGTCCTACACTCGAAACAATTCCGTCGTTTAAGTTTCTTTCCGTACTTAATCAAAGCAACAAATATTCCAATGCTTCACAATTAATTATCATGGACTGTTATTCATAGATTTATTTCATAGATTGAATCAAAGTTTGACAAAAGTTATATAAAAGTCTAATGGTCTAAAATATCAGAAAATTTTTTATTGGCAAAAACTTTTGTCTAAACAAAATTATTCCACTTAATTGAAATTCCTATTTAAGTACTTTCAAATAAATTCAAAAGTAGAGATTAAAAACAGTCTTCATTAGTATTCTAAATGATCAATTTTGACCCCTAACAACAATGCAAAATTAACACTAAAATCAATACTCGAACAAAGAGGACGAACCATTCCGACATCGACAAAGTTCACGCCGTCGCTCGAATACTTTATTCGGTATGACGTCACGTATTGAATGTAATCAGCAGGGCGCCCTTGCGTTGTAATGGCGGTGACGGTTTTTTCCGGATTTAAACGCACTTGGATCCAAATTGAACCGGCAGTAAAGCTGCCATCTAAAAAGTTATGTTTCGGTGAAACAATGCTTACAAGTTCAGCGAGAAAACGGGAATAGCAAAAGGAAAGTCAATAATTTTCTAAAAGCAGTGGACACTGAAGAAAAAAATTCAATGAAAGATGCTTTCTTGATGACACCAATTTTTAAAAAGTAAACCAAAAACTCATCTATTGATTTTTTTATCTTGAGATAAACTTAAAAAACAAAAATATGAAAAGTTCCTATAATTTTGTTTACTTAAAATATTTACTAAAATAAATTTAGTTGTTAAATTTTTATTGGACGACACAATTTTGTATACCTTCGTTTGCTGATGGCGACCAAGCTCCTGTAGAGTCTCCTGATTTTGCGTTGTTTAAACGACCCAAGTAAGGAGCGTGGTATTCGTCATACATCGAAGATGCAGTGATGTCATCATCTCTTATTCTGTAATCCTCCATTCCCAGAGCTTGGTTGCAATCTAAGACAAAAGATTCAAAAATAAACAAATTAATTCTCAAAAACGCAGCCTATACAACCAAAATTTACTTTGTTTATTTATTTATTTAATTTTTTTGTAAGGTTCTAGTTGACTAGATCCTGAATATGAATCTGAATTTGAGTTTGCGTAATCTTATAGTCTGACAAAATTTGTCACAGTCCAATCCAAATCATTGAAAAGAACCACTCAATGAGGATTCAAAACAAAGTGCATTTTTAAGCACACTTTTAAAATTTTATTGAAACCAAGTAAACCGCTGATCGAATTAGATTCTCATCAACGACGTTGTATTGAAAGCGGCCATTTTAATCTTTTCGCTATAAAAATAATATGCTGATTTGCAAAAAACTCTAAAAACAGAGTTTGGTTTTCGAATCAATTGGTACTGGCAAAGTGTAAATTTTGGTTACAGCCAAGGCAATTTTTTTATTTAAGGTTGAGTTTATTTTTTCTTTTGTTAAGGAGCACAAATTTTTATGATTGACAAAGTGGTCACTAAACACAAACATTAGAAAAGCGTTGGGTTGTTTTAAAATTTTTTTTAAAACCTCAAGGGTAATAAGCCAAATTAGAACACAGCAAATGCATTTGTGTGCTATCACAGGAAACAAATGTTAACCTACACAAGCACGTACCTTTGCTTTTGCAAATGAACGGAATTCAGCGTATGCAAGAAAATAAAACGAACAGACAAAATATGATAAAATAAACAAACAAAATAAAGGAAACGATCAAGAATTGACATATACAGAAAGTTGTTGCTTACCGTGGGTAATTGCTTTGCAAATGTATGTTCTTAACTCGTTGCAGCTGACGTCATCCCATGCGTAGTTCGCCTCCATCCATAGCTGCGCGCAATCCCCTTCCCCCCCGTTGTTGTTGGGCTCCCCCTC
Organism: Diplosoma virens; assembly: GCA_963680785.1. Taxonomy (NCBI): domain Eukaryota; kingdom Metazoa; phylum Chordata; class Ascidiacea; order Aplousobranchia; family Didemnidae; genus Diplosoma; species Diplosoma virens. The sequence continues at coordinate 41,913,125 of OY796888.1, read as the reverse complement.
GTACCAGTTGGTGAAGTCCTGACATAATAAAACTAACTCTTGCAATAAACCGGAATAAAAAAATTTCTATGTGATAAGTTCAACCCACAATTTCAACCCACAATTTTATCAAATTTCTTTAATTGTATTTTATTATTGGAAGCAAAGAACTAAAGTTAGTTTTTGATGCACAGCTATAAGAAAAATCTCTTATTTAAAGATCTTTTAGAACAAAACTTTGTGCTTTAGAAACAAAACTACTTCAATTTACAACTTACCCATGGTGAGTTGTCGCTCCATTCAAACGACCCCTCCCCTTGATTGTCGTGGCCCCCAATCCATGAGCTTCCCGAAGCATGAGCTGGACAAAGATATACAAGTAAAAATTAGAAAAAATTCAAAATAAAAGTCTTTCGCAAGTACTTTTTTGGCATTTTAGCAAGCTACCTATTTCAACTCATTGCAAATTGCTTTTTCAATACGAACCTACAACAAAAGAATTTTCCTCTCCAGAAAGAATGCTGACCAAATTCCCCCCATTTCTGACGCAATTTGACTCCGCTCCGAACCACGTGACTTGATTGGTATACTCGAAGTAGTAACAATGGTCGTTGTAAAAGAGCCACCCGGGGTCGCACCCGGTGTTGTTAGCTAGACGGATAGAAAATTGAATAAAATAAATATTAATTAAAAAAATGAAATAGAATTTAAAAAGAAAAAAATAAAAAAATTATATGTTTGTAATGGGAACTGCAGGGTTTTGCTTGTCTTAACCCGAATCCCATGTTAGCTAACTCGATGTGGTTAGCATATCGGAACCGCCGCCAGTATACCCTTGCGGTTTAGCGGTGTCTTTTGCAGTTGCGCTGGTGGAACATTGTTTTCATTGTAGCGTTCAGGTCCACAACTGGATGTTTGAGGTGTAAAAACCACAAACAGAAAGTTGTGCCAGGTGTTTAAGTTTTCAACTTTTTCAGCTGGTATTAACAACAAGCTGTAGTGTCCTAACGAGTCCTAATAAAGACAAAACAGGTCTGTCGGCACTTGTTTGTTGATTGACTTGACCATTCTTACTAAAATTAATTCTTGTCGAGATTTATATTAAATTTGAAAAGTTTCTTGGAGGGAAAGAAGTAAACGACTTGATTTCCAGATTGTTTCAAACTGTTTTAAAATTACAAATCATTGTTTTGTTAGTACTACTGTTACACTACACAAAAACGTCTACTAGTTCCTGATTATTGTCACGTCATAATCGTCTCACGTCCGACTGATACTCCAACTTCAGCGCCGGGAGCAATCTCGCACATAAAAGCTTGTATTTTGTAGCAATCATCTGTTTCCCATCCCCCCCACGAAGATCCGGTGTAAATCTGACCGCAGTCCCAAGCCCCCTGAATATCATATTGGTTGTGGGCCAAAAAAACTAAATTCAAATTTCCTTTATTTTGAAACAACTTTTGTACAACCGACGCACACTCATACAATCGGCATAAAATCATTGGATCAAGCTAAGCAAAAAAAAGAGATAGAAGTATCAGCCTTAAAATGGCCCTTGAAATATAAAAAAGCTGCTTAAGTAAAACAATAAAAATAAAGTGTACATTATAAAAACAATTCGAAATAAAAAAAAACTATATTTTTGATATCATCATTAAAATTGTCAATGGTGAATAACAGCTTCAAGCGGACTGCGATTGGCATTCAATTTATAATGTGCAAGAATCTAAAATCAAATCCGGGCGGTTGATGAAAAAAAGGAGTTACAAAATAGTGAAATATGTTTAAGAATAAGATTTTATAAGTTTTGTTACGATTGACGGACTTTTTATCGTCACTGTGATTATAAACTATAATATTTATCCCCCTAATTCGAAAAACAACCGCTAGGGCTTCAAAGTAGAAGCAATCACCAAATGATCCTCTGACTTGCTTTTATAGAAACAGATATTGTTAATTTTTTTGAATTTTTAAGTTATTTTTGATGCAATAACCTGAGTCTTTAACTTAGTGTTGCTTGTGACGACTGTTCTACAAAAATGTTACAGAAACTGCATTAGTTTACTACAAAATGCTAACTCGGCCTCAAAAAACTCTGTTTTGTCAGACTCGAACTTGATAAATTAGGTATCAAAATGCGAACTCTAAAAAAGTCGTGTAAAAAAATTTTTTTTTTGTGCTCACCTTATAAATAGGTAATCTTGGAATTCGATGAATTAAAGTGGTGAACTCGAATTCAAACATGGACTTGCAAATTTTTTGAAAAATCGAACTTGGTTAAAAATGAATCGAGTTTGCCGCCCTAGTTTACAATTTGCCAATCTTTGTAGAAATAATTTCAAAAATTAATTAAAAAATTCAAATAATAAAAATACTGTAACAAAAAAGGCGCAAAAGTATAGCAGATGCCAATTGGTTTAACTTTAAAAAATGGCTAAAAACTTTGCTCTTTTTTAAAAAGCCTTCAAAAGTCAAATTTGCAAACTATTATCGCTTTGCACAAAAGGACCAACTATAAGATAATCCTCACGTTTCTGTCATTAGGTTGGTTTTCTTGCCAGTAAGTAAAGTCCGCTTGCGTTGCAGAGCTTCCATCAAGCCAGACAAAGTTTCCGTCGGATTCGGTATCCGAGACTCCTATCCAAACATCAATAGATCCGCCATCTTCTATGTCTGGCAAACGACTGTTCATGTACTCCTGTTTCTCCCATCTAATTTCAAATTGATTGGGTAACACAAAAATGGGAATAAATTTTTTTTTAAATAAATCAACTTATGCAATTAGAGCTTGAAAGTGTATACTTTCTATATCTAAAATATTGGATTTATTGCTTTAACATTACTATCACTAGATGCAAAAAACTTAAGAAAATAACAACAATTAAGAAAATAACAACAATTTCTACCAAAAAATTTTTACTTATCCATTTGGATTAATTTTGCCCCCAAATTTTGACAATAATCTCTGGCCCCAATCCATGTTCTCCAGAGTTTAGAAGTAGAAGTTTGGAAGTAGCAGGTCCCTTTATAAAGATACCACCCGGGGGCACATGAACCTGATCAAATTCAAACAAATGTAAAGGAAAATGTTCTTTTTAACAATCTTGGTTATTGCAAAGGACTTACCTGTTTTCCCAGTCTCACATATAAAAGAATGGGGCTCCCCACACCTTTCGACAGTCCACGGCCCACCTGAAAATAAATCATTTCTGTGATACAACACGTTCGAAGTGTTCGAATAGAAATAAAATTTTTTCCTGAAGAAATTCCTAAAAGTAAAACAAAACATTTTGTTATACCAAAAAAATCTAAATAAGTACTGGACACGAGTAGGCAGTCGCCGAGCTGTAGCAAACCATTGCGGTTGTGCTGATTCTGAGTTGACGAGCTCTGGGAACGAACTGCAGATTTAGTCGAGTAGGGAATTAAACCCGTATCTCCAAACCGAGTCAGGAATGATAACCACTTATTACATGGCAGGTTGGTTACAAATAAAACGCTTACGAAATCTTCATAAAAAAAAATTTTGTACGTTTAACATTTTTTTTAATTCTACAATTTATTTAATTTATTCCGTGGTCATTAAATACCTTTTAAATCTTGATTTAAAAAAAACTTTGTGAAAGTTACAAAGATACGACTTACTTAAGGTAACGCTAGGATCAATTCCTATGCAATTGGGTGAAACCTGATTTAAGTTTGGTTCGTTGTCTCCCCAATGATCGTAACCCGGGTAATTATCCACTCCATTGCTCCAGTGCAGAACTTGGTTTGAATCATCCTGAAAAAGAAAAAGTTTATGATGTCATAATAGTAAACAGTTGAAAATATTCAAAGTTGCTTTGAATTAAAACGTGGCTAAAGTTTTTACATCTTTTTCTAAAGCATCAAATACTTAGTCAAATGAAAAAGTTAACATTAGCGATAGTGTTACGCAAATAATTACTTTAAACAGTCTTTAAACAGTCTTTAAACATTAACTTAGTTAACCAAACATTGGAAAACGAATGCGCCAATAAAAATGAGCGATTTTATTGTCGGTTTTATGTTATTTTGCCAACTAATTTAGGTTATATGTTGTTCTACCATTATTGGTAGAACGAGCAAACTTGGATATAAAAAGTAGATACATGATAATAGCGATCGGTTGCACCTGCAAGAAAAGCCTGACATGTATATCAAACACCCATGTCTCGAATAAAATTGTTTTGTAAGAAACTTCTTTCATGAATTATATTTAACTTTGAAAGTGAAATTTTTTTTTTAATTTTGATTTATAGAACTATAATTCAATTAATTTAACTATTACGTAGGGTACGCAATTATCTTGACTTCTTTCGGAGATGCTAAGATATTGCTGTCCGCGTGAAATTTTTTATTTTGGTTTTTTAGTTTTATAGAGAATGACTAAATTTTAGAATTGATTGCTAAAACCGCCGAGCAGGGGAAAGTGCTGAAAAGTGTCTTTCCCAAGACACCATAGAATGGCGCAATTAGAATTGAACCGAGCCCATGTTGATCACAATTACGATGCTCTAATCACTCGACCACGCTGCTGACAGTTTAAAATGTAAAACCATGAATCAGCATTGCCAAAAACTTTAAATGTTCTACCGATGACAATACCAAACTAAAAATCAGCAAGGTATTTTTATTTAAACTGACGTTTCGTCAGTCAGAAATCAACTGACATCTTCAGAGACAATAAAATGCTCACAGTAATAACTGCTAAAAACCCCTCATCACTAAAATTTTTGCAATATTAATGCTTGGTTAACAAAACCATTACATCATGAATGAATTTTAGCACTTACAGTATCAAAAAATTTTCAAAGCGTTCAATTTTCATCGTCACAAGTGTTTTTTTACTTTCAAACTTACCACGCTTGACAATCCGATCCAAGTATATTCTCCTCCTTCGTTCACCTCGTTGCCAACGTACAACTGCTCATCGCTGGTCGTAATCGCAACTAGATGGCCTCCTTGAGCAACGCAATGAGCCTCAGCAGCAGACCAGGGCTTTTTATCATTGAAAAACTTGTAGCAGCGATCTCCAGACTGCTCCCAACCCTCACTTTCCAGACAGTCGGGATAGGACTCTAAACTCAAACATCTTATAAATTTCCCGAAAATTCTAGTGATTGAATCTAAGTTATATTTCTTGTGGTTTTTGTATAGAAAATATAATACAACCTGATGTGATACAGTATATAATAAGATATGGTATGATGTGATGTTGTTTTAGTGTGGATTACTCATTTTTTGTTAATAACATATTTTTTTCGTTTAACCGTGCTTATTTTGTCAATTTCTTGTTCCTTAAAAAATAATTTTTCTGTTGTTGACAGAGCAATGCTAAAATTGTTTGCTTACTGCAGCGTAGCATAGCAACATGTGTTTTTCAGCATTTTTTATCGGTTTGTTTTCAAAGTAGCTCAAAACAGCAGTTTTAATGTTTTTTATGCTGGCAAATTTTTTTTTATTTCAAATCAATAGATCAATAGAATTTTTTACAAATATTAGTTAACTTAATTTGCTTTAAAATTAAGTTTTTTTATTGACAAATCTGCGGTTGTTAAATCTAGCATGATAATTTCATTAAAAAAATCATGGTTCACTATAATATATATCAAGTCTGTATCAAATAAGCATGCAATAAAAAAATTGTAACGTCAAATTTAAAAAAATCGGATATGTTAATCTTTTAGTAGCAAACGTATTCACGACGGATACGTATGTTTGGAACACATTTTCTTTTCTTTTAAAACTTTTTCAATGCTTTGGCTTCAAAAATAAAAAATTCTGACCAATCTACCAAGCGATAAAACAATTGACCAGCTATAAGTTCAATGAACAAATCAACGTTAAATTTAAGAGCAAATAACCGAAAACTCCACAATTTTTATGGTTTTTTTAAATAGTTTTACTTATATCTTTAATTGGGCTTTGCGAAAAATTTTCTGATACATTTTTATCATTAATTTCAAATTGGCATGTTGTACTTTCTTTGTATTTTGTAGTAAATTATATGACAATTTATCGCTTACCAACATCGACGTTTCTCTCGCAGATGAAAGGAAGCCTGATTGAACACGCCAAATCGTTCCAAGCTCCTCCAGCGTCATAAAGAATCTCAACACAATCCTCTTTTTTTCCTACAGCATCTTCCCAATTATCTGGTTGTCCTGCTTTCCAAAAGCTGCAATCGTAAAATCAAAAATACTTTAATAATAGTATTTTTTTCTAAAAATTTTGAGCGAAATCAGTTAAATAAAAATATAGTTTTGTAATATTTTTTTAAAAATTTAGAATTCTTACATAAAATCAGAAAGTTCCTGTCCATCAACCCATTGCCACTGATTCTCCCCGTTAAGCTCGTGGAGGCCGATAAAGTAGTTTCTGTTTCTCTTCATTTGACCAAACAAAAAGTCCTGAAATTGAGGGGTTAAACGATTATGGTTTACGTTCGATATCAATAGAATTTGCAACCATAAAAAAATTGAATAATCGCGAAAACTTTAAAATTGGATTGTTAAACATCACTTATTGAAATTTAGATTGGTTCAGCTTTAAGTAATTGGTTTAAAAGTTTAACCAAATTTTCAAACATTTTAGAAAAAATCTGTGAATTAGAAACCAAGATGACATAATATTAAGGATTAGGATTTTTCTCTCATACATTTTCTTCAGCAGATTCCACCACAACTAAATTTCCCCGCATTGTTTCACATTTTGATTGGGCCTCATGCCATGACAGAGAAGCTAACCCAGTAGTTGAGAAGAGGTAACAATGGTCCTTAAATTGGGTCCAATCACTGGGGCATTCACTGAGACACCCTTAAAGCAGAAAAAGAAAGTCACTACTTTTAAATTGTTATTAAACAATCTGATCAATATGCAATTAGAAGAAGAAATAAAATATTTTGCGTATAACTTAACTAAAAACAAACACCATAAACTGGTGTTAAAGGTTATTTGATTAATGTTTATTACATAATAGAATTTTTTAAAAAACAATTAGAACGGATTTAAACATTCAGAGTTTTAGTTTAACATAATTTCATTATTAATACCAATATGATCATGAATTTATAAACAAGTATAATTTCGTTCAATTTGGAAATCGGGAAATCCAAGTGGATTTGAAAATTGTAATGTCTATTTTTTTAAAAGGCAAATAAAGTAATTTGATAAATATTTGGTTTGCGTTCTACTAAATTAAACGTTCTTGAATATGAATGTGGGTATTAAAAAGTTGTATTTATTAATCTCCCGTATAACTAAAAATTAAAAAAAAATAGTATAATACTGTAAATTATTTTTGAAATTTTATTTTGGGAAGTTATCAGTTTGAGAACTTGCTAATTCTGCCAAAACTTAAGACGTAGAGATTGCTTCAGTTTACTGTTGATCTAACAACAGTTGCAGACAAGAGGACCTTTCAGCCTTCAACATCATCGCTGAAAAAACCGTGAAGTGTTGGAAAGACCATGTCTAGAGACACGAAATATACATATAGAATTTTTTTCGATGTCGGCATAGCCTATTATTTACATTTACTTACCATGGGGAATTAAAAACAATACTGCAACTGTTAAAAAGCATTTTACTTTTGCCATTCTAAAACATTAAGCTTAAAGAAACTTTTGACTTGATCACAGTTTCTATAGAAGTTTGGAAAAAAGCTATTAATTTTATATTAACATTTAAAAATAGATTTACATTGATTATAAACATTTTCTTGTTCTTAAAAATCATTAGCTGATCATATACAAGTGAAACTGCAATGGTAACTAAGTGCCTGTATGAATAAAGTTCGTCAATAACAGTGTTGGTGCTCTCCACATTTCAGGTGCAGTGCCAGGCATATCCTGATGCGATAATAATTAACAAATCATTGAATTTATTTGCAAGACAAAACAAACAAACTGCTTACTAAATCATCGATCAAATGCAGCAATTTTTCAAATAGCATGCTAACAAACTACCACTTTAATAGTTTTATTATTTGTTTTATTCTGACGACCACTTTTTTGACAATTAATGTCAATAAAAGAGAGGTCTTTGGTACAAATGTTTAACCTCAGAGATTTTTTTTTCTCGGAGCAGCCATGTTGCAGCTGGGCTGGCGCAGCAATTGTAAACAAGAAAACGGCCACTAAATTTTCTAAAACTTTAGAGGCAAACTTTTTAGGCAAGGAATAACAAATTAAGACTTTTACCATACCGACTACTGTTTTTACACCGGTAAAACGAAGGGGGAAGTTCCGCCAAGTCGACTTATCTTAAAAACAAAAGAAAAAAATGGCGCTTGTTCTATGCTTACTGCACCGGAAGTAAGGTGAGCCTACTTTTCAATTCTTTTTGGTTGTAGTAAAATCTTATAAATATATTGCATATTTACATATTTATATATATATTCTGCATATGCCGTGCCCCTGATGAGCTCTACAGGCAAAACAGTGTGTTGGGACTGTTTTAATAAAATGTTTTTTTTTAATATTTGTGTTCGGTTAAATGAGAATAATCGCTATGACTATTAAGTCATTGAGCATTCTTCTAAAGAGCACCAACAATTTGCAGTTGTGTTTATATTTTGCATATATACAGTATAAATATTTTTCCTTTAATTCAACTTTAACCTTTTTTTACAACCCCATGATGAACCAATAAGACGAAGCAATCTGTAGGTAGGCTTTTTATAGGTTCTATAGTTTGAATTTTTGAAAGTGTGTTATAAAGCAAAACAAATCCTCTATAACATACATCATTGAGGACTCTTCTGTCAAGGCCGCTTTTCAGTCATAGCTTCATATGTAGATATTACAGTAGGCATAAGCGTTTGGCAGATTACACGAAATGGTTTGGGACTAGAATTGACCGGCAGTAGTTTGCCTACCCCTGTTAATGAAGATCTTTTTAATCTTGCAATGGCAGTGGTTAATTGCATTTTTCGGTTTGAATAATATATTTTGTTAAGTTTTATTAAATCATTGCAAATTAATGATTATGAAGGCTTCAAAACCAGAAAATTTTTAAATTTTAACATATCAACTTGATTTGATAGTAAGTAAAATGATTTTATGTAAGCGATAGGTAAAGCGTTATCTAATATGTTTGTTTGTAAATGATAAAGATCGTTTGTTCAAAAAAAACATTCACCATTTCTAATGTCCTCTTATGTAATTATCACCTTTAACGAAGCTTGATCAGTTGAATTTTTCGTCAAATCTTGTTTTTTGTCCCATTTTCTTTCATTTTATGGGTAAAACATTATCGAGTTTCGCAGTTCGGTCCCTTTACCGAGACTTAAGTCGACTTTTTTCTGGTGTAAGCATTGACTGTTTCTTTAAAATCTATTCGACTCAGAGTCAAATTGGAATGGGCTTTGTGTGGATTTGGGATTCCGAAAAGGAATCGATAAATAGAATAAGAAAAAAAAATTCTATAAATAATAATATTCCCAATAAAAAAACTAAAATAATACGAAAAATATGCCATAAAAATTTTCTTTGAATAATCACTAACAATTTTATTATTTGATTGTAAAACATTTTTACAGCTTTTTTTATTTGGATAAAATAAAATAATTTTGTCTTATTTGGAGGAGTGTTCCAGATGAAGCAAAATCATAAACGAACTTTATATTTTTCATTTATAAAGCACTTATTCAAGAGCAAGGTTGAATAGTATCGTTTACATAGCTTTTGGTAAGCTCGTCGTCGTCATCGTTTGAAGGGTATCCACTCCAGGTCAGACACGAACAGGACTGGGGCCGAGGGTTTATCCTTTTACTACCCCAGACTGCTTCACTGTCTGAATCAGATGCTGGCAGTGGTGTTATTAAGCCAGCATCGAGTTTCGTCATCCAAAACCGTCAGACCTCTTGCTCCATGTGGTGCCCGATGTATAGGGCACGTTGTTAGTACATGGTCTGCGGTTTGCTCAGAGGCGCCACACTCGCAATTCGGTGAAGGAGCGAGACTTCATTTGTGCATGGACAAATGGAATCGCCCAACACCAGTCCGCAGGCGGTTGAGCTTAACTCAAGCTACTCGGGGTAAGCCCATCCCAACAGGTCTGGCACCGGTCTGGGTCACAAAAGCACGGAACCTGGAAGTATTTTCACAGTACTCCGTTTTCCATTTGTAATTTGTCCATTCAGAAGCGCGGATGCCAAGTCTGGCAAGGTTGTCCAAAAGATTCCGCTCACCTGGCACAAACGGGCGTCTGGATCTTAGTCTCACTTGGCCAGTATCACAGACCCACTTAAAAGACCGTACAAGATATGATCGGGGTCCAGAGATCCACGGTAAGCCAAGGAGAGTGTCGCTCCCAGTCGGTGAAGCTCAGCTGGCTGGATGCCTGAGAGTATAGGTAGGTGGTCCGTTGGAGTGGGACACAGGCATCCAGTAACTATGCGCAAGGCGTCATTCAAGACACTGTCGATGAGGCGAGTATGAGCACTGCGAGACCAGACTGGCGAACAGTACTCAGCTGTTGAGTAGACTAGAGACAAGAGTGGCTGTGCGTAGTGTTTTAGCACCAGCACCCCATCCCGAGCCCACGAGTTGCCTCAACAGTGTGACGCGCGAAGATAGTTTTTTGCGAAATGCCACCAAATGGTGACGAAACGTGAGCGATCTGTCCAGTTTTACCCCAAGGTAAGTAGGGGTTGGATAGAACGGTAAAGTCTACCATTATTGTAGACTTTTAGCTCACGTTTGGCCTCTCGGTTGATTAAGTGAAAGACTGCCGTCACCGTCTTAGTGTGACTGAGCTTCAACCTCCAAGTTTGGAGATACGCTGAAAATGTAGACATGCCTTGACTTAAAGTCCCCTCCAAGTCCTTCCAGTTTCCAGAAGAATGTAACGATGCTAAATCATCAGCATAAGCAAACTTTCTGGAAATCATGGAAGGAAGATCGTACGTATAGATGTTAAATAGGATGGGAGCCAAGACCGATCCCTGAAGAACGTCGTTTTTAAGACGGCGTAGCCTGCTTTGCTTGCTGTCAACGGTAGTAAGGGTGAAACTTCGATTTCGGACAAGCTCTATAATCATTCTGATCATGTGCTTATCCGGAAGTAGTCTCAGCAGCATGCAGGTAAGGCCACGGTGCCAGACAGTGTCATAAGCAGCTGTCAGATCGATAAATACGGCACCGGCCTTCTTTTTAGCCTCAAAAGAATCCTCAATGTTCTGGGTTAGCAGAACAACTTGATCTACGGTTGACTTCCCGCGTCGGAAACCAGCCTGCTCTTTACGGAGCAGTAGATCGACTAATGGTTCAACGCGGGCGTAGATAAGCCTCTCGAGGATCTTGTAGGGGACACAGAGCAGAGATATTGGTCGATAACTCTTTTGGTCCCCCACGGGCTTTCCGGGTTTTGGGATCGCGACCACAAGCGCTCTTCTCCAGATCTTGGGAATTTTGAGTCGGCGCAAACAGGAAGAAAGGAAGTCACGTAATCAGGACTTCAAAGCAGCTCCGGCATACAGTACAAGCTCTGAGCAGGTGGAATCAGGATCGGGGCTTTACCTGGTTTTAAATGTTGGAGGGCAGCAGCAAATTCTCTCTTGTGAAAAATTGTCAGAGATATTTACTGCGTCTGGTGTTGTGGCCCTCCAAAGGTCAGACACTTCTTGAAAGACAAGTCGAGATGACTTGCGATCAACAGCCTTGTATTTCCCATTCTAACCAGCTGAAATGCAATAGCATCGTCTGAAACGGGACAGTGATGAGGAGAGTGTCGTGAACTACCAGTAAGGTTGTTCAAAATACTCCACGCTTTTCGACTAGAGTGTAAAAAATTAATGTTCCGAACTGCCTCGGACCATCAATCCCTTCGCTTTCTGTCAAGCTTGGCAAGCAGAGCTGTAGCAGCCAAACTTGAGTGTCTTCCTGAGGAGACTGCAGAAAGGTTTTATAGAGAGATTTACACTCTGCATCCCAACACGGAACATAGTTATTTCGATACCCGCGTGGGATAGTCTTTTTGGCTAGTTTCTTAATGGTGTTAGAGAAGTCCTGGTAAGCCGCATCCACATCAAGTGAATCAGGCGGCAACAAAGTCTTTGCGAATTTATTCGTCAAAGCAATGTAGTGACTTCATTTGGCCTTGCGGAAGTTCCATCGCTTAACAGGCATGCTTGGCACTGCCATAGCAAACCTTGGTTGTGTAATAAGCGAAGGTCGATGTTGTGACCTGGAAAACTTTTCAAGGACACGTCTATCCGGTAAGCGACTGTTTGAACCTACGCTAGCGAAAGCTAAATCTGGATTGGTGCCAGTATTCCAGTGGCCGGAATAAAAACTGGCAGCGTCCTTGGCATTATATAGTAGGGCAAGACAATTAATATTTGCCCAGCCAGCCAAGCACTCACCGTCCGAACTGTTGTCATCGTAACCCCAGTCAGCATGACGACAGTTAAAATCGCCAGCGTACAGACAGGGGTGAGGAAACATTGGGAGATCTAGGGTTTTTTTATTTATTTTTATTTTTATCTCTATATTTATCCTCCTGACTCGCAGGAAAGCGACGGAGGCGCTATACATAGGGTAAGCAATTACCCCGACCTGCTTCCGGAGATCCCAAGATATTGCTGTCCGCTAGTAATTTAGTAGAGATATTACTGTAATTTAGAACTGCTTGTCAAGACCACCAAGCAGGGGAAAGTGCCGTAAAGTGTCTTTCCCAACAACACAACAGAATGGCTTAAGTGGGTTTTGAACCGAGACCATGTTGATCATCAATCCGGTGCTTTAACCACTCGACCACGCTGCCGACTGGTTCACAATCGCGTTGGCGGTGGTTTGTAGACGTTGACTATTTTATAACCATCAACGTCCATACACAACCACTCGATCTCCGATGTCGGTGGAGATTGTTCCAAAAGCATGTATCTCAGTCGCACGTGGACAAACGTGGCAAGACCATGCTTCCTGCTTAAAGAAGAGCCAGCTAGTTGGTAGTTCGGTAGTACCAACTTCTCTGCATCAGTGCAGTGAGTCTCCTGCAGTAGGATGACTAGTGCCTCAGATTGCATAGCGAGGTGATAAAGAACGTTCATCTTGCTTGCAGTGAGGCCTTCGATGTTCAGCTGAAGAATAGTGGGTCTTCGAAACTTGTTGGCAATGTGCCCTGAAAAGGGCAGTTTTATCCTAGCATTGCCCCGTCCTGAAAAGGACGTTTGCCAATTAGCAGACCCACACTGAACATCGGAATGGGTGGATACCCTTTCGTTTTGGTAGGTTCAGTTTCGGTCTGTCATTTAAACAGCAATGAACAGACTTACTCACGGCCCAGACTGCGAGAAAGCACCTACCATCAGAGCCTTGGTAAGCTGATAAAATATTTCATAATGTGTTTGCTTACGAATAGTGAAGACTATTATTTATTTATTTTTAAGTCTTCACCAAGTTTTTTTAATAAAAATTTTTTTCATTAAATCTCCGCTTAACCCTATTCTCCTTAAGCTTTTTTGAGGTATTGACTCCTCAACGGTCGGGCTTCAGAAGCCCACCAAATTAACGATTTATAACTCCTAAACTACTTAAGCTATCTTTATGAAATTTAAGCAGAGTAAAAATTATTTATTTAGCTTTTGTTAGAGCAAAAAATTTTTTGAAAATTTATTTGATAAAGTATGCAAAATTGCAATTTACCAAGGTCACTTCAATTTTTACGTTCAGACACTTATTTAACTAGCGTGAAATGCGATTGTAACGGCTTCGCTGTTGTAACCGTTTCAAACTTAATTAAAAATTGGACGTAAAGAGAGATGTCGACGCACACGACAATTACAGACAATAAAGAAGCTAAGGAAGCTTGTTTCATTTGACGTGAAAGAGCCGCATGTTTGACACAGATTTCTGAATTTGTTTTTGTTTTGTTTTTGCATTTTCTGGCCTGGTCCAATTTCATTATCATAGCAGAGACAACAACGTTTCCTAAAATTGGAATTTCAAGCATAATTTCAAGGTGTAAAGCCCAAAATCAATTTAATTTTTCGTTGAACATCAAACAGTAAGCCAGTCAAATGCCTTCTTTCAACGTGCGGTTGAATTATTGTTGGCGAGATGCAAGTGTCGTGTTGATGGGAACGGATAAAGATCGTAGATGTTCGTTTCTTATTATACAGTATTTTGTTGTTCTATTAGAAAAAACATTTTATGCCACTTTTAACGTGCGGTTGAATTATTGTTGGCGAGATGCAAGTGTCGTGTTGATGGGAACGGATAAAGATCGCAGATGTTCGTTTCTTATTATACAGTATTTTGTTGTTCTATTAGAAAAAACATTTTATGCCACTTTTCCTACCAGAAAGTCTTTATCAGCAACTCTAAATTACAGTTTATAAAAACTAGAGTGCCCAATAACAAATTTCTTGAACAGCAATATTCTAACATTTGTGAAAATTTGAGATTCACATTTATTTATTTTGTCGCTAAACATTTGCAAATAGTCGCATAACATATAATTGAGATTAAATGTAGGAAAACGTGACTGGGAAATAGCCATAACGTGTCTTAGTCAAGCAGTTACTTTTATTGTGTCATTCAAAATGACAAAAAAATTATAATAATACAATCGTTTAAAAAACAGCCAGCGAAAAGGCAAAAAAGTAATTAACAAGTGAAACACCAAAAGCAAAACTAGAAAATAAGCAAATCTCGGTAACAAAAGTAAATAGATATATTTTTTTACTTTGAAATATGAAAAATATTGCATGAAATATGGGATAAAATAACACATTTTGGCTCCAATATATTTAATTAAAAAGTGCGTTTTTTGGTTTTATACTGTGAAAAATTAGACTAATCATTTTTAGAAAATATTGATCACCACAAGGCCTCTCCAAGATAATTTTGAAAAAGAGATGTTAAGTTGTAAAGGCCTATTTTCATCATTATGTACCCACAGGGCAATTCTATGCTGAAATTGTTGTAGCATGTAAAAGTATACACTTTAAGTAAAATACATAAATACGACTGACCCTCGTGCTTTATTTTTTTATTGCAAATTGCTATTGTATTGTCTGGATAAAATGTTGTTGGCAATGTATTAAGCCACAACCGTTTATTTTTTATCCAAAACTGTCCAACCTCGAGCTCCTTGATACAACGTTATCTCTGGTTTGTGCAAGGCGCCGCATTTGCAATGAGAGAAAAGAACGAGACCCCATTTTTCTATGCATAAATGAAAACGCACAACTACTGTACAGTCTGCAGGCGGAATGGGCCAACTGGCCGCAACCAACTAGGCGCAACCAGACGAGTTAAGGACAACTAGAGACAGTCGACTGGTTAGTTAAGCTGCCCCCAGTCGGCTGCGTCCAGTTGTCTTTAATCCGTCTGAAGGCGTTTAAGCATTACTCAAACTGTTCCGGGCACGCTATTTTGAACGGATAAGGCAAGGCGCTGGTAATGAAAGCACGAGGCCGGATGTACTTTCATAGTACTCAGTGTTCGATCTATGATTCTTGTGATGAGCAGATTGGATGCGCTTACTTCAGAAAAATTGTTTTAAGTTTTTGCACAGCAGACACAAGCAAGTGTTAAGACCTTTGTGTTTATCGACAGGCATTTGATAACAGATAAATAAATCATTTTCAGGATTTAGAGCAGTGCTTTGCAACTCATATGCTGCGGAAAAACGAGAAACATACTCTTTCAAATAGAGATAAAGTTATATTTCTCTAAAGTAGCAACCAAAAAACTTAAAAAATTCATTAAACAATACATCTCATTGTGTAATGTCAAGACCTTTTTTTGGTCTTAAATTTCGAACGCTTTTTTTTCATATGAAGCTTTATTTAGTGATCATAAAAACTCTTTGCAAATAAATTGATAATTTTTTTTGATCAATATTCAACCAGGCTTGATTGTGCACAATATGCGCAAATTGGTAACTTCCAATGAAAAAAAAGTCATCACTTTATTTTTTTGAGTTTAGATTGAGTTTTTAGGTTTTTTATGACAGCCAAATAAAACTTGAGATAACGGAAAACGTTTAAAATTTAGCTCTTTACCTGGTCCAGGTGTTCTGCTACTTTTTGAAATTTTTCAAAGTGTGCCGCATATTTGAAAACGTAGCGGAGCACAGGTCTAGAGTGCCGTCTTTAACCAAAACAAGTGTCACAACTGTGATGAGATACCAAAAATTGAATAATTAATTGTTGGCTTTATTAAACTAAATTTGTTACCATAGATTATAAATCAGATTCTAAAACAAAACAAAATGCATTTAGCAAGAACACACCAACGAATAAACAAAATATATTAATCGAATCAACTTAAAAGTTAACAACAATATGGCAGCTAGCAGCCACTCTGCAGCCATTACCTATCGCAATTCAAACAAACGGACAGCAAAATGGAGGAATCAAAGCGCCGCGCATTTCAATTTTAAACGGGCATTCATTACAGAAGTAAATAACCATTTAATGCAAAAGTTCGAAACTTTATCGAGACATGATTATGTAAGATTTTACGACATTCCTCCCAACTAAGAAAAATTTGTACTAACTAACACTGTTAAAATCGCAAATAGCGGCAAAATCAATGAGCAACAACGTCCCCGTATCTTTTGGGAGGTTTACGGATGCGCGAAGATCGTCGCAAAGGTTGATTGTTGTCCTCTTCGGTATTTAAATTCTTGTCCTCCGTTTGGACATCGTATTCATTGTATTCAAGCTCAGATGCTTCTTTGGTTTGCTGCAATTGAGGCAGTTCAAGAGAGTCGGACTGCAATTAAGGAGTTTCATCTAGTCTCGTCGAGGCATCAGACGTCAATACGTCGGTGGGCAGCAATGCTAAATCGTTGGTAGATACGGAACTCTCTCGGCCAGAAGGAAACCGAACTTGAGCGAAGCTGGGATTGGCACGAAGTAGCTCTACTTCCTCAACCAAAGGATCGCCTTTGTTTCGAATGAATCGCCGCAGTAATACAGTCCTTGGTTGCAGAAGCCAAGCAGGTAAGCTTTTGCCTAGCATTGACCTTCGCTCGAATCCGAGGAATCTTTCGTGGGGTGTGGCGTTCGTAGTCATACACAACAATGACCTTACAGCGTGCAAAGCTTCGGCTAAAATTGATTGCCACGCATCTTGGGGCAGCTTTCGATCGGTAACATGAGTTGCACAGTTTTCCAAACAGTTTTATTGGTTCTTTCCACTTGGGAATTTCCAGTCAGATGATAGGGCGTACTGTTGCTGGTAGATATTCCTCGTATCGTTAGATATTCCTTAAATTCTTTTGCCATAAAACCGGCTCCGCGATCACTATGCACGCACATCGGCAAATATAGCGAATAAAAGACGTTGCTACTTTTGCGGTGGCAAACTACATGCAAAAGGTAGGGATGGCTGTCCAGCAAAAGATATTTATTGTGGCGGTTGTGAAAAAAAGGGACACTTTTTTAAGGTCTGCAAGTCAGTAAAACGGCCCGTTTCCGCAAAAATAGCTGAAAAAGAAGACCACAATCGACTTTCAACAATATCAGGTGACGAAACTGTCGCAGCCCTGACGTCTCCTTGTTTGCTCTCTTTAACTGGAGTACCTACTTGTTTAGAATCGTCATCTATTAAAGTGAAAATCAAGAACAAGCCTATCAATGCACTTGTTGACTCAGGAGCGTCTCATAGCCACATCGACTGGAAAGCGGCTGAATGGTTAAAACCCCCTGCTCCGACAGGAACAACAACTAAAGTCGGTTTAGCCAGACAAACAGCAACTTTTAAAACTCTGGGAAAAACTACTGTAGAACTTGAAGCTTTTGATAACAAATACGTATCTTATGAAGCTTGGCGTCTGTAAAAATCTTTGTGCAGATTTAATTCTCGGACAAGACTTCATGAAAATGCATCGAAGAGTTGTTTTTGAGTTAAACGAAAAAGGAAAAGATGTAGTCATTTCTCGACCGGTCTGTGGAGTTGCAGCAGCAAATATTCCACCTATGCGTCTATTCAAAAACCTAGATCCCGGAGTAAAGCCTATTGCTACTAAATCAAAACGATTCAACCTAGAGGACCAGAAGTTTATTCGAAGCGAAATAAAGAAGCTCCTCGATGAAAACATTATAAAGCCATCCACGTCTCCATGACGGGCTCAAGTTCTGATTGCTGACGACGCCCGGCACAAGAAAAGAATGGTCATCGATTACTCCAGAACAATAAACAAATTTACTTTTTTGGACACTTTTCCTTTGGCTCGTATTGACGATCATGTCAATATGATCGCCAATGGAAAAGTGTTTAGTACGGTCGACCTCAAGTCGGCATACTACCAAATACCAATATGCGAGGCCGACCGTGAGTATACAGCTTTCGAAGCTGATGGACAGCTATTTCAATACACAAGACTTCCATTTGGTGTAACGAACGAAGTTTCGATATTTCAACGAGTGATTCAAGGGATTATACAAAAACACAACCTCAAAGATACTTATGCATACTTGGACAACGTGACCATTACGGGGATTAATAAAGAAGATCACGATAGAAAGCTAAGCGCTCTTCGAACTGCTGCTGAAAAAGAAAATCTAACTTTCAACGAAGAAAAGTCAGTTATTGGAAAAACTGAAATCGACCTTCTGGGTTACCGTATATCACAGGGGGTCATAAAGCCTGACCCAGAAAGATTGAAACCATTTGTCAATTTACAGCTGCCCACTTGTAAAAGTAATCTACAAAGAGTTGTTGGAATGTTTGCTTATTATGCGCGCTGGATTCCTCAATTTTCGGAACGCATACGACCACTCAATCTTGCAGTTAAATCAAACAAATTTCCTCTGTCTGAAACTGCAGCGCAAACGTTTGACTCCTTGACGAAAATTCTTCTGCAATGTTGTTTGTCTTATATTCGCGATGACATTCCTTTCCAGGTTGATTGCGACGCCTTTGAACACACAATAGCAGCAACGTTAAGTCAAGGCGAAAGGCCTGTTGCATTTTTCTCAAGAACCTTATCTCAGAGTGAAAAATCTTATTCTGTCATCGAAAAAGAAGCTCTTGCTATAATGGAAGCAGTCAGACGCTGGAGTCATTATCTTCATTGTAAACGGTTTGATCTTGTCACTGATCAACGTGCCTTATTGTTTATACTGAGCAAATCCCATAAAGGCAAAGTCAAAAACAATAAAATACAGTTGTGGAAAACAGAATTCAGTAGCTTCGATTATCGGATTCGCCATCGACCAGGAAAACTGAATGTTGTACCAGATGCTTTGTCTCGAACAGAAGTATCTGCCAGTCTATATCCATCATTTGATTTAAAAAACATTCATAAGCAGTTGGGGCATCCAGGCGTCATTCGCATGACACACTTTGCGCGATCGAAAAATTTACCTTTCTCAGTCGAAGACATCAAACGCGTGTGCAACAAATGTTTCACTTGTGCCAAGCTAAAACCAAAGTTCTTCGCTAGCTATAAAAATACTCTCATCAAAGCTACACGACCGTGGGAAAGAATTAGTGTCGATTTTAAAGGTCTTGTATCAGGCACAAAGCCTTACATTCTTATCGTTGTCGACGAATACTCACGCTTCCCATTTGCTTTCCCCTGCAAAGACCAGTCAGCTACAACAATCATGAACTGCCTATCACAGCTGTTCGTTTTGTTTGGGTTGCCGATGTGCGTGCACAGTGATCGCGGAGCCGGTTTTATGGCAAAAGAATTTAAGGAATATCTAACGATACGAGGAATATCTACCAGCAACAGTACGCCCTATCATCTGACTGGAAATTCCCAAGTGGAAAGAACCAATAAAACTGTTTGGAAAACTGTGCAACTCATGTTACCGATCGAAAGCTGCCCCAAGATGCGTGGCAATCAATTTTAGCCGAAGCTTTGCACGCTGTAAGGTCATTGTTGTGTATGACTACGAACGCCACACCCCACGAAAGATTCCTCGGATTCGAGCGAAGGTCAATGCTAGGCAAAAGCTTAGCATTGACCTTTAGAGCTCAGATGGCTGGATGTTTGCAAAAATTGTTAAGTGGTCCGTTGGAGAGGGACGGAGGCATCAGTGATTACGTGCAAAGTCTCATTCAAGACTCTATATATAAACCAAGTAGTACGAGAACAAACAAGGCTCCAATGCTCGGCTGTTAAATAGACTAAAAATAAAAGAGCTGTATCTGATATTTTGGCACCAGCACCCGCTCTGAGGCCGCACGTTACCTCAGCAGTGGGACAGGTGAAGTTTTTTGCGCAATGCCAAACGGTGGTGATAAAACTTGAGTGATTAGTAATGTTTTACTTCAAGATATATCGAAACCAAACACAATGATGAATGTTGATCATTTTAACTTTTAGCTCACATTTTTTCTTAATCTGGATATTGTGGAAAGCAGATTATGCATCTATATAGATGTTAAAAAAGTCGTGATTGATTTTGGAGGAACACTGTTTCTCTGACACCCGAGATTATCTTGCTTACTGTCGCGTTAGAGTGAAACCTTCGTTGTGAACTAGTTTTATAATCATTCGAACCATACATTTATCCAGCAAAAACCTCAGCAACTTGCAGTTAAAGTCAAGTTTGAATGAAATAACAGTGTCATATGCAGCTGTCAGATTGACAAATAGCACTGGCATTTTTCTTAGTCTCGAAAAAATTGTCGATTATTAACAGAACGACTTGATCCACGGTTGACTTTTTGCATTAAAACCATCAATTGGCTTGTTGCGGACATAGGTAAGCGTCTCAAATTTTTCCCAGGGGACGTAAAGTGGATAAATTTGTCAATAACTTTTTGGGTCTGCTACCGCCTTCTTTGTCTATCGAATCGCGACTACAAGCGCTCTTCCGTAGATTTTCGAAATTGGAGTTGACACAATTAAGAAAAGATAAAGTTATGTAATCAAAAATTCAAAGCAACTCTAACATGGATTATAAGCTCTATGCACATAAAATTAGGGCCCGGAACTTTATCTGGTTTTACGTAGAAAAACCCTTGTAAATAGCCCAGGTCATCCATAGCTAAGATATCTAAGTTGATTTTATTCAGAGGTTTTTAGTTAGTGGGTCATTTTAAAACAAAAAAGATGTCGGAATATAATAGGATATTCATATTAGACCAGAAGTCATATCCAATTTTTTTCTAAATGACATTTTGAGTTCAAACATAAAATTTATTGCGAAAGGAAAATGAAAATCATAAATGGTCTTTAGGTTTGCATAAAAAATTCTTTTCGAATTTCAAGAATGAAGTTTTTTGGTCTTTATTTAACTTTCGAAATAAATTTATCAAACTGTTTGCAATAAGTAAGGACCGTTTTTTAAACTTTGGCACGAAAATTTTTTGGGAGGAAAAAAGTCATTTTGTGTAAAATTCAGACTTTAGAACCGTCATGAATTTATTCAAGTTGGAAACCCCTGTTTTATTAAAATTCAAATTGTATCAAACGTTTTGTTTTTATTCTATATTTTCTGTTTGCAAAACCCACATCTAAAAGCTATAAACTTTTTTACAAAACTTTACGTCAGATTTTTTATGGTAAGAAAAATTTCAACATAAAAACGGCCTGTTACTTCAAATGCAACGTGAAATATAAATAAAAAGTTAATTATAAAAAGTCAGGTGCTGTTTAATTGTCTGAAGGCGTCAGCATTAAGGCCCGTTTTCACTACGAGCGTGGAAAAGAGCATTCCTTGTTTCTTTTATTCATCTTCGATTGAAGCGAGCGGTTAAAATTGAAGCGAGCACAAAAAAAAATCAATAGAACAAACAAAGAATGCTCTTTTCCACGCTCGTAGTGGAAACGGGCCTTAAGAGCTAAGATGTGAACTACTTAATTTAATTTTTTTTCCCACGAATGAATAGTTATAAGAAAGTTTTATAAAAATGCTTAGTGTAAAGATTGAATTTTGTCGGTTTGATTGGTATTCAAGCAGTCCAACAGCAATTGTTTTATACAAAAGAATGTATATGTGTAAAATGCTTTCAATCAATCGCCAAAAGCTCAAAAAAAAATGTGATTTACATGAAATAAGTTCTGCATCGCCTAAGGCATTTCGACATCGGCAAAGGACGTAATTCGCTTCGTCACGCAAAGCCAATTCTTGGTAAAATTCATGTCACTTAATAAAGGCGTAAAATTGAAATTCCACGCTCTGCTTGCAAAAACCAGCAAAAATTCACAAATTTTCAAAAAAACATCTATTTTACCCCTTAACCCTTGTTCGGGGACACCTAAAAATAATGCCATCTTATTCAGCATTTCAAATTAGGAAAAGTCAAGAAATTCCAGAATTTTATCTACAAAGATGAAGTAATTAGAAACGTTTTCGCAAAGGCCGGGCTTCAGAAGCCAGAGTGCCTTTTCGAACAAAAAAATGCCCTTTAAAATTTTACCTCGCCCTCTAAAATATTTTTTGGCGCCGCTGATTGCTGCACCTTTTTGTTTTTTACTTGCCAGCCGTCACTGCCGAATAGTATCGATAAGAGCAAAGGCGTAATGCTTCAATAGCTGGGCTTCTGTCAACCACAATATGTCAGCGCCCTCTCAAGCAGTGTGTGTTGTCAAGATACGTGTGATCATATCCTTAATTTTCTGGAATAGATTTTATTTATGTGTCACCGATTTAATTTGGCAACACGGTGACTTGCATTTTTCTTTGTTCGTAGTTGATAAACCACATGGCGAAATTGCTAGTTGTGAAAACATGCTTTGATGTTTAAGTGTATCGATTTTAATCCAAAATTTCAATGATAGTTAAGCAGCTTTCGTCATTGCATTTGTTCAGTAAGTTCATGTAAAATAATTCTATTTTGATACCAAATGTAATTTAATCTCAAATTAATTTAGCTATTATGCTTGCTTAACATACAAATAATTAATACTTGTTTTAGACCCTAACATGTTAGTGCATTACACCATATCAATTACGATATCGTTATTTGCTGCTTAACAGATAATAAACCGTATTGGTTGATCTCTGCTGTGATAGAGAAGTTATAGCTAGCTCCAAGAGTCTGCGGTCGATTTGGTAAAATAGAAGTAGGGAGACTAAGTTGGTGCGCCTCGATTGTATACTACGCCGGCCCTTTTCACCCTGATTTTTTGTTTCAAAATGCTTATGACAAAGCAAGAGCCCAAGAGCTAGCTTACAAGAACTCTGAAACTTTTCAACATAGCCATAATTGTCGAGGATGCAACAAATGCCGATGTAGCAAGTTTAAGAAAGATGACGCTGTATTTCAACAGCAAAAGCAGCCAGCAACAAAAACAAATATTACTTTTGCGGCGGACGACGACACTTTCGTGTCCAATGTCAAGCAAATAATGCAACGTGTAATTTCTTTGAAAATTTTCGGTATTTTCAAAACGTATGTCGAAAGTGAATTAGCAATACCTCTAGGGTTGCGACAGCGTACACTGCAAGTTTATCTGGGATCTTAGCAACTTCAAAAACTAATACCAGAACAGAACAAAACAGAATTTATTGTTTTGCCTTCAAGATAAAAAATAATACAGCGAGAAACAAGGAATTGAAAAATTAAGGTATGGAAACATCGAATAACCGTGAGGTTTTCTAGTAAGATGCTCCCTTGTCGGATTATTAATTGATTGTTACGTCGTTCGCGTAAATTATTCGAGAATTAGATGTTGGGTACGGGTTTCGAGCCTGAGCGCCTTTTTGTATCGGCGCTGAATAATCAGCGCTACCTTTTAGTTGCGTTCCCTCGCGGCTGTTGAGCATAGAGTGATGCCACGTTGTTTTGGTAAGCCTTTTCTTGAGCTGGCTGTAACTTGGCATTTTTGCACAGTCTTCAGATTGATTTGGCTGCTATATTTGTCCCTTTGGACGTTGTCTACTTAAGGTAGAGAATTTGCTATTTGATACTTCCTTTGCTCGTCCGCCCAACATCGTTGGTGAGTGTGTATTGTGTTTATGCGTTATTTAATGTAATATTTGTGTTATTGTTTAGAAAAACCGTTTCCAACTAGTGCCGCAATTATCGTTTTGTTCTTAATAAAATAAAACCGTAAAGTCTGGTGCTGGTCGTGAAGCGCGTTTGTGCGGAGCGGGAAGGACGAGGCAATTTTGCGACTCCGTTACATTGATCGATTCCGTTTTATGGTTTGTTGGTTATTCAGATTAATTAACTTATTAGTAGTTATTATATAAAAAAAGGATCACCAGGAATACAAATAATTACGGTACATAGTATGATAATATAAACACATTAATTGTAAAATAATAATATATACGATAACATAAACACAATAAGATAATACGATAACACGATAATATAAATTGTAAAGTATACGTTAAAAATATTATGTAAATATAAAAAATGACAACATTTTGCACATAATCTTGCTGCTGCATAGGCAACAAATTAGACTTTACTGTACATAATCAATTTTTATAATTGTTGATTAGGTGTTGCTTTAACTAATTCCTTGAGCTATGTACAAGCAAATGGAGTAACAGCAACTTCTTTGATGGATACTGGATCGGGAAAGTTATGTTGATGAAAAATTTGCTTAAAAAATCTTTTCACAGTTTAAAATTACAAGAGTGGAATCACTTTAGCTGAAACGTCAGTCAAAAGGCCAATTACTGGTCGATGTCTAATCAATCTTATATACGAAAACATTCCGTTTCATATTCCAAACAGTTTTTAAAATGACGGCACCATGGCAAAAACATTTTTATAGAACATTAAAGTGTCGTCTTCAATTTCGGTGGGGAAAGATCTGCATTGTCTCTTAACGCGCTTTCAAAAATGCATATTCCTTTTCCAACTCCTTTAAAATATTTTGATAAACATTGTATACCTATTGCTGACAAATCTCAAGAAGATGCAGATTTATCAAAGAAGAAACTTATAGTTTTCTTGATGAAAAAATTATTGAACCAAACAAGCCACACAGGAGAGCACAAGTACTAGTTGTGTAAAATGAACAAAATGGCAAAAGGGCGTGTGGTAATAGACTATAGCAAGACAGTCAACCAGTTCACTCGCTTGGACACATGTTCTTTTCCTCCTGTATTTTCCGCAATAGACTTAAAATCTGTTTACCATCAGATTGAGCTTCATGCACAACGCCATTAATACAAACCATTCCAATCGGTAAATGGCTTGTTTCAATGGCAACGAGTACTCTTTGGGCTTAACAGAGCCGTTCCGAACTTTTAACAAGCTATCGACTGCCTTATCAAGAAAACAGTTTGAAACGAATAGTTATTTTTGCCAAACGCACAAACATAAATTTTATAATACACACACACATTAAAAGAAAATCGAAATATGTGTGAAGGCAGGGGGCACTGAAGAACATACATTATTAAGTCAAGTGCCCCCACATCAAATACAGTCAAAAAAACAAAATTTACATATACATTAATTTAGTATTTTAATACACATACTGATACAAATTTTTTGATGTAAAACCAATGCAGTAAAAAACAAATTATTGAAAAATAACGACAGAGAAAAAGAACAACTCAGAAAAAGGCGACAATTAAAAGAGTAAAATTTAATACTGATCTATTAGGTGCTGTTTATACGTTTTTTTGAAAGAAACCCAATGCCTGTCTTTTATTGTGTCGTCAATCGAATACCAAAGTTTGACTACACGGAAGGTGAGGAGCTGCTGTCCAATTTTTTTGATACACGTGGAAGAAAATAAGTTGATTTTTTTGTTTGTCTAGTGTTGTGAGAGTTTATTTCTTTTATTTTTTTGCATAGTTGAGCAAAAACAGCAGGTAATCTGTCAAGAGTATAGCTGATACATAAATTTTCTTAATTCAAGATAATATATATCTGAGATTTTCAAAATATTTAATTGCTTATACGTCGTGTTGATTGGTGTGTAGATAGAGCTGAATGTTGCAATCCTAATAATGCGATTTAGACGAACTTCTATTTTTTTTGTTAACAGTTTTGTAGCAGTACCCCAAGTTAATATGCCATATTGAATTCGTGAATAAACTAAGTTATAATAGAACAGGCAAAGAGTTTTTCTCGGAACATAATTGCGCAATCTACAGAACAGACCAGAGCATTTGGCAAGTTGACTAGATAAATTGTCAATGTCGTTTGCCCAACACAACTTGTCATCAAAAATTACACCTAAATACTTTTATAACTATAGTAAACTCATCTTTACAGGTTTTGTGTGGTTGGTTATTGTAGATGATGTAGTTAGTTTTAGAATAATTTTAGAGACAATTTATTTATTCGAAGCCAAAAATCAACTTTTTTTAATTTATTATTAGCTTTATATTTTAACGAGTTTAAGTCCCTATCCGATAGCATTGGAGCAGTATCATCTGCATAAAGTGTGGTATCAAATTCGGAGACAAGAGGTAAGTCATTGATATAAAGCAAAAACAATAGAGGTCCAAGACAAGATCTTTAAGGAACCCCTGTTGTTATTTTTAATTTATTCGAGTAAGGACCTTGGACATTTGTGTATTGACAACGATTGCTCAGATAACTTTCTATAAAATGAAGAGCTGTGCCTCTAATACCAAAATAGTGATACAATTTCCATAACAGAACCGTATGATTAACCGTATCAAACGCTTATGATAGGTCTAAAAATATGCAGCATCTATATATGTAGCAAGTATACATTATCAATGCTTTTGATTAGTTTATCATGTATTGTGCTTATAGCAAATTGAGTTGAGGAGTTAGGTCGAAAGCCAAATTGAGTTTTGCTGAGAAGTTGATTTTTATCAAGATACGAAAAGGGTCTGAAAATAACATTTTTTCAAAAATTTTGTCAAATTGCGATAATAACGAAATGGGTCTATAATTAGTAGGCATATTTTGATCACCTTTTTTATAAATGGGGATAACCTTAGCTATTTTTAAGCAGTTTGGAAATACACCTGTTTCTATACATAAGTTAAATAAGTTACTTATTATCGGAGAAATAATCAACTTGCCATATTTAATAAATTTAGTTTTAACATCAGTGTACCTTTGAGCTTTCTTATTTTTTAGTCGATCAATTATTGAACATACTTCGGCGTTTTTAAATGAAAATAAGAATATTGAGTTGAAATTACAACTATTGGGTTTGGTCATTTTTATATGTGAAGGAGATGCAGGAATATCTTGTGCCATTTTGTATCCAACACTTGCAAAGTGCTCGTTTAAAACGCAGGCAATTTTTTCAGGTTTTGTTGCTACATTACCTTTTATCATTTAAGATTTGTTTGAAAAATACGTTTTGAATTTTTCAGTTTGCATATTTTATTGATTATTTGATATAATTTTTCAGAGTTATGCTTTTCTTTAGTAACAATTTTATTATAGTAGTTTCGTTTTGCACCTTCAATTGCTCTGTTTAGAACATTGCAATTTTTTTTTATATTTTTCGAATTGATAATTGCTAGGGTGCATAAGAAATTATTTATGCATTTTATTTTTGAGTTTGATCGATTAAACGAGGTCTGACGGTTTTGGATGACGAAACTCGATGCTGGCTTAATAACACCACTGCCAGCATCTGGTTCTGATTCAAGCAATGCAGCAGTCTGGGGTAGTAAAAGGATAAACCCTCGGCTCCAGTCCTCTTTGTGTCTGACCTGTAGTGGATACCCTTCAAACGACGACAATAAACCAACAAAATTTTATATAGCCCCAAATAATAGTTATACTAAGACCTATTGCTAGCAAATAACATTTTTTAGTTCCGATCACTAAAAATAGGCTTACTGTTAAAACAAGCTTGTTGAGTTGGCAAAGTAAATTTTTTGATATTTAATTTTTGTCTTCTGGAGAAATAGCGAGTCCTGTTTTATTGAAATGTTTTACATCAGTCGAACCACAAAACAATCGGCTATTAAATGTCTAACAAGGTTTAGCAACTAAAACTGAACTCTTTGAGATATTAATAAAAACTTGACTACGTATTAGGTGGGGTAAGTTGCAACATAGGCTGATGGGGCAAGTAGTGACACATATTTTTGTGCATATTGGTTTAATTAGGTTACATTAAAAGTAACCTCGGCAACAGCATTTGTGAACAATATGAGAAATTATAAAAGAAAGACCAACTGGAACACAAACTTATTATTACAAGACATCTTAAAAGATGCTGCAGCAGTTGCTATAATTTAAAAGAGATTAATAAGGGAGTAGCAAAACAGTGCTGTTTGCCATGTAAAACTCTACAGAGTGTAAAACAACTCAAAGATAAGTCCTTGGTGCAAAACAAGAAAAAGTCTAAAAAGTGTGCCATGCTAACAGACACACCAGAAAAGGACAATCTGTTACAGCTCCAAAGAAAAAACAATTTTTGAAAAAACACTAAAAATAAAAGAGTAGTTTTGCATTACATTTCTTGAGTCCCATTTTAACAATCATCCTGATGAGGAATGGAGGTACAATGCTATGGTTACCTAAAGTGATCACATTTAGCTTGTGCCGAAGATTTGAATACATTTTTTTGTCACAAATGTGATTCTGAAATTTATGATTAGGCTAATACAGCAGCGAAAAAAAACTGTTTTAACATTTTGAGGCAATGGCTAAATACCTCATTTTTTGTGCTTGATGCTTATGTCGATACCTAGGCTATGTGTGATTTCATTGTGCTAACTTTTTCATATTGTTATTTTCTTCAAATTACATTTATATTTAAACATTTATAATAATTTGATTTTGTTGCAGTTACAACTTACCCCAACTGGTGTTACAACTTACCCCTTTGACGGGGCACATTGTAAAGCTTTTTTAAATATTTAAATCGTACTTTTAAACACTAAGCTTTGAAAATTATTGATTTAGTTTTTTCATATTAGTTAAACAGTGATCTAAATTTTTCGTATTAAACAAGAATTTTGAAAAAAAAATTTATTATGAGAGAAATAGCAAAAAGAAAAAAATGTGTTACTACGTGCCCCGGTCTCCCCTATTTGGATATCGTATAAAGAATAATTTAATTAAATCAGACCCTAAGAGTGAAACCCATATTTAATATGCCTATTCCGCAAATTAATAAAGACCTCCAAAGAATGATTAAACTTTTTGCTTACTACACATGCTAAATACCAAGCTATGCGGAGAAGATTGGACCCTTACATGAAAACTGATGCTTTCCTTATGAAAAATTTCTCATAGAAACAATAGACTAATTAAAACATGTTTTGGCTACCAGCAGCCTTCAGCCAATAAATTACACGTTGCCCCTAACTGTGGAGACAGACCCTTCCGTATTTCCAATTGCTGAAACTCTAGACCAAGAAGATCGCGCGGTAGCTTTTCATTCTTAAACCTTGTCGCAAACAGAACAACTCCATTTTGCAGCCGAAAAACAACCTTATGCAATTGCAGATGCATTACGGAAATGGAAACATTTTTTGTTGGTAGACACTTTACTTTGATTACAGATTAAAAAAGTTTTGCATTTATGTGCGACATAAAACATGCTAGTAAAATCAAAAGCAATAATATTATAATTTTTCTCTGCTCTTCTGGTAAACAGACTTAACTAAAATCTTCAGTTTATTCAAACTAAAAACTTTAAAAACAGTCAACGTTTCAAGCGTTATTACAGACGCTCTTCGTCAGGACTAACTTGAAATAAAATAGATAAAAGCAATGAACGAAAATACATACAACTGTTAAAATTTTTTTGAAAATGGAAAAAAGAAAAAGGCAAGTTAAGTGATACAAGGCAGTCAAGGATATAAACAAAATAATATTATTCGCTGATGATTAGAGCTGTCAGAGTTTAGCTATACTATTTTGCAACGTTCGGGGAAAAAAATAACGTTGCACCTGACGCTTGACTAAAGCTTTTTATAGTTAATTGCTTGTTTCTTTATGTCATAACTCAATTGGCATAACTCAGTTGGCTCACTTTTTGGGTACAAAAAACTTGCCTCATTCTATAGATGAAATACGTGAAATGGTCAACTCTTGTGGAGATTGCTCCGGCATCATGCCACAATTCTAAAAATGTGAAGGGGCAAAACTGATAAAACTCCCCCAAGACTGAATATATTGATAACACATTAATAGATTTAAAGGACCTTTGCAAAGTAAATTGAACAACAAATATATTCTTACTAATGTTGACGAAGTTTCTAGGTGACCATTTGCTTACGCTGGCGCTGATAAGAGCCCTAAAATTATAAGTATATGTTTAACTAACTTATTTTTCTTTTTGGAATGTGTTCTTATATTCACACAGATCGTTGGTGGTCTTTCCAATCAAATGAATCGAAGTTATTGTTACTGTCTCATGACGTGGCCACCGGTCGTACGGCCAGCTACAATCTCAAGAAAATGGCCATAGTGTGAGGGATTTAACAGGACGATTTGAAAAATTATTTTTGGTATGAAAAGCAGAAATTTTCTGGTCGTTTGCTGGGAAAAAGTGCTGTGCGATGCCCTGCATGATATTCGGTCGTTCCTTTGCACAGCTATAAACACCACTCACGAGAGAATGTTTAAACAAAATAATTGATCTTTATATGAAAAAGCAACTCCTTCCTGGTTAAGGCCTGGTCCTGTATATCAAACGGCATGTTCGCAATAAACATGACCTTGGTCAATGAAGTAGAATTGCTAGAAGTAAATCAAATATGCTCATGTTTGTTATGGAAATGGTCGTAAAACAATTGTCTTCGTAAGAAATCTCGCTTCTGGCCACCAGAATTTTCCAGGAAATGAGACATCCAATAAAAAAATCAATCAAGCAAATCCGCAAGATAGAGAAAACTCTGATCGTCATCTTTTTGATAAAAATTTAATCAATAATAAAGATTCAAACAAATCATTAGATGATTTCATCAGCTCTCAAAATAATTCTACACAAGACAGTCTCGATTAATGTCTGTCGACTCGGACTAGGAAAAGGTTCATTGCAATTTTATCGCAGTAGTTTTATCGTGGTAATTTTATCGCGTCGATTTTATCGCAAGGAAATTTTATTGTAATGTATTTTGACTGCAGAGCATTTTTAGAATAGAAAAGAATGATAACAAGCAAATACGTATATCCAGCAAAGGTTTAATTCATTGGTGTATTAATTACTAATGACTTGTATGATGACCTTGATATAAACAGACACCTTCGTTATTTATACTGTGTTGGCATAGGTGGGCACGGTACTTTTACTCGGTACTTTTGAATAATCCAATTTAAGAGCTATAACTATTAACTTCTATGTTATACATTGAATTTCAATTGACATTCAAAAATAGTGTAATTCAAAAATAAAAAAAAATAAAAAAAATTTCAAAAATAGTTTTTTTATTACTATTAAATTGGATTATTCAAAAGTACCGAGTAAAAGTACCGCGTTACTTTACTCGGTACTTTTGAAAAATCCAATTAAAGAGCTATAACTATTAACTTCTCTGTCGTACATTGAATTTTAATTGACATTCAAAAATAGTGTAATTCAAAAATAAAAATAAAAAAAAAAATTTCAAAAATAGTTTTTTTATTACTATTACGTAAATTGGATTATTCAAAAGTACCGAGTAAAAGTACCGCGGTACTTTCGTGCCCACCTATGTGTGTTGGTAATACTTTACGTTCAAAATTTCATAATTGTTCAAGCCAAGTTAAAAACGTTCTTTTTCGTTCTTACTGCATATCTATGTATTCTGTTCATTTATTGTGTAAATATAAAATCAGCAGTTTAAATCGTGTTCGCATTGCGTACAACAACTCGTTCAAAATTTTACAAAACATACCTAGACAGGAATCTGCGAGAACTCGACAAATTCAATCTAATATTAAGATCTTTGATGCCCTAATTGGAAATTACTTATATTCGTTCTTAAAAAGATGCAACAATTCATCCAATGTATACATTTCTTGTTTAATGTCTTCTGATGCCCTGTATAAATCTATTTTCTGGGTCAATTATAACAATAAACTTTATCAAAACTAGATAATTTATCATTCTATCATAGATGTTTTTTTTCTTTTTTTTTTTATTATTTTGATTGGTTAATTTTTTTCTTTTCTCGTGGTGTTCTGCTTTTGTGTCTTGTGTTGTTATGCCTTGTCTTGTGTTGTTATGCTATGGACTTTGGTGTCTGATACAAACAATTAAATAAATAAATAAAAATTCAAGTATAAAATAATGTAAAACGCTTTGCCAAATTATATTCTAAAAACATTAGTAAGTTGTCTTATAGTCAAAACGATAAGTTATAAACAATTCCTCGCAAGTAGTCTAGAATACTCTATTTTCAAAATGATTCACTATTCTTTGTATTCTTATTGCGATGAATCACTGCGATAAAATTTTTTTCTGATGAAATTTCTGCGAGAAGATTACCGGATATTCTAGGAAAACTATGGACAGACTTGGTGTTGTTCCGTATATCTAATTGCGTGCATAAAGTTGCTGTTTTCTTTTAAAAGGGGAAAAATGATGTATAGATTAGCTTGTATTTTTTTATGCTTTTAATAATTAAACACGGCGTGCATACGGGCTCAAAGCATAAATCTGGCTTTAAAACCCTTTGACAGTCTAAGGGGTTTTCAAGACGTCTGAGTTAAATGCCCTGTGTATCACATGTGATGCACGGGACTGTCAAAGGGTTAAATTTACTTTTCTTTTTGTCCTTCGTTTGAATTCACTTAGATAAATTTGGCATCGGCTTGCTGTACTTTGAAACGTGTATCTTTATTTTCAGATTTGAGTTTTAAGTTTTATTAAAGTCTCATTTCAAACAAACGATTTGAATTTTTATATCAATACCTAATTTATATTTTGTAACCTATTATATGTATAACATAACATAACATATATTTATAATGCTCACCAATTGCATGCAGTTGTAGCGGTTATAGGTAGGTATAGTATATACTGCTATAACTACTACCACCATTCACTTATTAAATTGATCAAAAATCTAAGGAATTAATTCTTTTTCTGTCTCTTCAAGTAAGTTGAGCAGTTTCACTTTTATTTAATTTTATTATAGAATAATTCGTTCAGCGGTCAATCACGTCAACAGTTATTTTCTCCAAAAAAAAAACTAGCAAAAGCCAAAATCCAGAAACCAAAAGCAACGGAACTAGAGCAATGGTTATTTTCACTACTTTACTGACTTTTTTCCTCACCAGTTAAATTTAAAAAATCCAAAAAACGCTTCTTATTTTTTAGCACGTTTTTTCAGACAAGGCTGGATTGTGACGTAGCTTTGAGAGCTACACAGTTACCACAGACAGAGTAGAGTGACGAGAGCACTTCTCCTGGGCACACTTGCTGCATCTGTGTCGCATTTCCTATAAAGGCCCGTTTCCACTACGAGCGTGGAAAAAAGCATTCTTTGTTTGTTTTATTGATTTTTTTTGCGCTCGTTTCAATTTTAACCGCTCGCTTCAATCGAAGATCAATAAAAGAGACAAAGAATGCTCTTTTCCACGCTCGTAGTGGAAACGGGCCTTAACTATTGCTGAGACACTCAACACAGCACACCAATACCCCAACGCACTCCTGGCGAGTGTACAGCAGTGCCCAGTGACGATATATATCACAAACGGTAGTGATCGGCATTTGACAACTGTCAATAAAAGAAAAAAATTTAATATGGGTTTGCAAGATGTAACAAATACAGCAACACCGGGAAAAAAACAACCAGGTTGTGGTAGACACGTAAATGGTAACTGTGGGAAAATTGTTTCGAAATAAGCCAGAGAGCAAGAACTAACGGATACAGCTGGACCACACACACACCCTTAAGCAAGTCAAGTAAAACACTCAAGCCACTCGGAGTCCAAGCAGAAACCACGCTGGCAAGCTTATGGGTTACAATACCATTTCGAAAACCCTGCGACCAATTTCGTCCTAGTAACCGTTTATGGGTCAAACACTCGACCATTCTACTGATAATTCGGGCACACTAATAACTGGCTGTTTACAGTTTATACAATTTAAAGCAAAAATGATTAATGGTACTGAACGGAAACATTAACTCTTTCAATTTATGGTAGTCTTTAAAAAAACTGTTCCATGAGTAAATTAATTGTTTTAAAGTTTTGTGCAACTAGAATTATTAATGCAGAGTATTCATTAATAAGGTCTCCAAACTTAGGCTATATTTTTCCGCACGCGGTTTTTTAAAGATAGTATTCGTTAAATTGAGTTGAAAATCTTCGTTTGATCTTTACTTGACTTTCCAAGACAAAATTTCGGCCTATAGCTCGAAGCAAAACCTTTTTTCGGTGGGGGAGGAGTTAGTTAGCTTTTTGTTTAATTTAATTCATCAAAAAGTTTTTCACAAATCATTTTTCAACCTTTCAAAAATTATTTTGCTTTTTATAGGGTTTAGAAAAGCTAATAACTTTTATAAATGGCCATCTCTTTAAGTAAATTCGAAAATTCAAATCTAAAAAAATATTGTTTTTGACCAATAAAATAAGTTTAGGCTAAAAGAAAAGCAACAAAAACTTTTTTACCACAAGTAAAAGAACTATTATTGCTACGTTGCACGAACAGTTACGTACAGAAACTCGAAAAATAACCTGTAGAATTTAACAAAATCATTTGTGACATCATAACCTCAAACAAGTAGCCATTGTACGTTATGATTTTTGATAATCCATAGTTTATAGTTTATTTTGTAAAAATTGCAACGCAAAAGTTTTCCGCAAAACTTTTAAATAAAATTCCAAGTAAGCAAAACAACTCTTACTATGGGTAATTCTCAAAAATCACCAAGAAGAAATCAACTGAACGAAACCATTCCGAGGACGTTATCAAATTATCTGATTTTGCATCAAATGTCTGAAAGAGGCTATTTGAACCAGCTCTTACATCAGCCGCCACAAAATCGGCCAGATGTCCCGGATGACAAACTGCCTTGCTTCCCTCAAAATTCGCAAGAAAGAGAAACTTCTCGACGCTATGAACAATTCAATCCAACCTATATAAACCAAGACAGAGAAACAGGTGAACAAGTGTTTTTTTAGCGGGAGTGGTCCAAGTTCTTCGCTCTAGGTCTCTTACCGACGACTTATTAAAACTGCCTCAGCTTGGGAGCTGCAACTTGGTTTCAATTTGTCCGAATAAAAAAACCCAAAACTGTTTTTACATTGAACGTCAAGTGAAGACTAAGAAAGGTGTCAAAAGGCAGGTGAAGATCTTTTATTTTTAAATCTCACTTAACTTTTGACGACAAAACGGCATTTATATCGACCTAAAGATATTTGCCCGATTTTCCTAAGCGTTTGCACTAGCTGCTATAAATGGCGGGTTCTAATGATTCTGTCGATCAAGGTTACGTTAAAAATTGTTCAGTGTACAGCCGCCGAAAATCAGATCGTGAATCACGTGCGGATCGCGGGGTTGGTCAAAAGTAACCAACAGGAGGGAAAAATCCGAACCACTTTACAGTAGGCTACTTAGCTTAATTTGATTGCATCAGAACTGGGTTTAAATCTCAAATGGGGAATTCAAGATACTTTTAATCCTCAAGATAAAATCGGACAATATGTATGCAATGTGCGTAGACTAGAAGACCACAGAGTGAAGCACTAGGCTATTGTTATAGTAGCCTACAGTGATAACAATATTAAAAATTTGTAAAATTATTGTTGTTGTTTTGCTTTAGGCCAATGATTAAGCTCTCATGTAGGCCCTCAGAGATGTAAAACTAAAGAAAAAATTGCAAAAAGTGCTTTGGCCTACAGTCGTTATTTTCACATCGCTCTCTTTACTTAGTTTTGAAATAGTTGAATACTTTTAAAATGATTGAGCTAATCCTAGATCTAGGCGTAGAATGTCGAAAAGTGAAAATGCTGGTAATAATATGCAGGGGCACCGGAATTTTTTTCCCAGGGGGGGCAAATTTCAAAAAAAGGGCACTTTTTGTTAAAAAGGCACTCCAACAAAAGTCGTTTATAGCAACCATGTCGCAATCAAATTAGCGTATTCTCTAAAAAAAAAAGGTCTTCACTTGTAGTCGATCTCCAATTTTCCTATTTCGTCCCAAAATCATAGTGTTCTCTAAAAAAAAAGGTCTTCACTTCTAGTCGATCTCCAATTTTCCTGTTTTCGCCCCAAAATCATAGTGTTCTCTATAAAAAAAAAAAAAAAGAAGGTCTTCACTTGTAGTCGATCTCTGATTTTCCTATTTCGTCCCAAAATCAAAGGTCTTCATTCAAAATCGTTCTTTCACTCTAAACAAACATCTGCCTCATTCGCCTCACCCAAAATCCATCACTACCTAAAACTTACAATTTTCGGGACTTTCATTATTGTACCATGATTTACGGATGTCTTTAATTTTAAAAACATCTTGCATTTGATGGTGATCAAGATTATATAGGTTAAATGTAGAGCAGATCTAAAAATATTTTTGTAAGATAAATTTCAAAAGGCACAATCTGCCTCCCTGTGCCCCCGTGTTTTCACAATATTAAAAGGGCAATTGCCCCCCATGCCCCCCCAGTGGTTCCCAACCTTTTTCATATGGCGACACACTATTAAGCTATTTAAATTTTCGCGGCACACCCATTATATTGGTTAATAATAAAAAGGTCTTCACTGAAAATTTGACCATGAAATCATGGTGATCTCAAAAAAAAAGTTTCCACCTGAACTCACGCTCTTTCTTTCCCTTCGAATTTCACGTACAAAAACCGCAAAATTCGACGTCCCTAAATAGTTTTTTTCCGAAATTTTTCGCGATACACCTAAGACCTTTCACGGCACATTTAGTGTGTCGTGATACACCGGTTGGAACCACTGGTCTAAATATTGCAATTGTAAAATTATATTGCAGTTAGTCAATGGGCAGCGTGGCCGAGTAGAAAGCATCGCGTTGGTGGCGAACGCGATCTTAGTTTCTGTTTTAAATCAACTCTTATTCTCGTGTCCCGGTACCTTTTAAAGAAAACTGGAAAAATGTGATTATTATTTGGACTATAAAGCGGTTTCCGGAACTTTCCTTTGCTGGGCGTTTTAGCAAGCAGTTTTACAACAGCCACATCGCTATGACGACACTATAAACTGATTATGATTAAAGTTTTTACAAAATTTATCCATTTAGTCGATTGCAATTGCTGCTTCTGTTTAAAAGTACGAAATTAACAGGTCCGATCTCTTCGGACGAATCAGCGGAAGAAGGATGTACTTTCAAAGCTAGTCGGAAAAGTTGCCCTTCAAAAAAATCAACTCCTAAAAAAAGGAAAAATCTCATTCGTGTCCATCCCCGAAGAAAACGAAAAAAGCCATCTTACTTGAAAGAATACGTTTTGTTTTGATCATTCATTACATGAACAGCTCATCTTGAAAATTTTTTTATGCTATAAAACAATTAGGTCTCGTGGTCGTGTGGCTGTCGGCATCGTGGTCGAGTGGTTAAAGCACCGGACTGATAATCAGCATGGTCTCGGTTTAAAACCGACTTGCGCCATTCTGTTGTGTTCGTGGGAAAGACACTTTACGGTACTTTCCCCTGCTTGGTGGTCTTGACAAGCAGTTCTAAATTGCAGTCATATCTCTATTAAATTACTAACGGACAGCAATATTTTGGCATCTCCGGAAGCAGGTCGGGGTAATTGCATACCCGATGTATAGCGCCTCCGTCGCTTTCCTGCGAGTCAGGAGGATAAATATAGAGATAAAAATAAAAAATAAAAAAATAAAAGGTTTATTTTGAAAATGAAGAACCCAATTAATTTGGATGCTTAAAACCAGCAAAGGGGAGTAAATTTTTTTACAGTAGCATGTTAAAAATATTTTAACAGAAATCTATCACTCTACCGTTTTCAGCAACATTAAATTGAGGATTTTATTTAGCCTAACTGGTCGAATTGCGATACACAAATTGATTAATTAAATCAGTCAACTTTCAATAGGCCAAATATTTTATATAAAAATTAAAAATTCATAACGAAAAATCAATTTTGACCTGTAAAGGTCATCATCAGCTTTACAAATTCTGATTTTAGAAAGCTTTTAGATTCTATTTGAATAAGAAACTGCTAATAACCCTTATAGGTTGAAATTGGTTTTTCGTCAGTTAGTTTTAGTTTTAAACTTCTGTATTAAATATTTGGCCTACTGAAAGTTGACTGATTTTATTAATTAATTTATGTAGGCTATCCAAGTAGCATATTAAGGTTGAAGTAGAAAAATTGTTTTTATTAAAACGTTTAGAACCAATGCATATTACAGCTAAGTAGATTTTTAAAATTAAAAATTAAAAAAACTACCTGGTAGATCGACTGTAGATCGGGCTCTCCTCCTCTCACACTCAATTGCAGGTTCCTTTTACTAATCTACACTAGGTACACATAATGTCCTCGTCACTGTTGATTTTGCGAAAGCGTTTAATTCATTTTGGCATTCTGCTCTTCTTGACCTTCCGCTCTGTTTTTTTTTTGAATGGATAAAGGTTATCTCTCAGATCGCCGTTCGAAAGTCCGTATTTATAATTCTCATAGTCGTCTTTTCAGAGTTGTCCCTCAAGACCCAGTTCTTGGACCTGTGCCTAATTTTTCTCTTTTTATTAATAATCTTCTTGCCCTTTTTCCTTCAATCGTAACAGTTTCTTTCTATTTTGACAATTGTTTCATTGGGAGCGAGCAGAACATAGTTTGTTGAGGGCAGCCCGTCCAGGCTGCCCTTAACGAACTAGTGGAGTGGTTCTCTAAGTGCCGTTTATTTCTTAACCCCCTAAAATGTGGTCCTCTTTCATCAGCCTATACCCTAACAATTCCGTCTTAAACCTTTTTTTATCAATTCTCAACACTCCATTTCAATCAAATCTGACCTATTTCGGTGTAGCTTTTGACCAAGCCATTTTTTTCAAACATCACGTTCTATTTTTATGGAAAAAATTTCTCAACCAATTTCGTGCCTTTCTCTCTATTGCCTCAGTTTCCTGGGACCACTTTAAAGAATCTCTCTGTACCTTATGTAAAGCCTTTATTCACTCCATTCTTACCTATGTTTCCCCTGGTGATTTTCTTTCTCGTCTCGTTTTTTCTCGTTTTTGTTCGTCGTCATCACATCCGGGCAGAGAGTGCAGAGGTCCTTTTGCAAATTCGGCAGCGTGGTAGAGTGGTTAAAGCGCCGTGCTTGTAATCAACACGGTCTCAGTTCAAAACCCACTCGTGACATTCTGCTGTATCCTTGGGAAAGACACTTTACGGCACTCTCCCCTGCACTTCCCCATGCTTTTTTCCCATTGCTTCTTCTAGATTCCGTCTCACCGATTTATTTGGAAAATAATATCCTCCCTTTAAGACTGCAAATCAACTTCGAAATAGCCAAATTTATTCACTTTAACTTTCAAAATCGTTGGCCTCCCAATTTCAAATTCAACTTAACAACTTTTTTTAAATTGGTAAAAGATTCACATAACCGTAGAACCAGATCAACTCATTCATACCAATTAATGATCCCACTCTTTAAAAACAACAAAACGCAACGATTCATTAAATATACAGGCCCGTCAATCTGGAACAAAATCCCAATAGAAATTCGCCATCTAAACTTGCCTAAATTTCAAAAAGAATATAAAAAACGTCTATTTACCATAAATTAATCTATCTAATCAGACATACGGTCAACTTCGAGGCTGGATTGATGACTGTCAAGTATCCCGTATATTAATATTGAATTTTTATAAATTACATAATAGCGATCTGTAGTTGATTTTTTTAAATAATTCCATTCGATTTTTTTTGTTTTTTGGTTTGTTGTTTTGTTTTCCTTACTTATTTGTACAAGGTTGATTGCAGACATGAAGACCTCACGGTCCCTTCGCAACCATCCTGTCGCTTTATTTATTTGTAATTTCTTACTTCTTTACTATTATTTTCATTTACTTTTCTTGCTGTGTCACTTGGAGGCGTTTTGTCTTTTTTGTTTCCTAAGCGACAATAAATAAATCTGAAATCTGAAATCAGATGGTCTTGGCAAGCAGTTCTAAATTACAGTTATATCTTTATTGAATTACGAGCGGACAGCAATATCTTGGGATCTCCGAAACACAGGTCGGGGTAATTGCTTACTCTATGTATTAGCACCTCCGTCGCTTTCCTGCGAATCAGGAGGATAAATAGAGATAAAATAGAAATAAAATAAATTCATCACAAGTTGTCTATCATCTACTTTGATTCCTCTTCTACACCCAGAAGCACTTCTTCTCCGTGTCACCTCACCCATCAATTTGAATGCTTTAAGATTACCTGCTACCTTTCTCCTAGCCTCTCTTGCAATTCATAACCCTGGTACTCGTACCGTTGAGTCAGCAGGATAAATATGGAGAAAAAAAGGATTCATATTAACCGTAGTAAATGTTTCACTGCCGCCCCTTTCTTTTTTCCGGCCGAAAGCTGGGCTAATTATAGCGATGAGGCACAAACCATTTTTTATGATCTTGAAGGTGTATCTCTAATTTCCTGTCCTGTAATTATATCAAACCGCCGCATACTCACAATTTGTCTTAACAATTCTCTCACCATATTTAATTGCCCAATCCTTTTTTAAAATGTAATTTCTTTTTAACTTTTTATCCGACTCCAGGGTAATAAATCTTCAATGGATACCAGGTCACTCCTCTCTTCCAGGCAACAAGTTGGCGGATACTTTTGTTAAATTGGTGTCACTTATGATCTCTCCACTATACCACTCTCTCTCTTACTTCTTATGTCTTCTCATTGTCTATCATTCTACACCAATTGTACACGATCTGTATTTTTTAGAAATACAGATAATGTATTAGTATTTTTTAGAAATAAGATTGTAGTATGCAGTGGCGGCCCGTGGCTTTCATTAATGGTGGGGCCAGCAAAATAATTATTGAAATGTTAAAAAGTTCCATTCATAGACTACCTAAATTCAAAGGCGGGGTAAATAAATTTTTAACAAAAAATGCAATATTCAACACTAACATTTATTTGTATAAGTAGTCAGCTCTTCGGTCCTTTATCTGCGCGAAAATGTTGATGACTTTGTTGTTGTAATCTCTGATTTTGCTAATATACTCCTTGTGTATCGACAGGCAAGCGAGGCTGTTCAGTCTGTCTTGCAACATGGTGTTTCGAAGATACGTTTTTATTTGCTTCATTGTGCTGAAGCTTCTCTCTAAGTCAGCAGTTGAAATTGGTGTCTTAAGAACAATTTCAAGCAGTTTAGACACTTCAGAAAATGTTTCATCAAGTCCATTTTCATTTATGAATTTTAATAGCTCGCTAATATTGGAAATTCCACTAAAATTATCATTTGCATACAAAACGGACAATTCACACTTCAGTTTATCTTTATTAAGCATTGTGTAATTCGAAGCAATTTCTTTAACATAATTGTCGGGAAAAGAGTTTCTACGAGTATAAAGCTCAAATTCAGCTGGATTCACTATGGAAAATGAACAAAATTTATCCGAAGATCCGAAGTTTTCTTTAACTTCCTCTGTGATTGTATCACATGCTTCCGTTACACATGATTGCAATTGCAAATGAGAAACAGATGCATGAGTTGCAGCTCTTCTAGACCTCTTTGCTTGCTGCGATGTTATATATTCTGTTATTGCTTCTGATTGTTCACTGTTATTGAAATATTTGACCACATTTCCACGCAAGTGATTAACAGCTGTGACAAAAGACTTAAGAGCTTTTTCAGAAGTTATGCTGTTTGATTTTTTAGACTGTAAGATTCCAAAAAGTACACTAACATGTTTGAACAAATCATCAAAAAATTCTACAAAGAAAATAAATTCTTTATCTTCCAAAATTTTCGTGAATCCAATTGATTCACAAAAACTCTTCTGGTCCCAACCTTCTCCATTTTGAATGCTGGTAAAGCACTCTAAAATTTGCTCCCTGTTGCTACGCACTGCAGAGATTATTCTAGATATATAATTCCAGCGTGTCTCACATAATCTCGGTATCTGAGCAGAACAGAATTTCTTGAGCTGACTATTGCGCTTTGGTGAAACAGTGAAAAACACTCCAATTCCATTTAAACTTGAAAAAAACAGCTTAAGCCTTGTGTTGCAAGAAGCCATTTTCTTTACGATCAGATTCAGTTGGTGAGCGTAGCAGTGAACGTAATGAACGTGTGGGAAAAACTTTTTCATTTGAACCTGGACTGCATTTATGGAACCCTCATTACTGCCGCGCCATCATATGCCTGAGCAATAAGCGTGCTTTCCAAATTAAGCGAATCAAGATTTTACTTCAATGCCTGAGTAAGTCCATTAGCTGTTCTATCTTGAAGTTAACAAACTTAAGAAATCTTTTGACAGGTTCAAAGTCCTTCACATAGCGCACTATAATCACAAATTGAGATTTGCATGAAATGTCAGTTGTTTCATCTGCCTGCACAGACACGTAACTAGAATTTTTAATTTCCCTTGTTATTTCTTTAGTATATACTTTAAACATGCAAGACAAAAGATCATTTTGTATAAATTTCGATGTATTTTTTACCACATTATATTTTTCAAGATGATCACGAAATGCACCGTCCAAATCTGCCTTGTACGTTACAAGATCAAGAAAAACACCTCGGTTAGCAGACCCTTCCACTTCATCATGTCCTCTTAGCGGTAATTCATGAAAACCACAAAATTTTATGCAGTTAATGATCCTGTTCAAAGCGTGCCTATTTCTGTCAACTAATTCGTTATGTTTAATTATCCTTCGACGATAGCCAGCATCAATTGCAGATAATATATTGACTTTTCCAAACATTTGTAATGAAACGCAACTGTTCATATGAGCCTTACTGCATTCGTGCTTAGAAATTCGTTCTGACAAATGTTTTAAGTGGTTGTAACCTTTATTTGTCCATAAACTCTCACCTCCAAATAAGAGACAGCAAAAGCAAAATAAGGTCTTTCTTATATCGCAGGCCGTAAGCCTCAATTTTTTATCAAACCACGTCGATGAAAATGTCCTCAATTTCCTACCATCTTTCTGGAAGATATTGATGTCACGTGGCTGATATGTACCTAGTTTTTTAATTTCTAATTGTTCCTCATGTTTTAAGTATTTAAATGGATTTTTCAATTAATTATCAACCTTATTCATGGTGAGGGGTGTTGAATCACAAATATAAACCATGCAAAACGTAACGTCTAAGCTCAATAAGTACGAGAAAACAAACCACAATGTAGGAATCGCTAGTGAGCAATTTGACACCACTTACTGGAATAGCTTGTTTGAAGTTAAATTATTTTGATCTGGAAATACGAAAATCTCACAAAATATAAATAAACTAATCAAGTTATTCAAAAACGAAAATGAACATAACTGGCGCAGTGAAATCACTGCAATTGATTCTACTTGAGCTAATTCTTACTAATCAATTTGTTTCCTTATTCAAATAGAAAACCAAAATAAATACAAAAATTACAAAATTAAAGCAAATTAAACTGTACAATTACTCACGCTTAAGCCAAAAAAGGCAGGCGCAGGCGCAGCTAACGTCTGCTTATAAGTTACGATTGCTGTTTGGGCCAGACATCGCTGGCCCCAATTTTGTGCTATTGACTTGCATAGTAAAATCTTTACAAAGCGCGGCGCGTGAGCTGGTTGGCTT
The DNA here is from genome assembly GCA_963680785.1 of Diplosoma virens. Taxonomy (NCBI): domain Eukaryota; kingdom Metazoa; phylum Chordata; class Ascidiacea; order Aplousobranchia; family Didemnidae; genus Diplosoma; species Diplosoma virens. Next base: position 41,869,637 of record OY796888.1, on the reverse strand, counting down.
TAGATGTAAATGTATAGGAGTAAATGGGCCAGAATATGTGGGCCCCTCTGGATTGTTTTGAAGAGACTTCAGAAAATATTTGAAAATATTTCTCGTTGTTTTTCTGTTAACTGTTATCTTGGCATGCATGTAAACATTTTGATATTTAATATAGGATTTTTCTTTAGAAATTCACATATTATTAGTCAAATTTTTAGTGGGGCCTAGCCCCTGTGGCCCCTATGTACGAGCCGCCACTGATAGTATGTATGTATGTATACATTATCTGTATTTCTCCACACAATCTGTATTTTTTTTAACATTAAATCTCTATCATTTCAACCTTGTAGGAATTTTCTTTCCCTCGTTCGATTACGCTGCAGCAAACACACCCCTCTTCTTGCTACATACCTCCACAGGCTTGGTCGAGCAGAGACTTCTTTATGCAGCAAATGTGGTTCCGAACCACATGAAATCTTTTATACTAGACGGCCAGTTTTTGATTCCTACGCCTGGCGATTTTTGGCCACTCCCTCACTACCGTGAAACTCCGCCCTCGTGGTTGTGTCTCGATTATAAGGACTCCGCCCATTTATCCCCGGAAATCTGTTGGTAGTCCACCACCACCATTACATGATTTAATTCTTCGGTCACTTCGTGGAGAGTTTTCCCCAGTATTGCGACTCCAAGGAGTTAATCCGCGCCCTCACCCCAAGGAACAAATCAGGTTAAACCACCACCACCATTTAATTTCGAAGCCAGCATGTTTTTTAGCGCCCGTTTTAGCAATACACCTTAAAACCATGGACGCGTTTTTAAATGGAGGTCGGCAGCGTGGCTAGACCGCCATAATTGTGATTGACATTATCTCGCTTTAAAACCTACTCGCGCCATTCTGTTGTGTCCTAGGGTAAAACGCTTTAAGGCATTTTTCCCTGCTTTGAAGTGGTAGTTTTGGCAAGCAGTTCTAAATTTAGGTTTTATCTCCATTAAAACTAAAAAAACAAATTAACACATCGAGCCTTAAAAATCTGCTCTAAATCTACATTAAAAGATGAACTAGACAATATTCGCTCTATTCTTGTAAAAAATGGTTATCCAGAATTCCTTATTGAATCGAGAATTTCTAAAAAACTTTTACGTTTCCAACAAAGCACTAAAGAAGGCCCAAAAAAATGCCCTGTCTATTTAAAATTGCCTTGGATTGGCGAAAATTCCCTGAAATTTGAAAGGAAAATAAAATTATCTATTAATAATTGTTTTGGAGCGGTTCAACCACGAGTGATCTTTTCCACCAGACGAATTTTACCTGCTATACATAAAGACGTTCTTCCCACTTTTCAACAAAGTAACGTCGTATACGAATACGTGTGCCACTGCGATAGTCGGTACGTGGGTCGAACGTCTCAACGTTTGCAGGGCAGAATCCGCCAGCATGTACCGAGGTCAATTCGGAATAGGACCAGTCAAGAACGTAAACAACCAGAACGCCCAGGAAAACTAACGAACTCAATACCGCACTGTGATTCAGCGATTGGAAACCATCTATTACATAACCAAAAATGTGCATCTCACTATAAGGACAATCAATTTTTTATTCTCTCTAAAGCACGATCCGATTTCCACTTATCAGTCTTGGAATCAATTTTCATCACTTTTCGAAAACCTAATTTGTGTAGACAGAAAGAATTTGTTTACAAACACAAATTGTTAGTATAATTGTAAAAAATTGTCTTTTTAGTTCCAAATTTTAGCACAAAACTTGCATAATTTTGTTCCTTTCTTTTTTTTTGGCAAAAAATTTCTTACGCTGACGAAACGTGGTTTTATTTATTAAATACTTTTAATTATATAACTGCTACTAACCTTAATTTTTAGCCAATCAGGATCATTCTTAAAACTTTTGAAATACTACGTTCAGTTCTGCAATTCATTCTAGCGAAACCTCCTGAAGAGAGCTAGACGAAAATGTTCGAGTTTTCAAAACAGCCTTTTTTAAGGCTACTTATTTAACAAAAGAGCTTTAGATGAAGCATTTGGTGTTAAAAGCTATTTTAAAAAAACAAAATACAAATTTTAACCGAACAGCAATATCTTCGCATCTCCGGAAGCAGGTTAAGAAAATTGCTTGCTCTATGTATTAGCGCCTACGTCGCTTTTCTGCATAAAAAAATATAATTTTAGAAAATTCAAAAACCTGTTATCAAATTATGTTCAAGTAAAATAAAACTGAAAACAGCAAGTGGTTTCAAAAAATCATGTTCGGTTAAGTTAGGCACAAAAAACAATCAAGAAAAGCAAATGGCTACACTACATAATTTTAAACGTTTCTTTCCACAAACGTGTGACATCTTGCGGCGATAAAGTAGACAATAATTCTCGTCCGATCATATATTGTTTGTACGAAATCCAAGCTCCGGCGATTGCCTGAAATATCAACATCGACCGCACGCCTCCCCGGATGCTCGGATACAGTTTTTGTTTTACGTAATCTCGGAATTCTTTGCTTAAAGGAAGATTGGGATGGGGAATGGTTGCGGAGTTGAATCTAATTTTATATACAGGGCATTATTAGAACGATCACGAATTTACAGAGGTAAAATGAAATGTAATCAAATCAGTGATAATAATGAGTTTACTTGTACAACGTCATATAATTCAGTGGTGGGCAAACTTTTCAGAAAAGGGGAGACGTGTCATGAGTCACGTGCTTCTTTTTTACCAAACCGAGAACAAACTAGTTTTTTCAACCCGGTAAACATTTGGTCCCGCCAGGTCCAGCTTCCCTTAAAAAGAAAGGTTGTTCTTTGTTTACCGCATACCGGAAGTCACGTATACTTTTCGATTTTTTTTCGGTTGCAGTGAAATCTAATAGATTTAGACCCATTTCTGGAGGAGCATTTAAAACTTGGCGGAGCGGATGAAATTGCCTGGCCAGATTTTCCCACCACTGATATAAATGATAAAACAGGAAATAAAATAAAAGCAAACTTTGCGTTTACGAACACGTGTACTGAAGTACGCACTGAAATGATTTATCACTTTAAAAAAATATAAAAAATCTTTTGAACAAAACCATATTATTATAAGTAAGCAATATACAAATACCATTGCTCAACTATTTAAATAAATTTATCGTCCTTTTTTGAAACTCCGGTCAATCTAGCTAACACCAGTCGGGATAAATTCAGAACTAAAGTCATCAGGAGGCAGAGTAAGCACGCATCAATAATAATGGCAGCGTGGTCGAGTGGTTAAATCGCCGGGGTCGTGACCAACACGGTCTCGGTTAAAAAACCCACTCGCGCCATTCTGTTGTGTCCTTGGGAAAGACACTTTACAGCACATTCTCCTTCTTGGTGGTCAAGCAGTTCTAAATTACAGTCATATCTCTATTAAATTACAAGCGGATAGCAATATCTTGGTATCTCCGGAAGCAGGTAGGGGTAATTGTCTACCTATGTATTAGCGCCTCCATCGCTTTTCTGCGAGTCAGGAGGATAAATATAGGGATAAAATGAAAAAATAAAAATAATTTACGCGGTTCAAGGTTCAAGAACTTACGCGTCAATTAAACGTTTACATCTGGGATGTCCGACCTTTTAACCATAGCAGGCCAAGTTTTTGCAGGCAAGCTAACTGCGAGTCGCAACCGACGAAGAAACAAAGTGATAACCTTCCTTTTTTGTCTTGAACCAAACTCGTGATTCGAATCCCGTGAAAGTTGATTCGAAAAAATCACTTGTTTATCTTTCTAGGTCATGACTTTGATTTTAATGATTATACTATTATTCGATTTTACTTCTATGATAAACTAGAATTTGAACAAATGTAGTTAAAGACCAAAAAAAAGTCGTCACTCTGGTCTTACGTGCTTTTTTCTTGAGCTAGAAACCTCTTACTGGCGCGAAAATTAATTGTATTCCGAATTTTTTGCATTTCATTGGATTGCTCCAGAGGGACTGCAATAATTTTGAAGTGGATTGAGCACCTGAATAATTGTTCCTTCGCGGATAACTTGCGGCCCGTTGGTCGGGAAGCAGTGGTTTTAACTAACGTAGTTTTGACGGCAAACAACTGATAGTACATGACGTCAACAAGCGGAACATTACAAACAATTCTTAAAACTGCCCTTCATCTTTTATACAAGAGTCGTGCATACCTGGAATCATGCACGTGCATAATTTAGTACGTGACCAAAGCTTGTGAAGGGGGGGGGGCGTACAATTGTGACCAGTAAAACAGGATTTACTTTTTTGTTGAAGACTTGTTTCGGAATAGGGGCTTTCTGACAAGAAATTTCTCGAGTTTAAGAAAAGTAGCATTCTGATGTAAGAATTTTAAAGATTTTGCTTTTTGTACAGAAGCTAATTGTCTTTATGAGGCTATTAGCGGATCGGTTTAAAAAAAAATTATGAACCACGTTCTTAAATCAAAAAACAAAATCTATCGGTCTTTATCAATCAGAAAGGGCAATGTAAAATTTTCCGAACAGTAGGAAAACGACAATTTTAGGGTTGCATCTGTATTTGATTAGTAGTCATTTCGGACGGTAGTCCTTCCAAAAAGGCTCAAATATTCCAAGCAAAACGTTAGTTTTTTTCTCAAACAATTTGGTATTATCTATAATATTTACTATTTATTTGTGTATTGTATTGAACTTTTCATTTTGCTCTCGTTTAGCGTTAAACTTACTTAAGTGCTACCATCTGTTACAAATCAGATTGTACAACTTTGTTGTGACTGGTTACAATTAGCAAAAATTGAGATGTTTATTGTTTGCAAGTGTAAAGGTGATAACTTACTTTTCTGCGGTGAGCACTCCGAGGGAGAAGGATAGCAAACATGGAAATACGACAGCAGTGGCCATCTGTATTCCAGATGCTCTAATGATGGCGCAAGAAGAGCAATTTAGTTTTCCTAAAACATTGAAATAATATTGCAAATTACACTAAATTATTTTGTTAGACAATTTTTACCCATCACTGGGACACTCTAGAAAGTTCTTTATTTATGATAGCTTTGAATCTGTTATTTGGTAATATTATTGAATAAAGCTTTCATAAATAAATTATTTGAAAATTAACTTCAGTATACTTTGGTACAATAGCTATGCAAACAAACGCCCGCGGTTCAAAACCTACTCGCGCCATTTTATTGCGTTCTTGGAAAAGACATTTTACGGAACTTTACCCTACTTGGCGGTTTTGAAAAGCAGCTCAAATTTGAATCAACAAGAAATTTTGGTATATCTCTATGAAAAAAACTAAAGAAACAAAATAAAAAATTTCGATCGGTCAGCAATATCTTGGCGTCTCCGGAAACAGCTCGGGATAATTGCTTGCAGTTGCTCTATGCAGGCGCCTCCGTCGCTTTCCTGCAGTCTAAAGATATGGATAAATACAGCGATAAAATAAGGACAATTAATAACGTGAAAACACTGAAAAAATGTGTTTCCAGTTCAATCTTAATTGAAGCTAAATAGATGGTCATTTTTAGTAGTAACATGAGTACCATTAAGCCTCATATTATAGCACAAAGTGACCACAACCCAAACTGCGGGTCACATGTGGTTCGCTCTACAATTTCAGCGATTAGAGGCAGTAGCAATTTTTATAACAGAAATAGTGAACCAGTGACCCCAAGATTAGAAATTTTAAAGAAAATTTACCTTTCAACAAGTGCCTTTTTTTTAAGTCCCCGCTTGGTTTCGAGCTTTTTTAAACTTAAATGTGTGGGAACAACAGAAGACCCTGGAATCTTCGGGAGTTTTCTTCACTATATTTTAGTCAATGAACCACTTAATTTGGACAATTTCAAAACGACTCCGCCTCGCAGGTTCTAACAATTTTGCAAAGTGGACTGCAGGAATGAAAAACTTTGATCACACTGTTATAACGGTGCAGTCGAGTCTCTTATTATTAATGTCATCAAAAAAGCCAGACACAAAACGTGAAAAATTCTGGTTATTTTTTTAAGTGCTTGAGCTAATAAAGATAGTTCGACACGTCTATCATTCAACTGATCAGTAACAAAGTAGCAGTGGAAGGCTTTCTGCATTTTAAGTTGAGAAGACGAAGTTTTAAGGTTGGCAGTGTTGCCAATCTTAAAATGATAATGCACGTGATGGATAATGCACGTGATGGATGATACAATTGCGGTTTAAAACCTATTCTCATTATTTTGTTTTGTCTTTGGTAAAAAAAACTTAACGGATTTTTCCTCTGCTTGGTGGTCTTAGCAAGCAACTCTAAATTTCAATCTTATCAAAAAACAATATAAACGGGACAGCAATGTCTTGGCATCTGCGGAAGCAAGTCGGATAAATCGCTCGGGGGTAGCCTAAGTATAATGTGTCACACTTCATTCATAATTTTAATCGTAACGATGTAGTTTAACCCCCTTTAAAAGCAATTCGTAGTTTTATTATAAGAGAATAAATGCGGCTCTTTGAGCGCTGTTTGCGAAATACGTCCAATTTGTTCTATTGCTCGATACATGTATCTTTTTTTCTTTTTCGCTCGACAGTATGACGTAATATGTTTTGTTCAAGCTTTGCTATCTCGACCGTAGTAGAATATTCGCGTAACGATCTCTCCAGGGAGTCCTGGCTGAATCTAGAATTTACGAGAAAGTTTACGTCACGTGATCTTGGTTTCTATATAAAGCCGATGCGTAGCGAATTGTTATGATGAGATGTGATTTGAAGACCACTCGAGTAGAAGTAATTGGTTGGGTGCGGAAGGCCCGTAAGTTTGTATTGGTCGTCGAGTGTTGAATTTATTTTGCGCCAGAGGTTGGCAGTTGTATTCTACAGAGGTAGAATTATTTGTGTTGATTGAGTCAAGTTAGTGTATAGTGTTGATTTCGCTTTGCAGTTTGGCAAAGCGTGAAATAGAAGTTTGGTCGGACGTGACTTTTGTAATACATTCGTTCTTATTAGAGACAGTGGTCTCTGTTTGTTGTGAAGAAGAGTCTTCAACGAAATAAATCCGAGCTTTCGTTAAACCAACTGTATAAATCGTTAGGCTCATAGCAAGGCTACTTCTTGATCCGGAATAAAATAAAATTTAGACACAGCTTTGTTTCAGCGCAGGTATTCGGGTTACCTAGCTCAACTGGTCCTTTGGGATTCCCGAACAAAGTTTGTGACATAATGCCTTCGACGTTTTCTTGCGGATCAGAAGGACAGAGATAGAATATAAAATATAACAATATTTGCTGTGGCCACATGGTATTAATTTCCAAGTAAACACCAACATTTGCACTTACTGCAAATAACCGGTTCAACCAATGATGGATAGTTAATTACGAAAAGCGTGAAACCTTTTCTTTAATAAATGCAACGAATCTCTCGCTTTGCTGTTGAAAAAAGATTCAATTCAGATCGGAAAAAAAGGAAAACCAGCATTAAGTTAAATTTTTAGGATTTTTTTTGAAAACTAGAAAAACCGCCTCAAGTCAAAAACTTTTTTGAAAAAGAGCTTTTTAATTAATGAAAGCTTTTAATTTAAAAAACATCTTGTTTATAAAATCAGTTAGTAATCTTTGATAGATATAATCAGTTGTAAGTAATATTAATTTGCTATTTTTACATAATAGTATTTATTACCTTTAACAAAAAAATTGCAGTAACCATAAGAAAATCAAAACCACAATTACTTGGTTTTTAATTTTAGTATTTTATAACATTATCCCAGTGTTTCTCAAACCTTGGGTCGTCAAGACTATGCGGATGGGTCGCGAAGGCTTGTAAATTACCGCACGTAAAAGAAAAAGATCTGCGTGCGCAAGATTTGAGAAGTGAAGAATCTTTTTGAGACATCATTACAAATTTAAGAGGAAAATGAAGAAATCAGATTCAAGATGAGGACCTTTTTTTTCTTTTTTAGAGAATAGTAGATTTTTGAGCTGAAAATCAAGAAATCAGAAGTATATTTAAAGGTGAAGCCCCCCCTTTTTTTTTAGAGAACACTAGATTTTTGAGCTGAAAATAAAAAAGTATATTCAAGGTGAAAACCTTTTTTTTTTTAGGGATCCTACGTTTTCACTAGGGTCACTCAAATTTATTTGGGTCGCAGTCATCTTTGCAAATCGTTGTTTTTAGCGATTTTGGGTCACAAAAAAAAAGGCTTGAGAAACACTGCATTATCCTATTCCACGTATCGTAAATTGATCCATATCAAAAGATCACCTTCAAGTATCGGCCACTGGACAAACTGATGATAACACAGGTTGTTTAACAAACAGCTGAGAAAGCCAACAATAGCGGTTGAGTATATAAATCCTTCGTACACCATGAGCGACTTTCGCACAGTGGTGTTGATAATTAAGGACGAAAAGAGGCAAACCCCGGCTACGCCCTTCACCGAGTGGTCGAAATACAGCCTGCATTCAATATATTTCAAGTCAAAAGAAGTCAGCAGAGAACTGAAAATGAGCTAATCTATTGTCTATTACGTCAAAATAGCAAGTTCTTATTTATATCATAGTTTTTACATGATGAAATAATTCAAAAGGTAAGTTAATGGTGTAAGTATGTTTCTTTTTGAAAGTTTGTATAGTAAGCGTAGTATACTGAAGAAAATAATTAATGTTGAGCTAAAATTTAATGGTGATGTTGAAAAGTTTGGATAATCAGAGTTAGAAGTTGTTCGTCGTCGTCGTTTGAAAGGGCATCCACTCCAGGTCAGACACAAACAGGACTGGGGCCGAGGGTTTATCCTTTTGCTACCCCAGGCTGCTGTACTGCCCGGATTACATGCCGGCAGTGATGTTGTTAAGCCAACATTCAGTTTTGTCAATCAAAACCGTCAGATCTCGTGCTCCATGTGGTGCCCGATGTATGGGACACACTGTTAGAATGTTGTCTGCGGTTTGTTCAGAGGCGCCACACTAGCATTTCGGTGAAGGAGCGAGATCCCATTTGTGCATGGACGAATGGAATCGCCCAATACCAGTCCGCAGGCGGTAGAGCTTAACCCAAGCTGTGTTAATAGCATTCTTCAAACCATAAAAACGATGGTTTAAAAAACCATAAGAACAGAAGAAAGCAATATAGATGGAATTATTTCCTACCGGTCCTTCCAATCCCTTTGTGATAACCTAGACATGATTATATCATAAGTTGTACTTGGAAGTTGAAATGGTTGCTGAGGCTCGTCATTTTTCACCTTCTGTTTGCTGTTAGAACGTCCCATTATGATTTAAATCAAAGGCATCATAATCAACGACACATACAAGCAAAATAAATCAAACCTGAAAAGAGAAACAGTAAGCGCATACGTCACAATTGCTCACAACAGTAACAATCATTTTCAACTGCAAAAAAAATTTAAAAGCATAAAAATCTGGTTACGATCTGCAATTGCTGAAAAGGAGGAAATGCAAAGAATCACGTACATGGTATTGTAACTAGAAAATTGCCGCTTCTCAATTCAGGCCAGATCTCATTTGTCTTTAGAAAGAATTTACAAGTTGCATTGTTATCTCAAAAACACCAACAATACGAGAAGAGCATGAAATGGAGTGTCAAGGACAAAGTTAACAAATTAAATGCAACAAAGTTGCTATGGGAAAATTAGTGATCAAGCTTTTTTAAGTTTTGATCAAGTGTTTTTTAATTAAAATAAAACTATAACATTAATGCAAGGCAGTTTGAGATTTTTAAAAATCGAACAAAATCCAACTTTTTTCTGATACAATTTGAAATAAACAACTAAAGTCAACGATTTGCAGGACAAAAGAATAAATCGATTAACGTCTTTTGTGCGATTCATAACGAAAACGAGAATGCTTGAAGTCTTTGCTTCTTTGTTCATGCGGCCAATTTTTACTCCCTTTATTCAAAATAATAGGTCGTTTAAAGGGTCTATCTCTACAGCCAAAGCGGAGTTGGCCAGATTCCTTCTTTCCCCCAAATCCACCTCCAAGACGACGGGGTTTCCAACCCTTCATAGTACGTTCCAACTCATAATCAACTAAAATGCAATTTCCATCAATATTTAATTTATTTGCTTCACCATAAGCTTGATGAACGCTTTTGGATTCCTTAAACTCAACAAAAGCATATCCACGCGAAAACCCCGTAACAACATCACGAACTAGAGAAACTTTTACAACTTCTCCAAATGTTGAAAATATTTGCTTTATGGCTCCCTCAGACGTATGGCGATTCAAACGAGCAACGAAAATAGTTTTGTGGGGATTTCCAGTCACACGTTTATTAGGCCGATATTGAGAATGGATGGCTCTTTCTATGGCCTTATCATGAACTTGTGTGTCTGTTCCATCAATGCTACCACATTTTAAAGGATCATATTCTTCTGCAAGAGGTGACCACTTTTTCATGGCTACCACAATAGGGATTAAAAAACAATTCGTAATTTTAAAAACATGAAAATTGTGATGAGACCTACATATACATTCAATCTATCTTTAAAGTAAGCAAAAAATTACAGAATTATATTTGAAATATACTTGTCATTATTAGTGAATTGCTAAAGAAAATACAAGGGTTACACCGATATGCAAATTGGCCAATAACAGATAACTATTACATGGACCAATCCATATTAGCCAATACCAATATACGGGAGCCAACATAGTTTTAATGAAAAATAAAAATTTACTTTTAAAACAGAGCTTTTTTTCTAAGTTAATCACAAGAGTAAAAATTTTTATGTCACTACAAGAATAAAAATTTCTAAGTCAATTTTTTCTTTAAATATAATTTTTACCTAGACTCTGAGACTTGGTGCGATCTCCAATATCCAGTAAATATTGTTATGACCCAAACCAGCTAAAAATGGCTGCATTTCTCTTTTTTTCATTTATTCATAAAGGTGAAAGTAAAAACAAAATAATGGTACTGAAATATTATCAGAGGTGATATAAATTGTATTAAGTACTTACAATAAGATTAGCCGATGTATCAGGAAAATATGGCATAAGTGGCTGATACCTTGTTGATATTATGGGTGCAACCCTTAAAACTACTAAGCAATAGAAAGCAGCACACCATTTGAAGTATTACAATAGCAATTAATTCTTAAAGCTTTTTAATAGACAAACAAAAAGAGTTAAGTAAATTATCATGTACTTGCCACCATGCAAGCAAGTTTCAATAGAGTAGTGACAATTTTAATCAATATGTTTTTTGTACTTAGTAAAAAAGTATACCAATCAGGAATTTTTTCAACTTACTTAACTCTGGCCAGCAATGTTGTTTCACAGTTACTGGTTTTCTTTCCATTAGTGAAAGTTGAAACTGATTTAATCTAAATTATATTCCAGTTGGTAGAATAAATATTGATTTAGATCAAAACACTTTTAATTCACCAATCAGAATCATCTAACTGTACCAAGAAATAATTTTTGGAGTGTGTAAAAGAGTGAAGAAACAGTTATATTTTTTGAATAAGATTGTGTTTTCTCATTAAGTTATTTGTATTTTTGTAATAATTACATTTGAGAAAAATATGGTGTTAAAATTCACATTAAAATCAGTGTAGTAAAAAACGAGATGTGTTGTTTAGTGAGAAATGTTAAAATTACAAGTCAACAAGAAGTTGAGGAATGGGAAAAAGAGGCAGGACTGTTTTTTGGGATTACAAAATCCACCAATTGATATGTTATGAAGAATTATAACTTTTAATCAGGGTTACCATCAGAACTGACCAAAAAATAAACACCACCATTTTCTAAGTGCAGGGGAATCAAAACACATTTGTAGTTATTTTGAAATTGTTTTTATCATGGCAATGTCAAGTAACGACCACAAAAATGTCTTTACTTGATGCTCAACCAATATAAAATGAAATTTCCTGCGAACATTTTTTTGTTTTGACCTTGATGTTACCAGAGTTTTCTGAAAATTCATTAAAAAACTAAAAGTTTATAAACAATATTGATGAAAACTAAACACTTAACTCCAAAATAAGCACATTTCTTAGAAACAAGCACATTTAAATTCTCTAAAACAATGATCACAAAAGCACAAATCTTAGAAATAAGCATGAAATGGTAACCCTGCCTAAAATAAAGAAGAGTTGTTTTCATTTTTATCATTTTTATTGTAGTTTATGATCAATTTCGTCAAATCTTTATTAATATAGTACTTCATTGACAAAATTAGAGAAAATTATTTGGAGTTCAATTTGGTGATATTGAATAATGTTTTTTATAAAGCTCAAAACACATTCTTGGAATTACAATTCAGACATTAAAACAGAATCTACATCAGGGGTTCTTAAACTTTTTGAGACATAACCCTCTATCATCATACAAATAAAACTTGCACTCCCTCCTTGATGATACCACCAAAACTCAAGCCTTATTATTAAAAAATCTAATAGCAGTGAGCAGAACAACAATTTGTGAAACAGAATAACATTAACTAAATTTTTTTAAAAAAGAGGGGTGTAACCATTTTTCAGAAATCAACAGCTTAATTTCTAGCAGATAGCATTTTATATCGGCTTCACAGGCAAGTTTTTTCCTTTACACCTAAGAAGAAAAGTAGATGAAAATGGAAGAAGCGTAGGTATAGCTGCAGCACCTACACTCTAGTAAATGCAGTAATAGTTGCAGTACCTACACTCTTGTTGGTCAGCAGAGTGGTCAAGGCACTGTGCTCATGATCAAAATGGTCTCAGTTGAAAACCCACTTGCGCCATTCTATTGTGTCCTTGGGAAAAACACTTTACAGCACTTTCCCCTGCTTGGTTGCCTTAATAAGCAGTTCTAAATTACAGTCATATCTCTATTAAATTACAAGCAAACAGCAAGATCTTGCATCTCCAGAAGCAGGTCGGGGTAATTGCCTGCCCTATGTATTAGCCTCTGTCGTGAGTCAGGAGGATAAACATAGAGATAAAAAAGAATAATATTAAAAAAATAAAAAAATAGCCTTACAAAAAGAGGGAGCTGGTCCAAGAAAAAAAGAGTCACTTTTTAATGTGTCAACTTTAAGTGGGCCATCATCATGGTGCTACTATGAAGAAATAGAGTAATATTGTGCTAGGAGAGAGGACTTTTTCACGTTTTCTAAGGGGGAAGTGCAGTTGATCTGTTTGCTCCATACTAATGCCATTATTGTGTATATGTGCACATATTTTACCCAGAAATCAGTCAGTGACATAGCTTCAAAATTGTTTTTGTAGTGGAGTTACAATTTATTTCTGAAAATTCCTTTTGCAAATACTCAGAAATAGTAGCCTTATTCAGATAAAAAGGATCACTTTTCTTCTTCAATTCAAAAGTATCCACAAGGTATGCCAACATCAGATGAAACTATTTTGATTTGATTGACAGAAGATCTAGTTTCCCATGAGCTTTAAAAAACAGCATAAGTTTATTTTCCATTTCATACACGTATGCTAACATGTCAACTTTTGTAACCACCACACAAATGCATGAAAAATTAGAAAGTAATGATTGGAATTAATATTCTTGCAAAGCTTGGCAAACAGTTTTGTACTGACAATACTTGCTTTAATGTAGTTGACATGTGAGCAATTTCAAATGATGCTTCTGCTATTTCTGCAAGCAAAGATTAGTAAAAGAACTCACTACTTGCAATTTTTATTTTTTCAGACTTGCTATGACCAGGTGCAGTGGTGTGTGGTGACCTCTGAGACTGGTCATGCAATCAGGTATTTTATGGGTAGTCAATGAGTAAGACATGCAATTTACTGGTAGGAAAAAAATTTTGTGTGAGATTCTAATTTTTAGTCCTAATATCATGGTATTCAAAACCAATTTTCATTTTAGATTCAAGGTGATCTCTAAAAAAAAAAAGGTTATCACTTGAAATTGTTTCCAAGTAATACACTTTTTGTCCTAAAAATGCAGTAATCTCTTAAAAAAGGTTATCACTTGAAATTGTTCCAAAGTAATGCACTTTTTGTCATAAAAATACAGTGATCTCTAAAAAAAAAAAAGTCTACATCTCAAATGAGCTTCAGATTTCATCCCGAACAAGTAATATTTTTCATTGAATTTAACAATATCTACCTCATCACGCAAAAGTTGGTAATGCAATCCCTAAAAATTTGGTCATGCAATGCATGACTTGCATGCCCTAACTGCATGCCACTGCCAGGGTGTTAGTCTAAAGATGATTTTGCAAACAACTTGGTCATATTGTGTGATAGCTGAGATTTTTACAGCATATCACGCATTGTGGTACCACTTGACCATTTACCATGAAATCTATACAACCATACTTTAAATTTCAGCTTTTCAAAGTTTTAATGTAAGTGACACACTTTTAAACCACAAGTAAATTTGTGATGCATTTTAATTTAATTTTAATCAAAAACCTTTTAACAACAGAATCTCAAGTTACAATTTGAATGCTATATTAATGCTCAAAAAAAACCTTAAAAATAATATGGACAAAATTTTTTATGATATTGTTTCTTGCAAAAGTTATATTCTTGGTCAAAAACCACTATAATATATTTTTTGAACTGTAAATAGCTACTAGCTAGTGTCAAATATTGTTTTAAGTCCAGTTGGCAACACAGATTTTGGAAAGCACTGCTTTAAATAATAACTTTCATGCCTTCTCTTTTTCCATTTATTTTATGTCAACACAATTATCTATTCAGTTTGCAGCTATTTGCTTGCACCCCCTTATAAATCTTCTATGACCCAAAAGGGGGGCACACCACCCAGTTTAAGAACCCCTGATCTACACATCTTTTAAAAATGTGGCTTAGTGCAGCAGTTTTGTTTAATCTTAAAATAGTTGTATGTCATTTTACAGTTGAGCAGCAATAAGGCTTTTGCAAGGTTACTATTACTGATTAATAAAAGATAACATAAATTATGTTTCAAGTAAACAAAGAAAAAACTTTACTAATTTTTGTTTGGGGGTATTAAATGAAAGTTTTCTTATAATAAGACATTAGTAAAAATATTTATACGTTTTCATTATCTATGCATTAACACACTCCTTGACTATATATTTTACCAATAACTTTTTTTTGTGCCAAATTTTCAATATCAAAGTTGGTATAACAACATAGAATATTTTATTTTTTATTTATTTATTTTCATTTTTACCCACAATCAACTTGAAATTAATCACAGTGCATGTAGAAATGAAAATTATGAATAAGGAAGCAGTGACTAAACGAAGTATGTTATTACATGCACAATGTATATAATTATAAATGATGAATTCCTAACTTAAAAATCAATTTGGATTGGATCATGCTTTACATGATGTAAAAATTTTAAAAAATCTTTGCTATTCATGCCAATACTTGCTGAATTAACCATTGGATGACAATATACATATTCTTCTGGATTAGATGCTAAACAAGAATCTAAAATAACTGTGACCTCACAGTCTAAATCATTAAATACAGCCAAAGGAGTCACACAACCTTGTTTAACTCCAAGTTTTTCAAATAAAATGTCTTCATTAGCAAAACGAAAACCACCTGAAGCACCAACTTTTTTAGCAATGTCATTTAATTTAATTTGACGATCATGTTTAGCCACAATTAACCAGAGACGTTTTTTCTTTTTGTCTTTGACAAACAAATTTTTACAAACAACTCCATTTACATTTGACAAATGTTCCATCATTGCTTCAACTGTAAAAACTTCTTTATGTATAACCAACTCTGCCTTAATGTCCAACTCCTCAAGAATACATTTTAATTTATCCCATTCTTCAGAGTGAATCAAACTTTCATTTAAATTCATGTCCAAGATATTCAAGCAAAATAATTAACAAATTTTTAAATATAAATACTAAACAAAGATATTTATTAATACAAATTAATAATTTACAAACAATATCTTGGGGATATAAACATTTTGTCCATTGCAAGCCAAATTTTCGCCTACAAATCTATTAGGAGCCAAAATTTGTACAGTATAGTCAAACTGGCCAATGCGCAGCAAAAACGCGGAAAAAATTAACTTTTGATTAAATAGCTTGCTTTTTGAATGCAATGAAGCCGTGAATTTAACTTATTTTATTTAACAATTTATTGACGTGTTTAAAAAAAATATTTTTTTCAAAATTTAACTTCCGTTTCCGGAGCTGGCACGGCTTTTTACGAGATACGGGTAATGCGCAGGCGATCGCAATTATTGCGCATTTTTTGTTCTTTAAAAGTTAGACAATCATAACTTAGGTGGAATGATTTAAAAATTTTTAAACATGGAAAGGACTACCTGAGGGGGGGTTAAAGGGCCAAAGTCCACCAGTTAAGCAAAATAAAAATAGCTTAAAAATTTTTTTTTTTGCGATTTAAAAATTTGTCTCAATTTTTCTTGCTGACCTCTCCTTTCACATGTTGTTTCTGTTTCATCAACGCATTATACAACTGAAGGGAATAATTAAGTGCACTGATCACGGGACAGAATTCTCCGTTCCTGGTAATGAAACTACATCTCTAAACAACCTATTGCATAGTTCATTATTTTTAAATCTATTCGATTATTTATACGAGCAAAGAGCCTAACCTGCTTTTTCCTGGTATAATTAGATTCAGATACGGTTAAGGCAGGCATAGAAATAGTTAGGCTACGCATGGAACCACATAATGAATAAAAGATTTTTTTGTGATTATAAAAAAAAGAAAAAAAAAGTTATTGGAATTCTAATAAGGATTTGTTGTTTTAGAGAAGTGTTCGATCAGAGAAGAATAACGCTATATTAGTTTTGAAGAACAAATTCAAATCGACAATGAAGATTAGAGCACACTCAGATTATTATAGATTACGTTGATTTAGCCTCTTGTTATTCGTAGTGATCTGCTTTTTACAGGTATCAATTTATTTCAGAATTTAGTGTGTTTTATGTTGTCTCGTTGCGCGTCATTAAGTAAGCAGTAATTCACGAAAGCTAATGCAATTAAATAAATTTTGATCAACTTCAGTGCATTCTTTTTTTTTGGTTCATTTTTGAAGAATTTTCATGCCAGTTGTTGTATAGGCCTATTGCTCAAAAATTTTCTTCTTGTCCACTGTTGATTTTCCCGATATGCTTCCGGTGATGCCAAGATATAGCTGTCCGGTTAAATTTTATTATTTGGATTTTTGTTTATTCATTCATTTCGATATAAAGACTGTAATATGCTAACTAAGAATTCCAAGCAGAGAAAAGTGTCATAAAATTTCTTTTCCAAGGATACAACAATTTGACCCAAGTAACTTTCCAAGGATACAACAATTGACTCAACAATTTGACCCAAGTAACCACGCTCGTAGTGGAAACGGCCCTTTAAACCTCAACCATGTTGATGCGGCGCCATCAAAATGGCGCTCTTAACCACTCGACCAGGCTATATAAACTTTTTAATTCTTGAAAAAATAATTGTCATATGTAAGGATAGGCTACTTAACCTTTTTGAACGTACAAAGGTTTTTTCTTAAAATGGCTTTGACCTTTTTCTCAATTTTTTTGTTATTAATTAAACAAGCAAAACATGTTATTGAAATTTTGTTTTCGTATCTAAAAACATCTAATGCTTTAAATAGAAATACTTTAAATATAATTTCAGAAAAAAAAATCATCAAACCCTAAAGAAATTTTTGCTCTTCCCTTGCCCTTGATCATAAACATCAAAAACATTGCACTAAGTTTACTGTTTCTGACAAAAGATGCGAGTTGGAAGCACGTTGATGTTATTATGCACGGTCGGGTTTAATTCGAAAAAAAAACAAAAAAAAACGATTGAAGTGAAAGTTAGTTTTAGGTAAAAACAGAGTTAGTTTTAGAAAGAAACTAGTTGATTGAAAAAAAACTAAGCTCTTCTTAAGCTTCTTAACAAATTAAAAAAAAATTTTTTTAATTTTGGGCCCATGAGTTCAATTTGCGCGGGTTTTTTCTTTTTCTTATCTCTTAGAGCAACAAGTTTTGTTTCTTTTTTACTCTCACTCCAATTGTTTTTTCTTTAAATTACACTTGACCATTATGCGCATTGGACAAAATATAATGAAAAAAATATGGGTAAAGAGCATCTTTTTATAAAAGAGAGAACTTTTTTTCGCTGTTTTTTGTTCAGATATGTTCTTGACCATTAGTAGACCGGCTAAAAACTATAGATCACATTAAGCGTTCAGTATATTTCACAATGTAAGTAAAGTTAGCAGGTTGAAGGGCAAAGTTAAAAATTAAAAAAATGAAGCGGTTTGAAGAACGTGTAGTTTAATGTCAAAAAACACTTGGATTCGCTTGATTTTGATATTGACACTTTTAAAAGATGTAAGATAAATCCTGGAGTAATTTTTTTTTTTTTTCTTTTTTTTGTTTATTAAAAAGCTTCTGCGCATTAGGCGGTAAAAAATGGGTAGCTGCGCATTGCCCAGTTTGACTATATGCAAGAACTTTTTTTTTATCTTCACTTTGAATGCAACAAAAAATTTAAATTTAAGATTTCTGGTAACTAAAATTTAGACCGCAATCATAATTGAAGATTAAAAAAAAATTAACAAAAGGCCATCACTTTGATTATAAAGCAGTTACTGCCAACAACTGCCACCCAATCCACGTAGAGTTTTTTTGGTCTCTGAATTTTTTTTTTTAATTTTAGATAGCAGGGGGTGTACATTCAAATTTTTTTCAGAAGCAAAATGGAAACAAAAAAAAGTCTTCAAATCAGCTTCTGCTATTTTTAGAACAAGCCAACAGGCAACTAATGTGGTCCTTGTGGGCAACCTGGTGGGCCCTGGTATATTTTGATATTATCTAATAGCAATCACATATCTATATTATATGAAATACATTCATATCAAGTAAAAGCCTGACAGCTAACATTTTTGTTAATATGCAAGAGCATATTTTTATGGTAATAAAAATTAACTTAGTCTTGGATTAAAGTCATGATAACAGGAATTGACTTAGATAGCAATGAAGTCAGGTGTTAAAGCGTGACACAATTAGTGACAAACATGATTGACACTGTCACTATTGTAGTCTTGAAAGATTGTTTATTGAAAGCCTTGAAACAACCTGTTCTTGGGTGGTCTTGAAAAAACTGCTAGTCCACATGAGTAGCCAACAGAGGCTGCTTATGAATATCCTTAAAAAAGGTTGTTTTGGGTAGCCTTAAGAAAGACTGTTTAAGAATAGCATGGGAAAACGACTGCTTTTGACCTGGGCACCACTTAGTATTGCAATTGATACTAGTTCTAAAATAAAGATTGGCATAGGATTTCTGCTTGTATGCATGGGTTGAATCATCATGGTACAAAATCCAGCAAAAATCACATCACCCATTATACCCTCATTCCAAACTCTTTGATACCTTTCTTCAATTGCTTAGATATCTTGATAAAATCTTTCACCCTGCTCATCACTAACTGCTCAAGATTTTCAGGAAAAAACTCAAAATGTGAATCAAGAAAATGCATTTTCAAAGACATGCGACACTCAATCTCTTTCTATGCCACAAGCAACTCTGCAACACCTCCTTGATATAAAGGTGACTTGAAAATTCCGGAAAATTCGAGCAAATCTATTTAAATAGATGCCAAACCCATAGTTACATTTTAAAGTTTTTTCAAACTCTAGGTCTACAAAAACTTCCTGAATTTGTGGAGCAACAAAGTTTCCTTTTTTCAACTTGGCTTGGCTTAGTTTGGGAAACTTTTTGCAGAGAAATTCAAAGCAATTCAAATGGTGTTTGGTTATAGCTTTCACAAAGTTCTTTATTAATCCTAGTTTGATATGCAACGGTGGCATTAAAACTTTATCAGGATTTACTATAGTATTGTGTTGAATATTTTTCATTCAAGGTATATGAATTCCTTGTCAGCCATTCTTTTGTTTCATAGTGCTGTTCAGTGGCACAACTGTCCCAACAAACATAAAAAACAAGTATTTAGTAAACCCCCTTGCAATCCCATAGGCTTTACTGGTAGTCAGAACAATGAATTGCATTCAACAATATTTTAATATTGATGTAAGATTCTTTTAATTGGGCAGAGTGTGCAATAAGAATGGAGGGTCATTTATTTATAACATGTAGTAAAAGAACTGCTTTTAAGCTTTTCTTTAAGGAGTCGTTGAAAAGCCTCCATTTATCCACAATGTGAACTAAACCCACAGTTTGAAATAGCTTTTCAATATCATGGCAGTTACAAAGAGGTCGCTCAACTTTGAATGCCAAAGAAAAGTCCCTATTGCGCTTCCTGCAGTAACTTAGTTTGACATCTTTTCTACCATATTTCATTCTTTTAACCTTAATGCAAAGAGCTTTGCCTTTGTCTTAAAAAGACATAAATCTCTATTTAGGTCATTTGAATGTTTTTGTGAAAATAAGATGGAATCTTCTGTGGTATCACACTTGTCTTCATTAGCACTGCAATCATCAATCAATCGCATCAAGCTCATCTTGAAAAGGCAATGGTGGTGGCATTGACTCATCATGAGGAACTGGTGTTCTTGCTAAATGTAAATTGAACATGCTATTTTGTATCTCTGTTTAAAGCAGTGTTTCCAAACTTTTTATCTTGCAGACTAATTTTTTTTTAATTTTGATATACAAGCCAAAATGGCCCAAAAAAAGCATTTAATTTTAATAAATTCTTTAAATTCCACTAAAAAACAATGCTAGAAAACAGTGGTTCTCAACTTTTTTTAAATGCGATTTGCAACACATTTTAAAGTAGTGCTCTTTAAAAAAAAAAAAGGTCTTCACTTCTAATTAGTCTCTGAATTCCATACAAAAACACTTATATAATATAACATAATAATGAAGATAAATTGTTTGGCAAGGCAGATTAATAAGTGAAAAGGGCTGTAAATGGCCCACAGGCCACAGTTTGGGAAACCTTGGCATAGAAGACTGTTTATTTAGCCAGTTGTGCAAGTTTAAACTGCATTTCTTGCATATTTTATGAGGTGCCCAGGTCTTGGTCACTTAATGGAACCAAAATATACCATATACATCTTCTTGGTATCATGAGTGATATTTTTTTGGCATTCTTTCCTTGTAAACTTTCCACACACAAAGCAATACGGATCTGGATGATTTAAGCACTTTTTAGACATTATAAATATTATCAAGGTAGGCCTACCTATTTTATAGCAGTACAAATAAAAAAATATAACATGTTAACATGCATTGTTAATATCATCCCCTTCTTTGCACTGGCCTGTGATGCATTTTTCATATTCTCTACTAAAATAATAACTTACAAAACTATGTACTTCCATTCTTTCAATGCCACTCAGCGTGTTTATTTACGTTGTTTTACCACTTCAGAATGTTACTCTATGATGTGATAATACAATGTTCTGTTGTCTTTCGACTTTAAAATGGTTAGTAACAAAAATTATTTTAAAAATATAAAAACCAAAATATATCAAAAACTTAACATGCTAGAGAAAAAGTTAAAATATTTTTGGAATCAATGTCAAAAATACTCGAGAAAGCCCACTGGAATCTGTTTAAAATTTACTGTTGATTAGTACAATTGATAAGATGGTTAAAACTATGATAATGATATCTCAATTACATCAATGCTTCAACTTAAAACTTTAACACAGCAAAACAAAAATTCATTATAATTGTTAATGTTTTTCTAAAAACTTATTTTTTAGTAATAGCCAAATTTTATAAACCAACAGTTTTACAATGTTATATACAAAAGTGTTATAATTAATAATCAATAATATAAATAGACCAGTGATGGGCAAACCATGGCCTGCCAAGCTTTCAATGTAAATGCTACAAAAAAAGGGAAAAAACATTTTTTGTTTACATCTCTAAGGATGTGTAACAAATCAAAGTGAAAAACTTTCTTATGTTGCAACAAATTTAAAAAATCACAGTGAAGACATTTTTTATATTCACCTCCAAGGATGATGTAGCAAATCAAAGTGAAGAAACAAAAAGAATCAGCAACAAAACATACAGTAAACCTCAGTTAATCCAGTACAAACAATTTTTAATGTTTTTCTTAATAGAAAGCTTTAGATAATCTGGATTATTTAATCCAGATCTCTGCCTATTCCAGAAAAAATTGTTCTTTTTATATTCATAGTCTGGACTTTCCTGCTTTACAACTGTGGCAAGATGTCTATTGTCAATCTCCTAAATATTATTCCATGTTATGGTTTACAACCATTGGCTATGTTGCTTGTTATTTGAAATTTATATCAATTAAACTTAGGGAGTGTGTTCATTGGTTTGCTGTAGTTGTGTCATATATACCATATATACTCCTGTATAAGTCGTACTTTTTTTACCAAAAAAATAAGCTAAAATTTCAGGTGCAACCTATACACCAGACATTAAAACAAACATCAATCTTCTGAATGAGAATGAAAGTCAACCAAACATAAGTGACAATGAGTTGAATGACTATTATGACATGATCAATGATAACAATGTAGACCTAACAGATGAATAAATGATGACATTGTTTGATAGTGATGATGACAGTAAAGAACAATTCTCTGGATTAAGTTCTGAACTGGGGCATACCATAGCCTAAATGAATAAACACTCTTTTACATATGCAAGTGCCTTTAGAATTATAGAATTGCAAACCTTTTTTTGTGCTGGTACTGTGTGTCTACACTATATGTGGCAATGTAACAGCATTATATTTGTAACTGAAGTTTTTTTAAAAAAAATTTGATTGTTTTTGTGTTAGAGCAGTGTAACTTACCAGTACCAAATTACTGTGTGATTTATACACAGGTTCACCACAAATACCTACTTTGACAATCACAAACCAGGGGTGTGACCTATACACAGGTCAATCACAAGCACCCACTCTTACAGTCACAAACTAGGGGTACAACCTATATGCAAGTATAGATAATAAGTGTGCTGTAATTGTGTTGCATAGCTAAGCTATTAAAGTACACTAACTTTGTTAGTTCTTTACAAGTGTTTAAACTATATAAATAAATTTGTTTATTTCAAAGAATTGTACCATTCAATCTTTTATATATTTAAATAAGGTGATTTTTATCTATTAGATTGTCAAGAAAGTTCTTGCAATTTTTGACCTTTAAATTTAGATGCACATATCTTAGCTCAAACAAAAATTTTAAATAAAAATAAACACCAATCTTTCTCGGGTGGTTGGAAATCATCGTATATGTTACATCTAATTCAGAGGCAAGCTCTCAAACAGTTGTGCATGTATTGGCTTCAAATAAGGCTCTTAATTGATTGTTGCATCATCTTCAAGATTTTATCACCGGCACAAAATTTCTTAAACCACCACTGTGCTATGCATTCAGTAGTGGTTCCTATGCCAAATGTTTGGTTTATGTTGCAAGCTGTTTTTGCAGCTTTACAGCTTAATTTAAATTGAAAAAAAAAAGGCATGAATTTGTTTTTTCCATTTTTGGTTCAACGTTCTAAAAAAACATAATTTCTTTAAGACAATAAAAATTATAACTATTAAATAGTGCAAAAAACATTATTTAAAATAATATATACAGTACAAAAATACAACAAAAACTTGTTTAAAAATACATAGTTTGAAATCAAAATTTGAAATACTGCAAGAACTTTCTTGACAACCTAATACATCTTACTACTTTGGATAAAGTTTGGCATAAAACAATAGCCTTTAGATAATCTGAATCTTTGCATAATACAGATCAATTTGTGTGTCAAATCTAATCCAGATTAACCAAGGTTTACTGTATATCATTTTGTTGCTGATTCCTTTTTATTTTGACCACTTATGTGAGTTTTAATATGAATATCTGCTGAGTACTGGATGAAAAAAATAATATCTTGATTGATTAACTTTTTTTTGGTTTTAATTGGTCATGGGATGATTAATTGGAATCAAGAATTAAAAGAATCGGAAAAATTTTTAGGAATTGGCATCAAAAAATTTTTATAAAAATTTCGATTCTTAACAACAATTCCCAATTTATTCATGTATTTTTTTTGTATATCTCACTATCATTAAGCATGCACATATACAAAAAAAAGATATTTTCTTTTTTAGAACATTATATACATATATAATAATTATGATCATGAGTTAGTGACGAATTGTCTGTGGCAAATTGTCACCAAACATCACTAACTAGAAAGGCTCATTTTTACTACAAATGTATAATGGAGCATTCTTTGTTTGTTTTATTGATTTTTTTACTTCTTTTCTTGCTTTAGCAAAAGGCAAGCAAAAAAAAATTAATGAAACAAACAAAAAATACTCTATTTCATGCCAGTAGTGGCTCTAACAATATTATTACTAACCCTAACCCAAATTGGCAGTGGCTAACTGTCAGCAGCAAATCAGTGGCAGCGTTTCCATCTTGTATATGTTTATATACAGGGTGATTGTGATCTTCCCGCCGTTTTACAATCATAAATGAAAACGAATATTCCTGGCTGCAATTTATGTAATAAAATAAATATTGATACAACATGAATTAAAATAGGTATGGTGATGTCAAATGCAAATGCAAGCATCAAAAAAGCAATGGTGATGTCATACAATTAGAAAAATAGTGATGAATGTCAAGAGTTTTTGCATTATCTGTGTATACAAAAAACGGCAGAAAGATTGCAATCACCCTGTATATATTTATACTGCAAGAGTGAATTGATCTTCAATGCAGAATAATCAATGAAAAGATCAGAGTAATTTATCATTGTTTAAAAAACCACAACAGTCTGTTTTATCTTATGGCAAGGTGGTTTAACTTCTTCACTCTTGTGGGCCACTCTTCGAAATTGTTTGAGCTTGTGGGCCTCAGCCGGGTAAATATTGTTCCAAATCATGGTGTCCTCTAAAAAAAAAGGTCTTCACTTGGAATTGGCCTTTGATTATTCTTATTTTGTCTTAAAATCACGGTGTTCTCTAAAAAAAAAAAAAAAGTCTTCACTTGGAATCGGTCTTCGATTATTCCTATTTCTGCCATGACTTGTTATAGAAGGTTTCCGCCGCTTACAATCGACAAGACTTAAATTCTGTAAAATGGTTCTGCGGGCCGCATGCAGCCTGCAAGCCCATAGTTGGACCATGCTGTCTTATGGAATCTTCAGGTGGTTTCTTATTCACATCAAATCATCAGTTGGTTACTCTATTTGAATATAATAATTAACATAATAAATACCAGCCTGACAATTCCATAGAATAAAATTGACTGCTGCAAATTTTTAAACATTGTATAAAATAAATTTTATGTTGTATACATCTTTTTTTTCATTTATTTAACAAAAACATTTCTACATGTGTTTTATTTGATTAAGACATATTTAACAAAATTATTTCAATTTCTAACAATATTCTTACAGTGTAGTTGTAGTGTATGATTTATAAATCCTCATGAATGATTTGTAGTCGATTACAATTGAAAAAAAATTGATGACACTGTTGTCTGATTTTGACCACTGACAAAACTGAAAAGCTACATTTTAAAAAAGTAGGTCAAAAAGGTCAAAGGTCAAATTTAATTGTGAAAATCAATTACACATTTCCTAATAACAGAAATTGCCAAGGGAAATAATTTTCCGACTTCAGGAACTGGTGGTGGTAAATAGGGTTTTAAGGTCAACAAAGTCAGCTACTATCTATAAAGTCAAATGAAAACTGTTGTTAATTATATTACAACAAGAATTTGAAAAATAAATATATTTATATAAAGCACAGATAAACACACAAGGGTTTAAAGAATTATTCAATCATAAGTCTTAAAAAAATTATCAATAGACTAATTAAGCAGTCCCTTTTGAATGGCACACTCAACCTATCAATTAGGGGTCTCTTCAAGACACTGTAAATGATTTTTGTTTGTAAACTAACCTGGAATTTCCTTGCAGTTACTATCACTTCTTGAAGAGATCCCTTTCTTCTTGATTTCTTTTTTATTTTCTCCTGGTGCTGCAGGCGGGATTCCATTTAGTTTCATTGACAAAAAGTTTATGCAATACAGTGATTTTTTGAAGAGACCCACAATTTGTTTAGTATCAACAATAAAAACATCAACAATTGTGACATTATGCAAACATATAAAAAACTGTGGCAATCTCGGAATAGCTACCGGAACATAATTTCTTAAATGTAGTTTTTCGATAATATATTTTAAAAGTTACAATTTTCAGAAATGGTTTTTCAGAGATTTGTAGAATTCTCTGTGACTCAGGAAACTCAACCTGGAGCATCTCTGGACCAGCGGACTATAAAATTAAATCTTCAACTTAACAAAACAATAGCTACATAAAAAAAAGTAAAAGTAGTCCATATTACAATTATGGTATTGATACATTTTCGCAGAAACTGATGAAGATAACAAAAATACAAAGTTTTAGACTAATGGCTCGTTTATTTACTGATTTTTTTGCTTCTCTTAGCGTTTGAGCGCGGAAAGAAGTAAATAAACTCAATAAAAGAAAGTATACTCTCGCTGACGCTTGAAATGGAAACGGGCCATAACTGCTCAAGCATTTAAATATTTTACTGTATACAGTATTTTGTTGCAAAAGCGCATGTTTGTAAGATTGTTACGAATCGGAGCCGGAGCTGGAATAGTAGCTGTGCCACCAGATGCGGTTGCCTGAACTAGCCAGTGCCCGGGCACGATCCGAGCTCTAAGATTAGACGAATTAAAAATTTATAGGAAAAAAAAAAGTTCATAAAATTTTTTTATAAGAATGTTTTAAACTTTAAATTTTTCAAAAACATCCTTTGCAAGTTGACTTGAAGTGTAGACTACAGTAGCGTGCGGTCCTTTGCATGACCAACGAATTTTTGCGTGATGACCTTTTTTTACTTTATAAGAAACACCACGGTTTTGGGACGAAAAAAGAGAAATTTAAGACTGATCCTAAGTGAAGACTTTTTTTTTTATAGAGAACACCATAATTTTGGGACGAAAAAAGAGAAATGGCAGACTTATTGCAGGCGCCTTTTTTTTTTGGAAAACCACATGATTTTGAGACGAAAATTGGTCTTCGTCCTAGAATCTCAGACAATTTTTTTGTCCTATACGTAAAGTATTGGATGTCAATTGCATAAACAGCATTGTCATACCAACTGCATGACCAGCCTCAGAGATTACTGCACGCCACTGGTAGACCTGTAGCGATCGCCACATTTTCACGTTTGACATAATTGTATATTTTTGTTCGTTTATTCACTTTTTTCTTTTTGTATAGAAAACGAGAGAGTCTTGCGTTGTGAAAAAGCACATGTAGAAAAGTTCTTGTACTGTTGGCTTGAAGAATAAAGAAAGATTGTTGTTTTAATAATAATAAAAAGAAGATCTGTAAAAGTTTGTAAAATTTACATGTAGCTACTGTATTTATAAACCTTTCTAACCGCTACAGAATAAAACAAGCTGCGTTTCGTTGACTGACTACGAAAAAAAGCTTTGGGCCTTTAATTTAAACTTTTTGTGTATTTATCAAACTGCTTTCCCAAGATAGTAAAAAAATGGTTCACTCCTGAATCGGAATAAGATCAAAAATATATCTACCTACTTTCCAACAGAGAAATTTATTTCTCACTATACTAACAAAACAATACTAGTAATAATAATAATTTCAGTTCAGTTCAGTCGTTTTTTATTTCCGCCACTTGTCGAACAAAATATTTACATCAACGTAATTACACTACGGAAAAAGGGACATGCAACAAAACGAAACAACGTTGTAACATGCAAAAACTCAATAATCTGCACTAGCAAAGGTAACGGCTTGCATGGTTGCATCACCTAGAGAAAAAATATATATACGAGTATAAAAAATTTAAAAAAAAAATGCCTAAAACAAAACAAGACGATAAAAAAAATGCATAAAAACAAAAATAAAAAATAAAAAAAAAATAAATAAAAATAAAAATAAAAAAAAATAATAATAATAATAATAATAAACAAAAAAAGAATGCACATTACTGACGTTAATTGTTATACATAAAAAATACCAACCGGATGCGGAAACTATCCCTAGCGGAAACTGTGAAGTGACAAAAAAATATATTGGTCTTCACGTCTGGCAGCCACCGATAAACTAAAATTATAAAAATAAAGTGTGTGAGAGCGATAAGAAAATCGACCACAGTAAATCTAAGTTTAATTAAGATATTAATTGATTTAAGAATAAGAATTTAAGATATTACGTAAAGAGTAGCAATATTTTTCTATACTCTATAGAACATCATTTCAAACTTTAGTTTGTAGCAACCCCGCTACTTTAGTGGGTGATTGTCTTTAACGCGCTACGCTTAGGTGATTACCTTTAATCGCACATTTTTAATGTGAACGAAGAAAACCAATAAAAAGAGAGTTGAGACAGAATAAAGTCTGGACGTATTTATTTTATATGTAGTGAGCTTACAACAAGTTAGCAAACCAGACATATATACAGATATATACCAAGATAGCCGCTACATTTTGGTGACCCCGACAGAAAGAACAGCAATTTCAGTTGGAATAGAATTCAAGCTATAAAGGAAGAAAAAAAAAAAAAAAAAAGCAGCTGGACTGCCTTCACCCATCAGCAGTTGGAGTTAAAAAAAAATAGCAGACCGATACCAATTACCTACTGAACGTTCGCCTTTGTTTGTAGTATTTAATTTTTTCAAAGTTGAATTTAGTTCTTTAAATCATTTATTTACTTTGCTTTTATTATTTGCATTCTGTCTAGCTCTAACAGCAGTATTTCAGAGCGACTATCACATGATGGTGACGTCACAATACTACTTGACAATTATAATCGTAAGAAACAATCTGTTATTGACTGTACAGTAAATTAATGCGCTGTAGGCTTACAGCTTACATTGAAGCAATTTCTTGAAAAAAAAAAAAATAAATAAAAATAATAATAATAATAAATCTGCGTATATAATCTGTGTCTTTCGAGATTATTATCGAGTTTTCCGAAGTAGCTTATTGTATGATGCTGTTAACAATTTCGTGCTTGTGTTTTATTACAGTTGTGTTTGTTTTTAGCGTAATTTTCTACCACCGTTGGTCATCCTCGCCACTACATGCTAACCAACAGAACACTTGCTCACTAGCTACGCTTCAGTTTTCTCAACTACGTGACACCTCCACACCACTACGCCACTATTCACTAGCTGACACAAGCTTGAGACAAAATTCTACATTCAGCGTCTATTTTCCAGAATTTTGGGAATTTAATGTAACAGGTTATTTTCAATCCATTGAATTAATTTTTAACGACAACAACATAACATCTGAAATATCTAAATACTCACACTTAATCCAGGCTCTCAGTAAAACCACCCACATTTTAAAAGGACTAACAGACATAGTACGCACCACAAACAATGTTGCTCCCTACACCACTTTAAAACAAGCCTTGATTGAGCGATATACAACGACGCCATCGGGTTGCTTACAAAAAATTTTGAATGACTGCCACAGAGGCCAAAGTACAGTAACCGCATACTTGATACAATTACGTACGCTACTAGGTACACAGTACGACTCAAATCCTCTCTTCAGAAAGACCTCATCAAGCATAAGTTGCTCGAATCTTTAGACTCACATATACGGTTGTACTTATATCATTATGAGGACGGACCACTAGATGCATTAGCTGATGATGATGATGATATTTTATTCACGCTTAGTAACAATATTTAAGTATATGCAATGTACATTAAGCAAAGCATGAAAAGGAAACGCGACACAACGACGAACGTTAAACATGCAGAAAGTAGAGAGAGGGGGTAAGAAAGAGAAAAAATAAGAA
Source organism: Diplosoma virens (assembly GCA_963680785.1). Classification (NCBI taxonomy): domain Eukaryota; kingdom Metazoa; phylum Chordata; class Ascidiacea; order Aplousobranchia; family Didemnidae; genus Diplosoma; species Diplosoma virens. The sequence goes on along the minus strand of OY796888.1, from coordinate 41,839,980 downwards.
GCACGGCCGCGTTACCTAATTCAAACTAAATATTATTATTTAAAAAGACAAAAAAGACACAAAAAAATGACAAGCCAAAAAAAAAAATGTGCAGTGCAGGAACGGTTATGTAAATCATTGGGAGGCACAACCGCCCTATATAGCTAACTATAAATTTAGCTCAACTGAGCATGGTGAGTAAAGAAAACCTCCCGAAAAGAAACCTCACCAGGTCCGGAAACCTTTTCTGGATGCACTGCAAATACAAACATAAAAAGAAAACAAAATATACTTATATATATATACATTATGAAGAGAGAATAAAGAAGTAGAAAGTTTAGAAAAGAATAGAACATGCCAACTGTGTAAATTGATTTGAATAATCAGTTTAAAAAAAATAAATAATAAGGTTGATTGTCCATTCAACGGTTTGAATTTGTTATATCAATTGATTCCAATTTTCTTACGTAGCATACACTCTTTCTTGATAGAGATTGAAAATGTTTTGAAGATTGTAGCCTGATTGAGAATTGATAAGAGAACCAATGTTGATGATTGTTCTTTAGAAAGACATGTGCTTGAATTTCCTGAATTCATTTTTATCTAAAATAAAAATGCTTTCCCGCAGTAAGTAGCTCACTGAAATCATTAAATTTAGATCTTATTGAATATTTAATTATACACTAATTCTAGTTTACAGATGTATAAAAGCAATACCTTCATGCACTGTCAAGTTATGGCGCCGAAAAGACAAAGCGCCATTAAGACGTGGTTATAGTTTTATAACTTAATTTGTAAAATCTTTTATTGATCTTTATTTATATTGATTCATTGAGTAGGAATTTTTTAAGATTGTTTCTGAAACATTTGAAAGTCTGGTTGCTAGTTTTTAAATTGGCTGGGAGAGAATTTCAAATGAAAGGGCCTTGATAAGAAAAAGATTGTTTTGCAACAGTTGTTTTACAATGATGTGTTATGTATTGAGCTTTGTTTCTTGTATTGTATTTGCATGGATTTAAATGCAAATTACAACTAAAAGCAGGAGATTTGTTTCCACCTTGTATTAGTTTGAACATAAGGGACGCCGTTTCCAATTTATATAATTGATTTATTTTTAAAATGTTGCATTGTTTCATAATGTCATTTATGTTGGAACAATAGGGCAATTCAAATATCATTCTCAAGAATTTGTTACAAATTTGCTGAAGCTTTGTAATTAGAGTTGAATTACCAAAACACCAGTTTGAAATGCAATATTGGAGGTGACTGTTAATTAGAGAATGATACAGAAGGAGTAGTGAATCCTTGTTTACAAGTGATTTTATTTTGCACACTACACCATAACAGCTTCTTAGCTTTGAAATCAAGTATTTCATGTGTAGACTCCAGGAAAGATTATTGTGAATGAATACACCCAGAAATTTTAGAGAATTTACCTGATCAATTTGTCTATTTCTTATTGATAAAGAATGTTTACCTCCAACATTTGAGTTTGGAGTACTAAAAAGCATAAATTTAGTTTTTTCAATATTTATTGACAATTTGTTAGAAACCAGCCACCGATCAATTAATTCCATCTCTAATTGCATGAATTGGAACAGAGTTGATGTATTTTTATGGCTAGTCCAAACAGTTGTATCGTCAGCAAATATAACGGCTTTGCTTTTAGTTAAGCAATTGTTAAAATCATTTACATATATAAGAAACAGGAGTGGGCCTAAAATAGACCCTTGCGGAAAACCCATGGTTGATGAATTGATTGTGGATGATAAAACACCAGAACACACAACTTGTTGTTTTCTGTTAAGTAAATAGTTCTTGAACCAGATATATGCTAGTCCTCTTATTCCATAGTGGTCGAGTTTTTTTAGTAGTATTTCAATGCTAATTGTATCAAATGCTTTTGATAAATCCAGGAAAATAGCAAGGCTTTTTTCGTTTTTGTTGAATGAATTGGTGATGCTATTTATGAGAAGCGAAATAGCTTTGGAAGTAGAACATTTTTTTCTGAAACCAAATTGATTTTCGAAAAAAAATTATGTCTGTTTAAAAAGCTAATTACTCTGCGGTACATTATTTTTTCTAAAATTTTGGAAATATTTGAAAGTAGGCTGATAGGCCTATAGTTATTTATGTCACTAGCATCACCTTTTTTATACAAGGGTATGATCTTGGCAATTTTGAAATCACTAATTACTTTACCAGTAGAAAGAGAAAGGTTGAATATATGTGAAAGTGCCATGATAATATTATCAGGAGAAGATTTCAGTAATTTAAGTGGGATTTCATCAAAACCTGCACTTAGTTTTGGTTTGCTGTTTATAAGTATATTTTTTACTTCCATAGGGCAAGTAGGCCAAACATACATAGTTTCTTGAATTTTGTTTCCAAGGTATTCAGAATAATTATTTTCATACTTAGGGAGTGTACTAGTATATTTATATGCAATAGATGAAAAATGGTCATTGAATAGGTTGGCTAGTTGCTGTGGATCAGTTATTTTGTTGGTATTTGTGTAAAGAGATTTACACTCAGGTATATTTTTCTTCCCCAAAAGGCTATTGAGAGTCCTCCAGGTAGCTTTTATGTTGTTTTTATTAGATTCCAGTTTATTTTTAATGTGTTCTTGTTTTTTTTGTTGAATCTTTCTAAAATAAAGATTGCGAGCTTTTGTAAACTGTCTTTTTGTTTCAGGGGATTTTGTTTGCATGTATTTCTTAAATAATGCTTCTTTGTTGGACAATAATTTTTTGAGCTCATCATCAAACCAGTTATGATTCTTTCTACTGTCTTTGATAACCTGTTTAGGAAAGTATTTGTTAAACAGATTCATATAATCTTTCAAAAGTACCTTGAGGCTTGTATCTGGATCTGTTTCTTTTAATACTGGGTCAATATTGACTTTTTGAAGTTCATTGTTGAAAAGAGTTATTTTGGCACTTGAAAAGAATCTTTGCATCTTAGGTTCAGATTGAGGATCAATGCTGTTTGCATAACTCAGGAATAATGGAAGATGATCCGAAAGGGGATGAGTTATAATTGCTGCACAAATAGATTTGTCCAAACTGACATTGGTCCAGATGTGATCAATCAATGATCCACTATTTGCATTGAACCTTGTTGGTTTTTTAATAAGTGGTATAAAGCAGTTTTCAAAGAGCATATCTGCATAGTTAGCTATGTGTGGATCATCACAATTCAGTAAATTATAATTGAAATCACCGAATAAGAAGCAGGGTTTATTTTTAATTGAATTGAGAATATTAATGAGGTGCTCAAGAAATAATGCATGACTTTTAGAATTTTTAGATGGTGGTCTATATATTACACCACAAATCATTGTTGAGTTATTGGATTCAATTTCAATAAATAATGATTCAAAAATTTTTTCATGCATTATGGTTAAATCTGATCTCATTGTAAAGTTAAGTGAACAATTAACATATAAACCAACACCTCCTCCTCTACTTTGAGACCTTGAATTTGAAACAAATGTATAATTATAGAGGTTAGTATGTGGACCGGTTTGATTTTCTTTAAGCCATGTTTCTGTTATTGCTAAAATACTTGGTTGCACATTAATTGATTGCAAAAAGCTTTCCAGTTTTAAGAAATTATGAACATTATTTAGTGATCACACATTTAGGCTAAGTGCAGTGAAAGAGGTTTTATTATTTTGATTTGATAGAAGTTTGGGTATTTTATCACTTGGAATATATTGTTCATCATTCAAGATTGAATCATAATATATACTAGGAATATCCAAATTATTAATTTCTGGCATTACTTTAGCTTGCATAGAGTTAGCATTGCAATTTATCAAAGAATGATATGTAGGCCTATTTATTTTTTCAGACTGAAAGAGATTAATGAATTCTTCATCAGGGATGCTATTGAATGGAAAGGAAGGATTTATGCAATTTCTACATTTCCAGTCATTATATGAACTGTTAAGAGTTTTTGTTGACTTATTAATTTTAACAGTGCATGATTTATGAAATGAATTAAAACAATTTGAACATTGTATTTGTCTATGATTTTTTCTTATGTGTTTCAAACAGAAATGACAATTTAAGCAGTTGTTTGACTTTATCCTTGTTCACTAATGTTAGGGCTTAAAATATGTACAGTGATTAAATTGATTGAATATCTATGAATAGAATTATGGTTTTATTTAGTTAGCATATATAAAGAACAGAATAAGAATATTAAACAGAATTAGCAAGTTATAAGCAGAGCTAGAATTCTATTACATTTGCAACTAAATAAATTAATAAAAAAAATATGATATTTAAATAATAATATGATTTTTAAACTAATCTATAATATACGTATATAAACTAATAAATAACTAAATAAACTTAATAATATATAAATAAATAAATGAATAATAATAAATAATTAAATAAATAACTAATAAATAAATAAATAAACTAATCTACGAGTGACTAATTTATCAATATCATTAAAATCATCAATTATGTACCGTACTTTTTATTTTTGTGCATACAATATACATTACCATTAAGTGTCCAAGCAGAACCCAGGCCAAAGGTTTGCTTAGCACTTCTTAGCAGTTGCAGTCGACGTCTTGTTAAAGATTCAGTTATGGATAGTTTTTTATCATCATTTTTCTTTGCCTTAAGTTTTTTCTTTATTGCATATATGGCATTCCGAACAGATCTTCGTACAAACTTGATGATGATTGGTGTATTCGAACTCTTCTTCCTGGAAGGAAGAACATGACATGTGTCAATGTCATGTGTTGTTATTGCAGGTAAAATCTCAAGTTTAGAATTAAGCTTATGAATAACATAAGACTCAAATTCTGAATAACTTTCCTGAGCTGGAATTTTACATCCATGAAGAATTAGACAATTCCTACGGCTGTACTGCTCAAGGTCATCGATGCGTCTGCAGTTTTTCCATACATCTTCCTCTAGCTTTCTAAGTACATTATCCATGTTCTCGATGGCCTTTCGAATACTTTTCAGTTGTTCTTTTTGATTTACTACTGACCCTGAAACAGAAGAAGCAGTAGCAGCAGCAGCAGAAGGTTTTTGAGTATATTCCTTCTCATACCTAGTTTGAGCTTCTTTAATAAATTTTAATTCTTGCTGAACAGACTTCAGCATCATCTGTAGGTTATCCGCCATCACAATATAAGTAAAATTTAAAAATATTAAAATAAAGTTATAAACTAATTGTAGCTAGCCCAAATCAATACAACTACAAACTCATTTTCTGAAACTTATTCAAATAGAATGAGGAATTCAAATCGAGGACGGACCACTAGATGCATTAGCTAAACATGCAGACAAACTTCTTTCTCTACACAACAATTCCCTCTCATCAAAATCAATACGCTCTGATCACAACGATAATCAAACGTTGATCAACGAATCGGTAAATTCCAGACATCAAAATTTACAATGCCAATTAGCCGATATCTCCAAGATACAAACTCAGTCCCCAAACACTACTAAAGAAAATACACACAACGCTCTGCCGTGCTACTTTCACCAGTGATTTGGCAACCGAGCCCGCAAATGCCAAGGTCCACCATGCCCTGCGTTTAGCAATTCTGGAACTCCTCTGTCAAAAAACGCGGCACCTGCCTCCATGGCTTAAGGGGTTGGAGGCAGGACAACATAGACAAAACCCCCTTGTTTTATGTGATGGACCGAATCACTACCACACGGTTTCTTGTGGACACTGGGGCAGCATGTTCGGTTATACCTCAAACTATAGCTGGCTGTGGTACCTCTTCACACTCCAGTGTTCAGGGTAACACCTTCTTACCCACCATTGGCGGTGGTCGCCTCATCACCTCTGGGCTATTTTCCACTAAACTTGATCTAGGATTTTCTAGGTTTTTCTCATTCACATTTCACGTTTCCTCCCAACTCGACTATGGTATCCTAGGAGCCGATTTTCTCGCTCATCATCAGCTTTGTGTCAACGTTGCTTTGCAACGGTTAATTGAGAACCTTGAGGTACAACGCTCTTCTCCAGAAGACTCCTCATCTCTCCCTGCCGAATATGGAATTTCATCAGGCGACACTTCCCAAGCCCAACTAATGAAAACACTTCGAAATGAATTTTTCAACGTTTTTGAAGGCGACAAACGATTGCGTTGTATCAGACACTCAGTGATAGCTGACGTCCACACTCTTACAGAAACTCCAATTAGCCTTTCAGCCCGTCGTCTGAATCCCGAACAGTATCAGGCCCTAAAGGTGGAACTTAAACGGTTGATTGACCAAGGAGTTCTCGAACGCAGCCAGAGTCCTTGGACGTCCCCTATCGTAATGGTTAAGAAAAAATCCCGAGGTTGGCGCCTGTGTGCGGATTTTACACAACTTACGTAACAAATTGCTCAGAATTCAAAAATACGCACTACCAAATATTAACGACTTTGCTTCAATAGCTCACGGCTGCAAGTGGTTCTCAAGCATCGACATTGCCGATGCTTACTATAACATTCCCGTCAATCCTTTGCACAAACACAAGCTGACAATCACTACCCCTCTTGGCAATTATTGTTACAATTATTTGCCCATGGGTCTTTCTTCAAGCTCATGCTATTATCAACGTTTGATGAACGAAGTAGTTAGCGGATTACGGTACCTCAAGTTTACTGCTACCTTGACGACCTTATCATTATGTCTCAGAGCGATGACGAGCACGTCCAGCTTCTTCGCCAAGTATTTTCGCGGTTGTGTGAATATGGTTTGGTAGTAAAAGAATCCAAATGTTTTTTTGCAGTTCACAGTCTTTCATTTTTGGGATACCAGGTTTCCCCCGAAGGTCTAGCGCCTCTTCCATCCAAAGTTTCTCCCATCAAAAACTACCAGCTTCCACGCACAAAACGCCAGCTAAAAGCTTATTTGGGAATGTATCAATTTTACGCCCGCTTCGTTAAGGGTTACGCCGAGCTGTTACAACCATTGCACGACTTTGCTACACAGTGTCCTCCTCGACGCCCCCTTTCGTAGAACGAAGGATTAGTTTCATCTTTCCAGGAAAGTAAAGAAGCACTTACTAACGCCACGCTGCTTGCATTCCCAGACCCAGACGCTCAAACCGAATTAGTGACCGATGCCAGTGGCACCACAATAGAATGTGTTCTACAGCAACGGAAAGAAGGAACACTCACTCCATTAGCGTTTTGGTCAAAAGGACTGACCAAAGCACAGCTGCACTGGTCCACTTTCGAAAGAGAATTGTTTGCATGTTATGCGTCATTAAAACATTTCAGATATTATTTGGAAGCCAAAGACTTTACTCTGTGTACCGACCATCGCCTTATTGTGACCAAATTTTACAGCACAACCCGAGTGGCTTCACCCAGACAAGAGCGGTTCTTTGACTTTATCAGCCAAATGACCAATAAATTAAAACATGTAAGCGGGAAGGAAAACATTGCCGACATCCTTAGCCGCCCGGCTGATCCGCCGCTCTTAAATTCAATCCTCCCTAACTCTGCAGGCATCGACTATCTCAAAATGGCAGAAGAACAGCAGTCCGACTTGGATATGCAAAATTTAAAACAAAACAACACAACTAGCCTTCTGTTAAAAGATGTCCCGTTGGGAGAAACTGGCGCTACACTTTTGTGTGATGACTCTCAGGGAAGGCTAAGACCACTTGTTCCGAAATCTATGCGTCGGGCAGTCTTCCAGCATTTTCATTCCAGCTCCCATCCTGGGATTGAATCTGGAACCAAAAGCATTGGCCGATTGATGGTTTGGCGTGACATGCGCAAAGACATCAGACAATGGACTAAAAAATGCCAAGCTTGCGCCCGATCAAAGGTTATTAGGCGAAATACGGCCAATGTCGAGGCGGTCACACCCCCTCCTCGAGGACGCTTTACTCATGTCTAGCTAGACATCATAGGCCCGCTGGGACTCTCTAAAGGTCACAATTACGTCTTGACCGTCATTGATAGATTTTCACGGTTTTTTCAAGCCATAGCGCTAGTTGGCATTACCGCCGAAGAGTGCGTCGACGGATTTCTTCGTCACTGGATATCTCTTTTTGGATGCCCAGAACGCATTTATTGTGATAGAGGACGCCAATTCACTAGCACTGTCTGGAATGATATGTGTGTAACTTTGGGCTGCGAGCTGCATCATTCCACTGCAATTATCATCCTCAGGCACAAGGGTTGATAGAGCGGTTTAACAAAACACTTAAAACATCTTTGAAATGCCACGAAGAACCTAGTGAGTGGTATGATCAACTACCCTGGACTCTCCTGGCATTACGTAACATGCCCAAAGAGGATCTGGACTTCTCCACCCCCAGTGATCTCTTGTTTGGCCAACCAGTAAGATTGCCTGGAGAATTTTTTAATCCCATTTCTGAAGACGCTTTTAACATTAATTCGTCATCCTTCGCTCAAAGTTTGAGCCGTTATATGCAGCAAATCCCGTATTTCGCACCGAGACGTACCAATAGAGCACATTATGTGGACAAGGCCCTTATGGATCCTAGTACGACCCATGTTTTCATCAAAATCAATAGCCACCGCCCACCACTGCACGCAGTCTACAAAGGTCCTTTCCGAATCATTCAGCGCCACCCCAAATATTTCGTTGTAGACTTGCGGACTCATATTGACAACATCTCCGTAGACAGACTGAAGGTGGCTCATCTTTCTCTAGAAGGTTTAAACCACAATATCAAATCTCAACAGCTTAGGCTAGTCGACTCATCGCCGTCCGCAAGCGAACTCGGCGCCGGCAACAGTAACATTATTCCTACCAAGTCATCTTCACCTACATCAACCATAACTTGCTCTTCTGAGGATAACATGCCTACCGACAACATTCATTCATCTTCTCTCACCTCACCACAAGTTATCACGCGAAAAGGGAGAAGAGTCAACAGGCCTACCAGGTTCCTCGATTATGATACCCGTTTCTAATATGCTTTTATTATTATTATTTCTTTTTTTTTTCTCTGTCGGGCTGAATTCCCGCTCTTTACACATTGTTTTGAGGGATTCAGGGAAAGGGCCCTTCCCTCGAGTTTCTCAAAGCGGCTGCTGGTGTCATTCCATTCCGATTTTAGACAAGTTTTTTTTACGGCGCTGGTCAATGTGCATATTGTATATATATTCGCCACTATACTTTTGACTTTTTGTTGTTATTTCGATTTTGTTTTGCTTGTTTTACGTTTACTACTTCCTTCCTTATTATTTTCATTTTATTTCTTGTGCGGGGAGGATTGTAGCAACCCCGCTACTTTAGTGGGTGATTGTCTTTAATCGCACATATTTATGTGAACGAAGAAAACCAATAAAAAGAGAGTTGAGACAGAATGAAGTCTGGACGTATTTATTTTATATGTAGTAGGCTTACAACAAGTTAGCGAAACAAACATATATACAGATACATATCAAGTTAGCCGCTACAAGTTCCTCTATATTTAAGATCTTTGCAGACAATTATATAAGTATCTCGGTAAGTACAACATGTTATTTTGGGATGAACAAGCTCCTGGGAACAAATTTGAAAAACTTTTTTGAAATACTTAGTGAAAGAATTGGGTAACTTACCATCTATCAAAAGTAAACATTAGTTTTGAAGTTTCAAGCTTAACTAAGTCTACTTAATTTTAAAACTTTGTTTTCTTTTTAAACAAAGAATCAGCATTCGATAACCGTAGCATATTATTGATCACTCGCATAGCTTTATTTTGCGATTTCCTTGAAGATTTAAAGTAATTTTTATATTTAGCACTCCATATTGTAAGACTGCAAAGTAAGTGGGAATCAGTATCAGTATCTTTTATTTCAGTTCCGCCTTAAAAAAATATAGTGAAGTAGAAAATTTGTAAGTAGTAGAAAACAGAACAGAAAAAAGAAGAGGCAACAAAACGGTGAACGTTATGGCATGCAATCAAGATAAGAAGAGATTTTTAAGAATAAGTGTGCATGGTTGCAGCACCTTTTAAGAAAATCCAAAAAATAAAGAAATGAAATAAAAAAAATAAAGTAAAAATAAAAAATTAAAGCGTCATCCGAGTTCTATGTAGACGCTGTTGTGTCGGTGGGAAATTTGGGTGGGATACAAAACAGATCGCTGGCAAAAAAGGCCTGACAGGAAAAGAAAACCACCAAAGAAATCTTGTCACGGGTCAAAAGGACGTTTCGCTCCTATAACAAGGCAAGAAAAAATTAAAGATAAGATTAAGAATTACAAACACACTCAAAAGAAGCAAAGAAACAAATAAACGGAAAACACAAGATGCAATGCGCAAAGATTTTAGAAATAACACAATGTTTATAGTGGAATAAAAGCAATATTTGAGTCTGCTTTGTAATAAAATCTTCTATTCATCGTAATGCAAAGAAAGTAGAAGTGAGTGCTTCATCTTATAGGGTACCGATTTTCTGAAAAAAAAAGCAACAAAAACAAGCAACAGAAAGCGAAAATTTTTGAGTTTATAAAATATAAGAAAATGTTAATTTATCTAAAATGTTAAGAATTTAAAAGGAATTGGTTTAATCTTTGTTTGAAAACATTGTTTGTTTTAGAGTCTCTAATTATAAGAGGAATATTATTTCAAACCTTTGGTCCAATAAATTTTAATGATTGTTGAATAACAGTAGATCGGCAAAAGCTGGTAACAACATTATTGCTGCTTCTGGTTTTCATATGAAATGATTTTTGGATGAATATTTTGTCAAAAGATCGAGGCAGTAGATTTTATGATATTTGAACATAAGAATATCAATTTCCGCAATGTACATATGTTTAATTATGTTCTGACATCGTGCGACTAACATTTTCCCTGTGAGAAAGACTAAAAATTATTCCATTGACTTTGTTGCCCAGTTTTAGTAATTTGTCAATCAATGTTTCATTTCCAAAGCACCAATATGATAAACAGTAGCGTATGTGGTTCATGGAGAGAAAATGATAGAGCATTAGCAATGTTTTTTCATTTAGATTAGGTTTTATTTTTACTATTTTAGCAATGTTTTTTCATTTAGATTAGGTTTTATTTTTACTACGTACGGTGACCATGCACAATTTTTTGTACATGTTATAACGTGTATCGTTTACAATTTTTTGTGCATGTTATAACGTATATCGTTTAGTTGCCGTCTCCCTATTTGCGACCTTTGCTCTATTTTTTCTTCAATTATTATCAATTGTTTCTTTTGGGTGCGAATAAAAACAAATTACTACTATTATGCAAAAATTTTGTGTTAATTTTTTGTATATTAACATGATGTGTTTTTTCCACGACAAATGTTCATTAACGATAACGCCTAAAAGTTTTCTTGATGACACCTTTTCCATATTGCATACTACTACTACTACTACTACTACTACTACTACTACTACTACTACTACTACTACTACTACTACTACTACTACTACTACTACTACTACTACTACTATTATGCAAAAATTTTGTGTTAATTTTTTGTATATTAACATGATGTGTTTTTTCCACGACAAATGTTCATTAACGATAACGCCTAAAAGTTTTCTTGATGACACCTTTTCCATATTGCATTCTCTAAAGGTTAAAAAAAGATTAACTGGAAGTGTTTTTGAGTTAGCCGTTCTGAACAACATGTATTTGGTCTTGTCAGAATTAAAAAAAAAGTTTATTGGCAATTAGCCGGTTATCAATGTTGAGACGTTCGTTGCTACCCTTTTTAAATAAGCATTTAGTATTTTCGTCGGACAGTAGGATAGTGGTATCATCTACAAAGGACAGGCAAGAGCTCTCATTTAAACAATGAGAAAAATTATTTACATGGATAATAAAGAGAAGTAGACCAAGTACAGAGCCTTGAGGAACACCAGAAGTGAATTTGTTTGTGGTAGTTGATCTAGCACTACAACACTCGATCGGAATGTACAGAAAGCAAAATAAAGTTTTTTTAAAATACAATTAAAAAGGAAAGAAATTTTTTAATTTGCACAAAATACCTATTGCACAAGAACGTTTGTTTTGAACATTATGAATGTGATCATGAAGCAATAATTTGGAATCAATGAAAATTCCTAAATAAAGCAAGCTTGCTTTCCAATGGAATTGTCAAAATAAACAAGGTCTCTATCTCTGCAATGCCTTGCAGAGAAATCTCTTCTCTTTTACGCAATAAAGAAACTGGCATACGTGTTGTGCTTGATTGTACCAAAGATGTTAGGTTTGATTATCCTAATTATCCTAAATATAGTCCCAAGTCATGCATCCATGAACATGTGTCCACGAGGGCGTTTCAACCCACTTAGCCTTGGTCATCAGCCCTTGAAAGTAAGTGATCGCTTTTCACCTAAACCGCCAATTGACCTATTTGATGGCAATTCATTGGATTACTGGGCATTCGTGTCCAAATATGAGGTTCACATAGCTAGAAGAGTTAACAGCCCAGGCGTGAGGTTAGCTTATTTACTACAGCATTGCACCAAACACGTGCACGATAAAGCGAAGCATCATGGATGTTAAAGGAATAAGCAACTGGCTTATGAGGCCGTCGGGAAAAAGTTTTACCAACGCTACAGTTAGCCTTATATCATTAGCAGGTGCTTCGAGGAACGACTAACTAGTGTTGGTAAGATTACGGAAGCTGATGTAGAGAGTTTCAAAAAGTTAGCTGTGCTAGCTAAAGGTTGTCTCACTTCATTGCAGGAAACATTAGGACCTACTGCAATTGACTCGGTGGGATTTATTGCCAGCATTTCAAATAAGTTGCCAAATGATTTACGTATAGGCAAATGAATTTTTAAATCTGTTAAAATATTACACCGCGAAGCATAGGCGTACCAGCCAAAAAACTTGAGGGGCCAATGAAGTTTTGCGCAAATTTTGTGACATTTGTCCAAATCATGATTTTCTAGTACGTTACGGATAGGACCAAAAAATTGTTTGAGATTCTCGAACGAAGATCAAATTTGTTCTATAATCATGGTGCTCTTTCTAAAAAAAAAGATCTTTACTTAAATTTGGTAACTATTTTTTTGCAATTGATCATTGTCGCTGCCCTAAAACTCCAGACTTTGCCCAAATTTTTCATATCGCTGCCCGAAAAATCTGATTTTACCCAATTGTTTTCTTGTAACTAATTGAAAAATTTGAATTTTGCCTAAATTTTGAAAACTTATGGGGGCAATTATTGTCGTCCCGCCAGGTACGGCTATGTCGCGAAGGGAGAATGGCAAATTTTGCAAACTTCGCCGATTTCGCAAGCATGGAGGCTTTGAAAATTAATTCAGCTTATTACAATGCAACGTTTACAACTCCGAAGCATGAGTCTAGTGCATGGGTAAGAAAAGGTATATTTTTTAAAATGAAACATATAAAATGAATTAAATACATCGACTCTACTCCCAAAATTTAAGAAATCCCTATAAACACAATTTTTTAAATGTGTCGAAATTACCTGATTAATATAGTTATCATATAAATTATTTTAAAGCGTGCATCAGACTGATTAGAGTAGGCCTACTGAAAATTATCAGAGTCTGCTCGAATTGAAGCCAAAAATTGATTTAAATCATCCAAACACTCAATAGTAGTCGACAACGAATGCGCAATACAATTGTTGCAAACAGAATTAGAATAAGGAGATTAAATTTATCAAAAGAACAGGTAAAGTTACACGAATGAAAAAAAAATTATTGCGGTAAGTTAATTAACAAGAAGGTAAATTAATTAGCAATATCCAAGGTGACGTTAACCCTGTTAAACCGGTAAACCTGGGTAAAACGTGCAGCTGCTGCTTTTACAGACTACTACAAAGTATTGTTTTGGAATTAAAATTATTTATTTCTTAGTACTTAAAGCAGGGCATCAAACCGTTTAAAATAGTGTTCCGGTTGCGGTTTAGATTGAAACTAACAGCGTCCAAAGACTTAACTGACAATTTATCTTTAGTTTTACACACATTTTAGTAGTGTTTTTTTCTATAACATTTTATATTAAATTTTGCCATACGCGAGACATTTGCGCTTAGCATGTTTTAAACCAGTACTCGCAGTTCCTTTGATCACGCTTCCGTTTTCTTTTTTTTTGTAGAAATTCTGAAGAGAGCTAACGTTTGAAGTTGAAGCATCATTGATTCTAAGTAGGCTAAGTGTTTTTCGGTTTACTCAGTGCTACGACATACTAATAAAGCTTTGTCAAGAGTTAAATATTTTTGATTCAGCAATGAAACTTGTACTTGCTTATTTTTTGTTTCAAGCACAATGCGGTTTTTTATTAAACTATCACGTAGAGTTCAGAATTTGCATGTTTCACTCAAGCCTCTTAGTTTGCTTACGTACTAATCAATCAATTTATGACTTTGTTGATCGCAGGTATCGAAAAGAAATCTTTCGTACGTTACGTTTAATGTGGCCTGAAATATTCTTCTAAATCAGTGGTTTCCAACCTTTTTTATATGGCGGTACAATATTCAACTATTTAAATTTTCGCGGCACACCCATCATATTGGTTAATAATGAAAAGGTCTTCACTGAAAATTTGTCAATGATTTCTCAATTTTCGTCCCAAAATCGTAGTGATCTTTAAAAAAAAATAAAAAAAAGGGTCTTTAGTAAAAATTCTCAATGATTTCTCAATTTTCGTCCTAAAATCATGGTAATCTCCAAAAAAAAAAAGGTTTGCACCTGAACTTACGTTCTTTCTTTTCCTCCGAATCTGACGCACAAAAACCACAAACTTCGACGTCCCTCAATAGTTTTTTCCAAAATCTTTTGCGACACGCCTGGAGACCTCTTACGGCACACTAGTGTGCCGAGACACACCGGTTGAAAATCACTGTTTCAGATCGTCCAGAGTGCTCTAAATTTCTTCACTTAATCTTCCAGTCGCAGTCTAATATAGGTTAAATATTATTGCAATTTTTGCCCATGATTCCTTTAAGAGTTGCAACACAAAGTTTTTTATCCTTTTCTCTCGAACCTTTTTCAATTGTCGTTTCAAATTTCTCTAAAATGGTTCCAATTTTTTGCTACTTTTCCTGTCGTTACGATTATGGGCTCCGATACCGGTAAGTTGTTCTTTTTTTGTTCTCAGACTGCTACCTTTTCTTTAAAAAAATTCAAATTTTATTTTAGTTCTTTACTTC
The DNA here is from genome assembly GCA_963680785.1 of Diplosoma virens. Lineage (NCBI taxonomy): Eukaryota > Metazoa > Chordata > Ascidiacea > Aplousobranchia > Didemnidae > Diplosoma > Diplosoma virens. The sequence continues at coordinate 41,824,895 of OY796888.1, read as the reverse complement.
TGACACCATGTTTCTTTTGCTTTTTTATTTTATTTCAACAAAAAGAAAATATACGTGATGATGCCAATACCGAGAACATAGCAAGAATGAATGTTTGTTGCCAATGTGTGGTAGCTGCTCTTGTTTTTTACAATCGGGCAACAAACACAATTTCCCAAGGCACGATTACGAATAGATTAAACACAGACCACTGTACCAGGGAACAATACTAAATAAACACTGGTGGTTCGATTCCCTATTATAACATGCACTATAGTTCATTCTTCTTATTACACATTACTTCCTTTTTGATAAATCTAATTTATTGATCCATGAAAAACGTGGTAACGTTCGCGCCAAATCTGGTAATTGTAGCAAAAATTGAAATATTTGTTCTAGGAAGTAGTAAATCGTTCGTTCGTAACATCTGTCAAAACAATTAAAGAAAAATTATATTGTGAAATGAAATATTGTTTCGTATAATTTTAATAAAAATAAATAGACTACCCGTTGTTAAAAACCTTTACTTTACATTAGTTTGCAACAGTGACAGATCAAACTTTACAGTAATTTATCGTGTACATAATGTTTCCAGATAAATTCAGTTATAATAAGAAAGTTTGTTAAATTGCAAAGTATCATTTAAGGTTATGGAGTCCGAGGAAAAAGCCACTGCAGAAGGTATGTTATTGCACAATGTGAGATTTTTATTCTTAAGTCTAACATAGATATCTTATGTCTCTTCTAGAAAAGACCATTATAATTATAACTGTTGTTTATCGGTGAAGCTAACCTAAAATCCCCCCTACAGCACTGGGAGGCAATAAAAAAGAAACCAAGAGAAAAAATCTCTCAAAAAAATGATAGTAACTAAAGGGGAATTCGATTTAGTTGTACTAACAAAAAATTGCTCATGTTAGCTTATTAAAAAGACTTGATATCTTTAATCCAGGGGTGCAAAAACATGGTTGTGCACTTGCACCAAGCGACCAGAAGGTTTGCCTGTGCGACGTAAATCAGGGGTGTCCAACCCGTGGCCCATGTAAAGGTTTGAGTGGTTCACGCAATATTTTTTGAAGCTTTCTGTCGTGTCAAGTTTGGCAGAAATGGAAGATAGATTTGTATAAAAACCTTTTTATTTTTTAAAGTTCATTATAATTTTGGGACAAAAAGTCGGAAATCTGAGACTAATTTTAGGCGAAGACCTTTTTTTTTTTTTTTTTTTAGAGATCACTGTGATTTTTGGATGAAAAGTCAAAAATCTGAGACTTATTTTAGGCAAAGACCTTTTTTTTGGAGTTCAAAGTCAAATTGGCCCTCGGTTCAAAAGCATTGGACACCCTTGATATATGTGCTACTAAAGTTAACAAGAATTTTTGCACCCTTGCTTTAATCATGCTGTTGGCCAAATTTATTGGGGTCTTTTCAAGAAGTCACCCTAAGCAATTTTTGTTTATGAAACTAACCCAGATCCTCTTGCAGTTATTATTGCTTCTTGAAAGATCTTTTTTCTCTTTTTTTTTATTTCATTCTAGTGTTAAAAGGGAATTTCAGGTTAGTTTCACTGAAAAAAATTGCTTACAGTGACTTCTTGAAGAGAACTGGTGGATTGGGGTTTGTTTCACAAACAGAAATTGCATATGATGACTTTTTGAAAAGACCCATTTACTGTATTACTTAATGTTATAAAATGTCATAATATATTTGTTATTTGCTTATTTTAAATTTTATAATAGCTGTAATTTTTATCTTAAGCCATTAATATTGATTGCTTGTTTGCTGTTTTCTGTTTCAATCATTTTTGGTAAGCAGCATGCAAAGGTATTAAGGTAACGCTCAATTAAAAGTGCAACTTAACTTGCACAATTGTGAAGTTTTTGACAACAAAATAACATGTAAATAGTCTTTTTGTTTCTGAAAGCACGTGGCAAAGTGTATAAAGCTGTTTAAAAATACAGAGTGTCCATGAATTAAGGCAAATGAACATTTTGGCCTTTACCGAAAATACAAAAAATTAAAACAAGCATTGCTACTCATGACTTAATAGGATAAAGAATAGGTTTTCAATTGATATATACTTTATTCAATATAACCTTCTTTGTTCTTGACTACGGCCTTCAATCTGTCTGGAAACGAGTCGCAAGCGGCAGGTAGCGTTTCTTGAGGTACAGCATCCCACTCTTTCATCAGTTTGGCCTTCAGGGACTCCAAGGTTTGATGAGGAGTAAAGCACATTCTTTTTTCCAAGATGGACCAGATGGAGTAGTCCAATGGGTTTAGATCCGGGCTTTGCGCTGGCCAATCTTCCTTATTTATAAATGAGGGGATTTTTCTCAGAATCCACAATTGGGTAAACTTTGAACCATGGGAGGGTGCTGAATCTTGTTGGAGAGTCCACGGTTTGTCTTTGAAGTGTTGCTTGGCCCAGGGGAGCAGACAACCCTCTAGAATGTCTGAGACGTACCGCTCAGAGTTCAATTTCACTCCCGTTGGAACAAAAAGGAGTGGGGATCTCCTGGTTGTGATCACTGCTGCCCACATCATCACAGACTGTGGATTTTGGCATCTGGTGACAATTCTTCCTTTAGTCGTGGATGAGGATGCCCAAACTCTATCGTTTTTCTGGTTAACAGCTTGCTGGCTGTTGAATTTCTTTTCAGTGAAGACCAAATTGGGCAGCATGCCTTTTGTGATGTCCTGCAAAAGTTTCCTTCATTTTTCAGCCCTCATGGCCACATGACGATCTGAGAGTTCTTGTCAACACAGTATCTTAAAGGGTTTAACTCCTAAATCTTCCTCAATAGTTGGTGCATGGTGGATTTGCCTACACCAGCTGCAGCAGCCAAGTTCTTGCAACTTCGGTGAGAGTTGCGTTGCAGCTTCTCCCTGGTGTTTTTTATCAGTTGAGGGGTATGAACAGTCTGTTTTCAGCCTTGGCCTTTCCAATCTAGGGTAGTTCCAATCTCCTAAAACTTTTTGATGATTTTCCAGACAGTTGTGTGGTTCATTTTGAGCCGTTTAGCTATTTCACTATTACTTTCTCCACTTTTGTGGAGTTTTATCACAATGTTATGATCAATAGACATGGAAATAATTATTTTAGAAAACTTTTTGTGGAGTTTTATTACAATGTTACGATCAATAGACATGGAAATAATTATTTCAGAAAACTTTGCTATATCTGAAATGAAAGAACAGAGTTTTAGCTTTAAAATGGTGTATTAGTTTGAGAAAAATCGAATTTAAATGCATTAATTTAATGGAGAAAGTTGGTTGCCTTAATTCATGGACACCCTGTACATGTATGTGCAATTTTTAAACCACAGTTTGACAAAGTTGTACTTTAAGTTGCACATGCTCACCCCTGGCTGCATGACTAAATTAAAAAATATAAACTATTTACTGTGCTTGCATTACAAACTCGTTAAATTTGGGAAATACCCAAAGCCTGCAAGATTATTAATGGCAAAAGGTAAACAGGAGCAAAAAATTAGCTTTTCAAAAAGTCACCATAAGCAATTTATTGTGTGAAACTAACCCAGATTGGGTCTTATCAAAAAGTCACTGCAAGCAACTTTTGTTCGTCAAACTAACCTGGGATCTTTTCTGTAGTTACTATTGCTTTTTAAAAAGATCCTTTCCACTTGGTTTCTCTTTTATTCTTTCCTATAGCTGCAAGGGGATTTTGGGTTAGTTTCACACAAAAAATTGTTTATGATGACTTCTTAACGAGACCACCAATTTTTTTGCAGTTACTATTGCTTCTTGAAAGTTCTTTTTTAAACTATCTTGGTGTTGAAAAGGGAATTTCAGGTGTTTCAACCAAAAAAATTGCTCATGATGACTTAAGAGACCCCAATAAATTTGGGGTCTTAGAGACTGTAACTGTTGTTTGTTAGTGAAACCGACTCAAAATCCCCTTTACAGCATTATGAGATAATAAAAAAAATATCAAGAGAAAAAATTTTGAGACAATAATAATTATAGGGGGATTTGGGGTTAGTTTCAATAATAAAAATTGCTTGGGACTTCCCAAGAAGTCACTGTAGGCAATTTTTTTGGGTTCGAGAGTGATTTCTGTTAGTGAAACTAACCCAGATGCCCCTTTGCATAATATCATTAAAAAAATTTTTTTTTATAGTTTGTTTTTTGTCTCCTATTGCTCTAGGGAGATACTAGGTTAGTTTCTTCAACAAACAACAGTTATGGTCTTTGAAGAGACCCAATTGCTCATGGTCACTTATTGAAAAGACTCAAAATTTGTTATGTAGTGCTTTTATCAAGTTCACCATTAAAATCACCTAAAAGTATCAAACTTTTTTTTCTCTATTTAATCTCTCTTTTTAGTACTCATTATTTTATCAGTCTGTTAATCTAACATTTAATTTAAAAGCATGTAGCAAGTAGCTACATGTTTACCCAGTTAGAGGAGTCTTTGTTCTCTATTTGCAGAGTTTATTAATTTTTAAATTTAGGAAATCTCCTAAGCCTGCAAGATTACTAAGGGCAAAGAATAAAAAAGACTCATGCAATGTTGTGGTTGTAATAGTTTTTATTGCAGTGGCTATTGTGTGGGTTTAACAATTTTTATTTTTTGCTGGTGTTGTTACACAAGCCTTGTGATTAGATTTCAATGAGAAAAAGCACTAATCTTAAAATTTGTGTATGAATTTCTGTGTTATAAAAGTTTGTATCTGTGAATTATCAGTTTTGCCTTGTTTTTGCATGGTATGGTTAATTAAATGTGCTTCTATGAAAGTAAAATAAATTGGTGACGCATACAGTAAAATTCATCATGCTAAATGGTTAATCTTTAGTTTAGATTTGTCAATTTGGAGATTACCTTGGCAGCTGGGGTGCTTTTGAAATCATGGTTGACATGGTTGGCATAGTTGCATTGCCACATCAAAATTGGATCAAGTCTAATATCTGCCCGGATTAATGATCAGGTCTAATATCTGCCTGGGTTAGGGTTAGTAATTTTTTATTGGGGTTGGGTGATGATAATTACTGAATGATAAGGCTCAGTAATTATCACCTAACCCTAACCCTAACTTTTTTCGTTGCGAAGATCAAGTCTAATATCTGCCTGGCCGGGTCCTTAAAATTTATTAGAACTGGGCAAATTATAGACTCTTGCAACATTTCCATTTGTTTTGGCAAATCTTCAATCCTAGTCATGTCAATCTGTGCTTGGTCAACACCTTTTAGATAACCCCATGTATGCCAAAAATTACAGTGATAAAGAATTTACTATTCTTTCATTAGGTCATTTGTCTTTTCATTTATCTGTTTTAAAAGCTGTTTATGTCAAATCATGCAAGCCAAATTTATGCTGCCAAAAAGAATTTGTTTATAACTTGAAAATCTTGTGGTTACCATGTGCTTTGATGCATTTTTTAAACATCCAATCGGCTTTGTTCAGCTTTATTAAAAAAATCAATTGAATTTTTCTTTCATTTTGATGTTTATTTCTTGAAGAGTGTTGAATGAAAAGCTTAGAGATGAGTTTTTTTAGCTATTTTCATATTTTTCAGATTGAAATTTCTTAAAAATTTTTAACCATGGCTGTAAATGAGCTCCACACATTCTTTTCTGATTTGTAAATGCAGCATTTTTCATCAACTGTCTTATTTGTTGCCCATCGAAAACCATGTTGCTAGTATTTTAACCTGCTTTTGAAGATGCCAAGATTAATGTTATGTGGTTGAAGTTTTGTTTTTTTAAAATTTTTATTAATATGATTAAGATTTAGAACTGCTTTTTAAAATAACTGCCAAGCAGAGAAAAATACTACCAATACATCTTTAAAGACTAGAAGGGCTTTATAAAAATTCACCATAAGCCACTTTTGTTTGTGAACTAGCCTGGAATTTTCCAGTGTTTATTATAGCTTCTTGAAAAATTCTTATCCTCATTTCTTATATTCTCTCTTTGTATTATAGGTAGGAGACTCCAGGTTAGTTTCACAAAAATTGTGGTAATCTTTAATTTATGAATGCAAAAGTCTTGTTTGTGCCATAAACCAAATTTTCATTTTTTGGTAACCAACTGTCATTTTATGAAATCAAAGTAAGTCTGGAGAATTAATAATTGCTTCTCTTTAAAGATAAAGCTGATTTGTTGTTATTTTTTTATTTAGTTTTCTTGGCATTTCCATAACAGACTGGGGTTATTGTTTTCTTTATGTATAGCACCTCCATTGCTTTTCTGCAAGTCAGTAGGATAAATATGGAGATGAATAATGTCATCAACTTCAATTTAGTGAGAAATTTCTTGATTTTTGTCAATAAATCTTTTTCAAACATCCATGCTTTTGCTTAACCTATTTTTTACATTTATTGTGAGCACCTTATGTACCAAACAAGTGCTTCTCAATTTCATGCCCCTGCTAACTTCAATATCTTTAGCTGTTATCAAATCACTGTTTTATAAACTTAGTTAGGTTTCATTTTTGTCAATTTTATATGATTGCAAAGACAAATTTAATCCAATCCTTCTTTACCACAAGTCTCAAAGAGCACCATCTACCTTCTGCGCCTTCCTGTTTTTAAAAATATTGTAAGGCAGGGGGACAATTGCCTCTGGTTGACTTGGCTTTTTATTAGTAGTCAATTTAATTTGTACTTAGTTCAACATATTTTTTATTATTAAATTAGTTTAGGTTATCATATAGTTTTATGGTTAAAGATTGATAGAAAAAATTCATAAAAGATAATGAAATAAGTAAATGATGAAATGACTTTTTTATTTACTGTAGCATTATTGTCATGAAGAAGTTAAATGCAATATTGATTGAACTGTCAAATATTTTTCAAATAAACTCTGCATAATATGGTAGAGTCCAACCATGTGACTGTAGTAACAAACAACCAGTAGAAAATTTGTTAGTTTGGCAACTATAGCTGCTGCCTTGTGTTGAATGCATGTGTGAACTGCTAAAGATTTTAACTGACTAGTGCAAGTATGGGTTACTTGCATCCCTTTGATGCTATCTGTATGCCCTTTCAATTTTTAAACTGTTTTCTGCCAAATAAAGCAAAAACAACAATTTTTGTTTTGACTTTTAATAAAACCAGTACATTAACACAATTTTTGTAGATCTTATGAGGTGATTGTGAACACTCTCCAAGTTTGCAGCTCCAAACTATATGAAAAGTTACCATATTGAACTTCAAAATACAAAGCAACCTACAATTTTAGACATTTCGATTAAAAAACAGTTTTTTAGTCCTAATGATAATAAAACATCTTCTACAGCTCTTATTAAATATAGCAATTGTATGAATACGCATCAGTTATTATTGAGTACGAATGTGCATTGCTTAATTTATTATAAATGAACAAATGAAAAAAAATGAAGTAAAACTAAAAATAAGTTAAGAAACAATGCAAAAACCTAAAAACAGTCCAAGAATATCAATATCATAATTCTGTAAAATAATATTAACTGTAATTTTGATATTACTAATATGAACTGCTTTTAGGTTACATAAACTTTCAACTTTATTGCTAAATCAGTTCGTTTAAAATTACGTTGCAACTTCTTGTTATTTTCTTGTTTCGCATGACAAGAGCAACTAACTCAGTGAAAACCAGTAAAATCAGAGCTACTTTAGTAATTGTACAGAGCAATATGCACATTCCTACTTGTTTAAAACTGTAAACAATAAATGCGCACTCATGTTAATGATTTGCAATAAACAATGTTTCCACAGAAAAAATGGTGATACTTTTTTTACTTTAAAAGATTTAAGTTTAATTATGAATTTAACTAAGTTTTTTGCTTTGAAAAATATAAAAACATGCTTAAGGGGAAAAATAGAAGGTTTAAATAAAAAAGCTGACTGTTATTAGGCTTACCTTATGTCTTGCTTTAGCCAGGACAGTCCTGTTTTTTAGGCTTTGTCACAGCTTCCTGCCCGGTTGAAGTGAAAATCTGTTTTTTTAGAAATCACTATGATTTTTAGACAAAAAGTAGGAAATCTGAGACTGATTTCATGTGAGGACCTTTTTTTTTATAGAGAACACTGATGAATTTTTTTCTTTTAACGAGTGTCCCGGTTTGCCACTTCGTAAATATGCTTAAGCCTAACTATTATTATATTTAAGAGGTTGACTTTATTATAATGGTAAGTTTTGTTTGACAATATTTAGAATCAAGTAGCACACATGGAGGATACAACTATATTTACATCTTTGCTTGACCTACATCCAGGTACATCCTGGTTTGATTATATGATTTTTGAACACACAGGTGTTTGGAAATAAACATAATTGTTTTTAAAAAGACATTTGAAAAGAAAAAGTTTTTTGGTCATATGACTTTTCCTAAAATAAATACTCAGGGCTTAGGCAACTACTTCTTTTCAACATCAGCAAGCGTTTAAGTCGGATTCAAACTACAAATTTTCTGTGCATTTATTGCATTTAAAATAATTATATATATTACTGCAAAACAATTACAAAATATTAATTTAAGTGTAAAAACATTTATACAAATTAACTTGCCATTGATAGTACTTTGTATCTTAATTTCTTTGGAGTTTTTTGAAAATATGTGCATTCGTACAAAATAATGTGCAAACATGCAAAACGCATGCTTGTTTGGATTTTGTTGGATGCATATAACTCGGAAACGTGAAAACAATTCAAGTTAGTTTTTTATATGAGAAACTCCTAGTAATAGATGAACAAAGTTTTGCAAAAAAAATATTCTATGTTTAATATGTTTTATTTATAACTCTTTACAAAGTTTCCTGTGCATTCATACAATGACTATATTACATTTTTTAGAGTGTGCTCATTTTTAAAATAGTGCAACTGTTTTTTTGCAAAGCAATTTCATGCAAATTTTGTAGGATTGGCTTTAAACCGTTCTCGTCGGGTTAAAAAAGACAAAACTGGCCGTCTTGCTGCATTGAAAAAGTTAAGGGAATCTAAATCAACTGGAAATCGCATCATATATAAGGTGATTTTTGCTTTGGTTGTCAAAGATCTACTGTCGTATTTATAATTTTTAAACTTAAAGGTAGGTTAGTGACTAGAACTAATCTAAATATTAGTTTAAACATAACCCTAAGTAATCTAAAAATTTTAGTCATCACCAATCATTATCATCAATCCAATTTCAATCTGGTTAGATATCCCCAGTGAATGGAATACTTTTGCAATTCTTCCTACTGCAATTCTTCCTACATCTTTTCTCCACTTACACAAATCTGTTGCATCTTAAACCAATCCTTGTCATGTTTTCTTCAACCCTCCATTTCATCCCCAGTTGGCCCTGTATGTTTTCCATCCACTTCATGTATCATTGCCTTCATCAAAGCATCTTCCTCAAGTCATCTCAAAACATGACCATACCACCTCATACCGTATGCTCTTGCTGGCTTATCTGTTGCTTCCTTCAATCTCAACATTTCCATCAGCTCCACTGTATTTCTCTTGTCCATAAAATTTACACTGCACATTGCCCTCACCATAGATCTTTCAACTTTTCTTGAAATAGCTACTTTATTTTCTCTGAAACACCACATTTCAGTTCCATATAACATGGCTGATCTCACCTAGCTTTTATATATCTTTTTCATCTGCAAAGAGAATCTTTTTTCATACAGTATCTCTCAATTTTCTGAATTTCTTCCATCCCACTCTGTTCTTGCAGTCACTGTACTTTACATCTTTCACTAGCATTCAACCTATTGCCAAGATAGCAAAGTCCCTTCACAGTTTCCACTTCCTCACACATTACCTTTTGTTGCCCTTCTGCTGCACCTTTTGTTATCACATTTATTACAAACAAAAAATTTTTTTGCACTCAGAATACCTTCCACATATCCATTGGTCACATTTTGTACATAAGACTGAGTTTACAGTCACCCTTTTACCACATATTTCACATGGTCTATTCTACTCCTTATGACTTAACCTTGGACCCACACATTATCACCTTTGTCTTTTCAAGATTCACCCTCAGTCCCTTGCTCTTCAGTGCATTTCAGAAACCTTTCCTTTTGACCCTCCGTTGTTTTACTCATTGATAACAAGCATCTGCATACAAAATCTCTTTCATTAAGCCTTTTCTTGCATTCTGTCACAATGCTTATGACATTGTTCTGAAAGTTTAAGAGTATAAATAGATTAATAAATATGCTCCATCTGAACCAATTTTTCATATAAAGGTTGAATGTTTGCAATTTTTATAACTAAGCTTATAAATTTAATTTTTTATTAATTCAACAATTGGGCTGATATGCATTTGTATATACAGTAAGACAGTAAGTCGACAAATGTGTCATATGTATATTTGTACATAAGTAGCTATTGAATTTTGAATGCTTTTGCAGGTTAGTGAAATTGAAAATGTTTATGATGAAGTAAATGAAGATGTTTATTCTGATAAAGTCCAACAACGGCTTGATGATGATTGGATTGTAGATGATGGTGTGTATTTTCTGTGCTAGTTATAATTATCACGTTTAATATCAGTTTAATTTCATTTTTTATTGGCTTTGTTTATAAAAGCAATTTTATGTATTTATTTTTTAATACTATTTTTATTAACATTATTTTCAGGAGCTGGTGATTATGTTGAAGATGGGAGAGAAATTTTTGATGAAGAAATGGAAGCACCTAAAACTGTAATTTTCAGTATATATAATTTTTAAGCTCTTGCCAATCTTATTAAATAAACTATTTTTTTGTGTATGGCATCTAGTTCTTATCGTATCTATTATATCATTTTTTTTTTTTTTAGTGCAATATATGCAAACCAAACCAGATTTTCCAATTTTCTCAGAAGTGTAAATATGGCAGGTGATGTGGTTGAAAAAGTAAAGATGTATTGCTATTTTTAGGCAGGTAAAGTTTAAAAAGTAGTGACTGCAAAAAATGAACTGGGTGGAAGAGATTTATGAGTATTGTAGTTGTGTTATGCAAAAAGGGTTTGTAGATGAAGTTGAGGGAGGGCTATACATATAAAATGTATGAATGCTGCTTATCAGAAGTGCACTGAGTAATGGGGCAGAGTGCTGCTTATGAAAATAGATGATGTAAGGAGAATAAAGTTCACTTAAATAAGAAAGCTTCAAATGATATGTGGCATGACCCTGAAGGAGAAGCAAGCTAATACTAAAAATGACTGGTGTTGGACCAATAACTGAATTTTTGAGAATTCGAAGATTGAGGTGATTTGAAGACTTTGAACAGTTGAGGCAAAAAAAAGCTACAGTCAGTGGTTTTCAACCTTTGATGGTGTTCATGGCTTTTTTCCAGGAACTCTAAACACCTGTGGTCCCCCTGCTTAGAATATTGCCCTGAAAAACTAGTAAAGACTAAAAAATAGTCTTCAGAAATCTGTTTAGCCAGCCAATTGATAATTTGATACTCAGAAGAAAATATTTGCCTAAGTTTTCTTGATCTAATTAATTATTCACTTCTTCAATGGAATCATGTCATTCTATATCATCAGCCAAGTATTAATATCAATTTTATTTTAGAAACAACTTAGTCAAAAAACGGAAAGAAAAACTTCTTCCAAGAAGAAAATAAAAGTAGTCAAATCAAGTGACATTAAACAGATGCTGATGAGTTCTGGAGCAAAAAGAAAAATCGAAGTTCGCTTTATTTGATATCTTAAGCTGAGATTTTGTTAAGCAATAACAACATTATTTAATGTAGAAAAATGTTGATCTGGACAATGATGAGCTGCTGGGGGATATTTTAAAAGAAATAAATTCTTCTGATCCTCTCGCCAAACCTCGGTCTTCTGTTGTTATCAGGAAAAAAAAAAGTCTTCATACACCTCGTAATCGCTTTTCCTTGATTATTGGTTTTAAAGAGTTTTTTTAATGAATATAATTTTATCAAGACTAAAATTTTTAATTTGCTTGTAAAAATTCGTTCATTCCCGTTACTTGTTCATGTATAACCTTTGGTGATCTTTTATTTTACGTCATGTATTTTCAGCGGCATACAATTACGCCACTAGTCCGTCTCCTTCTATTAAACCTGATATAATGACGTCACCACCCTCGGCGTTAACCGGACGACGAATGAAGCCTCGTAAAATAGTGGTGAGTTGTTATTCCAGAATGCTCTGCGTATGTGTCGTCTATAACGGCAGGCGAATTTACTCTTGATATTGATTGTTGCGTAACAAATATTAAAAAAGATAATCGCAATATTTGTGAATTGTTATTCTTGGTGGATTCATCAGATTAACTAATTTTGAAAAAGAAAGATCAAATAGTTACCGAGAATTTTGTGGAGAACCTCGTCACGCGTCGGCTTGATTTTTGTACTGGGTCAGTTTTTATCACAAGTTCATAACACTTCGCGGTCGAATTAAAATTTAAGCTTCATTAATGTAATTGTTTCGCTATTATTCACCTATTTTGACTGCGTATTTTCTGCAACTGATTAGCCTCCTGCTCCTGTAAAAATGGATCCTTGTTACAATTCTCCCGTGAAGGATGTCGACACCGCTCCTCCGTCAAAACGATCAAAGCTAATTGTTGAGGAGGATGAAAAGTCGGAACACGGCGAAGATCCCGGCGCTCAGACTGTTAATCTTGATGACGCAATGCAATTCGGTATATAATGATTTGCAAAATATTTTATTTACATTTACTTGTGAAATGTCGCTGAGTAGGTGAGATGAATGCTTTAGAAACAAAAACCACCTTTAGAAACAAAAACAAACTGAATCGAAATTAAAACGAAATCTGTCATTGTAATAATATGCTTAATTGTAGTAGTAAATATGCAAACCACTTGCGACTTCGTAAATCTAAAATATTTATATTTTTTATACATAACATAATTGCACTCAGTGCGACAAATCTTGTAGGGGACACAGAGCAGTGATATCGTTCGATAACTTTTTGGGTCCCCCACGAGCTTTGTTGGTTTTGGGATCGCGATTACAAGCGCTCTTCTCCAGATCTTGGGAGTTTTGAGTCGGCGTAAACAGAAAAGAGGAAGTCACGTAACCAGGACTTCAAAGCAGCTCCAGCATGGAGTATAAACTCTGGGCAGATGGAATCAGGTCCCGGAGCTTTATCTGTTTTTAAATGTTGGAGAGCAGCATTAAATTCTCTCTGTGAAAAAGTGCCAGAGATATTTACTGGATCTGGTTTTGTGGCTCTCCAAAGGTCAGACCCTTCTTGAGAGACAAGTCGCGAAGACTTGCGATCAGCAGCCTCGTATTTCCCATTTCTAACCAGCTGAGATGCAATAGCATCGGCTGAAACGGGACAGTGACGAGGAGAGTGTCGTGACCTACCAGTAAGGTTGTTCAAAATACTCCACGCTTTTCGACTAGAGTGTGAGAAGTCAATGCTCCGAACTGCCTCGGACCATCGATCCCTTCGCTTTCTGTCAAGCTTGGCAAGCAGAGCTGTAGCAGCCAAACTTGAGTCGTCTCCCTGAGGAGACTGCAGAAAGGTTTTATAGAGGGATTCACACTCTGCATCCCAACACGGAACATAGTTATTTCGATACCCGCGTGGGATAGTCTTTTTGGTTGCTTTCTTAATGGTGTTAGAGAAGTCCTGGTAAGCCGCATCCACATCAAGTGAATCAGGCGGCAACAAAGTCTTTTCGAATTTATTCGTCAAAGCAATGTAGTGACTCCATTTGGCCTTGCGGAAGTTCCATCGCTTAACAAGCATGCTTGGCACTGCCATAGCAAATCTTGATGGTGTAATAAGCGAAAGTCGATGTGACCTGGGGAACTTTTCAAGGACACGTCTATCCGGTAAGCGACTGTTTGGACCTACGCAAGCGAAAGCTAGATCCGGATTGGTGCCAGTGTTCCAGTATCCGGAATAAAAACTGGCAACATCCTTGGCATTATATAGGAGGGCAAGTATTTGCTCAGTCAGCCAAGCACTCACCGTCCGGGCTGTTATCGTCATAACCCCAGTAAGCACGACAACAGTTAAAATCGCCAGCGTAAAGACATGGGTGAGGAAACACTGAGAGATCCAAGGATCGCAATCGTGTTGGTGGTGGTTTGTAGACGTTGACTATTTTATAGCCATCAGCGTCCACACACAACCACTCGATCTCGATGTCGGTGAGATCGGTCCAAAAGCGTGTATTTTAGTCGCTCATGGACAAACGTGGCAAGACCATGCTTCCTGCTTAAAGAAGACCCAGCTAGTTGGTAGTTTTGAAGTACCAACTTTTCTGCATCAGTGCAGTGGATCTCCTGTAGTAGGATGACGAGTGCCTCAGACTGCATAGCGAGGTGATGAAGAACGTTTAATTTGCTTGCAGTGAGGCCTTCGATGTTCAGCTGAAGAATAGTGGGTCTTCGGAACTTGTTGGCAATATGCCCTAAAAAGGGCAGTTTTATCCAGGCATTGCCCCGTCCTGAAAAGGACGCTTGCCCATTAGCAAACCCACGCTGAACATCGGAATGGGTGGATACCCTTCCGTTTTGGTAGGTTTGGTTTCGGTCTGTCATCTTTAACACCAATGTACAGACTTACTCACGGCCGAGGCTGCGAAAAAGCACCTACCATCTGGGCCGAAATAAAATAATAATAGAATAAAACTAGGCCAAAATAGAATAAAAGTAACCCTCATTGCACTGGATTGATTTCAGCCAAACTTGTTACTCGGCATCAACATTTTGGCTTTCACCGTGTTTTTACTAGCCAGTTGTTTCGTTTTTGGCGTTTTTTTGTGTAGCCCGCTGTTAAGGTGTCGCTGCAACAAAGGCGAGAGAGAATCGCGTTTAATTGCGCTGTCTGCCGTTTGATTTTCAAGTGTCAGTTTTTGTTTTGCCAAGTGCAATTTGAATGAGATTTAAAGTGAAAGCAATTTACCGTGGTTTTTTTTATTCATGAAAAGTTTTTTCTTCAGACGTCGAAGCGGATGGTTTTGACACAAACTTCGACGATGCGGCTCCCGAACAAACGAAGTCTTTTAATGTCAGTCCTGGTTAAGTTAAGTTTGAAATTGTTTTATTTATCACTTTTTTACTTTTAACGCAGAGTCAGACCACGAAATTTTCCGAGGAACTGGCATTTTTAGGTTGGGAAACGAACAAAGAAAAATTTCCCGAGACAGCCGAGCAAGAAGTCATAATTGATTCGGCGAATCTCCCGTTAATTAAAGCAGAAGATGGTAGTGAGGTGAGTGTGGTGCCATTTTTGTTTTCCGATAGATAAGTAGAGTAATCAAATTCATCGTACAATAGAGCTTTATTCCTAGGTTGCGGTTTTAATTAATTTTTGGCAGTCATAGAAACGATAAATGTCTGCAATATGGTTTCAGCAATAACTTCAGTTCTTACGTTAACAGGTCTTTCGCTTTTACTGGCTCGATGCATATGAAGAGCACTTCCACCATCCCGGTGTTGTTTACATGTTCGGGAAGACTTTTGCTCAATCTGCAAAGCGATATGTCAGCTGCTGCGTCGTCGTGAAAAATATTGATCGAAAAATTTATTTGCTTCCTCGCGAAAAAGTAAGCTCTCTATAACTGTTACAAATCGCTTATAATACTCATATTATGGCAAACTTTTGTTAAAAAAAAAAGAGAATATCGCTCATTCAAATGAATAAAGCGTTTAATTCTAAAGCGGTAGACTTGGATTCGATTCCGAGTCGCGTCAAACTAAAAACTTTAAAAATTGATTTCACAGCCTTCCTGCTTGTCCTTCATTATTGGGAGTGTTTAAAATCCCCGTCTTTGAAACCTCCCAATTTAATCGGTACTTTCCCATGGCGGGCGCAGTATCTTTGTAATCTTATTGCGAACGTGGTGTGACGTTAATACTGTCGCAATTTAGTTTTATTTGATGTCGAGATTGTTAGTGTTCTTGTTTATGCAGGATTTGCAAAGTGGCTGTGATGTCTCACCGCAAGATGTCTACCATGAGTTCAATGATAAAGTTGCTGACAAAAATAAGATAATGAAGTTTAAAACTAAGGTGAGAAGTTTGGATTTTGGTGTAATTATTATTAGGAATAAAATATTACTAACGCATTTTAACCAATAAATGTTATATATCATTGCATCGATAACCAACTTTATGGCTTCATTGCATCAATAACCAACTTTAAACATGGTTTGTATATGATTAAAATACACAACCTTAGAAATAAAGTTTGCAGTATTTTTTAATTCGTTTTCTGTGTTACACGCATAAAAATTTCAGATTGTAGAAAAAAAATTCGCATTCGGTGATAGAAGCATCCCACACACAAGCCAATATTTGGAGATAACGTACTCTGCCGAGTATAGACAGTTACCTGGGGATTTGTCTGGAAACTCATTTCGTTGCGTGTTCGGAACCAATCAATCTTCACTAGAGTCACTCCTCCTTGAGAGAAAGATCAAAGGACCTTGCTGGTTGGACGTGAAGAGCCCACGTAAGTTGCTTATTGTGTTTATTGGATTTTGTTCCAGGATGCGTCCTTACTCGATAGCATATAGTTGTGGTTTTGACCAGGGCTGCGGCGTCGGCAAAAAGTTTGTCGATTTTTGTTGAGAAAAAAACTTACTGAAACTGACGACTTTTTTATGATCGTTGCGCACCCCTAGTAGTAAGTTCAGGCCACAAAAACTTCTTTTAAATTATACAATGACAAAATAAATAAAACCACCGTACTTTAGATTTTTTGTTTATTTTTTGGTTTTCGGTGTTTTGCTGTACGTTGTTTTTTTGTTTAGAATCAAACTCAGCATCCATCAGTTGGAGCAAAGTAGAAATGTCCGTTTCCTCCCCGTCTAACCTCTCTGTTGCAACGTCGGATGATCCTCCACCTCCTGTGGTTGTGATGTCTTTAAGCATGAAGACGATTCCAAATCTGAAAACTCATCAAAACGAAGTAAATTGTTCTATTACGATTATTATGCAAATGACTTTTGATTAAATTTTATTGTTTAAGTACCGGTTGGGCCAGGTTCAGTTAGTTTTAAACTATGTAGTTAGATGCATTTTCCACTTGTTTACGTATGTAGGTGGTTGGAATTGCTGGATTGATTAACGATTCTTTTCCGCTCGATAAAACTGCTCCGAAGCCAGCTTTCAAGAAAAGCTTCTTCAGTAAGTTTTCAAACGTAGATGTGATCTTTTAGATTTAGATTTTAAAATCTTTTTCACTTGGAGCTCTTCCTTTGTGCAAAAGTTTTGTTTGCTGCTATTGCACAACGGAATGAGTGATCGAAGTGTTGAGGAAAATCGTCTTGACTTGTTACAATAAAAACAACATTCGAGTTTGTTCACTTTTCTCATCGAGATTCTATTTATTAAGTTTAGGGTCCCACTTTGCACGCGTGCATTTTATTGCTGGTATGTACTGCTGCATTAGCTTTGATGAACGTGCTATTGCACTGGTATGTGCCCGTAATGTAATTGTCTTTCATCTCTGCCGCGCCTAACTACGATGGTTGCGACATCTCGTCGGGGTCGTTGGAATCAAATAGAAAGTTGGGAGTTGGTGACAATTTTTTATCTGATTTCTTATTTTTGTTATTGTTAGAATTCAGATGAAGTTAAAGCGAATTTTTGGTATTTTGTCAATAAAATACCAAAAATTTGCAAAATCGAAAAACTAAAAGATTACCTTGAGGCAAGTGTCTCAAAATATGAGAAAATATTTCCGTTAGGAGTCAAAAGTTATTATTCTAGGAAGGGAGAAGCTGAAACCTCTTTGGAGTTATTACAGTGAGATACTTTCCTTGTGTTGCATCCCTGTTGTTATACAATAAATGGGTTTGACGGGTTATAACTTGTTTTTTGTCGATGTGTGACTAGATCCTCATTGAAGAGTCTTGTCTTGTAATCCGGATGCGTGTACACTCACTTGTGTAACTGGAAAGCAAAAAATAATTTCGGATAGAAGCGCCTTGCTTTTTGTTGCTGTCCCAAACACTATGTTCATTTTTCAAGTTCTTTCAAAACCGAGTGATTGCATCTTCCCCTTCGACCTTCGAGACGCCATGAAAAGGAGGGGATTCGATATCGAGATCATGGGAACGGAGCGAGCTCTTTTGTGCTCGTTTCTGGTCAAATTGCTGAAGGTATCTTTCGAATTTACATCCTTTTATTTCTTACACGTCACCGCCTCATTCGTTTAGATTGATCCTGACGTCATAATCGGGCACGACATTTTAAACTTTGACCTTGACGTTTTACTTCATCGAATCGCGGCGTGCAAAGTTCCTCATTGGTCGAAAGTGGGGAGACTTCGAAAGTTGAATATGCCTAAGCTCCTGGTAATACCAAGTTTTTTCTGTATTCCGCTTCCGAAGTTTCCGAATAAGATTGTTGGTTCTTCATTTAAAAAACTTAAACTTAGCAACGCCGTCTTCGTTTTTCAACCTTTAGGGAGGAGGAAGGTTTTCTGACCGCTCAATCACGTGTGGTCGACTGCTTTGTGACGTCAAAACATCGGCTAAGGAATTGATCCGATGTCGGAGTTACGATTTAACGACGCTGAGCGAAATCGTGTTGAAGAAGCAACGTAAAGAAGTGGCCGCCGAGCAGATCAAGGACCTGTTCACGTGAGTTCATCACTAGATCGCCCCAAGCGAGGCTGAAAGTGTGACTAGATCGCTGATGTGCTTGCTTACGCTTTTGCAACCATAAAACTATTTTTGTTGGGTTTAAGTGTTCTTTTATTTGGTCGGTTTACTTGGATGCTTTGCTGCTCTCTATTCTTGCTTTGCTTTTTCCTTGAGCAGTTTGTTTCGGCTATCATAATGTTTTGACGAAATTCCTGATAGGTTACCGTAAAACCTCTAATTGAGCGCCACCCTGTTTTTTCAAAAATCGCCGTAATCGATTTACTAACCCGGATTCCCCTGCGGTTACTATAACTTCTTCGGAGATCCATTTTCTCTTGTTTTTTTTTTATATTCCATGCTAATGCTGATGCTGAAAGAGGGATTTCGGGTTAGTTTCACCGCAAAAACAAATCGCTTACGGCGACTTGTTGAAGAGACAGGGTGGCGCTAAATTAGAAGTTTTACGGTAGTTGTTCGCAAACTCGCCAATCTTTTTTTCACTGCTAATTCCATCTTCAAAAATTAGCCGATGCTATTGCATCTCAGCTGGTTAGAAATGGGAAATACGAGGCTGCTGATCGCAAGTCATCTCGACTTGTCTCTCAAGAAGTATCTGATCTTTGGAGGGCCGCAACACCAGATCCAGTAAATATCTCTGGCACTCTTTCACAGAGAGAATTTACTGCTGCCCTCCATCATTTAAAACCACGTAAAGCGTAAAGCTCCAGGACCTGACTCCATCTGCTCAGAGCTTATACTCCATGCTGGAGCTGCTTTGAAGTCCTGGTTGCGTGACTTCCTTCCTGTTTGCGCCGACTGAAAATTTCCAAGATCTGGAGAAGAGCGCTTGTGGTCGCGATCCCGAAACCGATGAAGCCCGTTGGAGACCCAAAGAGTTATCGACCGATATCTCTGCTCTGTGTCCCCTACAAGATTCTCGAAAGGCTTATCTACACCCGCGTTGAACCATTAGTCGATCCATTGCTCCCTAAAGAGCAGGCTGGGTTCCGACGCGGGAAGTCAACCGTAGATCAAGTTGTTTTGCTGACCCAAAACATTAAGGATTCTTTTGAGGCTAAAAAGAAGGCCGGTGCCGTATTTGTCGATCTGACAGCTGCTTATGACACTGTCGGGCACTGTGACCTTACCTGCAAGCTGCTGAGGCTTCTTCCGGATAAGCACATGGTCAAAATGATTAAGGAGTTTGTCCGAAACCGAAGTTCACCGGTGACAGCAAGCAAAGCAGGCTAAGCCGTCTTAAAAACGGCGTTCCTAAGGGATCGGTCTTGGCTCCCCTCCTATTTAACATCTATACAAAGTTTGCTTATGTTGATGATTTAGCATTGTTGCACTCTTCCGGAAACTGGAAGGACTTGGAGGGGACCTTAAGTCAAGACATGTCCACACTGTCAGCGTATCTCCAGACTTGGAGGTTGAAGCTCAGTCACACTAAGGCGATGACGGCAGCCTTTCACTTAAATAACCGAGAGGCCAAACGTGAGCTAAAGGTCTACAACAACGATAGACTTTTACCGTTCTGTCCAACCCCTACTTATCTTGGGGTAAAACTGGACAGATCGCTCACGTTTTGTCACCATTTAGTGGCATTGCGCAAAAAACTCTCCTCGCGCGTCACACTGTTGAGGCAACTCGTGGGCTCGGGATGGGGTGCTGGTGCTAAAACACTACGCATAGCCACCTTGTCTCTAGTCTACTCAACAGCTGAGTACTGTTCGCCAGTCTGGTGTTGCAGTGCTCATACTTGCCTCATCGACAGTGTCTTAAACGACGCCTTGCGCATAGTTACTGGATGCCTGCGTCCCACTCAAACGGACCACCTACCTGTACTCTCAGGCATCCAGCCAGCTGAGCTTCGCCGAATGGAAGCGACACTCTTCTTGGCTCACCGTGGATCTCAGGACCCTGATCATATCTTATATGGTCTTTTAAGTGGGTCCTCAGATACTCTCCAAGCGAGACTAAGATCCAGACGCCTGTTTGTGCCAGCTGCGCGGAATCTTTTGAACAACCTTGCCAGACTTGGTATCCGCGCTTCTGAATGGACAAATGACAAATGGAAAACGGAGTACTGTGAAAATGCTTCAAGGCTCCGTGCTTTTGTGCCCGGGACTGGTGCCGGGCCTGTTGGGATGGGCTTACCCCAAGCAGCTTGGGTTAAGCTCAACCGCCTGCAGACTGGTGTTGGGCGATTCCATTCGTCCATGCACAAATGGGGTCTCGCTGCTTCACCGAATTGCGAGTGTGGCGCCTCTGAACAAACCGCAGACCATGTTTTAACAGCGTGCCCTATACTGTACATCGGGCACCACATGGAGCACTTTTGAATGACGAAGCCCGATGCTGGCTTAACATCACTGCCAGCATCTGATCCAGGCAATACAGCAGCCTGGGGTAGTAAGAGGATAAACCCTCGGCCCCAGTCTTGTTTGTCTGACCTGGAGTGGATACCTCATCAAACGATGTAGTACTAGTGCTAATTCCAAAACTTTTAAATCGTAGCCATGCCCGCAATTATGTTGGTCCTTTTTTCAAAATTTTCATTTTCTGATTTTTTTTTCGTAATCGTCCATATAACGGAAAAAGCAAGTAGTAGTAGCTTTTGTAACGACTTGGCTAGATTAACCAAACTGTCTGAAACAAGGTAACTATAGTTGAAAAACTCTTCCGTCAAATTTTGTCAATATTATAACCCTTTAATTTAATAAACTATAAAAATATTTGTTCACTTCAGTTTAATAAACATTTCACACGAATCTTCGCTTCGTGTTATTTGGTCGTTTCAACATTTATTTTCGGCGAGACTAGTAAGAAGAACCGTTTGTCGCCGTAAAGTTGCCATTATTAATCTAAGATTCTGCTATTTCGAAAACAGCAATGGTTATAATCATGTTTTATGATTGTGATGGCAACCTGATCTGGGATTAATAGTGACATAATTAATGTGTAGTTTGCATTGTTGCAATTGATTCTTGCCCCTGCAGAACATCTGACAGTCTTCTGTGGTTGGTGGAGCACACTTTCATGGATGCGAGCTTCATCCTCGACATCGCTTGCGAGTTGAACGCCCTTCCTCTTGCTCTGCAAATCACTAACATCGCTGGTAAGTGCAGAAGAAAAAAGTTTAACGGAAAGCTGTCAGTGTTTGTCTTTTAAGTGGGATCCTGTTATTGTGTTTACTTGAAAAAAACCAGCGAGCCATCTATAAGTAATTGTATACTTAAAATTTTAAGCAGCTTTGTAGCTCGTAATGGTTTTAAAATTTTATTTCTTGTACCTTATCCTAGTTGCATCAGCACAAACGCAATTATTTTCAACGAGCGCTGCGACTTACAGTATCTCATTCGCATAGTTATAATGATGCAGACGAGGTTATGTGGCAATCCATTTATTTATTGGGTTGGGAAATAAACTGTTGCAGTTTAGTAAATTTGTTTTGTTCAATGTTTCTTTTAGATTCAATCGTTCTAATTGATGTAAATATTTGATTTAATGTATTTATATTTGATTAAGCTTGGTTGAATTCCTATGTCTTTGATTAATTAAATTTATAAATATAAAACCGCAACAATTTACCCCCCAATCCAATATATTATAATTTCAGTTCCTATTTTCAGGGAACGTTTTATCTCGCACTCTGCTGGGGGGCAGGTCGGAACGAAACGAGTTCCTTCTACTTCACGCGTTCCATGAAAAAGATTTCATTCCTCCTGACAAAGGTAACAGTTTTATTGAACTGATGCTTAGACTTACTACAACAATGAACTCGCGAAATCTTATCTCAAAAAACAAATTTTTTTAATTGTCAAACTAGTTCTGTCAATTGACAATTGGCTATTTTACAACAAAATCGTTTTCTATTGGAAAAAAAGCATATTATTAATTGGTTTTGTTTGACCTATTTGAGCCTGGCGTTGTGAAAAGGCATTTAAGCAGCATTAATACTCACATTTATGGCATACGTACATCCATTGAGTTTGTTAAAAAAAATTTGGTTACCGTATTTTTGGGGCCATAAGGCGCACGGTATTATAAGGCGCACCGTATCAATAAACGGCTTCTAACGCTTTTATTTTCATACATAAGACGCACCGGGTTATGAGGCGCACCAAATGAAACAAAAACTCACTTTGTATTTTACTTGTATTTTATTCAAAAGAAACGATCAAACGAACGAACAAGTTTTTTGCGTTGTAACAGTATGGTCGTTTACAAAACAATTGGTGTGGATTTGAATGCACGAACGGCAATCTTAGAAATCAGACACATGTAAATCTCATAGTTAAGCTGTACCTAAATAATTATTACCGTTATATAAATAAATAGCACTGTTTGCCACATAAAATTGGTTCAGAGCTTTGCTATAAAACAAAACCTGATCCATACATAGACGCACCGGAGAATAAGGCGCACGTTCGATTTTTGAGAAAATTTAAGGATTTTAAGTGCGCCTTATGGTCCGGAAAATACGGTAATTTGAAAAGTTAGTTGAACAAAACCCCACGATGGTTCTTGTGTTGCCATTAGACTTTGAGAAATAAATGTAATTAATATTAACTTGCGCTATAATTTAATTGCTTAAGAACGCAATAAATTTTATTATTTTAAATAATAAATTTTATTAATACTAGTTTTCAAAAAGAAGGAGAAGCAAGAAGCATTGCAAGAAGATGGCGAAACAGAAGGTTGGTTCAGTTGCAAACTATGTCGTTGGAAATAAATGTATTTTTAGTCCTTTCATTAATCTTTACTCCTGTCAAAAACTTGTTTAAAAAATAATGTAGGACATCCATTCTGCTCTATACATCGATAGAAATGGCTTGCATAAGATCATGCGATTTACGAAATCCAATTATTTTAATTTTTTATTGGCAATTAAGCAATACAAGAATTAACGAATAGTGTACGCATTTAACGCTTAGTAAACACTGTACCAGAGAGTGTGATCTCCGGCATTGCACCTTAAATACGATACCTCGACTCCTCCACTTCCAAGCAACTTGTCATCCGTGCACGCGATTCACAATTTTTATCGAAGCAAAGCATCGAACCATGATCCTTGCAAATATTTCCCGTTTTTAGACCAACTGAACCACTCTCTATGTCGCCACATCAATACTCGATAAAAACATTCAGTCCATTATGTGCGGATAAAACCAGAGAAAAAATGATGACGCAAACTTGATTGACAGGTCGACCTGGGAAAGCTCGGAAGAAAGCGGCCTATGCTGGGGGTTTGGTGCTTGATCCTAAGCGGGGGTTCTATGACAAGTACATTCTCCTCCTCGATTTCAACAGCCTTTACCCATCCATCATTCAGGAGTACAACATCTGCTTCACAACCATCGCTAGGTTTCCCGATGGAGCCGAGGAGAAAGTAATTTGGTTATGGTCGAAGTTTCGTATTTTTACCAGTTTTTTTGGGAGCATTTTTGTTGCTTTTTCTAAGCAGCTTTCTTTGCTTGTGTTATATGCTAAGTAGTTAGAGGTGACGCTTGAACAATGTTGTCGGCAAGATAGCTCCGTGTGATAACACTCTTATGAGCAGAAGGACGCGAGTTCGATGCTCAATCTGCCTGGGCGATTTCTATTCTGCCCGTAGGAAAAGCACTTCACGACATTCCTCTGGCTTACCCTCAATGATGATTTTGCTTAAAACAGAAAGCAGCATAAAGACCAATACGGCCATACGAAAAGCAATGTCTTGAATAGATACTGCCAGCATATTCTGTCTTTTCTTGACTGTTTTTATCTCATATCCACAGCAATCATTATTTCCATTGTTTTATTGTTCTTGTTACTAACAAATAAAGAATAAAGGTGGACATGGATTCGTACATCCCCGAACTACCCAACGACAACCTCGAAATGGGGGTTCTCCCCACCGAGATTCGAAAATTGGTTCAAAGGCGAAAGCAAGTCAAGCAACTGATGAAAGATCCTGGTTTGTCGAAGGAGAAATACACGCAGGTAGGCGATCATATGGACGTGTTTCCACCAAAAGATTTACTTTTATCTTTTCAGTATGATATCCGGCAGAAGGCGCTAAAGCTGACGGCCAACAGCATGTACGGCTGCCTCGGCTTCAGCAACTCCAGGTTTTACGCGAAGCCGATCGCCGCTCTTGTCACGCGACAGGGGAGGGAGGTGAGTTTGTTGTCGGTCATTGGTCAACAAACTGCTTGATTGAATTGCTTTAATCTGCGTTATTCTGCTTGCTATATTGTCATATGCTTGTATTTTGTACGTTAAGTTTGTCACATTATTACGGCTCGACTGAATTACAGAAATTAATAATTTAATTAATAAATTAATAATAATTAATAAATTAATAATTTTATCAAAATTTTTTGTCTTTTTTTAAGAAACTAAAAATTCACGAATATCACCGTAGAGTGATTAAACTTAAACAGTTACAGAATATTTCTTAAATGTTTTCGAAAGTTGAAACATGTGAATTCCGATCATGTGGATTACAATGTGGACTTATTAAGTGAAAGAGACTGAATAAGTCCCCATTGCAATACCAGATGCTTATTAAAACGAAGTCGTATCATCGTGAATCATCAGGTGGTTGATGATAATAATGATAATCATGATGAAACTTGAACGAATGCAGTTGTATCCGAAAGTTCAAATTGTGTTTATATGCAAATATTCGTAGTTGGTTGGCGATTGTGTTTGTATGTTTGCGCTGCCACAGAATCCGAGAAAATGTTAATTTTATTTTAAGATTCTCATGCACACCAAGGAGCTTGCTCAGAGGATGGGATTGGAAGTTATCTACGGTGACACTGACTCGATCATGATCAACACAAACAGCACTGACATGGACCACGCTTTCAAACTAGGTCATCAGGTGATGGTCAATACCTTGTCGCTATAAGTTGGAGTAACGTTCGGGCTCCACACATGCTGGTCTAGCTTTTAGTTGTCGGACCGATATCACGCATTGATGGGCGTTATCGCCATTTTGTTTTTTAAGAAAATCCTTGAGTTGATTTTGTAAACAAATTTGGTGTTCATTTGAAGGTTAAAGCTGAAGTGAATAAACTTTATCGCTTGCTTGAAATCGACATTGACGGAGTCTACAAATCGCTGCTCCTCCTCAAGAAGAAGAAGTATGCCGCCCTCAGCGTGCAGCGGTGGGTTTCTCGGAGATTTTCTTGATTCCAATTTTTCTTCAGTAGGAATTTTTGTTAAATTCTTCAGTGGCAAGTTGACAAGTTTTATTGAAAATTAGTAAACAGCAAGTTACTCTGTTTAAAAAAGCGGAGTGTTCCCCCCTTATTATCGCTTGATTCTTCTCGATGGCGTCATCAATCGCTCCTCCTCATCAGGACCTTGGGTGTGGGCTTGTTTGAAGCCATTCGGGTCAAGGCCGAGTTATTATCGCTTGATTTGCTGCTTCAGACTCGCCGACGGAACTTACTCGACCAGCAAAGAGCTCAAAGGACTGGACATTGTGAGGAGGGACTGGTGTGACCTGGCCAAGCTGGCCGGCAAGTGAGGGTTTGGGTTCGAAATCGATTTGATTTTTATCAACGTTATTGTTGCGTCATAGCCACGCTGTCAATCAAATTCTGTCCGACCAGCCGCGCGAAGAAATCGTCGACAAGATCCACGAAAAGCTGACTGAAATCGGAACAAAAGTTAGAAAAGGAGAGTTTCCAACCAAAGAATTTGAAATTCGAAAGGTAACCTTTTGATAACTGTCCAAATGCAATAAGAATTTCGATGCAAGGCTTGCATTTTAGTATTACAGCAACAGTCAAATTTTGCTTGTGATTTAGGAACTGACCCGAGATCCGAACCTGTACCCTGGTAAAGACTCCCTCCCACACGTGAGAGTCGCGCTGCGTGTCAACAGCTCGATGTCGAAGCGATTGAAAGCGGGCGACATCGTGTCGTACGTCGTTTGTCAGGTGAGGTTTGCCGTGTTTGCTCGATTTACGTCGTGAAGCTTGAGCGTGTCAATAAAGTCCTGCAAGCTGCATTTCGTCATAATGACCGTATCTCAAAGCTTAAATCTGACCATGACCACTGTTCCATCACCAGGACGGCACCACCAATCCCGCCACCCACAGAGCTTACTCGGCCGAGGAACTGGCGAGCAAACCGGAGCTAAGTGTAAGTGTTGATGCTCTGCTCCTCCCGGAGTCATCTTAAAGCGATGTTTATCCAGATTGACTCCGATTACTACTTGTCCCAGCAAGTGCACCCTGTGGTCACAAGACTGTGTGACCCCATCGACGGTACAGACGCCGCGAGAATTGCTCAGTGTCTCGGTAAGTCTGATTTTTAGCCATATATTTTTAGTCCAATTTTTAAGTTACTGCTGCTAGTCTTGATGTTTTTCACTTTACAAAAGCAGAAAATTATGATAGGGATCTTCGTTGTTTAACCAGAGTGGCCACTACATGTTGCACAGCCATAAGAATGCATGCCATGGCTACTATACTATGTTACTGCATTGTTCATAGATTAGCTGCATGAGCCATATGTGTGGACGTCACCCAATTAGCTTAGCAGAAGTTGCAACATAACATGAAATCAGAAAAGTTTAAACCTGGTTTTAACCGAGCCCGCTAAGGTCTTGTTAACGCTTTCTTCCTGTTTCGAAATCGGTTTGTTGTCTTTTATGAATTTGTTTGTAGGCCTCGACCCGAGTGGCTTCAAACAACCCCAGACCCAAGGTCTTGATGAGGAGGAGCGACTGATGAGTGTCCTAGCCACTGAGGAGGAGAAATTTTCCTCCTGTCAGAAATTCGTGTTCGTTTGTCCTGGCAGTAGGAAGGAGATAGTTTTGGACCGGGGGGTTATCACCGAAATGGTAAGTGCTATGATCCCTTTCAGCCTGTTACAGCTTCGACCCGATTTCCTGGGTGCTCGTCAAATCTCGAACTTAGCATTCCTTTTTGTTTGTAATGTTACATAAATATGAACACAAGTTACTGATGCGATGAAACTTCCGTTGAAAAAAAGTTTATTAATTTTCCAAATCATTCTTAGATTTGACTCCATTTCAAAATTATCGCCTAATGATAACTCCAAGCCCAATCAGTCTGCTTGAACCCTGACTTTTACAAAATTGTTTGCTTCTCAAGGTCAATGTTTAATTTTAGGGTCCGCAATGGACTTGCTCTCTGGAGACATCGTGTGGCGATGATAATCAACTAAGCAAGTTTGTTAATGAGTTGCGAAACCAACTAACTCTAACCATCAGGAAACACATCATGAAATATTATCAAGTAAGCTATCTATGTTATTGCATTAATAGCTGGCATCGCTTTTCCGTTCTGTTATCAATTAGTTTCAAAAGTAACGAGAGAGCTTTTCAAATCCCTGTATTTACTGGCACCGCTTCGCTGTTTCTGCTTTCGGCGCGATTGCTTTGCGCTGTATTATGACATCGCAGGCTTGTGACATACATATATATGGATTGAAATGATTGTAAGATAAAAGTTTTGTTTTGATTTTGTTGTCTGGTTCGTTTCGTTTTGACTTCATCTACTGGTTCACAAAGCGCCTAGATTATTGTTTAATGTTGATATTGTATGGCGAATTTTAACATTCTTCACTTGCGAATTTCCTTTCTAATCATCAACCGTATTTTCTATTCAAAAGTCATCTAATTCTGAAATCATTAAGTGGTCACCTTCATATATTCTTATAAAAAATGTGAGCTTGATGAACTTTGACCTCTTATTTTGTATAGAGTTGGATGCAATGCGATGACCCCGCCTGTGGCTATCGGACCCGCTTCATGTCCTCCATTCTGGACAGGAATGGGCCGGTATGTACGGCCTGTTTCAAGGGGGCGTTACGGCCCGAGGTTGGTGGCTTTTCTTCGTCAACGTTTTGGTTTTAACGTCGACTTGTGACGGTCTGTTTTTCAAACTAAAATAGTGAAACTGCTATTTCGTGTTTGATTGGTGCTTTTGAGCACGAAACTGGTTCATTGCTTAAGTTTGTAAAAATAGATTCTCATAAGTGAAGACGAGTTTCGGGTTGTATAAGAATGCTTAGTTTCCGTCGATACATTTGAATGAAGGATTTGCTTTGATTTAAAAAAAGTTTCGATGTAGCAAAATCTTCCATTCGTGAACCGGGGAGTAAAAGAAGAACTCCACCTTGTTTCTGACAAGCCTGTGAACAACTTGTGAAAAAAACTTCGACTTATGTTCATTTTGTTGCTTTTTAGATCACATCCAAGTCCTTGTACCAGCAACTGTCCTACTATCGTCTACAGTTTGATGTTGAATATGCTCTGTCCAAATACAAGCAAGATGGAATAAGTGAGTTTACTTCAGTTTTTTCTGTTACTGTGTTTCACCTCGTTTAACTTATTAAAACAGATTCGAAAGCCAGCATCAAAATAAACGAATATCGCAAGCAATACAAGTCACTTTGCGATTGTGTGGACTTCTATTTGAATCAGAGTGGTTACAGTGAAGTTTCCTTATCGACACTGTTTAACTGGATGTCGAATAATAAAACAAAACAATAGGAAACTTATTTTTGTATATTAATTGTTTCATAGAGTATATAATGTTGTTAATATTTTAAATGTAATTGTGTCACCGGCTGTATAGTTCTTTGCTACCACAGCAATCGCCTCCTTGCTTCTGCTTACTGGTGTGCATGTACACAGTTGGACACATGTTGCCTGCCTCCACCGTAAGTGATAGTGCATTTTGTTGTCATTTGTAAATTATGTGTCACCTGACTGGTTATTGTTCACGGCGTAATACGTAACTAACTATTGAGGCTGCGTAGATTTTTTAACACCAACTTCAAATAACCCACATATTTTTTGTTTTATTGCTTGATGAATTCGTAACAAATAATGTAATTTGAATATTTTTAGGTTTGTCACTTTAAGGTGGTGTATTTGTCGTGTGTGTAGAAAATTCGGTTTAATGCGGATTACAGAAAGAGCCTTGCGATGTACATACGTAACATTGGACTTATAAAAATTTGTTTATACTTATAAGAATTCTCGCGGAGTCCCAATAACAAGGACTTATAAAAAAATGGACGCGGAGTCCCAATGATTGGGCAACCCTTCAAGGAGACCAGAGGTCTAGGATGGTGAGGGAGTGGCCGAAGATGGCCAGACGTAGAGAGACAAATGCGTTGCTTAAAAAGAAAGCTTTTAAGATTCTATTTTCACCAAAAAATTTTGCGATATAAACGTTTCTCTTATCAATTTTTAATTTGTATGACGAAAAAAAAGTATTATTCTAGAAAGTACTTTACTTCAAAAAATAATTCTGGATCGGATTCGGAGGTTGTTGATCCTTTTTTTAACTAATTAACCCTTGCTCTTAAAATCAGCTCTAAATTTTAGGTTAACATTAAAAAAGTTGAACCGGGCAGCAATGTCTTGGCAGGTCGGGGTCGGGGCAATCACGTGAAGGTCGCCCCAAGTTTTTAGGGTTTGTACTTGGTAAATGCTTTGCTTAGAAAGCTGAAATTCTATTTTCACCAAAAATTTTTTCTTATCCATTTTTTAACTTATAAAAATATCTCTATATGTAAGCAAAGAAGTTGGTAATACGCATGGTAATGGCAAGTTGATCCCGGCTTGTTTCAGAGATGCCAAGATATTGCTAGTGCTCCAACTTGCTGCAAGAAAGAAATTAACATCTAGTTAAGGGGTTTCAATGTTTTTGTCATCCACGGACACTATGCTCAAAATATACTTCCGACTGTCGCAGCGTGGTCGAGTGATTGAAACACCGTGATTGTGATTGGCATGATATCGATTCAAAACCTACTCACGCCATTCTCTGATGTCCTTGGGTAAGACCCTTTAACAGTACTTTCTTCTGCATGGCGATCTTGGCAAGCAGCTCTAAATTTTTTTCATAACTTTATAAAGCTAAATTACAGAAGTAAAAACTTAAAACTTACAACAATATCTTGGCACCTCCGGAAGCATATTGGGGTAATAGCTTGTCCTACGTATTGGCGCCTATGACAAAACAGTAAAAATGTGCGATTTTTTTGCACAAACCAAAGTAAAAATTTAATATTTTTTTAATCGGTCTTCATTCAGCACTCAAATTTTACTGCTCTAAGGACTAGAATTCGTAGCCAACCACAAATTTACACAAAGACTAAAATAGGTCATCATTTTAATTCAAATGGTCAATAACGGCTCGCCTATACAAGCTTCAGAGATGCAGCTTCTACTGCATACGTCATATCTGTGCAGCAACGCATGGCCCAGATGGTAGGTGCTTTCACGTAGCCTGGCCCTTGAGTAAGTCTGCTCATTGATTTTAAAATAACAGACCGAAACCGAACCTATCAAAACGGAAGGGTATCCACCCATTCCGATGTTCAGTGTGGGTCTGCTAATCGGCAAACGTCCTTTTCAGGACGGGGCAATGCCAGGATAAAACTGTCCTTTTCAGGGCACATTGCCAACAAGTTCCGAAGACCCACCATTCTTCAGCTGAACATCGAAGGCCTCACTGCAAGCAAATTAAACGTTCTTCATCACCTCGCTATGCAGTCTGAGGCACTCGTCATCCTACTGCAGGAGACCCACTGCACTGATGCAGAGAAGTTGGTGCTACCACACTACCAACTAGCTGGGTCTTCTTTAAGCAGGAAGCATGGTCTTGCCACGTTTGTCCACGAGCGACTGAGATACACGCTTTTCACCAATCTCCACCGACATCGGAGATCGAGTGGCTGTGTGTGGACGTTGATGGTTATAAAACAGTCAACGTCTACAAACCACCGCCAACGCGATTGCGAACCCTGGATCTCCCAGTGTATCACCATGTCTGTACGCTGGCGATTTTAACTGTCGTCATGCTGACTGGGGTTATGACGACAACAGTTCGGACGGTGAGTGCTTGGCTGGTTGGGCAAGTATTAATTGTCTTGCCCTCTTATATAATGCCAAGGACGCTGCCAGTTTTTATTCCGGCCACTGGAACACTGGCACCAATCCAGATTTAGCTTTCGCTAGCGTAGGTCCAAACAGTCGCTTACCGGATAGACGTGTGCTTGACAAGTTCCCCAGGTCACAACATCGACCTTCACTTATTACACAACCAAGGTTTGCTATGGCAGTGCCAAGCATGCCTGTTAAGCGATGGAACTTCCGCAAGGCTAAATGGATTTACAACATTGCTTTGACGAATAAATTCGCAAAGACTTTGTTGCCGCCTGATTCACTTGATGTGGATGCGGCTTACCAGGACTTCTGTAACACCATTAAGAAAGCAACCAAAAAGACTATCCCACGCGGGTATCGAAATAACTATGTTCCGTGTTGGGATGCAGAGTGTGAATCCCTCTATAAAGCCTTTCTGCATTCTCCTCAGGGAGACGACTCAAGTTTGGCTGCTACAGCTCTGCTTGCCAAGCTTGACAGAAAGCGGAGGGATCGATGGTCCGAAGCAGTTCGGAGCATTGACTTCTCACACTCTAGTCGAAAAGCGTGGAGTATTTTGAACAACCTTACTGGTAGTTCACGACACTCTCCTCGTCACTGTCCCATTTCAGCCGATGCTATTGCATCTCAGCTGGTTAGAAATGGGAAATACGAGGCTGTTGATCGCAAGTCATCTCGACTTGTCTCTCAAGAAGTGTCTGACCCTTGGAGGGCCACAACACCAGACGCAGTAAATATCTCTGACAATTTTTCACAGAGAGAATTTACTGCTGCCCTTCAGCACTTAAAACCAGGTAAAGCTCCGTGTCCTGATTCCATCTGCCCCGAGCTTATACTCCACGCTGGAGCTGGTTTGAAGTCCTGGTTACGTGACTTCCTTTCTTCCTGTTTGCGCCGACTCAAAATTTCCAAGATCTGGAGAAGAGTGCTTGTGGTCGCGATCTCAAAACCAGCAAAGCCTGTGGGGGATCCAAAGAGTTATCGACCGATATCTCTGCTCTGTGTCCCCTACAAGATCTTCGAGAAACTTATCTACGCCCGCGTTGAACCATTAATCGATTCACTGCTCCCTAAAGAGCAGGCTGGGTTCCGACGCACGAAGTCAACCGTAGATCAAGTTGTTCTGCTAACCCAGAACATCAAGGATTTTTTCGAGGCTAAAAAGAAGGCCGGTGCCGTATTTATCGATCTGACAGCTGCTTATGACACTGTCTGGCACCGTGGCCTTACCTGCAAGCTGCTGAGACTACTTCCGGATAAGCACATGGTCAAAATGATCATGGAGCTTGTCCGAAATTGAAGTTTCACCCTTACCACCGGTGACAGCAAGCAAAGCAGGCTACGCTGTTTTAAAAACGGCGTTCCTCAGGGATCGGTCATGGCTCCCCTCGTATTTAACATCTATACGTACGATTTGCATTCCATGATTTCCATAAAGTTTGCTTATGCTGATGATTTAGCATTGTTACACTCTTCTGGAAACTGGAAGGACTTGGAGGGGACCTTAAGTCAAGACATGTCCACACTGTCAGCGTATCTCCAGACTTGGAGGTTGAAGCTCAGTCACACTGAGACGGTGACGGCAGCCTTTCACTTAAATAACCGAGAGGCCAAACGTGAGCTAAAGGTCTACAACAATAGTAGACTTTTATCGTTCTGTCCAACCCCTACATACCTTGGAGTGAAACTGGACAGATCGCTCACGTTTCGTCACCATTTAATGGCATTGCGCAAAAAACTATCCTCTCGCATCACACTGCTGAGGCGACTCGTGGGCTCGGGATGGGGTGCTGGTGCTAAACACTACGCATAGCTACCTTGTCTCTAGTCTACTCAACAGCTGAGTACTGTGCGCCAGGCTGGTGTCGCAGTGCTCACACTCGACTCATTGACAGTGTCTTGAATGACGCCTTACGCATAGTTACTGGATGCCTGCGTCCCACTCCAACGGACCACCTACCTCTACTCTCAGGCATCCAGCCAGCTGAGCTTCGCCGAATGGGAGCGACACTCTCCTTGGCTCATCGTGGATTTCTGGACCCTGATCATATCTTGCATGGTCTTTTAAGTGGGTCCTCAGATACTGGCCAAGTGAGACTAAGATCCAGACGCCCGTTTATGCCAGCTGCCCGGAATCTTTTGGACAACTTTGCCAGACTTGGCATGCGCGCCTCTGAATGGAAAAATCACAAATGGAACGCGGAGTACTGTGAAAGTGCTTCCAGGCTCCGTGCTTTTATGCCCGGGATCAGTGCCAGGCCTGTTGGGATGGGCTTACCCCGAGCAGCTTGGGTTAAGCTCAACCGCCTGCGGACTGGTGTTGGGCGATTCCATTCGTCCATGCACAAATGGGGTCTCGCTGCTTCACCGAATTGCGAGTGTGGCGCCTCTGAGCAAACCGTAGACCATGTACTAACAGTGTGTCCTATGCATCGGGCACCACATGAAGCACGCGGTCTGACGGTTTTTAATGACGAAACTCGATGCTGGCTTAATGACATCACTGCCAGCATCTGATCCAGCCAGTGCAGCAGTCTGGGGTAGTAAAAGAACAAACCCTCGGTCCCAGTTCTGTTTGTGTCTGGCCTGGAGTGGATGCTCTTCAAACGATGACGACGACGAGCAACGCATAAAAAATGAAAAATTTTTTAAAATTTTCTTTAATTAAATTTAAGTCTTGTCGGCTTGTTAAAAAAAAACAAACTGGTAACTTGTTTAGCTGATCTGCCTTGAGAGGGTCGTGTCTAATTCGAAGAAAAGCCTATTGGAGTGAGAGTTAGTTTTAGGGAGATACAGGGTTCGTTTTTGAGAGGAAGTAATTGGTTCAAAAGAAATTAAGTTCTTGAGCATCTTGAAAAATTTAAAAAATTCCAAAAATTTTAGGGATACTTTGGACCCGCAAGATCAATTTGCGCCACGTTTTTTTCTCTTATTACTTAAAGCAACTAGTTTTGTTTGTTTTTACTCTCACTGCAATCGATTTTTCTTCGAATTAGACACGACCGTTTTGAATGTAGTTCAGAAATTTTACGCAAAACGAGAAATTTCATAAAACCTTTATTTGGTTAATTAAAGTTACGTTTTAAACTGCAGCATAATAAACGGAGTTTACTTGATCTGAACAAAAATGTGACTAGTTCAGCACTTCGCTTTTTTTTCATAAAACATTTTAGTTAATATAGCCTACTTAATTCGCGATAAGCTTTGATATGATGATATGATATGATTGATAGTCGAACTTGCCATTACCAATTGAAATAATTAATATAAGCGTGCACCTTTTGTCGCGCCTTGATTACTTCATGCTGCAACGACTTTCAGTTTTCTTTCTTTATACAGTTGCAGTTATGTTGTAGTGGTTTACGTTTGTTATGTTATCGGTTATCTTAGAGTCTTATATTATTAATTGTATTGTGTTTAGATGTGCCTCGTTTTTAGTTTATTAAACCTTAACTTAGGCAATGTTACATGTTTATAGTTTCGTAACAATTTAATAAACTAAAAGTTAAATATCTGTTGATAAAAGTAGCAGCAATGAAGGTTAAAGATCTCCGTCCGAAAGTCTTCAGTACCCATCCCGAAACTGACGGTGCAAAAGGGCAGTGGCTTCATTGGATCAAAACGTTCACTACCTATATCAACAAACTGGGAGAAGTAAGTGCGGATGACAAACTGAATCTTCTTATCAACCACGTCGACGCTACTGTTTACGAACTATTCTCTGAGGCACCTGATTACGATGACGCTATTAATCTCTTAACGAATACATATGCACGAGCTCCAAGTCCTATATTTGCAAGGTATACTTTAAACGCATGTAACCAGAAAGTTGGAGAATCACTCGACGTTTACCTTCAAAAGTTGAAGCGACTAAGTATAGATTGTAACTTTTTGGCAGTCTCAGCAAAACTTCATAAAGAAGAAGCAATCCGAGATGCATTTATAAGTGGAATTTTGTCCAACGAAATTAGACAACGATTGCTTGAAGATCACGACCTTAGCTTGCAGAATGCCTTTGATAAAGCAAGGTCACTAGAGATAGCGCAGAAGAATGCTGAACTTATTGCGTAGGACCATCGCAACTCGTTATTCCATCAAAAACTATAGCTAACATGGAACCAAAATTAGCCGAATGCTCATCTGACGAAGAACACAGTGCGGCCATAATCAGGAAACGTAAGTACTGTGGGAATAAAAAACACCCACATAAGTTCTGTCCAGCAAAAGATGTGATTTGTTTTAATTGTTCAAAAAGGGGGCACTTTTCGAAGGTTTGCCGCTTCAAGGTTGAAACCATTGAAAAACCAAATGCTTCAACTGCATCACTGTGTGGACTAAAACCTGATCGTCACAGTAGAACATATTCAAAGGTAAATAGAAAAGTCAGCATAAACGGTGTAGAAGCAAACGCTTTAATAGACACGGGTTCTACCCTAAGCCACTTGAGTAAGCGGTTCTCAAAATTTTTAAATTTAGAACTCGAAGAATCTGATTGCTCAGTTGGTCTAGCTGTTAAAGGACATTTGTCGAAAGGTATGGGTAGATGCAAAGCTGATGTCCATCTGAATGGTAATGAGTATAAAAATGTGTCTTTTACTGTACTTGACGATCTTTTGACCGATGCTATTTTGGGGCAAGATTTCATGGCACGACATAAAAATGTGAAGATTCATTTTGGTGGAGAAATACCTACTTTGCACCTAGGAGCATTGCAAGCTATCAAGACTTCTACTCCTGTAAAACTATTTGAACACCTCAGAGAAAATACACAGCCAGTTGCAACAAAACCTACAAGGTACTCACAAGCTGATACAGAATTTATTTCTTCCGAAGTAAAAAGACTTCTTAACAATGACTTGATAGAACCAAGTAGCTCTCCCTGGAGAGCACAGCCTCTAGTTGTTACGCAAGTCAACCACAAGAAATGGATGGTTATTGATTATAGCCAAACTGTAAACAAGTTTCCTTGCTCGATGCGTATCCTTTACCACACATACAAGACATTGTAAGAAGAATTGCTCAATACAAAGTATATTCAACGTTGGACCTGACGAGTGCTTATCATCAAGTAGAACTGCCTTCTGATTGCTTGTACACTGCCTTCCAAGCTGATGGATCTTTATGGCAGTGGAAAAAAATACCTTTTGGTCTCACAAACGCTGTTCCATGCTTTCAACGAATCGTCGACGATATCATCAAGTCTAATGGATGCGAAGGTACTTTTGCGTATTTAGATAACATTACTGTTGGTGGCGCCACGCAAGAAGACCATGATAAAAATTTCTCAAAATTTTTGTCTGTCGCTAAAACACATAATCTTACTTTTAATGAGGCAAAATGCGCGTATTCTACTGATACCATTAAGTTACTGGGATATGAAATCCACAATGGTTCTTTGCGACCTGATCCAGACAGGGTAAAAACTCTACGAGAGCTTCCCCCTCCTAAAACTACCAAAGAGCAACAGTGTGTTGTGGGATTATTTGCATATTATGCACAGTGGATTTCGCACTATTCCGACAAAATAAAACCGCTTGTCATCAACAGGGCCTTTACATTAAAAGATCAGGCTTTGTCTTCATTTGTTAACTTGAAATCTGAACTTTGGGATGTAACTCTAGGCGTTATTAATGAGAAAGATCCTCTAACAGTCGAAACTGATGCTTCTGATGTAGCGATTTCCGCCACTCTCAACCAAAATAAGAGACCTGTCGCATTTTGGTCTCGATCGCTGAGAAGAAACGAGTTAACCCAATCTAGTGTTGAGAAAGAAGCAATGGCAATTGTTGAAGCTATACGTAAATGGAGCCATCTGCTCTCAAGAAAACCCATCAAGTTGGTCACAGACCAGCGTTCCATAACTTACGTATTTAATGGCAAAAACCATACGAAAATTAAAAATGCTAAACTATTACGTTGGCGTATCGAGCTGTCTCGGTTTGAATATGATATTGTTTATCGTGCAGGAAAATTTAATACAGCCGCGGACACGATGTCTAGAATATATTGTGCTAATCTAAATTTTTCGTCATTGTATGAGATATACGCCGGACTCTGTCACCCAGGTATAACTCGTATTTATCATTTTTTTTAAAATGAAAAATTTGCCCTACTCTATTGAAAAAGT
The DNA here is from genome assembly GCA_963680785.1 of Diplosoma virens. Classification (NCBI taxonomy): domain Eukaryota; kingdom Metazoa; phylum Chordata; class Ascidiacea; order Aplousobranchia; family Didemnidae; genus Diplosoma; species Diplosoma virens. Next base: position 41,787,321 of record OY796888.1, on the reverse strand, counting down.
TCGTAAAATTGTAAATGGATGTCGCGTTTGTGCTGAAATCAAACCTCGTTTTCATAAGCCGATTGAGTCGCATTTAATAAAAGCAACGCAACCAATAGAGCGCTTAAGCATTGATTTCGAAGGCCCATTACCTTCTTCTAAAAATAAGTATTTATTAACCGTCGTAGATGAATATTCACGTTTCCTTTTTGCGTTTGCTTGCTCTAATATTGAATCACAAACCGTAATTAATTGTTTGCAGCACATTTTTTATTTGTTTGGTGCTCCTGGGTACGTGCATTCTGACCGAGGAAAATCTTTTGTTTCGAATGAAATTGTATCGTTTTTGCATAGTTTACGCATTCCCACCAGCAAAACGTCTGTGTACAACCCTAGGTCAAACGGCCAGTGCGAAAAATGTAATGATATTATTTGGAAAGGTGTGCAACTATCTTTAAAATCTCGTGGCCTTCCTATTTCGCAGTGGGAGAAGGTGTTACCGCAAGTACTCCATTCTGTCCGGTCTCTGCTCTGCACAACAACAAATTCAACTCCGCCTGAGCGTTTTCTCTGTTTCCAAAGACGTTCAGCTTTGGGAATTTCGGCTCCTTCTTGGCTCAATTCTTCATCAACATTACTAGTACGAAGACACAATAGGTCAAGCAAATACGAGCCCGTAGTAGAAGAAGCCGATCTCATTCACGCCATTCCACAATATGCTTTTGTCCGACTCAAAAATGGTCATAAGTCAACGGTTTCTTTGAGAGACATTGCTCCGCTGCCAGATAGTGAAGAATCGATTTCGTCAAAGACGAGTAACAATACTGTGACCAATGTAGTCGAGGAGAGTGTCGCTCCCAGTCGGCAAAGCTCAGCTGGCTGGATGCCTGAAAGTACAGGTAGGTGGTCCGTTGGAGCGGGATGCAGGCATCCAGTGACTATGCGCAAGACGTCGTTCAAGACACTGTCGATGAGGCGAGTGTGAGCACTGTGACACCAGATCTTATAGGTCTTTCCCAGACTTAGGGAGAATTTGACAATCTTTGGAGATAGATTATCCACTCTCGTTTGTAGACTTAAGAGAATTATAAATCAGGAGATAAAATTTCCAAGATGGGCGAAACGCTGTTGGGTTTGAATGAGAATGTAAAACTAAAAGCAACAGTTAACAAGGAAGTGGCATTTGCGTACATCTTGATAAAGGATTTACACCCAAAATATTTTTCAACAATTACGAACAAAAATTATTATCTTCCCTACTAGATGCATAGTAGAATCTGCGTTTTTTGGCTGTACTGGATGTATTCAGTTAAAAAAAGCAAATAATATTGGACATCAACAGCAGAGAAGCTCTCAGATTAACACGTTGGCTGCCAGTGTATCACCAGTGATACATTCCCACTGTTGCATGTTGTGCCAGTTTATCACCAGTAAAATATTCTCTTTTTTGCATGTTACCTCTTTTGCGAATGGCTTATAAAGTGATGTGGCAACTAGATAATGGGATTATAATGTAGACCCTAAGAAATGGTATATTTGCCAAGGCAACTAAATGATCACTTTTATTAAAAACAAAGACTTCCTGATTAATACTCGGTAAAATATATAAAGAAAAACACACTTGTTGGCACCCTAAAGAAGGCTATTGTATACGGGAAGACAAAACCCGATAGTCAACATGTTAAGACTGAATGAGTTTGTCGAACTACATTTTGAATCTTAGTGCTGAAAACATCATAGCCAATTTACTCATTACCTCTCTAGACTGTTCTAATGATTCTGTAAAATACGTACATTTGTACTAATGTGCATGTTTTGTTAAAATAAAATTTGAAATTTAAAGTATTTTTTCTCACTAATCATTTGTTTGTTAAAATTATACAAGTAGTTAGGTTGAATGTCCAAATTAAAATGGGAAAACAATATTCATACTAGTAAACTGTATGAATGAACTATAGCTTATAGTTTAGAAGTTGTCTTAGCTATTGATAAACCTACAAGGCTAACAAGCATCTTAGCCACACTTATAGATCACATGTACATCAAATAAAATGGGGGAATTTGTAACTTTAACATCAGAGAAATTTATCTAATATAATATATAATAATATAATAATATAATATCACAATAATATCAATGTTGACAATATAATTTCCTCCCCTTTATTTGATATATGTTTCGTTCACAGACGGTATGTGGTTGGAGAGAGATAGCTGGTAACAGTGGGGAATTTTTTAATAACCCTTAATATCAGTGGCTTACTTCCAGTCTACTCAGCACCTGAATACTGAGCTGAATCAAACTCGAATTCACATTTTGATGGCGACTGAAATCAACTTGGTTTCGGTTCAATTTTTCCATTGTCATGTTGCCGCGTCTTTTTACGTCAATTGCATTTGATTGCAGGTTTAATAAAAATCCTGAAACTATAGTTGTATCACTTTACAAATCGAAATAAAGAAATAAAAAAATTTTTAAACCGACAAAATTGGAATGTTCAAGAGCAACAGATAAATCTAGTGATGGTTATCAATAGCAGCAACTTTATCCTTCAGCAATATTAATAATGATGTTTTGTTTAATTCTAATTCCTTTGTGTTGATTGTTTTTTGCTGTCGTGTATAGATTAATAGTGATTGCTTGATAAGTTTATTGGTTATTATTTTTTTTAAGGGTAAAGATTGAATGTGTCTGTCCGTTCATTGTTCTATGTTCAATATAGTTTCAACTACATGGCGTATATGTGATGTCAGCATAGCAAAGTGATCCATCAAATATTTAAAAAAAAATGGTCCAAGGCTCAAAAAGGTTTAGAATTACTGGTTTATCTGAATAAAGGCAACAACATGTAATGTCACACTTGAATGCTAGCTCAATCTAATAGATTACAACTAAGTAATTGATTACGAATGCTCTCAGTACTTTTCAATGTAATATTAATAGACTACGATAGCTTACAATGTAATGTAATATTAATAGATTACGTACATAAAAAATCGTAATCAATTGTAATCGATTTCAATCACAGATTACAGGTAATCCACGTCTCCCTCGCACTAACAATGTTTTTTTAAATAAATTTTCTAATCAACTTTTCTAATAGTTCTGCCAGGGGCTTGCGGTCAGGGCATGCAAGCCATGCGTTGCATGACCAAATTTATTGGGATTGCATGACGAACTTTTGCGCGATGAAGTATATATTTTTTAATTTAATGAGAAATGATACTGGTTTGGGATGAAATTAGAAAAATTTGAGTCCGATCCTAGACGAAGAGCTTTTTTTTTTTAGTAACACTTTGGTTTTAGTATGTAAAGTAAAAATAGGAGTCTAATTCGAGGTGATAACCTTTTTTTTTATTTTAGTGATCACTTCCAAATTAGGACCAAAATTGCAAAATCTGGCAATATGCTTTGAGGTGATGACCCTTTTTTTTTTTTTTTGCAGAACATCATCGTTTAAAGATAAATAATCCGTCTATGTTTTAGAAATTCACACAGAATTTTTTCTGCTACCCGGAAAATATTGCATGTTCTACCCATTAAATACCCAGAAAATATCTAATTGCATGACTAGTTTTTGGCATGCCAGTTGCACGACCAGTCTCAGAGGTCACCGCAAGCCACTGAGTTCTATAACACAATTATGTAAAGCAAACACAACGAGACTTTAACCAAATAGTACAATCGTAGTCAAATGGTTAGAGGTTGAACAAAAAAGATAATGACTTTATCAGATACAATAACCAATTACCAAATTAGAAAGTCAAGAAAAGAGCGATTGCGAAATAATCACCTAAAGCTTATACGAGATGAATATTCGAAAGAAACAAAAGAATTTAAATAAGCCAAACTTCACTTTTGGATATTGTATCTAACTTTCAAGCATCTGAAGAATTATGACAATTCCATCCAGTAATAATTTCAAAGTGGATATAAATTGCCTCTTGTTTTAGGTTTTAGAGGAATAACGCATCACTGCAACTACGCTAGGAAATTGCGTGTTGTGTTTGAAATGTATTAAAAGCAACATAATAGCATGAATAATGATTAGGGCTTTTTATAAAACGAAATATTGCGACTAATATACTATAAAACGAAATATTGCGACTAATAGAAGCTATAAATAAGCAGTTGCTGTCAAAGGAACCAACTTGTTGGCAAACAAATAAATCTTTTGTAGCGTCGCCAAGACGCGAACCAGGTCCGTGTTCGCGCGCTAATTAAAGTTCGCGCATGGCGCCTGGTAATTGTGCGCGCTGCAGTTGTCTTCCCTTTGGCGATCTCTGTTATGGTAACGATAGCATGAGACAGTTCTATCCTTTTTGGTTTTGACCTTGCTACAAGAAGGTTATTAGTAGAGCCTGCTGGCCGCTTATATCTTTCCCTTTGGAATTTAAATAGCCTATTGGCTGAAGTGTTCGGAAAGGAACAAATTTGTTTAAACCTAATCTAATCTAATCTAATCTAATTTGTTGAATCTAATTTGGTGTTTTATATATAATCTGGTGTATAATTGTAAAGTCTGGAATAAAATAATATTATCTGTCCAAGTTCTATTCATTTCCACTTCCGAACTAACATCTTTTGTTATTGTTTACGTAACAATCTGACTCAACAAAAGTTATCAAAAAACGGTTGCAAAGGTATTTCAATAGAGAAAAGTGTGATAACGTATATCTGATCAATAAAACAAAAAATAAAAAGATTTTCTTAATTAATTTTTTATCAAGATTAAGATAAGGCAGTGCTTCTCAACCCCTGGTTCGAGACTCAAAAGTGAGTCGCAGACGACCGCAGTTGTGTAAAATTATTCCAATTTGTTGGGACCGGCAATGATATACTTATAACCATATGAGTTGGGGGAGGGACAGGGGCGAGACGGAAGAGTGAAAAATTTGGATAAAATCAGAAATTTTCGGTATCAACAATAAACTATTCGGGTAAAATTATTTTTTTCGAGAACCAGCAACAAACTATTCGGGAAGGATAAAGTTAGCCAATTTAAAACAATTCAGGTCATTGAGCAAATACGACTAAAATCTTTTTTTAAATTTTAACTAATATTCGCAGAAAAAACCAATTTTTTGCTTCATTTTCAACCACATCGTTTGCTGATAACCAAAAAAAGAAAAATGTCTTCACCTTTTATCTATGTGATATTTCGTCATTTTTATTAAATGCTACAAAGTCATGATTGGGGTAATTGTTTATAAAATTTTGGCAAAATTATATTACTCACCTGAAATTTTTTTGGGCTGGTACGACTATGGTTTTACTGATTTCTTTCTTGGGTCATAGTTTTGAGCATTCCTATAGAAAAGTATTGTGTGAATCCGGAGCCGGAGCTAGAGCCATCAAAATTTTTGCTGGCTCCAGCTCCTAGAAATACTTTTTTTTACATTTGGAAGTCACTTAATTAATTTGTGGATCTAAATGTGCATTAAGATATTATAAAGAGTGTGTTTCTGTTTGAGTTATTTGTTTAATTTGAGTAGCATGGAGTTTGAGATGGTTGCTTATGGTTTGGACACCTGCTTTTGTTATGCAGGCATTGAGTGTTTGTGTTTCGTGTACAGTCAATAGCAATACACAAAGCTTTGTACTGAATGGTTTGTAGTTTCGTGATATTAGTGTTTGATATGATAAGGCTCCACATAGTGTTTGCATATTCCAATATGAGCGAATGATAGCCTAGCTTTAAATTTAGAGATGATTAGTTATTTTTATTTACTCCATTTGGTTGAAGTGAGTGTTTGAAAATGTTAAGTGTTTGTTTTGCTTTAATGATGGTGAGATTTATGTGCTATGAAAATGTCAGTTTGGGTCAAAAGTAATTCCAAGAGTTTTGAATGTTTTGCTTTTGGCAATGTTTGATTTTGGCAATAATTCCATTGCTTAATTTAAGTGATAGAGTTGTGCCATGTTCAGCTGGGTCTGGTAAAGTGTAAAACCTTGTAAAGATATTGTTGAATGAGTTGTTGGGCCTTAATTGGTGATTGATGTGAGATGATCTGATTTTTGTGTCATCAGCTTATGTTGAGATTTGTACGTCTTTTGGGGAAAGGGATGTAAATTTTAAATAACGTTGGAGACCGAACTTCGCCTTGTGGTGTTTCAGATGTTGATTTATTTGAATTTTAAGGGCATTCCATTGTATTGAGTGATCCAAGACCAATCCCTGATGAACGCCGTTTTTAAAACGGCGTAACCAGCTTTTCCTACTGTTAACGGTAGATAGGGTGAAACTTCTGTTTCGGACAAGCTCCATGATTATTCTGACCATGTGCTTATCCGGAAGAAGTCTCAGCAGCTTGCAGGTAAGGCCACGGTGCCAAAGAGTGTCATAAACAGTTGTCAGATTGACAAATACGGCACCGGCCTTTTTCTTCTTAGCTTCAAAAGAATCCTCGATATTCTGGGTTAGCAAAACAACTTGATCCACGGTTGACTTCCCGCGTCGAAACCCAGCCTACTCTTTAGGGAGCAGTGGATCGATAATTGGCTCGACGCGGGCGTAGATAAGCCTCCCGAGGATTTTGTTGGGGACACAGAGCAGAGATATCGGTTGATAACTTTTTGGGTTCCCATGGGCTTTATTGGCTTTGGGATCGCGACTACAAACGCCTTCTTCAAATCTTAGAAATTTTGAGTCAGCGCAAACAAGAAGAAAGGAAGTCAAGTAAACAGGACTTCAAGGCAGATTGAGCATGGATTATAAGCTCTGGGCATATAGAATCAGGGCTTGGAGATTTACCTGGTTTTAAGTATTGAAGGGCAGCAGTAAATTTTTTCTGTGAAAATGTGTTCGCACTCCGCATTCCAATACGGAATATAGTTGTTTCGATACCCTCGTGGAATATTCCTTTTGGCTGCTTTCTTGATAATGTTACAGAAGTCATGGTAAGCTGCGTTCACATCAAATGAATCAGGCACCAACAAAGTCTTTACGAATTTATTCGTCAAAGCAATGTAATGACTCCATTTGGCCTAGTGGAAGTTCCATTGCTTAACAGGTATGCTTGCACTGACAGAGCAAAACTTGGTGGTGTAATGAGCAAAGGTTGATGTGTTGACCTGGGGAACTTTTCAAGGACACTCTATCCGGTAAGGCACTGTTAGAACATAAGCTAGCGAAAACTAGATTTGGATTGGTGCCAGTGTTCCAGCGGCCGGAGTAAAAACTGGCAGCGTCCTTGGCATTATATAGGAGGGCAAGACAATTAATACTTACTCAGCCAGCCAAGCACTCACGTCCGGACTATTATTACCATAAACTCAATCAGCATGACGACAGTTAAAATTGCAAGCATAAAGACAGGGATGAGGAAACACTGGGAGATCCAGAGATCGCAATTGTGTTGGTGGAGGTTTATAGGAAGGAAAAGCGAAGTACCAAGCAAGGAAAAGCGCCCTAAAGTGCTTTTTTCAAGGACAAAACAGAATGACGCAAGTAGGTTTTGAACCCAGACCATGTTGATCACAATCTTGGCCTCTTAATCACTCGATCACGCTTTGAAACGCAAAACGATGATGCAGTGAATTTTCTTTTAATTTTCACTGCTTAAAGGCCCGTTTCCACTACGAGCGTGGAAAAAATCATTCTTCGTTTGTCTTATTAATTTTTTTTTTGCGCTTGCTTTAATTTTAACCGCTCGCTTCAATCGAAGATCAATAAAAGAGACAAAGAATACTCTTTTCCACGCTCGTAGTGGAAACGGGCCTTAAAAATTGCGCATTGTACGTTGCTACTTACATTTGAGTTTCTTATTAGCTTATGCTTGCTCAGCTATATTTTATCAATGACTATTTCACAATTTTTTATATTTTACTCTGAAGTTGTTGTATTGTAGTAGCACAACCTGATATTTTAATTTGAAAAAATATAAAGTACGCACGTAAGGGGGGGAGGTTCAAGGGTCAAACCCTCCACTCTCTTAAAGAAAGGTGATGAGATATGTACTTATACGTAAATAACATATTAGCAATTAGACTACAACAGTATGGTATAAGCTTTTATCATTTTTGCACTTTGTTCTTTTTAAAACTTTATTAAAATTTTATTAAAGATCGTTTTTTCTATCGCTCCAATTGCGTCAAAGTTTTCTAATTTGAGTAAAACTTTCAAACCAAAAACTATTTTAACATAAGGTCAAGTCTTCCATGCTTCAATTTGACACCTATTGATGTCAATTGTTTTATTTGATGTCTATCGTTTCATAGCAGTGTTTTTGCGTGAGATGCGAGCTTATAGATACATTGTTAAGAAAAAGCCCAACAAGTGCTAAACATCTTAGGAAGATCTCTAAAAAATACTCGATTATACTCTGGAAAGCACTATAAAATATTAAAAAATTATGCAAATATAATAAAAATAATTTTTTATTTTTACAAAAATTATTTCAATATGCTGCTAGATTGGTTGTTTTCAAAGTTTAAGTCGTATACTTCCTTTTAAAGTCTTTGCAATTTCCAAAAATTGTATGACAAATTTTTTTGAGAAAAATTCATTTTTCTATTAAGTAAAAAAGTTTTTGTTTTGATGTGAAGCACCATGGTGTTACCTGAAAGCTGCTGAACTTCTGTCAGACAAGCATATGATTAGAATGATCTTGGAGCTTTTCCGCAACAGAAGTTTTATTCCTACTACTTGACAGCAAGCAAAGCAAGCTCCGCCGTCAAAGTAAATGCGTTCCTGAGGGATCAATATTGTCTCTTTTTCTATTATTAATATCTATATGTGATCTGGTTTCCATACCCTTCTGAAAGTTTATTTTGAAGCTTATCTAGCTTTGTTGGACTTTTTTTGAGACTCAAGTCAAGACATGACTACAGTTTCTGCCAGTGACTTGCCGTAAAGCTTGTGATTGGTGAGGCACTTATTTTTAAAATAATGATAGTACTAATTTTATTGTGTGCCAGGACCACCAAGCAGAGAAAAGTGCCATTAGGTGTTTTTCCTAAAAATACAATAGAACGGCACGAGTAGGTTTTGAACCGAGATCATGTTGATCACAAACAGGGTTCTCTAATCGCTCGACAACGCTGCCGACAAAAGAAATTTTCTGTTTATGAAAAACTTGCAAAATTTTTGAGTTTTCTTTGAAAATCTGTTTATTTAGAGAAAAATCAGTTCTTTAGATTTTATAAATCTTGAGAAAATTGATTTTGAATGAGACCGTTTAATTTCACGCGCTTGCTAAAGCTCTCATGATCTGATTCAGGGGGCAAAAGCGGCTTAAATTTTAAAGATATCTGTAGGAGATTGTCAAAAAATTTTTGATGGTTCGTTGATTCATGACCTCTTAACGATTCAAAATTGTTTTTATTTCTCGTAATAAAATTCTTTTGATGAAGTAAAAAACAACGTTGTAGTAGAAAAAATCAAAATCGTGGAGCGAGAACTACAGAAGTATTATTTTGAAATGGAAAAACGAGACTTTAAATTTTAAGCACACGTAGTGGGAGACAAATAATGTTTTGCAATTGGAAAATATATGCATTGTCAAAAATGTGTAATTAAAACTGACACTCTTTTTTAACTCCCACAGGTGAGGTACTGTTTTATTTTCCTCCCCTGACAGCACGTCCCTAGTTTCTGCTTATCTCCATACCTAGATTTTAAAACTTAGTCTTTCAAAGGCGGTAAATGCAACCTTTCATTTAAATAACCGAGAGGCCAAACATAGCTAAAGGTTTATAACAGCTATAAACTTTTACCATTCTGTCGGGTCCCGACTTATTTTTGGTAAAACTTAACAGATCGCTAACTTTTTGTCGCGATTTAGTGGCAATACGAAAAAAATCGTGTCTTCTCGCGTAACACTGCTGAGGCGACTTGCAAAAATGAGATGCCGGGCCAAAACATTGTGTACAGCTGGTCTATCTCTGGCATACTTGACAACTGAATACTGCACGCCTGTCTGGTGTCGCGCAGTGGACGAATTACAGATGAAACATGGAGTACTGTGAGAATACAATCCACTCTCCGTATTTTCATACCCATGATCAATACCAAGCCTGTTGGAATGGGCTTGCTTCGAACGGCTTGAGTTAAGGTCAATCGTCTGCAGACTGGTATTGGGCAATTCTATTCGTCCATGCACGATGAGTGACTCTCCTTTTTGCGGTGACCGTCCTTTACTGAATTCCGAGTCCAGCGTCATTGAATAAACTGCAGACCAAGTCTTAACAGTGTGCCCCACAACCTGCATTAGGTATGACATGGAGCACGTGATCTGATGGTTTTTGATGACGAAACCCGATGCTTGGTCAACATTATCGCTGCCAGCATCTGTCCGGGCAGTGCAGCAGCCTGGAGTAGTACAAGAATAAACTTTTGGCTTCAACCATGTTTGTGTTTGACCCAGAGTTAATAGTCTTCCATACATTATTTTTTCAATCTTTGCTTTAGCGAAACAATTTTTATGAACTGTAAGTTTATATTGACTTGGGAAGGAGCAACTATAAAGGACGTGCCAGTTTATGTTATTCGTTAATACTTTAGAATCAACTTACATTTTAATCAAACTTTTTCCTGAAAGATTCTTTCTTTCTAAAGATTACAAATTCTTGTCTAGAAGACAATTGGCTCACTTTAAGAAACACTGAGCTAGATATAGTTAATTTTAATAGCAATGCAGAGTGTTTGATAAGGCAGTCAGAGCTGAAAATTTCTGAATCTAACCATCATGCAAACATAATTCATTAAAAAACCTAATACTCTTTATCACCTAAGTGCGATCACCATCTTAATCAAATAGAATTTAATATGTAGCTATACAAGGTGAATTATCTTCATATTTTTGTGCAATGCTTTGTGTTGGTAACCATTATTAAAATTGGGTTCGATTTGAGCTGAATTAATTTAATTATATTATTGAGGTAAACTCGTGAAAATTTTTACTGATATTTAACACTAGAAGTACCGCAGGGGTCATTTTGACCCATAGCATCATGTTATTTGCATATATCTGCAAGGTTGATTCGAATAGAGACGTGAAACTTCCTGACTTTTCCTAAATTTAGTAGTTGTACATGCTAATGGCAGTTTCGGAAAAAAATATGTTTTAAATTAGCTTGTAGGTGGTGATATGCCTAGAAGTACCAGCAAGGGTCATTTTGACCTAAGTGGTTTTCTATGGTTTCTGTGAACCCAACCGTTTTGCAAAGCAATCTCGCAATCAACAGCTTTGTCTGGACAGAATTTTTGAAATGTTTCTACTGCAATGATATCTACAAGAGACTATTGTTTTTGTTTTGAAGGGAGCTATGAGCTTTGTTGAATAGCGTTTGAGAAAACAATAGAGTCTAAATAATTTGCGCTTCTTACGAAAAAATTGGTCTAATTGTTCCAGCGCTTGTGTAATGCCAGCTTCAATCCATTTTTTCTTTTGCTTCTAACGATTCACTTTGAATTCAAACGCTGCTTGCATTTCAACAAAGATTTGATGCATACAGTTTTTTACCGAAAAGTGTGGTTGCAATTTTTGTGATGAGCAATACAGTATGTTTGTGTTTTCTTTGGCAGCTTGACAAAAGATGTACCTTTGTTCCATTTATAGCTGGCAATCCATTTTTTAGAAATGCTCAGCAGTAGCAAAGATATTCAGAGTAAGTGCGATAATTTATAAGCCTATTGTAGAAGTTTTGATAGTGTAAACCTAACTTATCAGTAGTACTAGCACAAGCAAGTAATTTTCAGCAACAAGAACCTATTGCATTGTATTGATTTTGCAGATGAAATTACATTGCATAACTGCATGCAACCTATGAATATACAGCATACTAATTATTGAAATTTTTAAATCATAGATCCAGGCCAATCTAACCTGACTTCATACCAAATGAATGGCAGGCAGAAAAAGAGTAACTTCGCTAAAAGCTTTGGAGTTGTTAGAAAGCATCCAGAAAGATCATTCGGATACAGAAACAAAAGGACAACCGTGATGATTCAGAAGGTGAATTTTCATCTGATAATAAATCGCTAGTTTCTAAATCGTCAAACTCAGAAATTTCGGATTTTAAAGATAACGAAACGAATTCTAAAACGGATGAAGATCACGTTTATTAGAATAATACAAGTTTTGCAACTTCAGATGGAATTACTTGGGATCTTTTGAACCCTAATCCAAAAAATTCCGGAAGACGATCTTGCCACAATGTTATCTTAGAAGCTCCTGGGCCATCTGCTCAAGCACATCGTAATATTATCAAAGAACTGGTTCGCAGTGCATGAATCTATTCATTGATGAAAGTATGCTGCGTCATATACAAAGATATACCGAAGAAGAAGCTTGAAGAGTTTTACAAACGGACGATTGGTGCGTGTTGTTACATCAACTAGATGCATTTCTAGCGATGATTTACGCACGTGGAGCTCACAAGGCAATTAAGATCAAGATACATGAATTATGGAATAGGTTACGGGGAATTCCAATTATTTCTGAAACTATGGCGCGCAACAGATTTATTGAAATGATGAAATTTCTGTGCTTTGACTATAAACAAACACGATCGCATAGACTAGCTACAGATAAATTGGCTCTGATATCAACAATTTGATATACCTTTGTCGAAAATTGTCTTAAGCATTATAGACCGGGTACCAACATTACCGTTGATGAGCAACGTTTTCCTACCAAAACTCGATGCAGATTTACCCAGTACATGCCAAATAAGCCCGACAAATTCGGCATCAAATTTTAAATGGCCGCTGATGTGAAAACTACGTATATGCTGAATAGCTTTCCTTATATGGGGAAAGATGATTCACGTACGGCAGAAGTAACATTAGATGAACACGTTGTTTTGCGACTATTTGAATCTTACAGAAAGACAGGTCGAAACGTGACCACAGACAATTTTTTTACGTCGATAAATCTCGCTAAAACTTTGAGGCAGCAGGAGATCAGCATTGTTGGAACTGTAAATCGCATCCGAAAAAAGATTGCGCAAGAAATCAAAAAAATAAAGGAGGATCTCTACACAACAAAAGTTTTCAAACACGAAAGCTACACCTTGACAGTTTATCAAGCCAAAACAGCAAAAAACGTTTTCTTGCTTAGTACAATGCACTCTACTGTTGATATAGGTGGCGACCGAAAATCTAAGCCTGAAACCGTAAACTTTTATAACTCTACAAAATTTGAAGTTGATGTGGTTGACCAAATGGCCAGAAAGTACACTGTACATGCAGCTTCTCGAAGGTGGCCAGTGCAATTTTTTTAGAACATATTAGATTTGGCTGCCATCAATGCCCATATTTTATATAAGTTGGTTACTGGCTCACAAATCTCACGGCGAAGGTATCTTTTGCAATTATCCGAAGAGCTTCATTTAAGATTTGTTGAAAAAGAAAAAGCTAACTTACACGAGTCCAGTATTACCAACAGCAGTATGCAGAAAAGCTGCAAACGAAAGCACTGCCAAAGTAAAAATTGCACTAGCAAAACACGAAAAAACGTGCAGCAGTTGCTCTAAGCTTGTTTGCGGTAAATGCATTGGAAAACAAAAAAACTCATTTATTGTAAAATTTGCTGCCAATAAATATTGCTCATGATGTGTTTTGTCATGTTTTTTTGTAAAATGCATGCAGTATTACTTTAAAAACTTTGCCAAAATTTTGAAATTTGACTCACTCAAGAATCGAATCTTTGTCTGATTTATTCACGAAATAGATGGCACATGTCCACCAAGTCAACAGTTGAGTTAATTGAAATTTAAAAAATGCAAAAAACGTCAATAAAACGAAGGGTCAATTTGCCCCCTTGGTACTTCTAGGTAGGGCAAAATCTCTGGTACTTCTATTGTTAATAGTTGTGTTTACGTAACGAAAAAAACCTCATGTACGTGCAAGGCGCTCTAAAAACCGTAATGGGCTTTTCCTAATTTGAAAAGAAAAATTGGAAACGTTTTCGGCCCATGACGAAGAACACTTTTAATAATTGTATTTTCGACGTGCAAACCCTCCCCCCCTTTGACGAATTTCTGCGTACGTCACTGAGTACAACTACAATTCAATGTAACCAAACCAAATAAAATATTACACCAGACCAATGATCATTTAATCTTCGATACTTAGTAAAAAACAAAATAGTTCTATCCAAATAAATCATTTCAATTATATGGATCGTACTAATTCTTCAAAAAGTAACAGGCATGAAAATTCCAAACAGACTAAAGCTTTATTCTTCTTACCAACACACAACCATTTCTAAATTCGACAATCTAAATTTCTTAATTTATTTATTTCATTAAAAATTGTTGTTTAAGCCTTAATTTTATAGACGTTTTGACGAGATGTTCATAATAAGTTTAATAATATTATTGCTAACGCTTGGAAAACCTTACTCACTATGTGAATCTGGACAAAAGCCAAACGTTTTGCTATTGTGTCTGCTGCAAAAATGCTTTCAAAATTTGGAAGATTGTTTTAAAGGAATAATAATCAATGTCGAAGACTGTCAGGAATGTGCTCCATCTACAAAACAAAACCTTTCTCCAAAAAGTTGTACAAGTGTGCCACAAAATACCAGTGGTGTGTAAAGTTTTGCGTGCTTATGCTATTCATAGCTGTATAAAACTTAATAATTACCTACAACTGACAGGTAAAAATTTTCTAAATTTCAAATAAATTTTAAAAAATAATTTTTCGGAAAAAGTTGCTTCAGCATTTATTTAATCTTGCAAGATTTTTGTTATAAATTACAAAATCGCAAAATTCTTTCAAGACTTAATAATAATTTTATGCCGGAATTTACCTAAAACTATTTTTTTTTAATCCAATGACGTGTTTATAGTAGAATGCTTTAATGCTTTAACACTAGAACGGCCGTTACGGTCATTTTGACCGTTTTGGAATTTTAAGATGGCTTATTTTTTTTACGGAAATCGCATTGGTGTGAAATTTCTTGAATTTTCCTAATTAATTGGTAGAAATTGTAATTCTGAGTATCAAACCAAAAACTGCTTTCACTAATATTTTAGAAGGTGGTTTAACTCCAACGGCCATTAACGGTCATTTTGACCGCTATACGAAAATCATTCTTTCTTAACCTCCTACTGTACTTTATGAGACCGTATCGTCTCTATGACACGTATGACTCATTTTCAAACATTGTCTTTCTATTTTCCGATAAATTAATTTTATTTGTGACATCATAGAGTCACCAGAAAGAAATGCAGAACTCAGAAAGCAGTTATAAAAAATTTTCCCAATTATCAGTTAGCACTGGAAAAATACTGACTTCGGATTATGAAAGAGTTTGTAAAACAGAAATAGGTTACAAAAGAGTTTATGAAACAGATTATGAAAAAGTTTATGAAACAGAAATAGGCTATTGTATATTGTTGACAACTACAGGCTTTCATTGACTTTCAGCCCACGGTGATGGTCCGATATTCTTCCTAAACAGCATCCATCCCACATACTCAGGTAGAAAAAGCAGCGGAACACACAGGCAATTAGCTTTTAGCAAAGTTAGTAAGTTGATCATCATCTTTTGTAATAAAAGCATGATGTTCATGCTCAATGTTCATGCTCAAGCATGATGTTCATGCTCAAGTGCTAACCTATTCTGGTTTCACAGGTGAAGTAAGCTACTTGACTAACAAATATAACATAGTGAAATCTATTACATCATGTCTGAAAGACCAAGACGTTTTACTAAAGTTATTGATATGCTCACATCTATAGACAATAATTATTCTGGAGGGAAAATGAAACTGAAGAAGGCGACGTGTTAGATTGTCAACTATGCTCCTCAGATGAGATGAACGACGATGAAAAAACCTTGTTCATATAGGTGATTTACAAACTTCTGATACTAACGTTGAAATCTATTCTGCTACGTGTTATAATGATGATTCTGGTTCGGGTGCTCCTGAAAGCTAGAGCACAAACGAGACAGCAAGAGATGGCACAAAATGGGAATTTATGAAAGAATAGAAGAATGAAAGAATGGGAGGTTTCACTTTGTGAGCTCAATGCGTTTATTGCTCCGCTATATGTACGAGCAGCGTATGGTGGCAAAAACTTTCCCCTTTACAATTTTTGGAATGAAGAATGGGGCGTATCATTTTTTCAATAAACCATGTCAAAAAATCGTTGTCGTGAAATTATACGTTTTCTACGGTTCGACTTGCGTAGCACAAAGTCAGCACGCTGGCAAACTGACAAATTTGCTCTTATTTCAGATATTTGGTTGGTAGATAACAGCATCAGTTGTTACCAACCTGGAGAAAATATTACGATTTATGAGAAGCAGTTCCCGACAAAATCTCGTTGTAAGTTTATCCAGTATATGCCAAACAAACCAGATAAGTTTGGCATGAAGTTCTGGTTAGCGATTGACGTGGAATTCAAGTATATCCTAAATGCCATTCCATATCTGGGCAAAGACAGGTCACATTTATTCACCCAAAGGGTTACTTATTGACAAGGTTGTCATGACTCTAATGGAACCATTCATGAGTAAAGTTAGAAACGTTACCACCGATAACTTTTTCACGTTGTTTTTATTTGCTAACAACTGAAAAAAAAGAAAGTCAGCCTTGTTGGAACTACGTATGAACAAGGTTAGACTTGAGCTGCCTGCATCTGCAAAATGCTTGCAACAACGTTATTCTAGTAAGCTCTGAAGACAGGCGATATGGCAATTTTATTAGTATCAGTGTAAGCCCAAGAAAAACGTTTTTGTTCTCAGTTCTCTGCATATGTCTGTTGAGCTTGGCGAATCTAAAAAAAAGAAACCGGAAAAAATGGAATTTTGTAACAAGAGCAAATGTGGTCTTGACGTGGCTGATCAAATGGCCAGGCAGTATTCAGTCAAAGCAGGCACCCATTGGTGGCCCATGTTATTTTCTACAACATTCTGGATTTGGCAGGAACCAATGCATTTGTGCTCCATAAAAAAAACAGGTGACAAGGTTTCAAGACAAGATTTCTTGTTCAAGCTTGTTACAGAACTACGTGAAGACTACATCGTTGAAGATTAAGCAGAAACACTACTATTGCTAGACCTCACTAACTATCGACACCTCCTAAAAACATCAAAGCCGAGAAGCGTAAACAATGTCAAATAGCTGCAAACTGCACTCAAAATAAAACCAGCAAACTTTGTTTTAAGTGCAAGAAAACTGTATGTGGCAAGTGTACCGCCACGGAGCTTTTCGAATGCGTTATACAGTGTGTGCAACAACGCAAATATGAAACATTTTTCAATTTTATGTCCACTTTGCGCTCCTTCCTTCAAATAAAACTGTTTTTTATGAATAGATTGATTGAGTTATGTTAACTGATTATTTTTTCAACACTTAAGTTACAACCACACCGCGCACAAACTATTAAAAATGCGTTTTTGGAGAAGCGGTTAAAATGACCGCTGCTGGCCGTTGAAGGCTTATCGCAACTCCGGTCGTTCTAGTGTTAATACAAGCTCAAGTACTAGCTAGCTTTAATGCACCTCAAAGTTTAATTTTTTTATTATATGTTGAAATCTGAAATTTTATATCTTTTAAAACTAAAAAACTTTTTCATTAAATTCACTTATAAACAAAGGTTATAATAATTTTGTTTAATATAGATATAATGTTTTCCACTTTTTGCCCTAATAGACATCTTCGGAGATGAAATACATCAATGCGAACCAACAAATCTAGGCACTTTTGAGCTTCATTTAAACTTATTATGTTAGGAATTGCATCAATTTTTCATTGTGAGCTAGATGGCGCAAATCTCACGTACAACTCGACGCGACAATTTTGTCGCAGACATGGTGCAGATCTTTGCTATCAAGCGCAAATCTGCTATAACAACACACCTGTTATAACAGGAGTGTTGCATGGGGACAATTGGGTACCTATCAAGTGAGTCAATTTTATAATATTTTAAGGCATTTTTGACTTGTTTCCCGAAGAAATTATTTTAATGTACTTTTATGGTTTTTATTGTTTTTTAGTCGGCGGCGTGGTCAAGTGGTTAAAAGCCCCAATAATTGCAATCTACAGATTTTCGGTTCAAAACCTACTCGCGCTATTCGATTGTGTCCTTAAAAAAACTTTTTGGTACTTTCCCCTGCTTGGTGGTCTGAGCAAGCAGTTTTAACTTTCAGTCATATATCTATAAAACTAAAACGTCAGATAGCAAGATATCTTGACATCTCCGGAAGCAGGTAAAGATAATTGCTTGTCCTATGTATAGCACCTCCGTTGCTTTCCTGCAAGTCTGCAGGATAAATATAGAGATGAAAAAATAAACAAAAAAAGAATCATCAGTTGGAGATCAATACAACATATTTGTTACATGATTGTGATAATGATGGGCTTACGTAAGAACGTTATGTTGCAATTGTCATTATTTTAAGCCTTTACATTACTGTTACAACTTTAAGTTGTTGTTTTACAATCAAATTTTTACAATTTTCAAAGGGTTAATTCAATTTGAAAACAAGGATTAATTTTTCAATTTGCTCTGTAACTAACCTTGTTGAGATTTTTTAATTAAAGTTTAATTTGTAGTAGCTTGATATGAATATTATGAAATCCCACTTTAGTTTTAGTTATACAAATAATTTTAGTTAATGCGGTTTACCAGCACAATCTTTCAAACATTGGGAAAGTTAATATTAAAGTCTGCCTCAATGAGTTTACAAGTTCCATTTACAACAGGCATATCAAATTTTCGGCCCCGGTAAGTGTTTTGATGCAACCGTAAATTTAAAAAAAAATCTGTTTTTACCAAGGTTCAATACAAAATTGATATAGTAATTAATTCCAAACTAGTTTCATCAGCGAAATTGACATTTGATTGGAATACAAAAAAATATTTCTCAAGCGGTTACCAATAAAGGTCTTCACCTTATTTCGCAAATCAGATTGCGGCCAGAGGCCAATTTTGGGTTTAAAATATTTTTGATACGGCCCTGCAAACGCTTACGAGTTTGACATTGCTTGTCTACAGAGACAAGTTAGACCTTACTTTGTAAAACCGGTTCTTTTTTTGTTAGAGAAAACCGGATGTTTTTGCTGACTAAACGGAAAACCGGAAATATCTCGGTGATCTAAACTGGTCTCATGGCAATGTACTCTGCAATCCGGTTATTAAACAAGGCGAAGGCAAAAAAGGTTTTCTTCTTGTTTAGAAACCGGATCGCAACCCGAGGCAAGTGTTTTGGGTTAAAATGTTTTCGATACGGCCAGCATACCCTCGCGAGCTTGACAAGCCTGGTTTGCAGGATCATCAGATCGTATCTCGGTTTTGCCAATGTATTTAAGAGTCTTGTCAGTCGGTAATTTGCAATAAAAGTTTTGATATTTTGCCTGATTTGTAGTAAAAAACATTAAGTTGTACTGGTAGTAGGGATTAAGAGTGTTTCATTTCAATTCCCAATAAAACAAGCGTTTCAACCATTTGTTTTTTTTACGAAAAGCCAAAATAAATTTAATTAGAAGAAAAAAGATGTTGCTATTTCCCAAAGCAATAGCTTATGTTGGAAATATGAATAGCCTGAAGCAATTATCTATGTAATTATTGCTTGCTTATAATTTTCCTTTTCTTGCAAGATATTTGCAAGCATGGTAAGCTATATTTGATGTTTGTAATTAATTTATGAAGAGAGTTTGAATTAGGATTCTTGAAAATGCTTTCAGTTTTCGTAACCCTTCTTTGTCGCTTACAACATAGCAGTAATCAAACGTTAAGTGATTAAAAATTAAAAAAATAAAGAAACTTTGTTTGTGGTATATTTTTTTGCGGTTTAAGAGGTTTT
The DNA here is from genome assembly GCA_963680785.1 of Diplosoma virens. Lineage (NCBI taxonomy): Eukaryota > Metazoa > Chordata > Ascidiacea > Aplousobranchia > Didemnidae > Diplosoma > Diplosoma virens. The sequence goes on along the minus strand of OY796888.1, from coordinate 41,767,575 downwards.
GCAAAAGTTGAAAAAAAATCCATTATTAATTTGGTTTGTTCTATATAAAGTTATAACATAAAAAAATTTATCAAATGAATTAATAGGAAAAAATTATCGAGAAATAAAAAATATTATATTTTTTTGTTATTAGATGTGCGCGATCCCCATATAAATTCGAAGCAATTTTATTTTATTTTTGTGTTTGCTTCCGCTGAAAATTTAAGTTGATTTTCGAATTAACAAGTTCTTTGTCTGAAAAAATTGTTTCAAATTTTTGTCTGTCAGTCCTTAAAAATTAAGTATCGTTTTGAATTAGATCAAAGTCATAGATGACCCAAGCCTTTTGAAAGAACGGAACAATTTTGACTCAACTGTGATTGTGAGTGATTGGGAATTCAAATTTATACGATTATAAATTCAAAAAAAATTTTTTTAAGAAAAGTAATTGAAATATTTAAATACACATGCAACAACAATACCAAATAGAAGGCACGAAAAAAATTTGAATCTTTTTCAAAATTGTGATTACTTAAAAAAATAAATCAGTAGTGCCTCGTAGTGCAAATCGCTTTTCCGGCAAAAAATTGGATTATTTTCGTGACCTCTTGCAACGCCACTTTTGCAGCTGCCGGTTCTAGGAATTTTCGCCGCAAGAAAATTCACCGTAGGAAAATTGGCCGCAAGAAAATTCAACGTAGGAAGATTGGCCGCACGGAATTTTCGCCGTACACGTAAACTTAAATAAAGTGTAAAAAAACCGTCGTGATAGGGTTAAAGATGATAATAGAATATATAAACATAAAAGTTGTAAATACTTATTTTTGAATCAGTGCTTCAAAGCACCTAACCCTAACCATTAAAAAAGATTCAACTAGCAACAAGTTAAACTGGAATTCAAAGCTGTGAAAACACAAAAACAATTAGGTCAATAAAAAGTATTGAATACAATAAAAAATAAAAAATTGAATACAATAAAAGTCGTGGCAGCACACTGCACGCGGTTTGTACCAAGTTGCGGCGAAAATTCCGTGCGGCCAAATTTCCTACGGCCAATTTTCTTGCGATCAATTTTCCTACGGCGAATTTTCTTGCGGCGAAAATTCCGGACACGGCAGTTGCCAATAACGAGGAGATATGATGTATCTGACGTTTTTTAAACGACCGATCAATTTATATTGTAGATTGCTTAAATTAGTTGTGATGACCTATCTCCGCTCTTAGTTATCGTTAATGCATCGTTCTAATTAAATAGTAACGATGTGACCTCGCTTTAGGCAGTGATCTATGTAAGTGCATGAAATTAATTTCATTATAAAGTTTGTCGTCCGAGCCACGTGGTTCAATTCAAGTTTACTATAAATAGAAAGGTATCGCTCTCATCAAAACAGTGACCATAATTTCGCTGATGGAATGGTGACCGTGATTTTGCTGAATGGTCAGGTGACCATTGTTTTTGCTGAATAAGTTTTAATGCTTTGCTGAAGAAGTTTGCTGTATTGTGCTAAGTTGCTGCGCTTGTAAAACCACAGGTAAAAAATAAATTGAATCCTCTTCTTTGTATATGTTACAACTATATTTTTTCTTGGTCGGGCGTCAGAGTTACGCATATTTAAATATAAGGATAGTTTGTAACTTGGGGCGATTTCGCTGATCTTACCCAAAAAGTTCAGCATCACGAGGAATTGATTCCGTTAAAGCAATTGAATTCCGTTAAATTATCGGACAAGCCAACATCGAGTCTCTTTCTAACAAAAAACTTAAATTTACAGTTTCTCTTTGAACCAAAAATTGAATTTACGAGTCCTTTTATTAACACATAGTGATAAGCAGTCGGAAATTTTTTTCCATTTCTGTCGGGCCATCTGTGATTACTCAGCAGATTATCTACAATTTAGTCAACGCCGGCCATGCATAAAAAATCATACATAATTGTAGTTGTCCATGTTAGTACGACAATGACTTAATTTTTTACCTCAATTCATTTACGTTTCGACAAGTGCTGTCGCCAAGCATAAGTTGATATATATATATTTATCTCTTAAGATTTATACATATCGTTTTCTCAAAAATCACATATGATAAACATTCAGTAGATAGTCATAAATATAATTGCATCTAATTAATATTTTTTAATTTAAATGCAGATTTAACAGAACATTCTTTTTATTATATAAAGTTATGCTTAATTGTAAGATCTGTTTTGTACTTTGATTTATATTAACATTTTTATTTTCTCCTCAATGATTTGTGAATAGCCATCTACACTTAGATATGTGCCGTTGCCCAGCGTAATTTTATATATGTTTATTTATTCCCGAAGGGTCATACATGGGCTACCTCAAAAGCCACATGTGACGAAACATAAACAGTAATGAGTATCATCGCTTTAAACAGTTTTTGTATTGTAAACCCAGAAATGAAAAGTTGTGCAGAATGTTTAAGTTTTGAACTTTCATTGCCTAGTTAACCTTTCAAACAAAAAACAAGTTAAAAAATGAAAAACATCATGTGTATTTTATAATAAAAGGTTTCAAAAAAAAAAAAAGAAACGTTTTAGTGCTCAAATTAAATTGAGATCTGAAAATACTAAAGAAAGAATTTTACGTGTGAATGTCGTTTTACCAAATTGTGGAGAAATTATTATAAAAGTTTTAGCTTTTAATGAAAAAAGATGATAAAAGAAGTAGTTTTCGTAGAAGAGGTTGAGGCGGTGGAAGAGATTTTGGACGTGGTGATCAACAAGGAATGAAATTACTAGTTCATCAAAATCAAGCTGGAGGGGTTATTAGAACAAAAAGCACCAAGATTAAAGAACTTAGAGAAAAACTGATGATGTTATTAAAGTTGATCAAGATCGTCTTCCATTTTCAACCGATCAAGCTGTTATGATGTCTGGTACACCTAATGTTGTTTCATCTTGCATTGTTCTTATTCTAAAACTTTTGAAGTGATTTAGCCAAAAGAACCAATTCTGAACTTTGATCTCACTAATGCTGGCTATGAGAATGATGGTTATGGTGACATGGGTTATGATAATTATGGGGTTGAAAGATTTGGTGACGGTGGTGGTTTTAGAATATGTTGTGATGGTGGAGGCCGAGATAGTCAAGATGGTGGTGATTTTGTCTGTGAAAGAGGCCGTGGTGGTGGTGGTGATAGAGAAATGTCGTGATTTTTGTATGTCGAATGCGTTATTGCAGCATGCTCGGCTTATGCTTGTTATGTTTTCAATCGTGTATCTGCTTCCCATACCATAATGTTTGTTGTGCGAAATTTTCTATGACGGCGTTTCTGTGTCCCACGGTCGGTGATTTGTACGTTTGTTTATGCTCACTATATATAGTGATGTGGCTGTGCCACTCAATAGACAGGCGACAAAATTATGTGTAGCGTAATAGCGCTACTCTAGGACAGAGATGTAGTTTTATTATAATTGATTAAGGGTTATATTAAGAGCTAACCCTAACCCTAATTGATTAATAAATTCGATAAATCCTATTTGATATAAGTTTTGTTATACTGTGTTAGGGTTAGTTTCTAAAACAAATTTCTTAATCCTAACATTTTGGTGATCCCGAGGTAATGTAATAATTGCATGAAAATAATGTAAATAATTGTAAATAATCTAACAGGACATGGTGGTAAAGATGATTATGAGGGAGGTTTAATCGTCGGGGGCCTGGTGGATTTAGAGGTGGGCGTGGAAAATATTAAAATGTTTTCCAAACTAATATTCAAGGGTTGTAGGGAAAATATTTTGCTCAATTGCACATAACATGGCATTTTGCTTGCCACCTCACAAAAATATTTGCTACTTTTTGAATCAATTTACTAATGTCATTTAGAATATTGAGGTCTACATTGAAAAATTAAATTTTTGTGAGGAAATTAAAATAAAATAATATTAAAGACAATTTTACAAAAGTTTGTTTAAAAATTAAAATAAGATTTAGCATCGGTGCGCGCTTCTACGACGTATTACAATGTATAATCGTATTTATAACGCTGGGTTTTTCTGTGTAAGCTTGCTTGCGTTTAAAGGATTTTCATTGATTACAAACTACAATGAAAGTTATTTCTCTGTAACGACTCCAATTTTTTTCCTTGCAGAGACAATTACAATGACTGGGTGCAAATTGGTGATGACTTTGGAAAATTAAATAGGGTTTGTTGGAGGCACATTGATCGATACTGGCCTCCATCTTGGGGAATCACACCTGGGCCCTGCCCCCCATGGAATTGTACAAGTGTCTGTAGCTTGAAGGGAAACGTTTTTTGTTGTCGTGAGAAAAATTCATTAAAAATATAATTTTTAAGAAACTTTACAACTACGTGTGATTCATTTATAAGTTCGGCAAGAATAATCTTTTTACATATTTAACAATCGCTTACAGTATTTCACCACAACATTGTTTTAAGAACTTTTTTTACTCAATGTCGTTGTTTTTAAATTGGTGGTTCACTGAAAATGATTTAAGTCTACGCGATCAAAAATAACAAATAATACAACTTTTGGTTCAGAAATTCCAAATCGGAGGTGCTTTGTACAAGCATCTATTGTTGATATTAAGAAAAATATCCACGAACAAAACTTAAAATGGTCGTGACAATCTTGGTTTTGCCTTCGTCATATTGCTGAACATAATAACATAGCACCATGGCATGTTTATTCTTTACCAATTTTAACAACCGATTCTTAAATAGGTTTATTCTTTTTTAAATACTGTAAAGCAAAAAGAAATAACTTAACTGGAATTAGCTACTCAATATATCTTGGTTCTTTGAAACATTAGTTTGCTCAGGTTGTGCGGGTTAATGATAAACGTCTAAACCACACGTCATCAGGTTTATGTAATGTAACTCTTCCTAATTTTGTTTTTTAACATCCTTCATGGCAGTATTGACATCCAATTGACTATAAGGTTTTTTAATGTGTCAAAATATCCTTATTTTCTGCTTAAACAGAAAAAAAGCATCATTATATTTTAAAGTTTTCCTGCTGTTCAATCACTTCAAACAATCACAATATTTATTTTGCAGGTTGAATTATACAACAAGCACTGATTAGAAAACAACAAGAATCTAGAATTGTCAATGCAATTCTCTCTAAATTTCTTTTTTACTCAATCACACAATATGCTTTTTTAATCATTAAAATTTTAATATGATGAATTGCGTACTGTTGTATTTTAAAACAATATAATATAGACAGATTAAGTTTCACGTGTTCTAAATTTAACTTTACAATTTTGTTTAAAAAAAACTTGAAAATGTAATGTTTTTCATGTTTTTTTGAGGCAAAAAAATGTAATGTAATTTTAGCTTATATAGCATCATTCCTGTCCTATTCATACTTGAGATGCTGTTTTATGCTATGTTATAAAAGATAGCTCAAGAAAAGTATTTTAATTAGCAAAAATTACAACTAAAAAAAATTTTTTTCGTAAAAACTTAAATTTTTTTAAGTAAATAATAAATTTTATCAAAAAAAAACAATTTCTTATAATTGAAAATTATGTTATTTCATAAAAAAATTCAAGTTATGAATATCTTTCACACTTCATTTCTAATAATTTTTATCATGGCGATATAGCTTATTTTCCGCCTTAAAATAATTCAAAGTTTTGCTATAACATAGAAATCGCTTTTGTACTGTGTTATTTAATTATTTGCTTGCAATTGTTTGAATGCTACTTTCCTTTTTTTTTTCGTAATGCACTTTGTCTGTATCACATGACCGAGTTATGTGAGATCTAAAATGTTCTCACTTACCGTGGAAAATGCGTCCTAATTTTAACTCGCGTGACCAAAGCGTTCGAGACGGTTCTAGCGATTTGCGTCTCGTGATCTTTTGTCTATATATATCTGCGTTCGATGCATGAGAATGATAAGCGAGAGACGACGACGAAAGAGAGATGGATACAAGAGAGACGCATAAAGCAAAAAGTGTCGCTTTGAGAGAAAGTAGAATTTGGGGCGAGTGTTGAAGTTATTTTGCGCTTGTGTTTTGGAGTTGTGCTCTACTGAAGTACAATCATTTGTGTTGATTGAATCAAGTTATAGGGTTGATTTCGCTTTGCAGTTTGGCAAAGCGTCGAATAGAAATTATGTCGGTCGTGAATTTTGTAATACATTCGTTCTTATTAGAGATAGTGGTCTTTGTTTGTCTGTGAAGAAGAGTCTTCAACAAACCAATCCAAGCTTTCGTTCAAACCAACTGTATAAAAGCTTCAGGCTCATAGCAAGACTACTTCTTGAGCCGGAATAAAATAAAATTAGACACAGCTTTGTTTCAGCGCAGGTATTCGGGTTACCTAGCTCAACTGGTCCTTTAGGATTCCCAAACAAAGTTTGTGACAATATCCTTGTGTTGGATTCAACCAATTAGTTTTGTTCATTATGATTTATAACAGGGGCCTTCAAAGTACGGCCCCCGGGCCAAATCCAGCCAGTTACGATTTTTTATTCGGCCCGCGGAGTTCTTTTTAAAAAACATATACATTTACGTACTTTATACCACAGTTGGATAAAATCATGTCGAAAATGGTTTAGTTTCATGTTTCCAATACTAATCAAGATTAACAAATAACTGGTTACATATATATATGTGTGTGCAGTGACGGATATTCAAAGTTAGGGGCTTGAGGCAAGGATTTCCAAAAATTGTTGTTCGCTAAAAAAAAAGGTCCTTGATCTCGTATTTTCCTATTTTTTCCCAAAATCATCTTGATCTCTAAAAAAAAGGTCTTTACTTTGAATCGATCTCGTATTTGTGTATTTTTCTCCTCAAATCATGGTGATCTTAACAAGAAAAGGTCTTCACTTTGAATCGATCTCGTATTTCGCACTTTTCGACTATTTTTCGCAAATTAAGTTTTTGACTCTGGCCCACCTGCTCTAAATGTTTGGCGACCCCTGATCTATAACATCAAGGTTTGAGTAGAGCAGAGACTTGTGTTTGTGTGACCAAACAATTTGTTTAAGTGCATCTTCTTTGCCAGCTTTTAACAAATTGAGAAATTGATAAGCAAAATCTTAATATTCTCAAATTTTTGGTTAAAATAAAAATTTTAACTTTCTCATATGTAAAGAAAGATAATTGCCATTACACCATTATTTCCAAATGAATTCATTTTAGATTAGTTTTGGAAACTATTTCCATTTGAATCAAGAACAGTTTGGCTGAAACAAACAAACAAAAAAACTTGTTGTCACAACTTTACTCGGGAATTCAAAAGGGCCAGTTGAACTAGGTAACCTAAATACCTGCCCTGAAATAAAGCTGTGTATATTTTGTTTCTTCCGGCTCTGGAAATAGTTTGCCTCGAGACTAAAGTTCTATAAACAATAGGTTCTGGTTAAGTACGAATTGATTTGCTAGAAACTTCTCTTCACGGACAGAAAAAAAACCACGGTTTTTAACTATAAACTATATATTCAGAAAATTCAAAAAAACTTGATCAAATCACGTAAAAATCAACTCCCAAACTTCAAAATAATTCACAGTGCTAACAAGTGTAACATGCGACCCCGTAAAATAATATTATGCAATAATATTTTGAACAATACATTGAATTCAAATTAATCTCACACAATGAAACATAAATCACAAAACAAAACACTTTATACAATTATGCGACTGAGATAGTCGACCATAACGTTTACCTTGCCGGCAATCTCTTTCACTAAAAAGTCACATCCCTGCAGAGATAAAGACCACCTGAGTGTAGAATCGTTCTTGGAACGAGCCTTACTGAAAAAACAGAGTGCTTTGTCGTCCGTTTGTAAATTAAATTTTTTTCCGGCTGAGAAAAACAAAATTCAATGAAAACAATGTTCCATTACCGCAACTGCGAAGAACACCTCTAAGCCGCAAGGGCATACTGGCGGTGGTTACTTGCTTGTTGATTGACTTGACCGTTCTTACTAAAAACAAAATTTTCAAACACTCCGGGTTATTGCTAAACAATCCTTCTCGAGCGTGGAATACTTCGTCTGCGCATTCGTAAACTTTTTGCTTGCGTATACGACATGGTGAAGTTATTCGTTAGAGGCATGACCAAAACCTTGTCGTCTTCATTGAACAATAAATCCTTTGTCCTCTTATCATAATTCTTTTTGTATCTAACTTGAATTTTTTAAATTCTTTTTGAGCGGGCATCATCGTTTCTTTTAATCTTTCTCTCAGCTTTAAAACATATTAATAATTTGTAAATAATAGCAAAAAAAATCCAACATTTCATTTAGTTTGTAAAATGTATTAAAAAACTAAACGTTTTAGACTATCATCATCAGTCTATCAAAAGTCTTTATCAAAGATATGGCTGGACTGGCCCAGATGGTAGGTGCTTTTTCGCAGCCTGGGCCGTGAGTAAGTCTGTTTATTGATTTTAAAAATAACAGACCGAAACCGGACCTATCAAAACGGAAGGGTATCCACCTACTTCGATGTTCAGTGTGGGTCTGCTAGTCGGCAAACGTCCTTTTCAGGACGGGGCAATGCTAGGATAAAACTGCCCTTTTCAGGGCACATTGCCAACAAGTTCCGGAGACCTACTATTCTTCAGCTGAACATCGAAGGCCTCACTGCAAGCAAGATGAACGTTCTTCATCACCTCGCTATGCAGTCTGAGGTACTCGTCATCATGCTGCAGGAGACCCACTGCACTGATGCAGAGAAGTTGGTGCTACCAAACTACCAACTAGCTGGGTCTTTATTTAGCAGGAACTATGGCCTTGCCACGTTTGTCCGCGAGCGACTGAGATAAACGCTTTTGGACCGATCTCCACCGACATCGGAGATCGAGTGGCTGTGTGTGGACGTTGTTGGTTATAAAATAGTCAACGTCTACAAACTACCGCCAACGCGATTGCAATCCCTGAATCTCCCAGTGTATCCTCACCCCTGTCTGTACGCTGGCGATTTTAACTGTCGTCATGCTGACTGGGGTTACGATGACAACAGTTCGGACGGTGAGTGCTTGGCTGGTTGGGCAAGTATTAATTGTCTTGCCCTCCTATATAATGCCAAGGACGCTGCCAGTTTTTATTCCAGCCGCTGGAACACTGGCACCAATCCAGATCTAGCTTTCGCTAGCGTAGGTCCAAACAGTCGCTTACCGGATAGACGTGTGCTTGACAAGTTCCCCAGGTCACAACATCGACCTTCGCTTATTACACAACCAAGGTTTGCTATGGCAATGCCAAGCATGCCTGTTAAGCGATGGAACTTCCGCAAGGCTAAATGGATTTACAACATTGCTTTGACGAATAAATTCGCAAAGACTTTGTTGCCGCCTGATTCACTTGATGTGGATGCGGCTTACTAGGACTTCTGCAACACTATTAAGAAAGCCGCCAAAAAGACTATTCCACTCGGGAATCGAAATCAATATATTCTGTGTTGGGATGCAGAGTGTGAATCCTTCTATGAAACCTTTCTGCAGTCTCCTCAGGGAGACGACTCAAGTTTGGCTGCTACCGCTGTGCTTGCCAAACTTGACAGAAAGCGGAGGGATCGACGGTCCGAAGCAGTTCGGAGCATTGACTTCTCACACTCTAGTCGAAAAGTATGGAGTATTTTGAACAACCTTACTGGTAGTTCACGACACTCTCCTCATCACTGCCCGTTTCAGCCGTGCTATTGCATCTCAGCTGGTTAGAAATGGGAAATACGAGGCTTTTGACTGCAAGTCATCTCGACTTGTCTCTCAAGGAGTGTCTGACCCTTGGAGGGCCACAACACCAAACGCAGTAAATATCTCTGACAATTTTTCACAGAGAGAATTTACTGCTGCCCTCCAACGTTTAAAACCAGGTAAAGCTCCGGGATCTGATTCCATCTGTCCCGAGCTTATACTCCACGCTGGAGCTGCTTTGAAGTCCTGGTTACGTGACTTCCTTTCTTCCTGTTTGCGCCGACTCAAAATTCCCAAGATCTGGAGAAGAGCGCTTGTGGTCGCGATCCCAAAACCAGCAAAGCCTGTGGGGGACCCAAAGAGTTATCGACCGATATCACTGCTCTGTGTCCCCTACAAGATCCTCGAGAGACTTATCTACGCCCGCGTTGAACCATTAATCAATCCACTGCTCCCTAAAGAGCAGGCTGGGTTCCGACGTGGGAAGTCAAGATCAAGTTATAGATCAAGTTGTTCTGCTAACCCAGAACATCGAGGATTATTTCGAGGCTAAAAAGAAGGCCGGTGCCGTATTTATCGATCTGACAGCTGCTTATGACACTATCGGGAACCGTGGTCTTACCTGTAAGCTGCTGAGACTACTTCCGGATAAGCACATGGTCAGAATGATCATGGAGCTTGTCCGAAATCGAAGTTTCACCCTTACCACCGGTGACAGCAAGCAAAGCAGGCTACGCCGTCTTAAAAACGGCGTTCCTCAGGGATCGGTCTTGGCTCCCCTCGTATTTAACATCTATATGTACGATTTGCATTCCATGATTTCCAGAAAGTTTGCTTATGCTGATGACTTAGCATTGTTGCACTCTTCTGGAAACTGGAAGGACTTGGAGGGGACTTTAAGCCAAGACATGTCCACACTGTCAGCGTATCTCCAGACTTGGAGGTTCAAGCTCAGTCACACTAAGACGGTGACGGCAGCCTTTCACTTAAACAATTGAGAGGCCAAACGTGAGCTAAAGGTCTGCAACAACGGTAGACTTTACCGTTCTGTCCAAACCCTACTTACCTTGGGGTAAAACTGGACAAATCGCTCACGTTTCGTCACCATTTAGTGGCATTGCGCAAAAAACTATCATCGCGCGTCACACTGCTGAGGCGACTCGTGGGCTCGGGATGGGGTGCTGGTGCTAAACACTACGCATAGCCACCTTGTCTCTAGTCTACTCAGCAGCTGATTACTGTGCGCCAGTCTGGTGTCGCAGTGCTCACACTCGTCTCATTGACAGTGCTTTAACCCTCCGTCAACCACCAAAAAAATGTGCTTTTTTACCAGTGGGGTCAAATTGACCCCAGTCATAATTGTTATTTTGGAGTTGTTTTCGTAGTATTTTTTAAAATTTTTGTTTATTTAGCACTTAAAAAACGAAGAAATTGATCATTCCAGTAATAATAAAACTTTTAAAACCAATAAAAAATAAAAAATATGGTTGTACATGATGCTGCTGCATTAAGCGCACACAAGTTTTGCAGTTTGTTACAAGGTTGATTTGAATGGTAATATTATTTTATGTATATCCAATAATTAGTATTTTCATTGCAAACAAATAGAACAGCAAGAAAAAATTAAACTAACGTTACTCCACAAAAATAGTCCTGCAGCGTAGCCTACTGATTTCATTTATGTGTCCCACATAAATATCCCCCTACACAAACCACTAAACCACTTGCAAATAGTGTTACAGTAAGTTCTTCGAGGTCTTAAACTCCGTGTGGCTGTCTCCGGAACTGTACGCGTCCTTGATTTGATTTAATTTAAATTTGTATTAACAAGATATAAAAACAATCCGAAATAAGACGAACTAAATTGGACGGGGAAAATAAGACGAAATAATATGGTCGGACGAAATAAGATGGTCAGACGAAATAAGATGGTCAGACGAAATAAGACGAATCGGACTATTGGACGTAAAATGGACAATCGGACGAAATAATACGGTCGGACGGTTTTCTATAAATAAACGTAAACACTAATAAATAAGGCGCAAAAGAAAGACTTATAAACACTCACCAACTGTAGACTGATAGGGAGCAGACCGATAAAACTGACAATATCGAACAGTATCTCTAACAGTATTATATCAAAGGCCTCAACAGCACTCCCAACGGCGTCTAACAGTATTTCGAACAGTGATTCTACGACCGCTACACAAAGGCTGAAGTAGCTAAAAAACTAAGCGTCTCCTCACAAATTACACTAAACTTATGGAAAGAGAAGTCGGCTCAAAGCAACAATCAATTAGCAAGAGAGCGCGGTGAGATAATGGAAAAGGTCGGCTCAAAGCAGCAATCAATTAGCAAGCGAGCGCGGTGAAATAATAAAGTGAATCAAATTAAATCTCAAAACAAAAATTAAGTAAATCAAAGGCAGAAATAAACCCGGGTTCGAAACTCAAAGAGTACTTGCCGTAACAAATAGACAGGAATAACAGCACAAACCTTAAAAACACCTGCAAATAAACACAAATGAAAATAAAGATAATAACAATAGTAATAATAATAACCAAGCAAAATTGATGAAGACTATGTCCGAGTGTTCTGGACATACATGTTTGTCACATTTAGAATAAAAAGATAGACATTTTTGGTTCTCCTTTCGGTCACACAAGGTACATCGGGATCTCCTCTTCAATAAAGCACCATTTGCAGCAAGAATAACATTCCTTTTTCTGGTTGCAAAAATTGATGCAACAGATTGTGCTTCTTCTGTAATTCCACACTGTTCTTTTCCAATACGGATCAAAAACATTCTTCTTTGCCTCATGCAGATGTTGCATTTACATGATTTATTTCTTTCCAAAATGACAAACTCATTGATTGCACTGACATCAATCATATAGTAAATAAAGGCTAATGGCCGTTTTTGAGTCATGCCTTTGGTGGAGTATGTTCTCACCAACTTGTCTAAAGTGTCAACACTACCTTTTAATTTGTTGTAGAACAAAATAATGCTTGGATTCTGATCCGAAGTGGTGTCGATTTCTGGCTATTTTGCATTGTTGAAAGCATGTTGACTACACAGTATTTTTGGACAGTACAATGCAATCATTGCATCTTGTTAAAAGCTGAAGACTGTGCTCTTCACATTCCGTCCTTTGGGCCCTGTAAATTTCGTGGGGAGTTCTGTCTTGTTCTTCTTCATTGTTTTTACCAATATGAGCTTCTGTAGGAAAAGTTTTGTGCAAGCAACAGCTTTGTGAAAAAATTATCGCAAGTGGTATTTTGGCCAAATTTTTCAATACCTTCTTCTGAATCACGAACAACTTTTGTGCCTTGATTAGTTTCTCGGCCTATCCAGCATCTTCACCAGTGTACACTTGCATTTTCCATGTGTAAGAGCAAGTGGAATCGCAAATTGTTCATATTTTTATTTTGTATTTGCCTAGCTTTGAAAAAATGTATTGCTTGAAAAAGCACCATTCTCTGAAGCAAACCAACTGTTCAACCACTGTCATGCTTGGTCTGCAGGCGTAGGAATTCTGATTAGTTGCAGCTTGTCAGGGAGCTGATTTTGTCATCTTGACTGTGCATTGTCAAATCAAAGAACGCGTAAAATTTGTTGATACCATCCTCTACTTATAGTGCGATTGAAAATGGCCATCAAGTGTGCTCCATAGTCATTCAACGCTTTTGTCATTGGACTTAAATAAGTCAATCAAAATAATTAGACCAAGAAAAACTTTGAATTCTTTATCATCCACTGGTTTCTATGAGTTACCATATACTATGACTCTTTTGTGATTAGCTAACTGACATATGGTCTTTTGAAGAAAACATTGCAAAAATAAAGTGAAAGTATCACTTATTTTTGAGCACTAATATTTTGCAAACCTTGTCAGTTTTGGATTTTGCCGAATGACATTATGCGCAGTTGTTCCATTAGTTGATAATTTGCAAAAGGTGTTTTTTGCCACGTTTTGGTTTTGAAAACAAAGTAGTTTGCTGAAGCAGAAAAAAAAGGTTGGTTATCCATTTCTTTTTTAAAAGATGATTCACATGATGATTTTTTTCCTGTCTTTTTTGCCATTATCAGTAGAAATTCAATTCAAGTCACTTTTTCTTCTTTTTAGCTCTCATCACTATTCAGAAGACCCAAACCTGAATCTTCAAAGAGATATCTGGAGATGGTGCTTCTTTTATATTTGTTTTCAAATTTATCTTTGTTTTGTTTTTATTTAGTGTAAAAAAAATAATAATTTTTATTTATTGTACGTAAGCTGTGCAATAATGAGGATTTTTTATATTTATTTGCATGTTTTATTGGGTCACTTATTCGTAAAAATGCTTGGGGTCAATTTGACCCCACTGGTATATGATGCTGCTTTTTTTATCAGCTCAAGAAAAAGATGTCCCACACTAAAAATATTTTAGGTCAACAAACCTCTTTAATATAAAATAAAAGTTGTAAGTTTCATAACGCTGCTGCCAACGGTTCAGCAGCAGAAACTTTTTAAAACGTAATTGGGGTCAAATTGACCCCATGGTAGACTGAAGGTTAAATGACTCCTTGCGCATAGTTACTGGATGCCTGCGTCCCACTCCAACGGACCACCTACCTGTACTCTCAGGCATCCAGCCAGCTCAGCTTCGCCGACTGGGAGCGACGCTCTCCTTGGCTCACCGTGGATCTCTGGACCCCGATCATATTTTGTATGGTCTTTTAAGTGGGTCCTCAGATACTCGCCAAGTGAGACTAAGATCCAGACGCCCGTTTGTGCCAGCTGCGCGGAATCTCTTGGACAACTTTGCCAGACTTGGCATCTGCGCCTCTGAATGGACAAATCACAAATGGAAAACGGAGTACTGTGAAAATGTTTCCAGGCTTCGTGTTTTTGTGTCCGAGACCGGTGCCAGGCCTGTTGGGATGGGCTTAGCCCGAGCAGCTTGGGTTAAGCTCAACCGCCTGCGGACTGGTGTTGGGCGATTCCATTCGTCCATGCACAAATGGGGTCTCGCTCCTTCACCGAATTGCGAGTATGGCGCCTCTGAGCAAACCGCACACCATGTACTAACAGTGTGCCCCATACATCGGGCACCACATACAGCACGAGGTCTGACGGTTTTGGATGACGAAACTCGATGCTGGCTTAATGACATCACTGCCAGCATCTGATCCAGTCAGTACAGCAGTCTGGGGTAGTAAAAGGATAAACCCTCGGCACCAGTCCTGTTTGTGTCTGACCTGGAGTGGATGCCCTTGAAATGACGACGACGACGACGACGACGACAAAGCATCTAAAAATTGTTAAAGATCATCTACAAAATTTTTTTAACCATAAACGACAAATACATTCAATTAAACTAAATAAAGAATAATTTTTTCAAGTTTATGCTGTCACTGTTATTACTAATTCAATATAAAATTTTAGAAACTAAATAAAATGTTGGATTGTGCTTGCTATTATTTACAAATGGATTTTAAAAATTACGTCTTTTCCTAAATTATATTATCGATTAAGCAAACAAAAAGGTATAACAACTACTCAACTGAGAAAATTAGAGAAATATGCATGGAAAGTTTTAAAATTAAATTTAGACATAAATATTTTGAAAATTGCTTAGATTTAAATCTTTGCCCTAAGTTTCTATAGTTTAAGCCTCCTAACCTTTAAGTTTATCGTAACTTTGATGACTTATACAGAATCGTTTTAAACAAGAAATTAAAATTGACAAAAAAGGACGAGAAAAAGGCTAGTTTGGAATTTACCAGTTTAAAACTCTAGTGTTAATAAAGAAAAGTTTGATTGAAAAATTATTTCTACTTAAACTGCTAACAGACAAATTTTACAAAGAAATGAATGAGACAACAAAAATTGTTTAAGCTTTGGATTTCGCAAAGAAATAAAAGTCCGAGTTCTATAGTAAATTTAAGTAAAAGAAAATTATCTATCACCGAATTAGAGTCGCTACGATACAGTCTACAACACCATATACTTCCTAAAAAACTCTATGAAAATAATGTAAAAGCAAACTTAGAGAAATTAACCTACACATTAAGAAACAAATATAAAACACAGATTAATCGATAATTTAAAGATCTGATCAAATCCTACTTTCAGAAATTTATAAACCGTTCCAAACAAATATGTGTTACACGGAATAATCAAGCTATTTATATCTCTTTACTAAATTTATCTAAAGATTCAGATATTAAAGTTTGTAAGTTGGATAAAGGTAGAGATGTTACAGTACTAAATTCGGTAGATTATTTTTCCAAATTAGATTCCATAATATATGATTCTACTAAGTTCATTGAAATTAATGATAAAGAAGAAAGCAAATCACACCTTTTGATAGCAAGGGAACAATCAATCAGATGTCACATTCAAAAATATTTAAACCCGTATGGAAATGATATTATTCAGCACCTTCTCCCAACCGGATCTACACCAGGCAAATTATACGGACTAAGAAAAGTACATAAAGAAGATAATCCTGCACGCCCAGTTATCTCGATGGTAGGCTCTCCCGAATACAAACTAGCAAAATTCTTGGATACGATTATTAAGCCATATATATTAGATAAATACATGCTGCGCTCATCTCATGAATTCTTAGAAAAGCTACAAGATTTAATCTGAATTCAAATCAAGTAATGGTAAGCCTCGATGTCAAATCCTTATTTACAAATGGTCCCTTACAAGAAGCAATCGACCTTATTTCAGATAAAATTTATGACAAGAACTCAAACGCTAATCAACTACCAATAAAAAAGAAAATCTTTAAAAAATTATTAAAAAGCGACTAAAGGAATATTTTTATAGAAAGACAAATTATTTCAGCAAATTGATGGTGTTTCTATGGGTTCACCAATAGGTCCTACAATAGCTAACTTCTTTCTGGGTGAAACGAAAACTCGCCTTTTACAATAGCAACTCAATTTAGCCCCAAAAGTCTATTTTAGATATGTAGATGACATTTTTGCAATATTTAACAAAGAAGCAGACAGTATGGAATTTTTAGATAGATTAAATTTGCAACATAAAAACTTACAATTTACAATGGAAAAGTCTATTAATACTCTTCCCTTTTTAGACATGGAACTTAAAATAAACGATAATAATAAACAATCATAGATTTGGAGAAAACCGACTCATACTGGTGTTTTCTGAATTCCAAAGCAATTTTCCCGTTAAAGTGAAAATCAAACTTAATTAGTTGTATGCTAAATCGTGCCAAAAATATTTGTTCCGATTGCCATCTATTCAAAAATGAAGTAGAAAAATTAAGATCAATGTTCTGTAATAATGGATACCCAAACTATTTTTTCGATAAAGTTCTTTACCAATTTATGAATAGTAGACAAGCAAATTTAAATCAGACGCAACCTACAAATAAAAATGAAAAAAACCCATTATAGTTGAAATTCCATATGTGGGAAGAGAGTCTCACATATTCGCAAAAGACATTTCAAAACTTATTTGAAAATTCTCTGCCGTGCATTTAACAGCTATATATAAACTTGCAAAGTTGGAAACTATTTCAATTTAAAATTTAACACATCTGCGCTTTTGTTATCAAATGTTGTTTATCGCTTTTCGTGCCCTTTTGATGCGGGTCTGACTTACAGTACATCGGTAAGTCAACACGTCATGTGGTAACAAGAGCAAAGGAACACTTAAATTTAAGCTCTTCGGTCAAAAGCAAAATAAAATATCATATTATTGAATGCAATTTGTCTGATAAAAAAGATATAGATAGCTTAATACATCGTTTTAGTGTTATAAAGAAATGTTCATCAGATTACGGCTGTAAAATTTACGAAGCGTTACTAATTAAAAAACATCAACCAAAATTAAATAAACAACTGTACGAAAATGGCTCGTTTTTCTTGCTACAACTATTCTAATTTATAGTAAATATCATCTTTTCATAGTAAATATTCCAATTTAGTCATGTGATTTGTATTATTTTTTATCTTTTCTCTCTTTTTTCTCTTTTTTTTTCTCTGTGAATTGTAACGTTGTTTTGTGCAATTGTCATTGCTTTTAAATTGAATGAGTAATAACAGTGACAGCATAAACTTGAGAAAATTATTGTTTATACAGTTTAATTGAATGTATTTGTCGTTTATAATTAAAAAATTTTTAAGTAATTTTAAACAATTTTTAGATGCTTTGATAAGGACTGATGATAGTCGAAAACGTTCAGTTTTTTAATACATTTTACAAACTAAATGAAATGTTGGATTTTGCTTGCTATTATTTACAAATAGATTTTCAAAATTACGTCTCTTCCTAAATTATATTAATAATTGGTCTTGACAGCAGCGGATTCACTCGTGCTTGTCTAAAGCTGTTTCTAAATCCCTCATGGGGCCTCGCACATACGACTATGTAAAACCTCAAAAGATAAAAAACCGTTAGACGCTAGGGGAACCTCCGTGTAAGCAAATACGAGTGGATTTATAAATCTATGCCATTGCTTAGACTGTTTGATGCACAACCGCCTCAACATCTTCTTCAGGTGCCGTTGAACTTTTTGGTTAAACTATTGTAAATTAGGTGATAAGGAGTAGTTGCCAACCTTGGGACTTCCTGCTTGCAATTTGATACAAAGTAGATTTCAATATTGCTCAATACTTCTTCTGGTATTATGACCCGGCCGTTGAGATTCAAAAGTCTTTTGCGTCGTCGTCGTCGTCGTCATCGTTTGAAGGGTATCCACTCCAGGTCAGACACAAACAGGACTGGTGCCGAGGGTTTATCCTTTTACTACCCCAGACTGCTGTACTGACTGGATCAGATGCTGGCAGTGATGTCATTAAGCCAGCATCGAGTTTCGTCATCCAAAACCGTCAGACCTCGTGCTCCATGTGGTGCCCGATGTATAGGGCACGCTGTTAGTACATGGTGTGCGGTTTGCTCAGAGGCGCCACACTCGCAATTCGGTGAAGGAGCGAGACCCCATTTGTGCATGGACAAATGGAATCGCCCAACACCAGTCCGCAGGCGGTTGAGCTTAACCCAAGCTGCTCGGGCTAAGCCCATCCCAACAGGCCTGGCACCGGTCTCGGGCACAAAAACACGAAGCCTGGAAACATTTTCACAGTACTCCGTTTTCCATTTGTGATTTGTCCATTCAGAGGCGCAGATGCCAAGTCTGGCAAAGTTGTCCAAGAGATTCCGCGCAGCTGGCACAAACGGGCGTCTGGATCTTAGTCTCACTTGGCGAGTATCTGAGGACCCACTTAAAAGACCATACAAAATATGATCGGGGTCCAGAGATCCACGGTGAGCCAAGGAGAGCGTCGCTCCCAGTCGGCGAAGCTGAGCTGGCTGGATGCCTGAGAGTACAGGTAGGTGGTCCGTTGGAGTGGGACGCAGGCATCCAGTAACTATGCGCAAAGCGTCATTCAAGACACTGTCAATGAGACGAGTGTGAGCACTGCGACACCAGACTGGCGCACAGTAATCAGCTGCTGAGTAGACTAGAGACAAGGTGGCTATGCGTAGTGTTTAGCACCAGCACCCCATCCCGAGCCCACGAGTCGCCTCAGCAGTGTGACGCGCGATGATAGTTTTTTGCGCAATGCCACTAAATGGTGACGAAACGTGAGCGATTTGTCCAGTTTTACCCCAAGGTAAGTAGGGGTTGGACAGAACGGTAAAAGTCTACCGTTGTTGTAGACCTTTAGCTCACGTTTGGCCTCTCAATTGTTTAAGTGAAAGGCTGCCGTCACCGTCTTAGTGTGACTGAGCTTGAACCTCCAAGTCTGGAGATACGCTGACAGTGTAGAGATGTCTTGGCTTAAAGTCCCCTCCAAGTCCTTCCAGTTTCCAGAAGAGTGCAACAATGCTAAGTCATCAGCATAAGCAAACTTTCTGGAAATCATGGAATGCAAATCGTACGTATAGATGTTAAATACGAGGGGAGCCAAGACCGATCCCTGAGGAACGCCGTTTTTAAGACGGCGTAGCCTGCTTTGCTTGCTGTCACCGGTGGTAAGGGTGAAACTTCGATTTCGGACAAGCTCCATGATCATTCTGACCATGTGCTTATCCGGAAGTAGACTTAGCAGCTTACAGGTAAGACCACGGTTCCCGATAGTGTCATAAGCAGCTGTCAGATCGATAAATACGGCACTGGCCTTCTTTTTAGCCTCGAAATAATCCTCGATGTTCTGGGTTAGCAGAACAACTTGATCTATAACTTGATCTTGACTTCCCACGTCGGAACCCAGCCTGCTCTTTAGGGAGCAGTGGATTGACTAATGGTTCAACGTGGGCGTAGATAAGTCTCTCGAGGATCTTGTAGGGGACACAGAGCAGAGATATTGGTTGATAACTCTTTGGGTCCCCCACAGGCTTTGCTGGTTTTGGGATCGCGACCACAAGCGCTCTTCTCCAGATCTTGGGAATTTTGAGTCGGCGCAAACAGGAAGAAAGGAAGTCACGTAACCAGGACTTCAAAGCAGCTCCAGCGTTGAGTATAAGCTCGGGACAGATGGAATCAGGTCCCGGAGCTTTACCTGGTTTTAAACGTTGGAGGGCAGCAGTAAATTCTCTCTGTGAAAAATTGTCAGAGATATTAACTGCGCTGGTGTTGTGGCCCTCCAAGGGTCAGACACTTCTTGAAAGACTAGTCAAGATGACTTGCAGTCAACAGCCTCGTATTTCCCATTTCTAACCAGCTGAGATGCAATAGCATCGGCTGAAACGGGACAGTGACGAGGAGAGTGTCGTGAACTACCAGTAAGGTTGTTCAAAATACTCCACGCTTTTCGACTAGAGTGAGAGAAGTCAATGCTCCGAACTGCTTCGGACCGTCGATCCCTCCGCTTTCTGTCAAGCTTGGCAAGCAGAGCTGTAGCAGCCAAACTTGAGTCGTCTCCCTGAGGAGACTGCAGAAAGGTTTTATAGAAGGATTCACACTCTGCATCCCAACATGGAATATAGTTATTTCGATATCCGTGTGGGATAGTCTTTTTGGCGGCTTTCTTAATAGTGTTGCAGAAGTCCTGGTAAGCCGCATTCACATCAAGTGAATCAGGCGGCAACAAAGTCTTTGCGAATTTATTCGTCAAAGCAATGTAGTGACTCCATTTGGCCTTGCGGAAGTTCCATCGCTTAACAGGCATGCTTGGCATTGCCATAGCAAACCTTGGTTGTGTAATAAGCGAAGGTCGATGTTGTGACCTGGGGAACTTGTCAAGCACACGTCTATCCGGTAAGCGACTGTTTGGACCTACGCTAGCGAAAGCTAAATCTGGATTGGTGCCAGTGTTCCAGCGGCTGGAATAAAAACTGGCAGCGTCCTTGGCATTATATAGGAGGGCAAGACAATTAATACTTGCCCAACCAGCCAAGCACTCACCGTCCGAACTGTTGTCATCGTAACCCCAGTCAGCATGACGACAGTTAAAATCGACAGCGTACAGACAGGGGTGAGGATACACTGGGAGATTCAGGGATTGCAATCGCGTTGGCGGTGGTTTGTAGACGTTGACTATTTATAGCCATCAATGTCCACACACAGCCACTCGATGTCGGTGGAGATTGGTCCAAAAGCATGTATCTCAGTCGCTTGTGGACAAACGTGGCAAGGCCATGCTTCCTGCTTAAAGAAGACCCAGCTAGTTGGTAGTTTGGTAGCACCAACTTCTCTGCATCAGTGCAGTGGGTCTCCTGCAGTAGGAGGATGAGTACCTCAGACTGCATAGCGAGGTGATGAAGAACGTTCATCTTGCTTGCAGTGAGGCCTTCGATGTTCAGCTGAAGAATAGTAGGTCTCCGGAACTTGTTGGCAATGTGCCCTGAAAAGGACAGTTTTATCTTAACATTGCCCCGTCCTGAAAAGGACGTTTGCCGATTAGCAGACTTACACTGAACATCGGAATGGGTGGATACCCTTCCGTTTTGATAGGTTCGGTTTCGGTCTGTCATTTTTGGAATCAATGAACAGACTTACTCACGGCCCAGGCTGCGTGAAAGCACCTACCCTCTGGGCCAAAGTCTTTCGCCATTGGTTTAGTGTCGATATTCGTGAGAGGGATGGCCTCTGGGTAGCAAGTTGTGTAATTCACCAGAGAGAGCACATAACGGTGTCTCTAGTCATTTGCTGGCATGATCAGGCCAATCAAATCAACTATCACACGCTTAAAAGGCAAATTCATTAACGGCATTTTGCTCAACGAAACTTTTGCCATATTACTATTCAATATTGTCCTCTGTCACACATCACACAAATTGCAGAATCTCTCCAGATCCTTGTAAATCTCCAGCCAATAAAATTTGGTTAGTATCCACTCTTCCGTCTTCTTGACTTGCATACATAATATCATGACCAACCTTGATAACCTTGTTCCTCAAGACATCAGAATTTGCTTGAAGTTCTTTTTTTCTGCACCACTCTTGTTGTTTAGACGCTATATTATCCCCTTACGTTTCATGCGACTGGTTTCTTTTCCTCTCTTGATTACCGGTCCTATTATACTTTAACAGAGACGAGTCTTTATTATGAAGTCAGACGAGTTTCTCCCTTGTTATTAGCCAACTCATCCGTGACCTCCGCAACTTTCAAAGGTTTTGATTTGATGCTCAATCTAAACTGTGATCGGGTAACTGCTGCTGCCTTTGCGAACCAAGTCTCATCCGGATAGTTGAGTTCTCTTGTGTCAGAATTATTTTCAATGATTATGGCAGCTCATACAACGGATCGTTTAGACACAAACACTTCTCTGTTCCGTTGAAATAAGGCATGGCCACTTCCACATTTGCAAGAAGTGCTAGTAACAAAGCGCTAGAGACTGTCGTAACATATCCAACCTTACTTGTTACTGCTCTTCTTTTATCAATTTTTTACAATTACTCTAGAACAGCCGGTATCTGTAACTGGCCCACTTTTAACTAATCCATTTGAAATAGGCATTCAATTATCTAAACTGTCTTTCAAACATACACATTATTCAAGACTTGAATTTGTTTGGCATCTTTCAACTCCAAATAATATTCTGAGTTCTGACCAGTGTTTTTCACTTATAATTCTTCACTTATAATTCTTCACTTATAATTTTACATTTTTTTCTTCTAGTTTACCATCTTCAATGGTATTAACTTTTTTAATAGAAAACGTACATCCGTCTGAATAACTCTGTGTGCTAGCACCACCACACGATTATTAATTTTTTTCTCGCACTGCATAAAAATATGACCGATTTTTCCGCACCGGTAGCAGAAATTTCTTCTTTATATCAAACACGCAGGAAGCACTGACTTCCTTGTGTTCCAATTTCCCGCAACTAAAACATTTTAGACCCCTTGTTGTCGCAGAAGTCACATCCAAATTCTTCCTTTCTAGTTTTGTTGCACAAATACTCTTCTTTAAATTAAAATTCCGAATTGACAAAAGGTGGGCAATTAGACACTGTTCTTTAATTGTCAGTAACTCTTTGAGACTCTAAGGTTTCCTTTTCTTTAGATGCACAGGGGGCTCTCTAGGACAAGAGTTGATAAGTTGCTCTTTTACTATCAAGTAAAGTACACCTTCAAAATAGATTTTTACGTCAAACAACTTTACCGACTGGGTAAAATAGTTTGGGAGATGCACAATAAACTGATCAAAGTTTTCAGAACCCTCTGAATTAGCCTCTCTAAAACGTTGGCGGTAACCCTGTCCTTATAAATGTATCACTAGAGCAGTGATGCTTTCTGACGTCCGTAGTTCAAAGCGCCCTTTTTGCAAAAAAATGGAATACACGTCCAAAGCTTTTTCACCCAATAAAGCACTAAACTTAGTTGCCTAATTTGCTCGAGACCAGTTTGCAACAGTAACATATTCTTCAAATTGTAACTGATAGCTATCTAAGCTTTTTTTTTATCAATAAAAGGGGGGAAATCAAGAGATCTTGCTCCTCCAAAAGCAACACGTGCACCCCCTGTCTGATTTGCTTCCCCTCCTTCTCCACCAGAGCGCTTTGTTTCCCGCTTAAGTCTTATTCTCTCTATTTTATGCTTCATTTTTCTTTTCTCGAATTTCATTTTTTCGTTCCAATTTTAATTTTTCGAGTTTTAACACTTAACCTTTCTCTGTGGCATTGCTTGAGGGTTTTTCTCTTCTTGTAGCATTGATAACCTAACAACATTTTATCTTTTGTCCCAAAAATACTATTTTAGCGCAATAAATCATTTTTTGGAGTAAATTCTTTGTTATCGAGCGAAAGTTTTGCAAAACCGTTAAATTGATCAAATATTTTTTTTGCAAATCGAATTCATGTAAAATTGAGTAGTCATGCTTGTGTCTGTATTGCGTATACACTCAAAAAAAAAAGAAAAAACAAGAAATTTCAAAACAGATGCTGAAAGATCATGCTTCGGGAAATCATCTATAAAATTTAAACAAAATTGTACTGCGGGCTTCTAAAAATTTTTAGGCTGGTTTTTTCATGCGCATTGCCAGGCAACAACAGTTGTTTTGTGAAATTTCTGATAGGCGATATTTAAAAGTTTGAGAAGCACTGTTGTAAAAGAATAATAGTGATGATTTAAATGTTTTGTGGGGCAAAAAAATTTCAAATATTTTCTTTAAAATGTCAATGCTACCTATTTGTTACTTCCAGTCTCAAATCAGAATTACCTTAACTTGCAGTTACTGATTTATTGTACGTATGCGGTAAGCTAAACACTATAACGTTAATTTTAGTTCATTTAGCTTGGTAATGAAATCAATTACATACTTTTGTCTTGATAATTTGAAAACTGGGATGTCTGTTATTTTATTGAGATGATTTCTTTTTTTATACATAATAAAATCGTTTTTCATCAGTAGCTTGCAAGATTGTGGTGAGAAGTAAAAATATCTTTTTTACTAATATCAACGAATTTTAGTAATTTAATTTATTTGAGATTGATCTACTGCATATCCTCCATAGATAATGGCATCAATACAGTATATAGTGATAGATTTATATGTTCATCAGAAACTTCCTTGATTTTGACTGCATGTATGGTTTACGAGAAATTCAGCCTATGTACCTCAAAAAATGTTACCAAAAATCATGCAATTGCCTGGAGTGTATATGCGTTGAGTGTTTGAGAGAAATAAAGAAATATAAATAACCGAGCTTTACTTTTTTGTTGTTGAAGCAAACTATCAAGCATCTGAAGAGTTATGACAATATGACAATAGTAATTGTTTTCAAAGTAGAAATAAATTGTCATTCGGGTGTATTAGATTTTAGTGGAATAACATATCATTGCAATTACGTTAGAAAATTGCATTTTGTGTTTGAAACTTATTAAAAGCAACATACGAGGTTAGAAGAATAATAATTAAACTTTTTTATGAAATAAAATATTGAGACTAATATAACTGATAAACTAACCGGAACAAGCTATAATCGAGTACTTGTTGGCAAACAAAGCAGTTGTTGGCAAACAAAGCTATAATTAAGCAGTTGTTGGCAAACAAAGCGCAAATAAATTCACCAGATGGCGCAAATCTCACGTACGAGTCCGCGCGACAATTTTGTCTCAGACATGGTGCAGATCTTTGCTATCAAGCGCAAATCTGCTATAACAACACACATGTTATAACAGGAGTGTTGCATGGGGACATTTGGGCACCTATCAAGTGAGTAAATTTCATAATACTTTGAGGCATTTCTGACTTATTTTCCCGAAGAAATCGTTTCAATGTACTTATATAGTTTTTATTATTTTTCAGTCGGTGGCGTGGTCAAGTCTTTAAAAGCGCCATGGTTGCAATCGACAAATTTTTGGTTTAAAACCTACTCCCGCCATTCAATTATGTTCTTAAAAAAATTTTTGTTACTTTTCCCTGCTTGGTGGTCTGAGCATGCAGTTTTAACTTTTATGATATATCTATAAAATTGAAAAAAAAATAAAAAATTTAATCGGATAACAATATATCTTGAATATCCGGAAGCAGGTCGGGGTAATTGATTGCCTTATGTATAGCACCTCCGTTGCTTTCCTGCAAGTCTGCAGGATAAATATAGAGATGCAAAAATAAACAAAAAAAGAATCATCAGCTGGACATCAATACAATACAACATCAATACAACATCAATCATCAATCAATACAACATCAATTTTGAACTTTGATGCCACTAATGCTGAGTGTGAGAATGATGGTTACGGCGACATGGGTTATAATAATTATGGAGGTGGAATATTTGGTGGTGGTGGCGATTTTAATATAAGTTGTGGTCGTAGAGGACGAGATACGTAGTTGAGATGGTAGTGATTTTGGCGGTGAAAGAGACCGTGGTGGTGGTGATAGAGAAATGTCATGATTTCTGTATTCCGAATATGTTGTTGCAGCATGCTCGGCTTGTGCTTGTTGTTTTCAATCATGCTTTGCTTCCCATCCCATAATGTTGAGCCTATGCTTTTATTTTATCAATTGTGCTCCTCTTCCGATAATGCTTATCGTGGGAAATTTTGCGATAGTGTTTCTGTGTCCCACGGTAAATGATTAGGATATTTGGTGATGCTTGCTATATATATTGACGTGGGTGTATACGATTTTAGAGAGAGAGAGGAAACAAAATTATTAAGAACGTTGCGTCGCTGTTCTGGGACAGAGATGTATTTTGTAATTAATTAAATAAATTCTGCTTAAATACGTTGCTTGTAATATTGTGTTAGGGTTAGTTTAAAACAACCTCTCTCTAATCCTAACATTTTGGGGACACAGAAACGCCTCCACCAAAATGTTAGGATTAGAGAGAGTTTGTTTTAAACGAACTCTAACACAATATTAAATGCAAAAACTTTTTTAAATAGAATTTATTTAATTAATTACAAAACACATCTCTGTCCCAGAACAGCGGTGTAACGTTCTTTTATAATTTGTTGTCTCCCTCTAAATTCGTATACAGTCACGTCAATATATATAGCAAGCATCACCGAATATCCTAATTATTTACCGTGGGATACAGAAACACTGTCGCAAAATTTCACACGATAAGCATTATGGGAAGCGGAGCACAATTGATAAAATAAAAGCATAAGCTCGAACATAAGGCAAGCACGCTGCAACCACGCATTCAGGATACACGAATCACCACAAGTCTTTACGTCACATTTTTATTAACTCTTATCTATTGCAAAAAAAAACTTTATTGCCTTGGATAAATTATGAATTGTACAATAGTTTAAAATTGCTCTAGTTTTACAGTAAATTAAATATGTCATGTCATTATATCATTGGAGCAGAATGGTTTTTACATCCGTTTAAATAAATTTCATTTCACCGACTTAATTTGACGAGTTCTTGTTGTTCACGAAATGAACTTATGGTTATCTTGCTAGTGGAGTAAAATTAACTGTAAAAGTTATATTTATCTGCTTTGTTTAAAATTAAGCAGAAACACGGAGGAAAAACTTTTCAACCTAAAGTTGAGTCATCACATAGGTAATAATAAAGTTATTATATTTTTTTATTTAACTTCCACGTTTTAGCTTACATAAAAAATAAATAATTAGTGAAAGTGTTTTAAAATACAATTAATTTGACAAGTAATGTTTGAAATTCAATTGTTTTCAAAAATAATTTATTACAATTTGTTAAATGAGATTTATCAGTTCATTGTTTCATAGTGCAAACCGAAATGAATGCAATATTCAAGAATAAGCACAAAGTTCACTAAAACAAGACAAAGTTGCCTCATGTCAAGACACGAAATCACACACTAAGTTTTTTAAAAATTCTATAGTTAAAAAAACACCCTTGAAATAAGAAGCACTGATTAATAGTAATCAATATACAAGTTAGGTTTTTATAAGCATCTAAACAATTAAATATGAATAACAATTAAAATTACATAAGATGCCAATGCAAAACTGTCAATGATAAGTAGAAGTCGATGGGATAGCTCATGTGGTAAACACTCTGAATAGATAGCAGAAGGAGCAACTTCGATGATCAGTCTGCCAGGGTAATATCTGTTGTAGCTCAAGGAAAAGAACTTTACGATGATCTGCTTTACGGAGTCTCTCTACTTACCTGGAATAGTGTCTCCTCTTCAAAAGAAAGCAGCATAATATCCATGCCACCACACTAAAAACAATTAAAAAATTTTCCATTCGAAATGTTTTTTGGTATTTAGTAAAACAGAAGTTGAATTTGTTAAAAGCAGACCTCCCAAATTACGAGATTGCGCAATTTTGAATTTTTCACTTCTGAGATTACATTGTACTGTAGCTTTTATCCAACTTGTTTAGAACATAAACACCTTGATTGTTTCAGGCCTAACACAATTGACGCAATAGCTACTAATAAGAGTGTCAAGTAAATCTTTTGGCTATTATAAAATTGACTTTGTTTGAAGCGATACTTACATTTTTTATTACTGCTGTGTGCTTCATTTCCAGCTTAGATTAGAAAAGTTTTTTTTTTTTTTTTTTTATCCTGATCTATTGGACTATTGGAAGTTTGTCTTTGTTAGCGTGACAAGATTTTGAATTCTCACAATGTACTTTAAGGTCTCAAAAAAAGATTTGCTTAGCAAAATTATTCCGACGCAGTTGCAATATTTTTATAAATTTTTAAACTTCTGGTAAAATTTGTTGTAAAAAACTATTTATACTAAGTCGTTTCAAATAGCTCAGTTTCTTAATTAAAGAAATTTTTGTGAAATCAAGTAAACTCCTTTTGTAGAAACATTGCATTTCAAATAATAAATAAAAACCCGATGTAGTTGCCCAAAGATTATTCAATTATTTTAAGTTTAAATATTCGAATATATATATATTTATTGCGCAATTGACTGTTAGAACATTTTTTTATTTTGAAATTTCAATTGTTTAATATTAAAACGATTTAATTACCTAGAACAAGACCTACCAACTTATTTGATTAAAGGGTCATTTGACTTAAAAAAACAATACTGATTACTCTTATTATTTTGCAATCAAAATAAAAACAACAAAATGGTCATCTTTTTGTATTCAAGAATAATTTTTCCTCTGCCTACTCTAAATGTTGACGCGGGTCATAGTCAGACACTTTTGGAATTTGATCAGTAAAATGACCCGCTTGGTTTTCGATGTTTTTATAACGCTAAATGTAGTATATGAACTTTTGTAAGCAGTTTATCTGTGAATGAATTGTGTCTCAGAATATGTCGTTATTTGAACAAAAATATCTAATTAAATTCATTGGTAATATGACTAAAGAGGATATAAAATAATCAATACTTTTTATGCCTGGTGAGCAATTTCAAGACATTTAAATGTTGCTTGCTATGAGCCTGCAAACATAAATTGATTTAAATCTTTTAATACAAAGTCAAATAACAAGTCAATGTTGCTACTTTTAGTCACTTGTCATTTTTGTTTGAAGCAATTTTGTAGATTTCAAATTCATACAATCAGAAATATTATTTATACAAATTTATTCCCAAAATAAACTTTATACCTTTAAAGAATGTTAAACATTTAAATTTTTAAAATTTATAACAATTTTAAAAAATAACAAGATAATGAAATTTGTGTGGTGCAAAAAATTTTATATTGTGTTTGATAAAAATCAAGAGCATTTGTTTTATTATCATGTAAAATCAATTACGCATTTTTTACCATCTGAATTTCATGACATAAACTGCAATTTTAACACATAGATCAAATACTTGTTATTAACAATGATTTTTATACAATGCAATTGACGTTACTTTCTGGAATATTAAATATAACATTCAGTGAATGCACTGAACTTAAGTTGGTTTTGTGATTGAGATGTTTAAAACAAACCTTGTCAGTTGAGCTTTTACTGTTTAGAGTTGGTAGTCTATACGCTTTGTAGTTTTTGAAATTATTTTTGATTCAATAAACATAAATACAGTAATTCTATAATTTATTTGAGTAGTTTAGTTTCAGCTTGTACTAGATGTTAAAAAAACTTATTATTTTTATCTTTATTAAATTAGCATTCATTATTTAGTCTAAGTAAATACTTTATCATGGAGTGAGTTTTATTTCAATAAAAAACTCATGTCTTTATTTTGAAATTGAAAAAAATATTAACATATTTAACAAAAACAAGTTAATTTTTATTTATTAATCAATAATGAAAGCAAATCCAATAGTTGAATAAGAATTTTATTTTAACTTTTACAAGTTAAAAACTAAAACCATAACTAATCCAAAATTTTCGCCAACAACAAGGATTTTAAAAACCACGATTATAAAATATTTTGGAATTAGTTCTACGTATTCAGTAAAATCTCCAGTTTTTTGACTTTTACTTATTTTAAGTTTTGAAAACAATTGCAATAATTTTATAGGGTAAGAATGAAATTTATAAATTTTTTTCTTTGCTGCAACAACAACAATGAAGTATCATTAATATTATGTAAACAGCATTGAACCTTTTTAATGTTTTAAGAGATTTTTTTTATCAACTAATTTGCAAAATCAAAAATTACAACACATCTTTTGAGATCTGAGAGCATCTTTTATGTTGATAAATTAAGCATCTTATTCTGAAAATCAATTTTATTAACTATCAACACAAACATGGATGAAAACCAAAACATTTACCAAGTTCAAAACAATACAAGTTACTAAATGTAGCAAGGCAGACTTATACCTAATTGTTTTGTTAAAATAGAAAATATTTTATAATTCCAAGTTTATTTTTTATTAGTTTTTCTTCTCAAGTAACTGTTTTCTACTGACTTTGCTCAAGGTTATATTACAAGCCACAAAGCATTTTAAAAATCAATCAAGATAACTTGTTGTGACTTTTCAAAAAAGATCTAGCCCTACTTAAAATTATCTTAAAGATGAGTTTAACTTCTAACGCAATGGTTCTCAACCGGGGTGCCATTTGCAATTTGCTGGGGTGCCGAGAGCTATTGCACATTGTTTATTTGTCTAGGAAAAAGGTTGAATGCTGTGATGTTATTTTAAGGTATAAACTTCAATTCATTTTGATGGAAAAGTGACCTTCAAGTTCATGCTTAGGTGAAAATTTGAGATGGCTTCGAATAATTGCTTTACATTGACGATGACGCCATACCAACTTTTCAGTTCAGTCAGTTACTGTTCAAAATCATACTGTTCTTTTCAAATTTTGAACAACAATGAAGCCTCATTATGACGTTTCATACTATCTCATTCATACTCCTGCTTGTATCAGATATGTTCATTCAAGAAAGATTAATTTGCTGACTGAGAAGAAAATGAATAGTTTGATAGAGAAAGAAACAAAACGCAGTGTTTAAGGTTTTTTTTGCATTAATACAATGGAGAATTTAGCACGAGGAAAAGAAAGTTAAGCATTGATCAAAGCGCATTTGCAGTTGCTGAAAGTGAAAGTACTGGTAAGGTTTCAGTTTCATTTGCTGAAACAGAAAGTACAGGTAAGGGTACCGGTACATTAGAAAAAAAGAAGAAACACCGGCTATATTGCAATAGTTATTTGAATTTTGGCTTTACTTGGTGCGGCGACGAAGAACAACCCCTACCAGAATGTCTTATCTGTGATACGAAATTGTCAAATGAGGCTATGGTGCCAAGTAAATTGAGTAGACACTTTTCAAAAAAGCACGGAAATCTTTCTGACAAACCGGCAAGCTATTTCAAAAGACTTTTGGAAAAACGAAAGCAACAAAGTGTGACATTTACCAAAACTTTTCAAGTTTATACGAAAAGTCAATATGCCAGCTAATTGGTAGCAGAAATAATAGCTAAAAATTCAAAGCCTCACACGGAAGCAGAAAAAGTAATTTTTCCTGTTTGCAGTGTGATAGTGAAAACAATGTTTGGCCCGAAGCTGAGGAAAAAATAAGACAGATTCCTTTGTCAAATGATACCATTCGCAGACGTATTTGTGACATGTCAACGGATATACAAGATACTGCTATTTCTTCTGTAAAGCAAAACAAAATGTTTACGATGCAAGTTGACGAATCAACTGACATCAGGGGAAAAGCTCAATTAATAGCTTTTATCCGGTTTGTCAGTGACGGAAAGATATCTGACCAATTTTTCTGTTGTAAAGAACTTAAAGAAAGAACGACTGGTCAAGATATTTTTGATACTATTAGTAAGTATTTGGAAGAAAATGAATTAACAAGGAAAGAATGTGTAGGACTGTGTACGGATGGAGCTCCATCTATGATTGGGTCAATCAAAGGATTTGTGTCAATTCTAAAAAAAAGTTAATAGTGAAATCATAACAATCCACTGTTTTCTTGATCGTGAAGTGCTTTTTGGAAAAACAATGAACTCGGCCTTAACATAAGTGTTGAAAGAAGTTATAGAAATGGTAAACTACATAAAAGCTAGACCACTTAAATCACAATTATTTACAAAGCTCTGCAAAGAAATGGAAGCATAATATGAAAATCTTCTGTTACAAACCGAGGCAAGATGGCTTTTACGTGGAAAAGCATTGTCACGAGTATATGAGGTGAAAGAGAAGATGTTAGCTTTTTTTATACTTGAAAGACAAGGAGAATTTTGTAATTTGCTTTGCGATGACAGCTGAAAGTCCAAATTAGCATATTTGGTAGACATCTTTGACCACTTAAATAAGACTAATTCCAATATGCAAGGCAAGAATGAAAATATTTTATCTTTAGCAGACGAAATGAGAGCTCTACAACAAAAATTGAAAGTGTGGTCATTACGAATACAGGAAGGAAACTCTGACATGTTTTTTCATTTTTCGAAAACAAATAACAAAGAAATGGTTTCATCGGTTATTAAACATCTCAAGTCTTTGCAAGACAAAATTGAGAAATATTTTCCAACAGTGTCCACTGAAAACTATAAATGGGTAAGAAATCCATTTTTACCCCTGGATACCCATTGTATTTTGAATCTGAAAGAAGAAGAAGAACTTATTGACATACGTAACAACGGTAACATTAAGCTGTTGCACAGGGAGATGCCTCTGGATGAATTTTGGATTAAAATTCAAAATGAATACCCTAACATTGGAGAAAAGGCATTGGTTATTTTACTTTTACTTCAATTTTCCACAACGTACCTATGCGAAACCGCATTTTCCGTTTTAACAAACCTAAAAACAAGAAAAAGAGAAAGGCTACTTGTTGTGGAGGAAGAAATGCGAGTAGCATTATCGAATGTGCGCCCCAACATTAAGAGAATTTTCGCTAAAAATTAAGCACAAATTTCGCACTGACTTTTAAAATAAATTAAATCATTTTTATGACATTTTTAGTGTTCTGTTTAGCTGTTATTAATCAAAACTGTTTCAATATAGTGTTTTGATGCAAACTTTACTCTTAAAATTAATTTTATTAGAATCGGAAGCTCTTAGGTTCAACCGGGTGCCGCAAAACTTTTTTGGTGGTTACAGGGTGCCAATAGCCAAAAAAGGTTGAGAACCACTGTTCTAACGTAAATTAACAAATTTGACAAACGTATTGCAAAGCAATAAACTAATTCTAATTTAAAATCAAATAATGCAAGCTAAAAAAATATTAAACCTTTATTTATAAAGCTTAATAAAAAAATCATAAAACAAAACAAATTTCTCATTGTAGAGTTCTTGATAAAATAAAGATGAATTTATTTGAATGTTGCTTGTTGTTTGGCTTAGTGAGTGTCATTTCATCACAATTGGTGTCTGTTTGCAAATCTGTTAGTTCTACACAGTCTATTGAAAATGGAGGTGAAACAAACAACCAGGAGTCGATCTTGTTTTGCCCAGAAATGCAAAACTTGAATGGAGATGGCTATCAAAAAGGTAACAAAGGAAACAACGGAAGTACCGGAGAAATAGGAACCAAAGGAGACACTGGGGAGGTTAACATAACTGAGATCCATGAGCTGAAATTGCAACTTGAACAAGGTGAGTTTCATGGAAGGAATTCTTAATAATTTGTTTTAATGCATAGTTAGCCGAGTTAATTGCAGATGAAACAGGCAAAATATTGATTTGGTGTAAATAAATACTGCACAAACAGTTTTAATGTTTGTATCATAAACGTTTGAAAGTTTTACAAACGCGTAATCAGTTAATAAACAATATGATAAATTTAAAATAACCAAGTAGATAGCTTGAAAACATTTTTTATTTTGAATAATTATTTGCGTACGTTTTCGATCCAATAAACTTTTTATCGTAATGTTGTTAATGAAAAGTTTTCGAAGCAATGGAGCAATCACTGAATTTTTTCTTTTCTACTTACAAATTCTTGAATTCATTCTTTTGAATTCAATAATTTTTTAAACAATTGCAAACAATATCTTTCTCAGTGAAAGTGAAAAACTGAAAATACGTCAAGCTAAATTGAAAATAGAGACTAAATTTATTTTAGTTAGCAAGTTTTGGAAAACAAATAAAACTTTGTGAAAACAGCAATATTTGTAAGATACAAAATATGGTAAAGTAACGTTTTAATTTTCTGAATAATTATAAGATTTTTTTTTATAACACAGTAAAACTTTGGAATATGCTTTTAATATTGCTGCGCTTTTTATTATTTCTTTTTCTACAATATAATAAAGGTTCTTATAAAAATCTTAATTTGCTTATTATATGTATTAACTTTTGCCAAGTTTTACTGAACCCTATTTAGTTTGTTTATAAGTTTTATTCTAAAGCAATCCTTAATTATACAGAGCGACCCAAAAAACAAAACCCATATAAATTTCATTAAATCTTATCAACATCCATAAAATTTCAAGAAACTCGGTGAAATTAAACTTCAATCTTTTTCCCATCGTTCCTTAAAGTTTAAGTTATCTTGGTTGCTTTGCACTAAAGATCTTTTCTGTTTAATATTTTCTCTAAATAAGCGCAGCAGCATTGGAGGCAAACTTGCAGACCTCGCACAAAATTGTTAATCAGTCAAACACATTTCTCTTTTGGAATTTCTCTAATTATTGCTGTATTTAGTGCCTTTAGTTCAAAGTTTAAACATTGATAATAATCTAAAGGCACTAAATACAGCAAAAATCAGAGAAATATATTTGATTGATTGAAAATTTTCTGCTACGTCTGCAAGTTTACTTCCAGTGTTGTTGAGCCCATTTGGAGCAAATATTTAACAAAATATAACTTTAATACAAAGCAACAAAAAATCTGAAACTTCAAGGAATAATAGTACAAGATTGAAGTTTTAAGTCCACCAAGTTTCTTAAAATTTTATATATGTTGATAATATATAGTAATAGAATTTATATGGGTTTTGTTTTTTGAGTCATTTTGTATTTGGTTAAAAAAAGATTTGAATAACTATAATTACTAGTGTAATAATAATAATAATATTAACAGATTGAAAATAATTAATATTTTCTAATCTATTATTGTTTCAGTTGAAAACAACAGTGAAATTCTGATAAATGATTTGATGAAAAACTTGAAGCAACTAAACGAAAAGTTTGAAGGTACGTCTGTATATTAAGATCCAAAGTGATTTTTTAGGTTATCAACCAGCAATGACGTCAAGATGGTAGGAGTGTCGTATTAATCGACATATTGACAGTTTGCCTCATACGTTTGTTAATACGTTTTGTGTTTGGAAAGACTGCTTATGCTGTGTTGCGATGCAAAACTTTAACGTTAAAGATTCTATTAAAACTTAGGAGGAAAACCTAGTTCCTGAATCTCGGACGTCTTCTAAACTCATGAACGTGAGCTGAGAGTGTATTAACGAACACAAAGCAAACTGACAATGGCTATGACGATTTGTGCAAATGTTAAAAACTGCAATAGAATATTGATTAGTTTAGAACAATTAAACATGTTACAGTAAGTTCTTCGCGGTCTTGAACTCCATGTGGCTGTCTCCGGAAATGTACGCGTCCTTGATTTGATTAAATTTGTATTAACAAGATATAAAAACAATGCGAAATAAGACAAACTAAATTGGACCGGGGAAATAAGACGAAATATGATGGTCGGACGAAAATAAGCTGGACGGACGAAATAAACAGGACGAAATTAAAACGGACGAACCAAATGGATGATTGGACGAAATCGGACGGTTTTCAACTGTAGACTGACACGGAGAAGACCAACAAAACTAACAATATCGAACAGTATCTCTAACAGTATTATATCAAAGACCTCAACAGCACTCCCAACGGCGTCTAACAGTATTTCGAACAGTGACTCTACGACCGCTACGTAAAGGCTGAAGTATCTAACCAAGCGTCTCCTCACAAATTACACTAAACTTATGGAAAAAAAGTCAGCTCGAGGTAACAACAAATTAGCAAGCGAGCGCGGTGAGATAATGGAAAATGTCGGCTTAAGGCAACAATCAATTAGCAAGCGAGCGCCGTGAAATAATGAAGTGTATTAAATTAAATGTCAAACAAAAATTAAGTAAATCAAAGGCAGAAATAAACCCGGGTTCAAAACTCAAAGAGTACTTGCCGTAACAAATAATTGCCAATTACAAATCAAAATGATATAAACTAATGGCAAATTTAACCCATTAATGGCCGTCGGCAACTTTAGTTGCCAGTAAGGTGTCCTTAGGAAATGTTTCATTACTTAGCTTATACACGCAATTTTTTTATATAATGGTATCAACCGAAAGTTCATTCCCTGTTGTAAACTCTAAAAAAATTAAATGTATAAAAAATTTATTCGGAAGCACTGAATGGTTTGACTGAAAAGTGATTACAGTAAAAAATGGCAAAAACTGTCTTTTTGTCTTAAGTAGGTTATAAAAAAGCTGTGAAAAATAGGAAAAGCTTTGTATAAAGTTAGAAAACTAAATGTATAATAAATCATAAATACCTTCTTGTCTAGTTTAACTTATTTGTTGATGCTAGTTAAGACTTTACTTAGAATAATGAGGGGAAATAAAGTGATGGCAACTTAAGTTGCCAGTGGCCAAATAGGGAGTCAAAAATCAAACGTTTTTTATTATGTTTTCAAAAGTTAGGCTACATATATTGCCCTGATTCACTTAATTAAAATTCTCTATTTAGACTTGTAGAACTAAAGGTTATACATTTGGTTGCAGCCATCAGCTTATTGCATTTCTATTCTAATCTTTAGACTTAGGTTAATAAAATGACTGAAAAACCTTGTTGTTCGAAAAGTGTCCCTGCATCTGCTGAAAATTCCAATGAAAGGTGAGTGCTAATACAATAGTTAACGTCGTATAAAATAATAGTTTTTAACTAATTAGCTTACTAGCACCAGAACCTAACAATTGTAGGCTTCCTTGTAATTTATAGACTATCAAGTATATTCTGTCAGGGGCTCATAAAATGAAAGCCATGTGCTGACCTATTATTCGCTGACAACAAATTCAAACGTTAATTAGTAAACTTTATAATTTTGTTGAAGTAAAGGTAAGGGCAGACATTACGAAATTAGAGTTAGGGTAAGGGTTAGGGGCCGGGGATTAATAAAAAAACACTAATATGATCTTCTTGCGGCTTTCTCTTTACAAACCCCAACATTGTTTGCTGGAACAAAAAGGCTCTTTTTATTTAACTTTTCAAATGGTAGGTAGTCTTACTTTAGATCATTCTATTGTTTAGATACTCATTGAATGATGTTCTGGACATATTGATGGATCCTGATTGTGACCTATGGTCAAAGACAGACTCAGATGATGACGAAATGACTATTGCCATAATCCCCCTCTCGAAAAAGCATGCGTCGACTCTGACCGAGACAGTGATGCGTCAGATGATTTAAATGAGGGTCTTACTCATCATTTGCCAAGGAGGTTGTTGAACTCAATTTGCTCTACAAACATTTTAAGTTACAATTCAAAGTTATCACATCAAAGTGAGCAAGAAAGCCAACACGAAGCTCCCCCAACAAAAAAATTTAAAAAAAAGAAAAAAATAATTAGAAGATGGAAGAAAAACTGTCCTTTAAATAATCCTAATGTTGTACTTTCTAATTCTGTTCCTGCTATATCGGAGCAAACTAAAGGGAATCTGAAAAACCCGCTAGACACTTTCAATGCAATGATTTCTTGTGATATAATAACTCACATTACTCATCAAACTAACCTCTATGCTTCCCAGAAAGGAAAAAATTTAAATTGCGATGAGAGTGAAGTTATCACTGTCATAGCAATCATTTTACTCTCTGGGTATTGCAAAGTGCCTTGTCGCGACCTATATTGGTCTGGTTCCCCTGACACCCACAATGAAGCAGTTTCCAATGCAATGAGCCGAAATCGCTTTAGAGAAATATTTTCGTGTTTGCATTTGGCGAACAATGCTGAAATAAACGAGGATAGATATTACAAGGTGCGTCCTATATTTGACATGCTAAATAATAATTTAAAAAAATATTTTTCAGCAAATGACCACAGTGTGGACGAAAGCATGATTCCTTACTATGGGAAGCATGGAACCAAACAATTCATCCGAGGCAAACCAATTCGATTGGGTTTCAAGTTATGGTGCCTTACCTCGACTGAGGGTTACTTGTTTCATGCAGAACCCTATTGTGGATCTGACACTAAGCTGAAAGACACTGGTCTTGGTCAGGGTGCTGATGTAGTGCTAGGTCTAATTGAAAAATATAATTTATCAGGTGGTTGCACCCTAACTTTCGACAATCTTTTCACTTCCCTTCCCCTACTTGATGAGCTGTCGAAACGTGGCATAGGTGGCCTCGGAACTTTACGACAAAATCGTTTGGAAAATACACCAGTTCCAACAAAGCAGTAAATGAAAAAAACAATACGAGGCTCATACCGGGGTGCTACAGACAACCACGGAAACACAGTGGTTGTTTGGCATGATACAGCTGTTGTAACTTGTGCTTCCAACTATGCTGAAGCTCTACCAGAGAGCTTCGTCAAACGATGGTCGAAAACAAAAAAAAAGAAAGCTGATATTGCAATTCCAAACACTCATATGTTGTACAATCAGCAAATGGGAGGAGTAGATTTATTCGATTAATTTGTTGCAACATACAGAGCTCGAATCCGCTCAAAAAGGTGGTGGTGGCCTTTTTTTGCATGGAGTTTGAATGCAGCCGCAGTCAATGCATGGCTACTGCATAAAAAGATTGAAGGCAAAAATGTTCCTATGCTGGCTTTTATGAGAGAAATTGTTCTCACAATGCTTTCTTCATCTGGACGAAAGAAAATTTCCAGGTTGCAATACCCCCGAAACGTTTTGGAAAATATACGTGTCGGCAGCATTAACCACGTTATCATCAAAGGAAAATCAAAATATACACGTTGCAAAGTCTGCAAGCGTCGATCAGTATTTGAATGCCATAAGTGCCATGTCAC
The DNA here is from genome assembly GCA_963680785.1 of Diplosoma virens. Classification (NCBI taxonomy): domain Eukaryota; kingdom Metazoa; phylum Chordata; class Ascidiacea; order Aplousobranchia; family Didemnidae; genus Diplosoma; species Diplosoma virens. Next base: position 41,728,725 of record OY796888.1, on the reverse strand, counting down.
ACTCCACCCTGCTTCTTGCTTTAAACGCTACCACGAAAGTAGTTTTTCTACTAAATGATTTAGTCAATCAGCCAAGATAGTTCTAGTTCAACAAACTTCTTTTGTTTTTGAATGGACGTCTGTTTCATAAGTTTATGCGTTATTTAAATTTGATTGAGTTTTTTCGCTTTTTTTCAATGTTTATAAAACTAAAAAATTGACTAAATTGTTGTCATTCGGTGATATTGAACCCCTAAATTACAGCTAAAGCAAAGCCTTACATAGGTAATTAAACAGATTTGTATTAAGAAATTAAAATCTTAATATTTCCTGAGTTAAACGTCGAAACAAATTGCTACAATTTAAAAAATCAATAAAATTCATAAATTTTGACTCTGTTGACAGCCACTGGCAACTTAAGTTGCCATTAAATAACTAAAAAACTACAAGAGAAAAAAAATTTTTTTTTCTTTTTATGTCTTACATAACATATTTTAGCAACATATTAAAAGGATTCAGAAAAAAAAAAAAATTTTGGCCTCGGCGTTTAATGGGTTAAACGCGATTCATAAATCCAAATTACATATCACGAGAATTTAAAACGCGACCAACTACAGTATTTTTTGTAACTGCAGGTGATATAGCAAAACTAAGAAATAGAGATCGGATTGGTCTCAAAGCAGTAATGAAATAAAAGAGTTAAAAAATGTGCAAGGGGCGAGAGTACTTCTTACCTTAATATGGTGCTTTCGTTTGTACGCCTTTATTATAAAGTTTCTATAAAAGCCAAATAAAAAACTATTAATCAATATTTTGCATTTCTGAAAGCAGATCTGGTTACGTTTTTGATGGGTGCAGTACGTTTAACGCTTCCGTGTCATCTTTGTTCTGCGTATCGTAATTATAAATAGAGTTGTTGATGATGTTTAAAAATATTTTCAAGAACTTAATCTAGTTTTACAAAAGAGTGTAGTTTTATCAATTTTTCTTTGTTCATTTTTTATTTTTTTTGCTTATACTAATTTAAACGTAAATTTGCTTTAATTCTTTTTTTCTTTCTAAAAAGATATTAGGCAAATTGTAAATAAAACTGAACTTGATTTTACATTTTCCATATGATTATCAAACTTTAGATAAGTCCTTGTACAATTTTGTAGTTTTAATTTGCAGAATAATTTTTGTTTTTGCTTATAATTTATTGAGTTACAAATATGTTACGATAAAATACATCAAGTTTTTATTTTGATATAAAATAATAGAATATGCCATCATTTTAACATAGAAATATATAAACTGCTAGCTAAAAATTTTGAGAACATAACTCCAAAGACCAATATTAACAATAAATAAAACTGTGTTTGGTTCAAAATATTGATACTTTTTAAAATTAAAAATATCTTGTTGCATAAAATAAAGTTAAATATTTAAGTAAGCAATTTACAACTACATAATTTAGTTTTAAGTTTGTGCTAAACACATACCATTGGTTAAATAAATTTTGTTTCTTGTTTCAAGAATTCAAAGCTTGTGCAAGCAATCCATGCGTAAATGGGAATTGTTTTTATAAAAACAACACTTACGTCTGTTTGTGTCTCTCTGGATACACTGGAAAAAATTGTGAAATAGGTAATATTTAAAATATTTGCAAAATTATTGTATTAAAATATATAAAATTAAGAAGCAAAAAACGCTACAATATGTAATGCAATACAGCCGCCTGGGGTAATAAGAGGATAAAGCTTCATCCCCAGTCCTGTTTGTGTCTGATTTAGAGTGCATACTCTTCAAACCACGACGACCTAAAATTTTTTTTTAAAATCCAACGACGTTTTTATAGTAGAACGCTTTAATACAAGCTCAAGTACTAGCTAGCTTTATTGCACCTTAAAATTTAATTTTTTTATTATATGTTGAAATCTGAAATTTTATATCTTTTAAAACTAAAAAACCTTTTCATTAAATTCACATATAAACAAATATTATAATAATTTTGTTCAATATAAATATAATATATTCCACTCTTTGCCCTAATAGACATCTTTGGAGATGAAATAAATCAATGCGAACCAACAAATCTAGGCGCTTTTGAGCTTCATTCAAACTTATTATGTTAGGAATTGCATCAATTTTTCATCGGAAGCTAGATGGCGCAAATCTCACGTACAACTCCACACAACAATTTTGTCGTAGACATGGTGCAGATCTTTGCTATCAAGCCCAAATCTGCTACAACAACACACCTGTTATAACAGGAGTGTTGCATGGGAACATTTGGGCACCTATCAAGTGAGTCAATTTTATAATATTTTAAGACATTTTTGACTTGTTTTTCGAAAAAATTATTTCAATGTACTTTTGTGGTTTTTATTGTTTTTCAGTCGACGGCGTGGTCAAGTGGTAAAAGCTCCAATGATTGCAATCGACAGATTTTTGTTTCAAAACCTACTTGCGCTATTCGATTGTGTTCTTAAAAAAATTTTCGGTACTTTCCCCTGCTTGGTGGTCTGAGCAAGTTGTTTTAATTTTTAGTCATATATCTATAAAACTAAAAAAAGTCAGATAGCAAGATATTTTGATATTTGCGGAAGCAGTTGAAGGTAATTGCTTGTCCTATGTATAGCACCTTTGTTGCTTTCCTGCAAGTCTGTAGGATAAATATAGAGATGAAAAAATAAATAAAAGTAATCATCAGCTGGAGATCAATACAACATATTTGTTACATGATTGTGATAATGATGGACTTACGTAAGAACGTTATACTGGGATTGTCATTATTTTAAGCTTTTACATTACTGTTATAACTTTAAGTTGCTGTTTTACAATTAAATTTTTACAATTTTCAAAGGGTAAACTCAATTTTAAAACAAGGATTGATTTATCAATTTGCGTCGTAATTAACGATACCGAGGTTTTTTAATTAAAGTTTATTTTGTAGTAGCTTAATATGGATATTATAAAATCTCACCTTAGTTTTAGTTATAAAGATAATTTTAGTTAATGTGGTTTACCAGCACAATATTTCAAACATTGGGAAAGCTAATATTAAAGTCTGCCTCAATGAATTTACAAGTTCCATTTACAACAGGCATATCAAATTCGCGGCTCGCTAAGTCTTTTGATGCAACCCTAAATTAAAAAAAAAAATTTTTTTTTCCAAATGTTCAATACAAAATCGATATAGTAATTAATTCAAAACTAGTTTCTTCAGTGAAATTGACATTTGATTGGAATACAAACAATTTTTCTCAAGCTGTTACCAATAAAGGTCTTCATTTTGTTTGGCAAATCAAATTGCGGCCAGAGACCAATTTTTTGAGTTTAAAATATTTTTGATACGGCCCGCAAACGCTCACGATTTTGACATTGCTTGTCTACAGAGTCAAGTTAGACCTTACTTTGTAAAACCGGTTCTTTTTTCGTTAGAGAAAACCGGATATTTTTGCTGACTAAACGGAAAACCGGAAATATCTCGACTTAAACTGGTCTCATGGCAAATGTACTTTGCAATCCGGTTATCAAACAAGGTGAAGGCAAAAAAGGTCTTCTTCTTGTTTAGAAACCGAATCGCGGCCCGAGGCAAGTGTTTTGGGTTAAAATATTTTCGATAGGGCCCGCATACCTTCACGAGTTTGACATGCCTGGTTTGCAAGATTTAAGAGTCTTGTTAGTCTGTAATTTGCAATAAAATTTTGATATTTTGCCTGATTTAAAGTAAAAAAACTTTAATTTGTACTGGTAGTAGGGATTAAGAGTGTTTTATTTCAATCCCCAATAAAACAAGCGTTTCAACCATTTGTTTTTTTACAAAAAAGCTAAAATAAATTTAATTAGAAAAGAAAAGATGTTGCTATTTCCCAAAGCAATATAAACAGCCTATGTTGGAAATTTGAATAGCCTGAAGCAATTATCTATGTAATTATTGCTTGCCTATAATTTTCCTTTTCTTGCAAGATATTTGCAAGCATCGTAAGCTACATTTGATGTTTGTAATTAATTTATGAAGAGAGTTTGAATTAGGATCTTGAAAATGCTTTCAGTTTTCGTAACCGTTCTTTGTCGCTTACAACATAGCAGTAATTAAACGTTAAGTGACTAAGTACAAAAAAAAACAAAAAAACAAACAAACTTTGTTTGTGGTATACTTTTTTGCGGTTTAAGAGGTTTTGCAAAAGTAGAAAAAAAATCCATTATTAATTTGGTTTGTTCTATATAAAGTATTACATAAAAATATTTATCAAATAAATTAATAGGAAAAAATTATCGAGAAATAAAAAATATTATATTTTTTGTTATTAGATGTGCGCGATTCCCACATAAATTCTAAGCAATTTCATTTATTTTTTTGTTTGCTTCTGCTGAAAATTTCAATTGAATTTCGAATTAACAAGTTGCTTGTCTGAAAAACTTGTTTCAAATTTTTGTCTGTCAGTCCTTAAAAATTAAGTATCGTTTTGAATTAGATCAAAGTCATAGATGGCCAAAACGTTTTGAAAGAACGAAACAATTTTGGCTCAACTATGATTGTGAGTGATTTCACAAATTTATACGATTATAAATTCAAACAAAAAAATTTTTTTAAGAAAAGTAATTAAAATATTTAAATAAAAATACAACAACAATACCAAATAGAAGGTATGAAAAATATTTGAATCTTTTTCAAAATTGTGATTACTTAAAAAAATAAATGGACAGTGCCTCGTAGTGCAAATCGCTTTTCCGGCAAAAAATTGGATTATTTTCGTGACCTCTTGCAACGCAACTTTTGCAGCTGCCAGTTCTAGGAATTTTCGCCGTACACGTTATTTTCAATAAAGTGTAAAAAAACCGTCAGGATAGGGTTAGAGATAATAAAAGAATATATAAACATAAAAGTTGTAAATATTTATTTTTGAATCAGTGCTTTAAAGCACCTAGCCCTAACCCTAACCCTAACCCTTAAAAAAAATCCAACTAGCAACAAGTTAAACTGGAATTCAAAGCTGTGAAAACATAAAAACAATTAGGTCAATAAAAAGTATTGAATACAATAAAAAATAAAAAATTGATTACAATAAAAGTCGTGGCGGCACACTCCACGCGGTTGGTACCAAGTTGCGGCGAAAATTCCGGACACGGCAGCTGCCAATAGCGAGGAGATATGATGTATCTGACGTTTTTTAAACGATTGATCAATTTATAGATTGCTTTAATTAGATGTGATGACTTATCTCCGCTCTTAATTATCGTTAATGCATCGTTCTAATTAAATAGTAACGATGTGACCTCGCTTTAGGCAGTGATCTATGTAAGTGCATGAAATTAATTTCATTATAAAGTTTGTCGTCCGAGCCACGTGGCCCAATTCAAGTTTACTGTAAATAGAGAGGCATTGTTCTCATCAAAAGAGTGATCATAATTTCGCTGATAGAACGGTGACGGTGATTTTGCTGAATGGTCAAATGACCATTGTTTTTGCAGAATAAGTTTTAATGTTTTGCTGAAGAAGTTTGCTGTATTGTGCTAAGTTGCTGCGCTTGTAAAACCGCAGATAAAAAATAAATTCCATCCTCTCCTTTGTATATTACAACTATATTTTTTCTTGGTCGGGCGTCAGAGTTACGCATATTTAGAGTTACATCAGAGTTACACATAAGGATAGTTTGTGACTTGGGGCGATTCCGCTGACCTTACCCAAAAAGTTCAGCACCACGAGGACGGATAAAGCAATCGAATTTTGTTAAATTATCGGACAAGACAACATCTTTTAACGAAAAGTGAATTTAAGAATCTTTATTGCTAAAAATAGAATTTAATCTTCAAACCAAAAATCGCGAGTCTCTTTCTAACAAAAAAATTAAATTTACAATTTCTCTTTGAACCAAAAATTGAATTTACGAGTCCTTTTATTAACAGATAGTGATAACCAGTCGGAAATTTTTTTCCATTTCTGTTGGGCTATCTGTGATTACTCAGCAGATTATCTACAATTTAGTCAACCCCGTCCATACATAAAAAATCATACATAATTGTAGTTGGCCATGTTAGTACTACAATGACTTGATTTTTTTTATCTCAATTTATTTACGTTTAGACAAGTGCTGTCGCCAAGCATAAGTTAATATTTGTATATTTATTTCTTAAGATTTATGCATATCGTTAGCTCAAAAACCACATATGATAAACATAGATAGTCATAAATGTAATTGCATCTAACTATTTGAAATCATGTTTCAGTTTAAATCCTGATTTAACAGACTTTCTTTTTATTATAAAGTTATGCCTAATTGTAAGACCTGTTTTGTACTTTGATTTATATTAACATTTTTATTTTCTCCTCAATGGTTTGTGAATAGCCATCTACACTTAGGTATGTGGCGTTGCCGAGCGTAATTTTATACATGTTTATTTATTCCCGAAGGGTCATATGGTGGGCTACTTCAAAAACCACATGTAACTAAAGATAAATAGTGATAAGTATCATCGCTTTAAACAGTTTTTGTATTGTAAACCCAGAAATGAAAAGTTGTGCAGAATGTTTAAGTTTTGAACTTTCATTGCCTAGTTAACCTTTCAAACAAAAACAAGTTAAAAATGAAAAAAATCTTGTATATTTTAAAATAAAAGGTTTCAAAAAAAAAGAAACGTTTTGGTGTTCAAATTAAATTGAGATCTGAAAATACTAAAATAAGAATTTTACGTGTTAATGTCGTTTTACCAAATTGTGGAGAAATTATTATAAAAGTTTTAGCTTTTAATGAAAGAAGATGATAAAAGAGGTAGTTTTCGTGGAAGAAGTTGAGGTGGTGGAAAAGATTTTGAACGTTGGTGATCAACAAGGAATGAAATTATTAGTTCATCAAAGTCAAGCTGGCGGGTTATTGGAACAAAAAGCACCAAGGTCAAAAAACTTAGAGAAAAACTGATGGTATTATTAAAGTTGATCAAGATCGTCTTCCATTTTCAACCGATCGACCTGTTATGGTGTCTGGTACTCCTAATGTTGTTTCATCTTGCATTGTTCTTATTCTAAAATTTTTGAAGTGATTTCACCAAAAGAACCAATTTTAAACTTTGATCCCACTAATGCTGGTATGAGAATGATGTTTAGAATGACATGGGTTATGATGATTATGGAAGTGGAATATTTGGTGGTGGTGGTTTTAGTAAAGGTTGTTGTGGTGGAGGCCGAGGTAGTCGAGATGGTGGTGATTTTGGTGGTGAAAGAGGCCGTGGTGGTGGTGATAAAGGAATGCCGAATGCAGCATGCCCGGCTTATGCTTGTTATATTTTCAATCGTGCTCTGCATCCCATACCATAATGTTTTGTGTGACGGCGTTTCTGTGTCCCACGGTCGGTAATTTGTACATTTGGTTATGCTCACTATATATAATGATGTGGCTGTACCACTCAATAGACAGGCGATTGAGTCTGTTATGTGTAACGTGATAGCGCTACTCTAGGACAGAGACGTAGTTTTATTGTAATTGATTAATAAATTAGATAAATTTTATTTAATATAAGTTTTGTTATACTGTCTTAGAATTAGTTTCTAAAACAAATTCCCTAATCCTAACATTTTGGTGACCCTGATGTAATGTAATAATTGTATGAAAATAATGTAAATAATTGTAAATGATTTAACAAGACATGGTGGCAGAGATGATCATGAGGAGTATTTAATCGTGGGGGGCCTGGTAGATTTAGAGGTGACTGTGGAAGTATTAAGATGTTTTACAAACTAATAATCAGGGGTTGTAGGTCAAATATTTTGCTCAATTGCACATAACATGGCATTTTACTTGCCGCTTCACAAAAAATATTTACTACTTTTTTAATCAATTTACTGATGTCATTTAGAATATTCGAGATCTACATTGAAAGATTAAATTTTTGTGAGGAAATTAAAATAAAATAATATTAAAGACAATTTTACAAAAGTTTATTTAAAAATTGAAATAAGATTTACCATCGATGAGCGCTTTTACGACGTACAATGTATAATTGTAACGCTGGGTTTTTCTGCGTAAGCTTGTCTGCATTTGAAGGATTTTCATTGATTACAAGCTGCAATATAAGTTATTCTCTGTAACAACTCCAATTCTTTTCTTTACAGAGACCGTTACAATGACTGGGTACAGATTGGTGATGACTTTGGAAATAAAAATAGGGTTTGTCAGAGGCACAATGATCAATACGCGCCTCGACCTTGGGGAGTCACACCTGGGCCCTGCCCCCCGTGGAATCGTACAAGTGTCTGTGATTTGAAGGGAAACGTTTTTTGTTGTCGTGAGAAAAATTCATTAGAAATATAATTCTCAAGAAACTTTAGAATTACGTGTGACTCGTTTATAAGTTCGGCAAGAATAGTTTTTTTTACATCTTTAACAATCGCTTACAGTAATTCACCATAACAATGCTTTAAAAACTTTTTTTACTCAATGTCGATGTTTTTAAAGTGGTGGTTTACTGAAAATGATTTAAGTCTACGCGATCAAAAATAACAAAAAATACAACTTTTGGTTCAGAAATTCCGAATCGGAGGTGCTTTGTACAAGTATCTATTGTTGATATAAAGAAAAATATCTACGAACAAAACTTAAAATGGTCGTGACAATCTCGGTTTTACCTTCGTCATATTGCTGAACGTACTAACAAAGCACCATGACATGTTTATTCTTTGCCAATTATAACAGCCTATTCTTTTTTAAAACATTAGTTTGCTCAGGTTGCGCGGGTTAATGATAAACGTCTAAAACAAGCATCATCAAGTTTATGTAATGTAACTCTTCCTAATTTTGTTTCGTAACATCCTTCATGGCAGTATTGACATCCAATAGATCATAAGGTTTTTTTAATGTGTCAAAATATTACTATTTACTGCTTAAACAGAAAAAAACATCATTGTATTTTAAAGCTTTCGTGCTGTTCAATGACTTCAAACAATCACAATATTAATTTTGCAGGTTGAATTATACAACAAGCACTGATTAGAAAACAACAAGAATCTAGAATTGTCAACGCAATTCTCTCATAAATTTCTTTTTTACTCAATCACACAAAATGCTTTTTTAATCATTGAAATTTTAATATGATGATTTGTGTACTGTTGTATTTTGAAACAATAAAATATATACAGATTAGGTTTCAGGTGTTCTAAGATGTTCTTTCAGATCTTTACAATTTAAAAAAAAACTTGAAAATGTAATGTTTTTCATGTTTTTTTGAGGCAAAAAAATGTAATGTAATTTTAGTTTATATAGCATTATGCTTGTCCTACTTATAACTGAGATGCTGTGTGTTATGCTATGTTATAAAAGATAGCTCAAAAAAATTATTTTAATGAGCAAAAATTACAATTTTTTTAAAAAATTTTTCATAAAAAAATAAATTTTTTTAAGCAAATGATAAATTTTATCAAAAAATCAATTTCTTATAATTAAAAATTATGTTATTTCATAAAAAAAGTTCAAGTTTTATATATCCTTGAGTTGGATGTAACGTATTAATTAACCAATTAGTTTTGTTCATTATGATCTATAACAGGGGTCTCCAAAGTACGGCCCACAGGCCAAATCCGGCCCGTTAAGATTTTTTATCCGGCCCGCAGAGCTCTTTTTAAAAAACGTACACATTCACTTTGAACCACAGTTGGTAGAATTATGTTGGAAATGCTTCAGTTTCATGTTTCCAATACTAATCAAGATTAACAAATAACTGGTTAAATATATATGTGTGTGCAGTGACGGATATTCAAAGTTAGGAGCTCGAGGCAAGGATTTTCAAAAATTGTTGTTCTCTAAAAAAAAAGGTCTTTGATCTCGTATCTCCCTTTTTTTTTCCCAAAATCATCTGGATCTCTAAAAACAAAAACTCTTCACTTTGAATCGATCTCGTATTTCTGTATTTTTCTTCCAAAATCATGGTGATCTTTGAAAAAAAGATCTTCACTTTGAATCGATCCCGTATTTCGCACTTTTCGACTGTTTTTCGCAAATTAAGTTTTTGGTTCTGCCCCAAGAAGGTCCACAAAATATATACATGGCCCCCTGTTCGAAATGTTTGAGACCCCTGATCTACAACATCAAGGTTAGAGTATTGAAGAGACTTGTGTTTGCGTGATCAAACAATTTGTTTAAATGCATCTTCTTTGCCAGCTTTTAACAAATTGAGAAATTGATGAGCAAAATCTTAATATCATCAAATGTTTGGTTAAAATAAAAATTTTAACTTTCTCATATGTAAAAAAAGATAATTGCCATTAAACTATTGTTACCAAATGAATTAATTTATTTTAGATTAGTTTTGGGAGCTACTTTCATTTGAATCAAGAACTGTTCGGCTGAAACAAACAAACAAAAAAACTTCTTGTCGCAACTTTACTTGGGAATCCAAAAGGGCCAATTGAATTAGGTAACCTAAATACCTGCCCTGAAATAAAGCTGTGTTTATTTTGTTTCTTCCGGCTCTAGAAATAGTTTGCCTCGAGACTAAAGTTCTTCAATCAATAGGTTCTAGTTAAGTACGAATTAATTTGCTAGAAACTTCTCTTCACGGACAGAAAAAAATCACGGTTTTCAACTATAAACTATATATTCAGAAAATTCGAAAAAACTTGATCGAATCACGTAAAACTCGACTCCCAAACTTCTAAATAATTCACAGCGCAAACTGGTGTAGCATGCGACCCCTTAAAAAAATATTATGCAATAATATTTTGATCAACACATTGAATTCAAATTAATCTCACACAATGAAACATAAATAACAAAACAAAACACTTTATACAATTATGCGACTGAGATAGTCGGCCATAACGTTTACCTTGCCGGCAATCTCTTTCACTACAAAGTCACACCCCTGCAGAGATAAAGACCACCTGAGTGTAGAATCGTTCTTGGAACGAGCCTTACTAAAAAAACAGAGTGGTTTGTGGTCTGTTTGTAAATTAGTTTTTTTCCGGCTGATAAAAACAAAATTTTCAAACAATCCGGGTTATTGCTAAACGCTCCTTCTCGAGCGTGGAGTACTTCGTCTGCGCATTCGTAAACTTTTTGCTTGCGTATACGACATGATGAAGTTATTCGTTAGAGGCATGACCAAAACCTTGTCGTTTTCATTAAACAATTAAGCCTTTGTCTTCTTGTCATAATTCTTTTTGTATCTAACTTCAATTTTTTAAATTCTTTTTAAGCGGGCTTCATCGTTTCTTTTAATCTTTCTTTCAGCTTTAAAACATATTAGTAATTGGTCTTGACGTCAGTAGTATGCAATGGGTCGTTTCTTACACATTGTGGGGGATCAAGTGGGGGATGTGGGTGATCTAGTGGGGGATCTAAACAAAGTTGCGACCAACCACGGGTTTGATTCTCACCCAGAGCGACGAAGTCGCGTTGAAACCTAACTTATGCCGAGCAACAAAGTTGCGAGTTTGATTCCCAGGCAGAGCAACAAAGTTGCTATGAAACATAACTTATGCTGAGCAACGAAGTTGCGAGCTTGATTCTAACCCAGGGCGACGAAGTCGCGTTGAAACCTAACTTATGCCGAGCAACAAAGTTGCGAGTTTGATTCCCAGGCAGAGCAACAAAGTTGCTATGAAACATAACTTATGCTGAGCAACGAAGTTGCGAGCTTGATTCTAACCCAGGGCGACGAAGTCGCGTTGAAACCTAACCTGTGCTGAAAAATGTCTGTAATCTTGTCAAAGCTGTTGTTCTAAACTTTCAACTGTCTTTCTATTGCAAAGACACCCCAGTAGTCTTTCAGCTGTTCGTAACGAGGTTGGAGCAGCTTTCCTTCTATTGCAAAGACACGTCAGCAATGAAAAAGTCTTCTAGAGAACGATTACAAAAGATGGTGCAATCCTGCAAAGAACTTTTTTTTTTGATTAGGGTGTAAAAACAGACAGAATTGTCAAAGCACACAAGATGGAAACGTATACTAGGCAAGCAGACGATCTCCACAGACAAGCAAACGAAGTCGAGTGCCCTGTCTATATCCCTCTTTATACAAGTTGTTACGAAGCGTTGTGGGAAAATTACGAACTAGTTCAACAAGCAAGAGAAATGGAAAACGCTGCCAGAGACATTAGGAAACAGTTCCAGGAAATTGCTGCATCCGGGCTGTCTGTACCCTCTTCGACGTCGTTAAGAAAAGCTGTCGTCAGTGTCAAACGAGGAAAATTTATATTTTTCACAGACCAACTTGCCAAAGTGGTTCAAGTGTTGATGGAAAATTTCCCCTACATTCTCTTTCGACCTAAATCCGACGTCAAAGAATACGTGATTTTCTGTTTTGGTCTACCGACACGGACGATTCCGCATGCCAAGTTCAGAAGAAATTCGAAATTGTCAAGCAAGAAATAGCGGTAGATTTATTTCAACTGCGTTGTATTGTCAAAAACGTACCAGCTCCAAGACGTCAATTTCTATACCTGGTCAATAACTACATCTGTTTGAAAATGCAAAACGACAACGGTTTTCACCTGTCTGCAGAAAACCAGGAACAATTGGAAAGCTTTCTCAAACTTTTAAACAATCCGGAACCGTCTAAAAAGCGAAAAGCTGTCAATTTTCTTACCACACCTTGATGTATTTTTGTGTTTTATTGTACAACGTTATAATAAATTGCGAATAAAACGAGAAACACAACGATTGTTTTTAGAAAGGTTTGACGTAAAATCGGATACAATAGCGCGCAAAGGTACGCCGCGACAACGAAATAATACAAAGTACACACAATAGTGTCCGCAAACGCTCGAAAATAAGGCTTTTAAGGTTTTGCGATTGTAAATTCAATTCGACAAAGAGTAGGTATCCATGCAAGACTTGAGAGCAACAAACGCAGGCGGTAGTCCGTAGCTGTCAAAATACTCTCCTCGTCCGTGCTTGTCAAAGTAAACAGTTATCCAGTGTTCCCCAGGTTCTGCGCTTGGATCGGAATCGATGACGTAGGCAGACGGGAAAGTAGGTTTTTCCAATTCATCCAAAGCACAAACTTTCTTGAAAATGCTTTTTGTTTCGGAGTCGTTCTTTAGCAAACGTTCGATTTGTAAGCTGTTCATGCGGTGTAGTCAAAGCAACGTTTCGGTCTCAATCGATCTCCAGCAAGTTGTCGTGTTCGGCAAAGATAAGGACGGTAAGAGTGCGCGCCGTAGCGTTGGCAAAATGAATTTCGATGCGAATGTTGCCGTGTTTTATCAACTCAAAACCGACTTCACCCGAATCCATCTGGGGTGTGAGATCAAAAGCAAACAACGCACAACCATTTTTGTACTGTTCTCGCGAAATATCGTTGCCTGTGTCGCGATAGTACTGACCGGTTTGCGAAAACAAACGAAGGTAACTTCGAATATAGCGGTTGTTGGCAAAGTCCGGTTGCAGGGGTTTGGCAGGCATTTGAACACCGTCACGATAAAGCGTCATGAAATTGATACTGTTGTGCTTGAAATGAAAAGGATATTTGGTGATTACCCCATTGTAGGCGTCGTTATCCACCACACCGATCACGTTCGAGTAGGCAATTGTCCCAAAAACAAGTTTTCCTTGGTGATGCTTCGATTTCCAGTTGGCACGGTAAAGCTCTTGACTTTCACGTGTGGCAGCGGGTATTTTGTAGTGCTGTGCTGCAAGGCTCTCACGTGAGCAAGTTGTACGGCCGGGTTGGGTTTTACTTTGCGTACAAACAAGGTCACTTCTTTCCAAGACACTTTGTTTTGTGCCTGGTCTGCGTTTCCGTGCAAGCAAAAAAGATCCTTGGATTGAATCAAACGCAAGCGTACTTCGACTCCGTTCAACAAGTAACGATTTTGAAAAGCCAAATCAATATGTAATTTTCCCATCATATCGATTTTTTGGATTTCCGCAGCCAAAACTTTGCGCTGTGTGTAGCCTGAGTTTGCTGCAGTGCAACTATCGAAATGTCCATTAGTATTGCGGTACCATAGCAGAGCAGAAAGCTGGGAAGTTTTTGCTTCTTGTCCAAAACTAAGCAAGTTTTCAATGTAAGCTCGATAAAGATAATTGTTGTTGGACTGCGTCACAAGCAAACCGTTCAAATAGACATCGATTTGCGACTATAGGGCATGTAAAAAATTACATTCGGGTGCGATTTCCACGTCCTATGCAAAATCCGATTCGTCTGATCCAGTCACGCTTGCTCGAACGTATAGAAAGCTGTTTACAAGATCGATGTAGTTTGAGTTTTCAGCACTAACAGTAAATTCGATAGGACCTGTGGAGGTTAACACAGACACAGGATGATATTTGGTAAAATTTCCTTCTTCCAAACTGGTTTGGCTTGGGGGCACGGAAAACAAATCAAGTTGAGAAGTCATGGATTCTGCCAAACTAGGGTGGACTAACTTCGCCATGGTTTAATCGAAAATGTCGTGATGTTTCTTGCGTTTTTTCTTTTGTACTTTTTTCGGTTTCGCTTTTTGTTTGGCTGCTCGTCAGAGATTCGAACCAGCCGCTTTTGCTCGGTCGATGGCTGCTTGTTTTGCATTTTTACCGTTCAAGACATCGGACGCGAAATCAACACTGCTTTGCAAAACTTGTTTTCCGACTGCTTTCGCTCCGCTTTTGACCAAAGGTAAAATGCTTTTGGCAATAGAACTAAACAAATTGCGTAGTCCGTAACCTTGTTGTATTTGAGCACCGCTGAAATAAGGCATGCCATGACCGATTTGAGACAAATAATAGTTTTTGTACGCTTTCGCATCACAACAATACTTGACACGCATCTTTATCAAATAACGTTCTTTTTCCGATGCACCCGATCTTTATAACGAATTTAGTTTTTTTGGTCGCAAATGCAACGTTACAATCACTTTTCTTCTACGAAAACGAATCCGTTTTGTTTGATCGTCACGAAGCAAGATATGAATGTCGCTAAGGATTTTCTTTAAGACAGGATGATATTGTATTTTGTCGTATCTTTTGGACACGTAAGAACCTGGCTTCCCTGCTACAGGAAGGACACCAATCAAGGGTGCCAGAGTATGACCGACCGTTCTGTGTTTGATTACATCACAATAGACATAGATCGTGTTCACGGTGTCCACGTCGGCAAGCTTTCCGATGTGCACTCTCCGATTTCCCGATACCATGTCTTTTGAAAACCCAAAACAGAAGCCAACTCGTCCGAAAGAGGCACCACCACATCCGGTTGCATGTTACCTTTGCGTTCGCGTTCCACCATAGGTGCTCCGTCTTTGTGTTAAATGGACATGGTCGTCAGTAGCGCTTGAGAATTGTAAGTGAGATTGAAGAGAAAATCGATTGGTTTCGTCAAAACTCCTTTACTCACAAGTGCTTTGTTTCTAGCTTGAAACTCTCGTCTCATTTCTTGAAGTATCTGACGCACGAAATATTGAGGTTGTTGATAATAACCTGCTGGAAGCACGGCTACAAATTCCAAAGCACCGCGTTGGTAGTAAATAAAACATTGATTGGTGTCAATGTTGTACCAAGTGTTGGGGTACAGAATCTCAGACAAACCCAACTCCCATGATTCAAACAAATTGATTTCTTTGGGCAAATGAACCACGTAATCCGAAAGTTTTTTTCAGGATAAATGTCCATAGAAGAATTACTGGGGAGGGTGAGGAATATGTTTGATGAGAAGAGGCGACGGAAGCAAATAACCCACGGAGCTGCTAAGAAGACTAATCCAAAGCTCTTTGTTGTTGTTGCTTTGCGTTAAATTGTATAAGCTGATCGACACCACGATGTAAAGGATCAAAATTTGAGCAGCAAACAAAACAATGTCAAAGTTGGTTAAAGCAGGTATACGAGATCTTTTTCTTTGACCCACGAATTAAACGAAGCAGGATAGCCAGACCACTTTACCAAAAATTCAACACCTTTCTTGCGCTTGCGCTGTTTCAGAATACGCTCGATTCGAAACACATCGTCTTTTTTATAGATTTTTTGGAGCTCTTCGTAAAAAGTTCCTTCCAGCCACTCTCCTTGCAAACCTTTTATTTTGTAATAAGGAGGATTGTCTCGAAACACTTGAGCAACTTGAAACAGTGCGTCTGTTCATCCGGGTAAGCCTTTGCGAAAGCGCATTCGTGTCATGGCAGTCGGACTTGGTCGCCTGCTTTAAGTTTTGGTTTTCTTAATTCGGGATCGGCGTAGAGCGTGAGCCAGACCGCTTCTTGGTTTTCTGCATTGACCGAATTCGTAGCGCGTCCAATGGCTCTGTGGTAGGTGTTGTTATAAGACTCGACCAGGGCAGGCAGCACTTCCACATACCTTAGGGTGTTGGTGTAGGTAAAATAACGCCAGAGTCTTTCCTTCAAAGTGCGAATAAAACGTTCTGCTATGGTCACTTTGGTGTCGAAATTTTGCGTGTAAAAATGATCAATGCGATGTTGTTTTAACCAGCTTTGAAAGGGTCAGTTCAGAAATTCGCGCCCCATATCAGTCTGTAGTTTTTGAAATTGGTCGGTTTTGGAAATCACACGTTCAAAAGCTTCGATCATGTCCGAGCTTGATTTTGTTTTCAAGTAAGCAAAAAACTTTTTCGAAAACACGTCAACGACCACCAAAATATATTTGTAATTGTCGTTGTACGATTTGAGCAGAGAAAAATCAACGATATCCGCTTGCATTTGAAAGTGAGCACCGGGCACAATCGTTTTTCTTCGCTGGAATTTTTTTCTCACTGGTTTGTGGAGCGTATAAGTGTCTTGCGATGGCAACCACTGTTTTGGAAAGCGACGAGATCCCGAGAAAGAGCCGCTTATTTTCGGGTCGTAATAATCTAAATACTCTCCCATAACAGAGATTCGAACTCACGCACGCCAGGTAAAGTAGGATTGCGTTTCGTCAGCGCAGATTGAAACAAATCGTCGATATTCAAACCTGGTACCACTCGATTGTCTAACACCATTTGACTGTCTGCATCCCAGTCTAAGTTCTTTTTGCTTTTTGCTGCTTTGAGTAGTTTTTCACCCTGGCTCGTTTTTTGTATCGCTTTAAAACCGCCTTGTCAGACAAAGGCTTTTTTACAGGTGTTTTCGGTTGAGACTTTTTCAGAAATAACTTTGATTTTTTGAAACAATTGGTTATAAAGCGTTACTTTTTCGCTGTCGGGTCTATTTGGTTGTAAGATTTCTTGCATTTTTCGATCGAGGTCCGAAAGCACTTTTTTGTCAGGGGCTTCGTGTTTGAGTTTTTAATAAACTTCAGATTCCAGCGCAATCAATTTTCTCATTTTGCAAGATTACTTAGCACACCGCTTATCACAGGAGCAAGTGCCGACAGCAAGAGCGGGAGAAATCCACCGGTTTGCACGAGACGCCTTTTCTTTTTTAACGCCACCTTACGGTCAGCTAACTTTCGAAGCTTGGTTTTATGCTGACTTAATTTCTTTTTGTAATCACGCAATAAAGTGACGTTTCCTTGCAGAACGTTGGGTGCGCAATCACAAATACAACGTATTAACTCTGGCGACGCCTTGTCTAGAATGTTTTTTGCAAGGATGTTGGGTCTTTTTGAAGCAAAAGTAGCACTGGTCCATTTTTTTGCAGGCGATTCATTGATAAAGATAGTGCGTGTCTGACGAAAAAATTACTGTGCGAAGCCTCTGTTTATTGTTCGTTTCGCAACGCAAGTCAATAATCAAATAACCTTTTTGCGAAGAAACAGCATTTTTATAAGCTTCCAAAGCGTTCTTGTATGTTTTTGGATAAATTTGGCGCATGAAATGCGCGATTTGGTTCGTGCCTCTACAATTTTTAAAAAGAATAATAATTTGAGAATTCAAACTTATCTCGCGCAGACCTTTGTGAAATAAGTTCTGTACCGTCATGAGCACACTGAAGCGGAAGTGATGCGAATAGAATAGAATAGGTTTTGAAACCGCAACGACATCTTGTAAGCAAATGAGCAAATGCAACAACAACATAGTTATTTATTTAAAAAATAGATATATTTATACATATTCAAAAAAAACAAAAAACACTTGAAGAAATCAACACCCTATACAGCGGGCAGCGATGCAGGCGTTGCGCACATTCAGCACAAATAGCCAAATGCTTGCAGGGATACAACAATACGAGTACTCGTATGTTTCGTTCTTTGTCCAAACATACACAACACATACATCTTGCACACTGTGCAGAGGAAGATTGTTGTGCACACGATGCGGACTCCTCCGCAGGCGATGATGGTGCTGGGTTTGGCCACGGGGTTCATCACCAACGTAAGCAACGCCATTAATAACCACGTGCTCGCGGGGTTCTAAGGGTGCGTTTTGCTGCATTTCCTGAACCGTCTGTCTTCCGAGGTTGAAACGTAAAAAACGGCATTAAGGTTTATGCCTGAACAATAAACAAGTTTAGATTTCGCTCAAATACGTAAGTTTTACAAAAACAAATATTTAAAGTTGGTTAATTTTTATGATCGATGAAACAAAATTACACATCTCTAAGTTACCAAAGGTGCTACAAAAATTTTGATCAATCGGCTCTACATCTAAAGAAATTTTCTTCAAAAGCATTTGACTGGTAAAGCGTTACAAAAACAGGTAATAATTTAAAAATTGAGTTGTGTAAACTTACCAGGCATGGATGATGCATTTTCTTGCATCCAAACGATTTGCAAGCCGCAAAGCATGCAAAAACGATGCTCGAAAGAGCTCGACAATACGAAACCGGCTTCAGCAAGGCTTCTCTCCTGAGCTTCGCTTCTATCTCCACCGTTCATTGTAACGAACATGATTTGAAACGCTACAAACGGTTGTGTTTATACTCTCTAGAATAAACGTTTTCATGTTAATTCTAAAAAACTGTGTTTAGAAGCTTTTTATTGGCTGCAATTTAATTGATGGAATAGGCTTTTGAAACTTCAATCAATTAAGCGCGCAACTTGGTTTTGATCTGTGGATTAGTTTTTTCGAGAAACGCGTTTTCTAAACCTCAGTTGTTTTTACATTTTGTTGAGACGGATGTTATGGATAGTAAAACTTTAAAAAAAAGCTAACACAATAATTCGAAATAGTGGTTTTATTCGAGAGACACAAAAATTCACAAACAGATTTAAACAATTAAAAACCTTTGTGCGAGGTTACGACAAATCTGAAAAGTGATGCAAGTTTAGAAACAAGTAAAAATGTTTTATTCAGAATGCATAAATTTAAAAAATCAAATATTTTATGCGAGGTTACAAAAATTTAAACAAAGGCAAAAAATATTAAAAATCTTTATGTGAGGTTACAAAAAATCTGAAAAGCGATGCAACGGCACAAACAATTTAAAAATGTTTTATTCAGAATGCACAAAAATTAAAAAAAATCAAATGTTTTAATTCGAGGTTACGAAAATATAAACAAGGGTAGAAATGACTTAAAAACACTTTATCAGAATGCACAAAAATTAAAAAAATCAAATGTTTTATGTGAGGCTAATTTAAACAAGGGCAGAAAAAATTTAAAATCTTTATGTGAGGTTATGAAAAATTTAAAAAACGACGTAATAGCAGAAGCAAATAAAAATCTTTATGCGAGGCTACGAAAATTTAAAATCTTTGTGCCAGATTACGAAAATTTAAACAAGAGCAGAAACGACTTAAAAACGCATTATTCAGAATGCACGAAAATTAAAAAATCAAATGTTTTATGTGAGGTTAATTTAAACAAGGACAGAAACAATTTAAAATCTTGTGCGAGGTTACAAAAATTTAAACAAGGGCAGAAACGACTTAAAAACGCATTATTCAGAATGTACGAAAATTTTAAAAATCAAATGTTTTAATGCGAGGTTACAAAAATTTAAACAAGGGCAGAAACGACTTAAAAAACACTTTATTCAGAATGCACAAAAATTTTAAAAATCAAATGTTTTATGCGAGGTTACGAAAATTTAAACAAAGATAGCAACAATTTAAAATACAGTAGTTTTTGGTAGGTTACGATAATTGATCAAAAAGATTTACAAATAAACTCAAATTTTCAAAGGTTTGGTATGGATGCCGTCGTCCAAAACAATTCTTTTCGGATAGAAACTGTTTAAACCTTTTTTGGTTTGTGCGTACGAGAAGATTCTATTTTGATGTCTACGAAAGCCACGATTGGTTATGGAGTGAGGTTGATTGCTTTCTAACACGTTACGATATTGGTTGAATGTCAAAGGGTTTTGATGAATGCAGAAACCCTTGCTCACTTGTTTGTTTTTATCCCCTACGCAGAAGTATGTTTTTGATGTTAATGAAATTTGTTTGGTTCCGGAATATTCAATCTTCATTAAACCTAGTGTTCTTTGGGTAAATCTATAATATTTTTCACAGAATTCGTCCTTTTTCCAAATTTGATTAGTTGTTCTTCGTTGAATGTAAGATACTGCGTGTTCCGGGCAAGATTCGGCAGGCAACCAACGAAGTCTGGCTTGGAAATATTCTGCTTTCAAATGCTCGGGAACGCAATCGTCTAAAGAGCGGCGACTGATGGCAAAATACATCGAGTCAGTGCAACGCCACCTAGACAACAAGGCCTTGTGCGCTCGCTCGAATTAATCCGTTACGTCATCACAAGTAGTTCATTGTTTGTCTTCGCGCTTGCTGTCTCGTACACTGAAACTGGCGCGGCGCTTTGCTGAATAACGCAAGTTACCGTACTTCGAATTATTAAAGTAGAAATTGAATTAATCTATTGCTTATTATCAACATAAACTTAGATATTATCTAACAATAATAATTTCAATGACAGTTTTCTTTTTTTTATAAAACAAGTTCAAGCAAGATTTCGCTTTATATCACACATGAAATTGCGGAAAAGTAACATAGTCGAGACATAAAAGAATTATACTAAAGTTTTTAATTTTCTTCTTTTAGCGATTTTGTCGTTAAGTATAGAATCAATTCTTTTAAAGCAATAATTATTTAATAAAGTGTTTGTGCACGACCAGACGATCATTTTGGTCAGTTTTATTCTTTGATGGCCATTTATGCATTGCTCTTCGTATAGAAACAAAAATTCTTCATCTTCCAAAGAGGATAAAATACACTTCATGGCATAGTTTCTGTGGCAAGTAGAACCTTTGAACTCATCCGTATCACAAATTTTATTAGTTACTATATAACTTATTAGGACAATATGCACAACATCTACAGCCGGATACAGCAATCCACCTCGAGATGTTTTTTTAATAAGTTTGTTTTGAAGGTTGTCAATATTGCCCTCCGTGTTTACAGCTCTTTCTGTGCAATGCAAACAACTCAGATTTTTCGTAACAGTATAACAACAATATCCTGCTAAATATGTAATCACAGGCATGTAGTCTCGAGCAGCAGACAAGTCATTTGTTGTTAAAGTTACAGATATCGTATGTATATTGTTGTGATCATCATGAAATTAAGACCAATCGGTGTCAAAGGTTGATATGTTCACTTCTTCATATGTAGTTTGAGCCTTAGCACTGATAATAAACGAAGTTTTTTTCACATTCGTATACTTGGCGCAACGACACATCATATTTTGCCCCGGAAAGTTGACGATATTGCCCAAACCTGAATTCCAAGGCATCCGTCTGAAATTTTCCCAACGAAACGTATGAAGCTCCGAGTTCATTTAAACAGTAGTCGGATATTTCTAGAAAAGTATGAGCAGTATGAGACAGTGCTGTAAAAGTTTCTCAAGTCAATTTACCACCGGCCGCTGTGATTTTCCATCTGTTAAGCCATTGAAGAATATAGATTAA
This sequence comes from Diplosoma virens, assembly GCA_963680785.1. NCBI lineage: Eukaryota > Metazoa > Chordata > Ascidiacea > Aplousobranchia > Didemnidae > Diplosoma > Diplosoma virens. The sequence continues at coordinate 41,707,064 of OY796888.1, read as the reverse complement.
AAACTTCTTGGCATCCAAAGTCGTTGCCGTTATGGGTTGTTGGTACACATTCCTGACCCGCTGACCTTTTAATGGTGTTTTTAAGTTAACAAACTGCCACCAAGTCAAAAATATTTTGATAAACATGCTTTTGTGGTAATATTTAAAAATATTGAACTTCTCAACCAGATGCAACAAGGCTTCTGCTACGCCATTGTTGATTACCTGCAATGCCAATTTCACATTTTGACGTTCAATACTAGTTGGATTGAGGGCTTTTAGAGAAAGTCTGTATGCAAACTTGACAATTGAGCCATTTTCAACAGCATGCAATTGTTTTAAAGAATTGAAAGACGCAATATTATCAGAGAACCCATTTGTTTTTGTATCATCAAACTCAAAAAATGGATAAATTATTGACTTGTCATTCGACTTTTGATTTATCCAATTATTTCTGACACACTTTAAAATATGCACCGAATCAAACATAAAAAATAAAGGCCTATCAATATCACAAGGGTGCGGGTACACAATCGACAATTTAGGTGGATTTAAAAAAACGACATAGCTTTACCATTAATCGCATTGTTGTCAGTGACAACACAAATTACACGAAAGCCAACAATTTCAAGACCTTTTACAGTTTTTTTGATTAAGACGTGCAAATCGGCGGCAGACAATTTATGCACAGGTACCACATGTACAACATCTTTATAATCAGATAATATGCTTTGAATTATAAAGACAAATGCAGAAGTTGCTAGTTTTTGACTGCTGTACGAACAACTTGGAAATCCAAAAACATGAACTTTTGGTCCATTATGATAATTCCCCTTACAGTTTGGCACACAGCACATATAAGGCATTACAATTCTTACAACAAAATTTAACTCCCAATAAAATACTTATGCTTCTGTAACTGCAAATCAGCAATCAAAATTTCTTTACTGTAAACACACATTAAAGCTTAACAAAACCAAGAAAAACACTAAATACAAAAATTATATTTTGGTTTGCATATATCATTTAGTTACATTCACAACACTGAAGCATTAAAGCTTAGATAAAACAAAGCTGGAAAATAGGAAAAGTAAACACGACTTGTGTTATTATTACTAATGCCCTACTGTATCCAGAAACATGAAGTCTCTTCAAGAGGTCACCGTGAGTGATTTTTGTTTGACAAACTAACCTGGATACCCGATCAGTTACTATTGTTTCTTGAGAAATCCTTTCTCTCTTAGTTTTTCCTTTATTCGATCCTGGTGCTGAAAGGAGATTTTGCATTAGTTTCAGCAAATAAAAGTGCTTACGGAGACTTCTTTAAATGACCCCAGAGTGTTTGTTTTGAAATATGATTGACTTAATAATATATGTATAATTGTCTCAAAATTGCAAAGATTGATTGATTAATTACTCATAATACTCATGAATTTATCATGGCTTGTGATAAAAAATATGTTTCTAAGAAAAAAATTTCAAGCCCATAGCTTCTCATCTACTGAACTGTATGTAAGTCATTGATAAAAAAGCAAAGCATACACATGTCATAAATATTTAGACAAAATTACATGCTTAGTTAGAAGCAGGTACAGCATTTAACTGCAACAAAATCAGAAAAGTTAAATAGTCTAAAATGTAAGGTTAGCATTATTTTACCAAATGATATATTCTGCAAAAATTATTCTACAGTAGGTCAAATATGCTCAACAACTTCTTCAACTGAATTGAACTGTAAAAACAGTCATTAGATAAAATCTCCGTAGTAAAGTTTCGAATAATGCCAGATACATATTAAGACAAGACAAAAAGTTTATTTTTGTTTGTTCAACAATAAATACAGTATCATGGACGACTTAAAGACAAATATTTAAAAAAAGCCAGATCTAATATAAATTTATTTTAGTTTTAGTTAAACAAACTGATTTAAAGGTGTTTATATATAAATGTACCTTAACCCAATGTATTTACAATTATCAATTAACTGATACTTTATTTAATCTAGATAACAATAAACAACTTTCAAATAGCAACTGTTTCTTTCTAACAGCTGCAGGCACGTGCACGATTAAATGAACTAGATGTAATAACGTCACGCAACCGCTGAAAGGCTTTGTTTTCTAGGTGGCGTTGGTCAGTGTCGCTTTCCAATAGTTCAAAACATCGTTCAGGTATGTATTTTTTTAAAAACAGTAGAAAAATTTCAACATTTGCAGTTTCGAATTTAGGTAGACGTTTAAGCCAATTTGTATTGGTAAATCGTGGCGTCTGCTGTGTTTTAAACTTTTTACTTCATAAACATCGGAAAAGATTTCGTCGAGGTGAATAAAATGCGGATTGTTGATTGCTTTATTGATGGTGTCTTTGGAGTGATAAGTTATATTTAGATGTTTTTCCTTATTCAATAGACTTGCTGAATACAGAGAATTTCCGGTGAGTTTCTTTGTTAAGGCGATGACCGTTTTGGATTTATCCAGATCGGCTTTTTTTCGCGAGTTCACGATTTCGTTGGCTAATGTTTTAAAACATTTTTGAGGATGAAATTCAATAAATCCGTAAATTCTTGAGATTTTAAGTCCGAGGTTCAAATAAAACTCTGCCATTTCCGTGTTGACTAATATTTTTTTCCAAAATAATTGCTAATTAAATACTTTTTTGGTTTTTTCAATAAATCGTGTTGTTCCGCAACCATATGCATGTAGAAGCTGATATCCTCTCTTGATATGTTTGTGTTCTTTATAACGGGGAAAAAATCTCTGCAAAAATGTTTTAAATCTTCCGGGGTGTGAATATCAACAACTAGAAAACTGTACAATTCTCTATTTTTTACACCTTCCCAAATTTTTTCAAACGCCAATTGACGTTTCGGTTGTACACATTTCAAAGTTTTTAAAAAAGAAGTTGTTTTTTTATTCTCAGCCACTCGCATTCTCTGACGGACACCACACGAAATCCTTCCGCGGTAAGGGATCGTTTCTTTTCCTGCGTTGCTTTTCTAATTTGACTAAAAGGTATGTTTTTGATCGGGTGCATTTCTTGAAGACTACCATCTGTGTTACGATTTGCATTGCATACATCACAACCATGCCAAAGAATCCGTCGAATTCATATATTGTGTTTGTTTCTTGACAAAAACCGTCTACTTTAAAACTGTATTTTGAAACTTAACGCTCACCAATGTTATATCGGCTTTGAATAAAGCTCCCTTCTTTCTGCTGCATGTAGCACAACCACTGGTACGACATCCAACTGTATCTGGAGCAGTAATCTGGTCGGTAATTTTTCCTATTCTTTGTATCTGCAGAAACGTTTCATATGACTGGTTTCTTTTCCTCTCTTGATTAACGGTCCTTCTTTCTTCATATACTTTAACAAGGACCAGTCATCTTTATAAAGTCAGATGAGTTTCTCCCTTGTTATTAGCCAACTGATCCGTGACCTTCTCAACTTTCAAAGGTTTGGATTTGGTGCTCAATCTAAACTGTGATCGGGTAACTGCTGCTGCCTTCGCAAAACAAGTCTCATCAGGATTGTTGAGTTCTTTTGTGTCAAAAATATTTTCGATGATTATGGTAGCTCATACAACAGATTTTTCAGACACAAACACTTCTTTGTTCCGATGAAACAAGGCATGCCCCCTTCCACATTCGCAAGAAGTGCTAGTAACAATATGCTTGCAACCGTTATAACATATCCAACCTTACTTGTTAACTGCTCTTCTTTTATAAATTTTTCACAATTATTCTAGAACAGGCGGTGTCTGTAACTGGCCCACTTTTAACTAATCCATTTGAAATAGCCATTTAATTATCTAAACTATCTTTCAAACGTGCACTATTCAAAACTTAAACGTTTTTGGCATCTTTCAGCTCCAAATAATCTTCTGAGTTCTGACCAGTGTTTTTATATTCTTCACTTATAATTTAACATTTTTCTTATTCTGGTTTACCATCTTCAATGGTAATAAATTTTTTAACAAAAAACACGTATCCGACTGAGTAACTCTGTGTGCTAGCACCACCACGCGATTATCAATTTTTTTCTCGCACTGCATAAAAATACGGCCAATTTCTCAGCACCGGTAGCAGAAATTTTTTCTTTATATTAAACACACGAGAAGCATTGACTTCCTTGGGTGCCAATTTCCCGCAACTAAAACATTTTAGACCCCTTGTTGTCGCAGAAGTCACATCCAAATTCTTCCTTTCTGGTTTTGTAGCACAAATACTCTTCTTTAAATTAAAATTCCAACTTGACAACCGGTGGGCGGTTAGATACTGTTCTTTATTTGCCAGTAACTTTTTGAGACTCTAAGGTTTCCTTTTTATTAAATGCATAGAGAGCACCCTAGGGCAAGAGTTCATAAGTTGCTCTTTTACTATTGAGTAAAGTACACCTTCAAAATAAATTTTTACGTCAGACAACTTTACCCACTGAGTAAAATAGTTTTTGAGGTGCACAATAAACTGATCAAAGTTTTCAGAACCCTCTGAATTAGCCTCTCTAACACGTTGGCGGTAACCCTGTCCGTATAAGTGTATCACTAGAGCAGCGATGCTTTCAGACGTCCGTAGTCCAAAGCGCCTCTTTTGCAAAAAAATGGAATACACGTCCAGAGCTTTTTCACTCAATAAAGCACTAAACTTAATTGCCTAATTTGCTCGAGGCCAGTTTGCAACAGTAACATATCCTTCAAATTGTAACAGAGAGCTGTCTAAGCTTTTTTTTCATCAATAAAAGGGGGGAGCTCACGAGATCTTGCTCCTCCCAAAGCAACACGTGCACCCTCTGTCTGATTTGCTTCCCCTCCGTCTCCACCAGAGCAATTTGTTTCCCGCTTAAGTCTTATTCTCTCTATTTTAGGCTTCATTTTTCTTTCCTCGAATTTCATTTTTTCGTTCCAATTTTAATTTTTCGAGTTTTAACACTTAACCTTTCTCTGTGGCATTGCTTGAGGGTTTTTCTCTTCTTGTAGCATTGATAACCTAACAACATTTTATCTTTTATCCCAAAAATACTATTTTAGCGCAATAAATCATTTTTTGAAGTAAATTCTTTGTTATCCAGCGAAAGTTTTGCAAAACCATTGCATTGATCAAATATTTTTTTTGCAAATCCGATTCATATAAAATCGAGTCGCCATACTTGTGTCTGTATTGCGTATACACTCAAAAGAAAAAGAAAAAACAAGGAATTTCAAAACAAGTGCTACAAGATCGTGCTTCGGAAAATCATCTATAAAATTCAAACAAAATTGTAGTGCCAGTTTCTAAAAATTTTTTGGCTGGTTTTGTCATGCGCATTGCCAGGCAACAACATTGTTTTCTGAAATTTCTGACAGACGATATTTAAAAGGTTGAAAAGCACTGTTGTAAAAGAATAATAGTAATGATTTAAATGATTTTGTGGCACAAAAATTTCAAATATTTTTTTTACGATGTCAATGCCACCTATTTGTTACTTGCAGTCTCAAATCAGAATTACATTAACTTGCAGTTACTGAATTATTGTACGTATGCGGTAAGCTAAACACTATAATGTTAATTTTAGCTCATTTAGCTTGGTAATGCAATCAACTACAAGCTTTTGGTTGATAATTTAACAACTTGGATGTCTGTTATTTTATTGAGATGATTTCTTGTTTTATGCATAATAAAATCGTTTTTCATCAGTAGCTTGCAAGATTGTGGTGAGAAGTAAAAATAGCTTTTTTACTAATATCAACGAATTTTAGTAATTTAAGTCCAAGTTAATTTGAGAATGATCTACTGCATATCCCCTCCATAGATAATGGCATCAATACAGTATATAGTGCTAGATTTATATGTTCATCAGAAACTTTCTTGGTTTTGACTGCATGTACCGTTTACCAGAAATTCAGCCTATATACCTCAAAAAACGTTACCAAAAATTGTGCAATTGCCTGGAGTGTATATGCGTTGAGTGTTTGAGAGAAATAAAGAAATATAAATAAGCCAAGCTTTACTTTTTTTTGTTGAAGCAAACTATCAAGCATCTGAAGAGTTATGACAATATAACAATAGTAATTGTTTTCAAACTAGAAATAAATTGTCATTCGGGTGTATTAGATTTTAGTGGAATAACGTATCATTGCAATTACGTTAGGAAATTGCATTTTGTGTTTGAAACGTATTAAAAGCAACATACGAGGTTAGGAGAATAATAATTAAGCTTTTTTATGAAATAAAATATTGAGACTAATATAACTGATAAACTAACTGGAACAAGCTGTAATCGAGTAGTTGTTGGCAAACAAAGAATATGTGAGAAAACAAAGTAATCTTTTGTTATTACTTACCTGCCAATGTGCTTCGTCAAAAGTTATCAAACAAACGGTTGCAAGGTGTATTTTAATAAAGAGAAATGTGATAACGTACGTCTCATCAATAAAACAAAAACTAAAAAGTTTTTCCAAGATAATTTTTTTACCAATATTAAGATAAGGGTCAAAATTACGTCAAGAATTACTAAAAATGTAAGCTATTTCGAGACTCTAAAAATTTGCTCTTAAAGTGACGTCCAAGTTTCTTAATTTTTTTAAAGAAAAAATTATTTAAGTTGAAGTTGTTAAAAATAGAATAGAAAAAAAACTTTTTAAGAAAAAATCTCAAAATATATCTTGATAGTTTTTTTGCTTTGCTTTAAATGGTTAAGATTATAAATGCTGGTTCCTACCTTTATCTTGTTTGCAAAAAGATCTAGCAATAAAATAACCAATGGTATTTTAAAACTCTGTGCAAAATTTTCCGTTTGTGTGATGTGTAACAGAGGACAGTATTGAATAGTAGTGTGCCAAAGCTCCGTTGAGCAAAATGCCGTTAATGAATTTGCCTTTTAAGCGTGTGGCAGTTGATTTGATTGGCCCGATCATGCCAGCAAATGACTAGAGACACCGTTATGTGCTCCCTCTGGTGAATTACCCAACACGCTACCCAGAAGCCATCCCTCTTATGAATATCGACATTAAAACAAGGGCGAAAGACTTTTGAATCTCAACGGCCGGGTTATACCAGAAGATGTATTGAGCAATATTGAAACCCACTTTGTATCAAATTGCAAGCGGGAAGTCCCAAGGTTGGCAACTATTCCTTATCACTTAATTTGTAATAGTTTAACCAAAAAGTTCAACGGCACACTGAAGAAGATGTTGATGCGGTTGTGCATCAAACAGCCTAAGCAATGGCATAAATTCATAAATTCACTCGTATTTGCATACAGGGAGATTCCCCTAGCGTCTAACGGTTTTTCATCATTTGAGGTTTTACATAGTCGTACTGTGCGAGGGCCCATGAAGATTTAGAAAAAGCTTTAGACAAGCGCGAGTAAATCAGCTGATATCAAGCCCAATTACTAATATGTTTTAAAGCTGAGAGAAAGATTAAAAGAAACGATGAAGCCCGCTTAAAAAGAATTTAAAAAATTGAAGTTAGATACAAAAAGAATTATGACAAGAAGACAAAGGCTTAATTGTTTAATGAAGACGACAAGGTTTTGGTCATGCCTCTAACGAATAACTTCATCATGTCGTATACGCAAGCAAAAAGTTTACGAATGCGCAGGCGAAGTACTCCACGCTCGAGAAGGAGCGTTTAGCAATAACCCGGATTGTTTGAAAATTTTGTTTTTATCAGCCGGAAAAAAACTAATTTACAAACGGACCACAAACCACTCTGTTTTTTCAGTAAGGCTCGTTCCAAGAACGATTTTACACTCAGGTGGTCTTTATCTCTGCAGGGGTGTGACTTTGTAGTGAAAGAGATTGCCGGCAAGGTAAACGTTATGGCCGACTATCTCAGTCGCATAATTGTATAAAGTGTTTTGTTTTGTTATTTATGTTTCATTGTGTGAGATTAATTTGAATTCAATGTGTTGATCAAAATATTATTGCATAATATTTTTTTACGGGGTCGCATGTTACACTTGTTTGCACTATGAATTATTTAGAAGTTTGGGAGTCGAGTTTTACGTGAATTGATAAAGTTTTTTTAAATTTTGTAAATATATAATTTATAGTTGAAAACCGTGATTTTTTTCTGTCCGTGAAGAGAAGTTTCTAGCAAATCAATTCGTACTTAACCAGAACCTATTGTTTATAGAACTTTAGCCTATAGGCAAACTATTTCCAGAGCCGGAAGAAACAAAATATACACAGCTTTATTTCAGGGCAGGTATTTAGGTTACCTAGTTCAACTGGCCCTTTTGGATTCCCGAGTAAAGTTGTGACAAGAAGTTTTTTTGTTTGTTTGTTTCAGTCGAACTGTTCTTGATTTAAATGGAAATAGTTTTCAAAACTAATCTAAAATGAATTCATTTGGTAACAATGGTGTAATGGTAATTATCTTTCTTTACATATGAAAAAGTTAAAATTTTTATTTTAACCAAAAATTTGATGATATTAAGATTTTGCTTATCAATTTCTTAATTTGTTAAAAGCTGGCAAAGAAGATGCAATCAAACAAATTGTTTGTTCACGCAAATTTTTTTTATGAAATAACATAATTTTCAATCATAAGATATTGTTTTTTTTAAATAAAGTTTATCATTTGCTTAAAAAATTTATTTTTTTACAAAAATGTTTTAAAAAATTGTAATTTTTGCTAATTGAAATAACTTTCTTGGGCTATCTTTTATGATATAACATAAAACAGCATCTCAATTATGAATAAGACAAGAATAAACTAAAATTACCTTACATTTCTTTTGCCTCAAAAAAACATGAAAACATAACATTTTCAAGTTTTTTTAAACAAAATTGTAAAGTTCAATTTAGAACACATAAAATTTAATCTGTCTACATTATATTGTTCTAAAGTACAACAGTACGCAAATCATCATATTAAAATTTTAATGATTAAAAAAGCATATTTTATGATTGATTAAAAAAATATTTACAAAAACATTGAGTTGACAATTCTAGATTCTTGTTGCTTTCTAATCAGTGCTTGTTGTATAATTCAACCTGCAAAACTAATATTGTGATTGTTTGAAGTGATTGAACAGCAGGAAAACTTTAAAATACAATGATGCTTTTTTCTGTTTAAGCAGGGAATAACAATATTTTGACACATTAAAAAAACCTTATGATCTTTTGTATGTCACTATTGCCATGAAGGATGTTACGAAACAAAATTAGGAACAGTTACATTACATAAACCTAGTGACGTGTGGTTTAGACGTTTATCATTAAACCCGCACAACCTGAGCAAACTAATGTTTCAAAGAACCAAGATATATTGAGTAGCTATTTTCAGTTAAGTTATTTCTTTTCGTTTTACAGTTTTTAAAAAAGAATAAACCTATTTAAGAATCGGCTGTTGTAATCGGCAAAGAATAAATATGCCATGGTGCTTTGTTAGTACGTTCAGCAATATGACGAAGGCAAAACCAAGATTGTCACGACCATTTTAAGTTTTGTTTGTGGATATTTTTCTTAATATTAACAATACATACTTGTACAAAGCACCTCCGATTCGGAATTTCTGAACGAAAAGTTGTATTATTTGTTATTTTTGATCGCATTGACTTAAATCATTTTAAGTGGACTACCAATTTAAAAAAATCGACATTGAGTAAAAAAAGTTCTTAAAACAATGTTGTGGTGAATTATTGTAAGCGATTGTTAAAGATGTAAAATAAAAATTATTTTTTCCGAACTTATAAATGAATCACACGTAGTTCTAAAGTTTCTTGAAAATTATATTTTTAATGAATTTTTCTCACGACAACAAAAAACGTTTCCCTTCAAGCCACAGACACTTGTACGATTCCATGGGGGGCAGGGCCCAGGTGTGACTCCCCAAGATGGAGGCCCGTATCGATCAATGTGCCTCCAACAAACCCTATTAAATCTTCCAAAGTCATCACCAATTTGCACCCAGTCATTGTAATTGTCTCTGCAAGGAAAAAAATTGGATTTGTTACAGAGAAATAACTTTTATTGCAGCTTGTAATCAATGAAAATCCTCCAAACGCAAGCAAGCTTAAGCAAAAAAAACCAGCGTTACGATTATAAATTGTAGTACGTCGTAGAAGCGCGCACCGATGTTAAATCTTATTCCAATTTTTAAACAAACTTTGTAAAATTGTCTTTAATATTACTTTATTTTAATTTCCTCACAAAAATTTAATTTTTCAATGTAGACCTCAAATATTCTAAATGACATTAGTAAATTGATTCAAAAAGTAGTAAATATTTTTTGTGAGGTGGCAAGTAAAATTCCATGCTATGTGCAATTGAGCAAAATATTTGACCTACAACCCCTGATTATTAGTTTGTAAAACATCTTAATATCTTCCACGGACACCTCTAAATCCACCAGGTCCCCCACAATTAAACCCCCCCTCATGATCATCTCTGTCACCATGTCCTGTTAGATTATTTACAATTATTTACATTATTTTCTTACCATTATTGCATTACCTCGGGGTCACCAAAATGTTAAGATTAGGAAATTTGTTTTAGAAATTAACTCTAACACAGTATAACAAAACTTGTATTAAATAAAATTTATCGAATTTATTAATCAATTATAATAAAATTACCTCTCTGTCCTAGAGTAGCTCTATCACGTTACATATAATTTCGCCGCCTGTCTATTGAGTGTTACACAACGTTCTCTCTAAGAGATTGCTTAGTGTGCGCGGAATGAAAGGCAGAGTGAGCAGTGGTGGTATTCAAATTTAGGGGCCCGAGACAAGGATTTTCAAAAATCGATGTTCTGTAAAAAACGAAAAAGAGTTTTGATCCCGTCTTTCACTTTTTTCTCCAACAATAAATTGTTCTCTACAAAAAAAAGCCTTCACCTCGAATCGATCTTACATGTCGAAGGGATAATGAAATCAGGATGAAAAGTGGGAAATATTGAGATCAATTCTGGATGAATACCTTTCTTTCTTTTTTTTATTAGAGAATACCTTGATTTTTGGAGAAAAAAGTGAAAGACGATATCAAAACTCTTTTTCATTTTTTGAAAATCTTTGCCTCGGACCCCTTAATTTGAATATCCACCGCTGTGTGGAGCTTGCGTCTGATTGAAAGCACATATTTAGCTTGTCTTGCCAATACTTATGCAGTGCGTGGCAAAACGAAAACACTGCGAGGCCGCGCAGCTTAGAAGGAACGTTGGTGGTACAGCCACATCATTATACATTATATAACCAAATGTACAAATCACCGACTGTGGGACACAGAAATGCCCAACAAACATTATGGGATGGGAAGCAGAGCATGATTGAAAACAACAAGCACAAGCCAAGCATGCTGCAACAACACATTCGGGATACAGAAATTACGACATTTCTCTATCACCACCACCACGGTCTCTTTCACCGCCAAAATCACTACCATCTCAACTATCTCGTCCTCCACGACCACAACTTATATTAAAATCACCACCACCACCAAATATTCCACCTACATAATTATTATAACCCATGTCGCCGTAACCATCATTCTCACAGTCAGCATTAGTGGCATCAAAGCTCGGAATTGGTTCTTTAGGTGGAGTCATTTTAAAAGTTTTAGAATAAGAACAATGAAAAATGAAACAACATTAGGAGTACCAGACACCATAATAGCTCGATTGGTTGAAAATGGAAGACGGTCTTGATCAACTTTAATAATATCATCAGTTTTTCTCCAAGTTCTTTAACCTCGGTGCTTTTTGCTTCAATAACCTCTCCAGTTTAACTTTGATGAACTAATATTTCCATTTTTTGTTGATCACCACGTCCAAAATCTCTTTCACCACCTCAACCTCTTCTACAAAAACCACCTCTTTTTTATCTTCTTTCAATAAAATCTAAATTTTTTATGATATTTTCTCCACAATATGGTAAAACGGCGTTCACCGTAAAATTCTTTTTTTAATATTTTCGGATCTCAATTTAATTTGAGCACAAAAACTTTTCTTATTTATTTATTTATTATTTTTTTTGAAACCTTTTATCATAAAATACACAAGATGTTTCTCATTATTTATATATTTTTTAACTAACCCTTTTGGTAGCAGCAGTGACACAGTCGAACGATCGAACAGATTGATGTATCGCAGTGACGCGAAAACGCGTTTTTATCCTTTCTGTTTATCAACTAGGAAGCGTTTGGAGTTTTCTCGCGCTCTCCCTTATTTTATAAAAAAATCATCTCATGACAAGGCTTTAACTTATCTTATTCAAATAGTACCTTATAATTATTATTTATATTCCAATCAAATGTCATTACTGTTTAATTTTTTAGTAGTACAATGGCGCTTTCAACCACTTGTCCACGCCACCGACTAAAAAACAATAAAAACTATAAAAGTACATTGAAACGATTTCTTCGGGAAAATAATTCAGAAATGCCTCAAAATACGCGTATTATGAAATTTACTCACTTGATAGGTGCCCAAATGTCCCCATGCAACACTCCTGTTATAACAGGTGTGTTGTTATAGCAGATTTGCGCTTGATAGCAAAGATCTGCACCATGTCTGAAACAAAATTGTCCCGCGGACTCGTACGTGAGATTTGCGCCATCTAGCTCCAGATGGAAAATCGATGCAATTCCTAACATATCAAGTTTAAATGAAGTTTAAAAGCGCCTAGATTTGTTGGTTCGTATTGATTTATATCAATCTTTGAAAATGTCTATTAGGACAATATTATATTTATGTTGAACAAAATTATTATAACTTTTGTTTTTAAGTGAATTTAATAAAAAGTTTTTCTAATTTTAAAGTTGCATTAAAGCTAGCTAGTATTTGAGTTTGTATTAAAGCATTAAAGCGTTCTACTAGAAACACGTCGTTGGATTTAAAAAAATAGTTTTAGGTAAATTCTGGTGTAAAATTATTATTAAGTCTTGAAAGAATTTTGCGATTTTGTAATTTATAACAAAAATCTTGCAAGATTAAACAAATGCTGAAGCAACTTTTTCCAATTAATATTTTTTAAAATTTATTTGAAATCTAGAAAATTTTTACCTGTCACTTGTAGGTAATTACTAAGTTTTATACAGCTACGGTGCATTCAATAAGTTTCCAGACTTTTTTTGTACAGGCATTTATAATTGCCGTAAACTCGAGATATTTCAGTATGTTGTTTACTATACTCCTTATGAGATGATTGACCAATTTTTTCTTGTTTAGGTGCAAATTTATAGCTACAGTAGGAATTAGAGTACACCTTACTAAATCCTGATTGTCACAGCTGGTGAATTTCAAAAATGCAATCTGGACGTGAGGACACATTAGAAGAACGATATGCGATCAAGTTCTGTTTTAAACTTGGAAAAACTGCCACGGAAACGTATGGTATGCTTCAGACTGCTTATGGACCATCTTGCATGAATCTCCTCTGTTTGCACCTAAACAAGAAAAAATTGGTCAATCATCTCATAAGGAGTATAGTAAACAACATACTGAAATATCTCGAGTTTACGGCAATTATAAATGCCTGTACAAAAAAAGTCTGGAAACTTATTGAATGCACCTCGTATGAATAGCACAAGCAAAAATTCAGACACCGCTGGTATTTTGTGGCACAGTTGTAAAACTTTTTAAAAAAAGAGTTTTTCTTGTAAATGGAGCACATTCCTGACAGTCTTCGACATTGATTGTTATTCCTTTAGAACAATCTTCCAAATTTCGAAGGCATTTTGGTAGCAGACACGACATCAAAACGCTTGGCTTTTGCCCATAGTGAGTAAAATTTTCCAAGCGTTAGCAATAATATTATTAAACTTATTATGAACATCTCGTCGAGACGTTTATAAAATTATGGTTTAACTAATGATTTCTAATAAAATAAATAAAGCAAGAAATTAAAATTGTCCAATTTAGAAATAGTTGTCTGTTAGTAAGAAGAATAAAGCTTTAGTCTGCTTGGAATTTTCATGCCTGTTACTTTTTCACGAATTAGTACGATCCATATAATTGAAATAATTTATTTGGATAGAACTATTTTGTTTTCTACTAAATATCGAAGATTAAATCATCATTGGTCTGGTGTAATATTTTGTTTGGTTTGGTTACATTGAATTGTAGTTGTACTCAGTGGCGTACGCAGAAGTTTGTCGAGGGTAAGGGTTCACACGTCAAAAATACAATTATCAATTATTAAAAGTGTGCCGAAATCGTTTTCAAATTTTCTTTTCAAACTTGAGTAAGCCTATTACACTTTTTAGAGCGCCTTGAACATAAATGAGGTTTTTTTGCCTAACCGTAAACACAACTATTAAATATCAATAAGATTTTTCACGAGTTTACCTCACTAATATAGTTGAAATAATTCAGCTCAAGTGGAACCCAATTTTAATAATGGCTACCATCACAAAGCATTGCACAAAAATATGAAGATAATTCATCTTGTATAGCTACGTATTGAATTCTATTTGATTAAGATGGTGATCGCACTTAGGTGATTAAGAGTATTAGGTTTTTTAATAAATCTTACATTAAAATCTCAGACAATGTTTTTTCTTCCTACTGGATTCATTAGTTCGACATGTTGCTTTTCACTGCGACAAATGTAATTGACAAACGTTCATTAATTTGTGTGTTGAGCAACAATGTTTGACCGCTTGAGCGTAGTAAAGCGTAAACCTAACTCTTGAAAAATAATATAAACATCCGGGATGATTATTTAGATCACTGATTTTCAACCTGGAAGTGCGACCCCGAGTGAGTTGTTTAGTATTTTCGAGGGGTTGCATAAGCTTTTGAGAAGCATTTTAAAAAGTAAAATATTTAAGCAAAGTAATATTCAAAATTGCTTCTTTAAAAATTACTTATATTTATCAATAGTTTATTCATGACAACAGAAACAGAACCATCGACAAAAATTCTTCTTAATTTTGTGTAGGCTAAATGGCTTAGTACGTCATAATACAAAAAAGAGTAAGTTTAACACAATTTTTACTGAGTGGTGTGGGCAAGCGAACTTAGAAACAGGAAATGAAATTATGGAGTACTGACAGAAAAAAAAAGATATTAAAAAAGTTAATGCACATAGCACTTTAAAGTGCTCTATTGCTGAGCTGACAAACACAGGGAAACTGCAGGTTATCAATTGTTGAAACTTTCAGTTGTCGATACCGTTTTGAAAGAAACAAAGCAACGTTTTAATTGAGCCACAGTAACGAACAAACAAACCATGTTTTTGAACACTTTATGCGTTCCAAGGATGTATGCTGGATTTCTTGACTGCAAGCAACTAAATTACTCATTTATCTGTCAACTGCTGCTTGTTTTACTTGAAATTACCTGCAGAAGTTTTGTTAACTTCGGTCGTCACTTCGGTTGTAGTAGCGCTTGGCGTCATATCTGAGAAGGCATAGAAACAATGATTAAAAAAGCATCAACTGGATTTAAGTGAAACACTAATTGATCGAAATCTATCACCAACCGATTATTGTTCCTAATTATTCTGTTCATATTTAGTTATCAAACTCCAATAAAAAGAATATTGTCTGAAAGCCTAGAGTGGACTTACCATTTGCTTTGGTTACGGTTGTATGTGTTTCACTTGTTTGCGTTGTTGCTTGCGTGGTTTCACTTCCAGTTGTCAAAACTGTTTTAAAAGAAACAAAGCAACTTGTAAAGCAACGTTTTGATTGAGCGACAGTAACGAACAAACGAAACATGTTTTCGAACACATTATGTGTTCCGAGCATGTACACCAAATTTCTCGACCGTAAGAAACTAAGCTACTTATTTATCGGTCAACTGCTGCTTGTTTTTCTCTTAATGGGTGGCGGTAGAAAAAAGATAACAACCTCTTTTACACTGTTTAGTTAAATAGTAATTTACTAGTTGTTAGTAACGGCTAAGTGAAAGGGTTTGGTGTTGCTCTTTACATGTTACATACTATATACATGTACACTATATATATACTATATACGCCATATATATATATATATATATATATACTATATATACTATATATGCTATAATAATAATAATAAGAATAGTAATGGTAATACACATGCCTTATATATAGAAAATAGGTTTTAAGATGTAATTTTTTTCGTTTAAATCACTTAACAAAACTTTTTGTGCTAATTTTGGACTATAGATCTCTTTTTGAAGTGACTTATTGTTACTTTGTTTTTTGTTTGAAAATTGCAAGTTTGCATTAAGTACGTTATATTACTTTTCACAATCGTCAACAGTTGTTAATATAGTTTGAATGAGATAAGCTTAAAACTTTGTTAAATTTGCTAATTATATCGTCGTACAACAAAAAGAAAAAAACGGCTGCTTAAATTAAAATCTAGAATTGTTGTTTTACAAGTTGGGGAAAGAATATACTTTTTCCAACCATACCACAATTATATACAACAACTCACATATTTACACTAAAATAAAACAAAAAAAAGCATAAGCATAAACGTTTTTGGTTTACACGTTGGTTTCTTTTTGTTAATTTATTTAAGCTAAAATTAAACTTTTTAATAAATATTTTATTTAATATTTGATAAACAATGTTTCATGTATTTTTGTAAAAAATTCGAACTTACACTTTTTCATTATTTTAAGAGAGTTTATATTTTATTTGATAGAAGAAAAAACATTACAACACCTTATATAATCTTTTATTGCACTTGGTACTAAAAGTTAAAATCCAAATCCGTCGTAACTCTAGTGCTTAAATGTAGGGTTGACATATCAATACATATTAAGTTTGCGTCACACAAACATATAGAAAATACCGTTTCGATCAAATGTCGTTTCGATCACGTGTTGTTTCGGTCAAGTGTCGTTTTGATCAAGTGTCGTTTCGATCAACTGTTGTTCAATCAAGTGTCATTTTGATCAACTGTCGTTCAATCAATTGTCATTCAATCAAGTGTCGTTTGATCAACTGTCGGGTCACGGATAGCATTGGCCCAGAAGACAGTTGCTTTCTCGCAGCCTGGGCCGTGAGTACGTGTGTTCTTATTACTTCACATGACAGACCAAAACCAAAACTGCCAAAACGAAAGGATATCTATCCATCCCAATTTTCATTGAGGGTCTGCTAATCGGCAAATGTCTTTTTCCGAATGGGGTAATGCCTGAAAAAAACTGCCCTTTTCAGGGTGAATTGCCAATAAGTTCCGAAGGCCCACTTTTCTCCGGCTGAGCATGAAAGGCTTCACTGCAAGCAAGATGAACGTTCTTCATTATCTTTCTTTACAGTTTGAAGAACTCGTCATCCTACTAAAGGAGACCCACTGCACTAATGCGGAGAAGCCACTGCACTAATACTTTTAAGCTTCCAACTAACGGGGTCTTTCTTAAAGCAGGAAGCATGGCCTTGCCATGTTTGTTCACAAGCAACTAAGGAATACGCTTTTGGACCAATCTTTACCGACATTGCAGATTAAGTGGTTATACGTGAATGTTGATTGTTATAAAATAGTCAACGTCTAGAAGCCTCCACCAAGTCGAAAGCGATCCCTAGATGCACCAGTGTTTCCTCACCCTTGTCTTTATCCCAGCGATTTATTTTTATTTTTTTTATTTTATCTATATATTTATCCTCCTGACTCGCAGGAAAGCGACGGAGGCGCTAATACATAGGGTAGGCAATTACCCCGACCTGCTTCCGGAGATACCAAGATATTGCTGTCCGCTTGTAATTTAATAGAGATATGACTTTAATTTAGAACTTCTTGCCAGGACCACCATGCAGGGGAATATGCCGTAAAGTGTCTTTCCCAAGGACGCAACAAAACAGCGCGAGTGGGTTTTGAACCGAGACCGTGTTGGTGACGAGTCCGGCGCTTTAACCACTCGACCACGCTGACGACAATAATGTCAACTGTCCACGTTGATTGGAGTTACTATGATAACAGTTACGATGGTAAGTGTCTTGCTGGTTGATTTTGTAACCCCTCAGGAAAGCAGTCAAAACGATAATCCCACGAGATCTGTAAAACAACTATATTCCTTGTTGGGATGCGCAGTGTCAATTTCTCTATACAACTTTTTTGCAGTCGTTTCAAGGAGACGGCTCAAGTTTGGCTGCTACAGCTTTACAAGCCAAATTTGACAAGAAGCGGAAAGATCGATGGTCCAAAGCAATTTGAAGCATCGACTTTTCACACGCTAGTCGTAAAGGATGGAGGATATTGAACAATCGTACTGGTAAGTTGCGATATTCTCCACGTCACTGTTTTGTTTCAGCTGATATTATTACATCTCAGCTATGGTTTGCCATATAAAAAACGGCATTCCTCAAAAATGAGAGATGCGACGCTGTGAACCGCAAGTCATCTGAACTGGTTTCTTAAAAAGTTGTTGACCTTTGGAGAGTCACAACACCAGATCCAGAGAATATTTCTGAAAATTTCTAAAATTCATAGAGAGACTTTGCTGCTACCCTCCAACACTTAAAACCTATGTTTTATCTCTACTAGCGGTGACAGCAACAAAGCAGGCTTTGCCGCATAAAAAACGGCGTTTCCCAGGAATTGTGAGATACGAGGCTGTTGATCGCGAGTTATCTGGACTTGTTTTTTAAGAATTGTCTTACCTTTGAAGAGCCGCTAAACCAGACCCAGTAACGCTTTCCTAAAGTCCTGGTTACGTGACTTACTTTAAATCAAATTTTTTAAGATTGGGACAAGAGCTTTTGCAGTTGCAATCGCAAAGCCAATAAAGCCCGTGAAAGACCCAAAAAGGTATTGACTGATATCTCTGCTCTGTGTCCCCAACAATATCCTTGAAAAGCTTATCTACACCCGTGTCGAACCAATTATTGGACAAGCACATGGTCAGAATGATTATTATAAAACTTTTCTAAAACAAAAGTAGTCGTGACATCAAAGGAACCAGGTTTCGCTGTATGACAAACGGTGATCCTCAGGAACCAGTTTTGGTATTTCTTTTTTAACCCTTTGGTGGCTAGAACTAATTCCGATTTTTTAGAAAATAAACCATATTTTAAAAGAAGAGCTGTAAATCCTTATTTATGTGTATAAACCCATTAAAGGTATATATTTTCAGGGTGGAAAAAGTTTAAAGATTCAGAAAAAGAACTTCAGGGGTCACCTCATCTTAGTCCCCATCCAAGATTCATACATTGGCGGCCATCTTGAACACAAAAGAATGACTATATTGTGACACCAATCAGTTATCCACAGGTGTTTTGATTACTTTACGCTTTTAGAATAAAATAAAACAGGTGTTATTGACAAATTTTATTTTCTACCTTCTTTACAGTTGCAGTGGTTGGTGGTAGAGGTTGTGGCATGAGTCCGGGCAAAGTTGAACTTCACATTCTGCACAGCCATACACAGTTTCTTTGCGAAAGTTACAATTCCTCTTATTTTCTCCCTTTGAACAATACTCACATCGTCCTCTCTTTTTTATATTCCTATTTACAATATTCACATTCCTTGAGATCTGACAACAGGAAGGCGGTAACGCGGGTTAGGTCCAAATCTTTTGCGACATGAAAAGTTCCCAACCAATTCTTTCACTAACTTAAATCTGAATTCTAATTGAGTCATGACACTTAGATGATTCTTTTTACATTTCCACAGATAGAGAACATAAGAGTTTACTACACATATATCAAAGAAGTGATGGAATGGTCTAATGTGCCACCTTCTGGACTTACAATCTATACCATATAACTTTTTTAGTTGCTCACTGAGGTCCATACCGCCCATGTAATATTTATACATAGGAATAACGGGACAGCGCGAACTTGTTTTGTCTCAAATACACCATTACACAACATTTTCCTAGGCACAGTACTATTTCCTGTTTTAACAGAACAATTTGAAAGTATATTTACAACTTTGTTATCCTTCCAAGTGATGCACACCAAAGTTTGGTCAACAGCATAATGTTAATTGGTCAACAACATAATGTTTATTGATTTTGTTAAATCTTTATCTTTCAAATCCTTTGGGAAGAATTTTCTTTTAGTATTCAATGTCCCACAGATATATGTTCCATGGTTGTAAAGATTATCATCTAATTCAACAGATGTAAAAAATTGTCACAGAAAACTATACGGTTCTCATTGTCAAAACCATTCAGCACCAAGTCCAAAACGCACCCACGTGACAAACCTTTTTCAGTCTGATCATATTTTCCAGTATATATTTGGAAATCCTATATGTAACCGGATTTTGACCAAGATAATATTGACCAAATTGTTGTTGAAAAACTGTTTAAAGTAACGGATAGGACTTATTATTTTATCAACACCTATCAAATCAAATGTTAGCCCTGGATCAGGTCCTGTATAAGCTGGAGGTGGGGAACCGTGCCCTATGTCCATTTTCCCCCAATTATTACAGTATTTAGTACATTTATATGCTTGATTTCTACCACCTTGATGCGCTCGACGCCGCTTTGTTGGCACGTTCGGAACTGGTGCATCATTATCTGTCTCTGAAGACTCCTTGTCAGATAGGCCTATTTGATCCTGCTTATCATTTTGTAATTCATTTTCACTTTCCTTTTCTTGATACTCTGTTTCTGACTATAAATCGCCCTCGAAAACTAATTCCTTATCACTCTCATTGTCACTAGATGCGTTCAGGATCTGGTGGAGGTCATGGGAGGCTGAATATTGCTGCTTCAAACTCATTTTATAATAAAAAAGTTTAGAAATATTAGTTCATGAGCCCAGACATGTTTGTTGTGAAAAACAAGCGTACGGTATTGATAGACTTGTCTCACTGGGATCCATTTGTAATTATATCTGTTGTAGTGAATTTCTTTTATTGTATGACGTCACAAATAAAATTGTAGAATTACCAAATTAGGAAGTCTAGAATATTTAGGAACTATAAAAGAAAAATTTTAGTAGAACCTTGAGGTAATGATAAATAAATATGATAAGAACAATATCAATTACTAATTATTCTAGCTGTCAAAATCAGCTGATTCAAACAAAAGAATGACATTAAATTATCATCAATGGCTATTGAAGATGGTTGATGAAGAAAAAAGTTAATAAAAATAATTTATAACAAAAGTTGGTAATGCAGATGGTATGGGGTTTGAATCCCAAGCAATTTTGTGTGGGGGTTTTAAGGGGCTCCCCGTTTCTTAAGCAATTTTTTTAAAATCAACTTTCTTAAAATTTTATATAGCCCAAATCAGCTACGGTTGTCGGCAGCACGTATTTCCGAATAGATGGTGGTCGTGATCAACTTTAAAATTTACTGCTATCTGTATTACACTGCTGTTTTGATTTTGAGAAAAGCACTTAAAGATACTTTCCTCTGTTTGTTAAAAAAAAAGAAAATTTAAATTATATTTGTAACACTTTTTAAAAAATTAAATCAATCAAGAATTTTCAGTCGGACAGCAATACCATGGCTTCTCAAAAGTAGGAAAGGATAATTAATTGATGGTTTCTCTAACTTCGAACATCCGACGTTATTTTGCAAGTTTGATGATGATCTTAGTATTGTTGCATGATGAAATGGTTTCCCAAAATGGGTGGTAACGTAGGGAAAATGGTTACCTAATCGAATTATAAATTTTTATGGATAAAATTTAACAGTTTTACAGAAAAATATGCATTATTTACTCGCGTTTGCAATTTATTCATCAAACCGATTGCAACCAAATAAAAAAAAATAACTTATCAATAGCTAGATGACCAGATTTACAACTGCTACATTTCTATGGAAAACTATTTTGAAATAACAAACATACCACAAATTTTTCCAGCGTATCCAGCATTGCAGAAGCACATATGTTTGTTGTTGATAAAAGAACAGTTTCCGTAACGGCAAGGATCGTTCCAACAAGTGATAAAGTCTGAAAATCCATAAATACAAACATTTTTGAACTTTTGTTCCTTAAGTAGCTAAAATTACTAAACGGATACATACGGAAGAAAGAATCAACACTCTCACAAAAACCTTTGTTAAAAGTGATTTTTAATAAGCATCTGATAAGGATACTTGAAGTTTCGATTGGCGGTACAAAACTTTAAGATAGCTTTCACGAAGATTTTTTATCTGACAATCATTGGGAAGAATCGTCAGAATGAACTGAGAGCAATCCGATTGTGGCTCTCGTTTTCTTCTTTTTTGTTCTTTGAGACGCACTTTTGTTTTCTTTTCTTTTATATTCTTGATTGGCCGCCTTTTTTTAACCAATCAGACTCCTTTTCCTTTTCTATATAACCACGATCGGTTGCTCTCAGTTCATTCTGACGATTCTTTCAAATGAGTGTCAGATGAAAAGTCTTCGAGAAATGAACACGCTTTTTAAAGCTATCCTAGAGCAACTGATTAATTTAAAAAATTTTGTTACTTTTTTATTGTATGGATTCAATTTGCTATCCATTGCAAAAAGCAATACAGAATAATAATGTCAAATGAACATCCATACACAAAAATTTCATATTTGTATAAAATTCTAGCTTTCTGCGTTGATCAAATAATTATTTCAAAAAATTGCATAAGTTTAATTCCCATTATAAGGGTTAGTAGAAGCGAGTGAAGTGTTTTGCTCTCCATTTATCTCACTTTTTCTCACCTTGATATTTTTTTTTTATTTGGTTTAGTTTTATTTTTAACTTGTTCATTTCAAAGTTTGTCTGGTCAAAGTCCAAAAAAATTACTTAAATAAAAAGGCTTAAACATAAAATCAGATTTTAACTGGATAATTTTTAAACTAGGCCTATAAGCAAAAAATTTAAATTAAGCTAATTTTTGGCAGTTAAAATTAAATCTAAAGTTTACAGCATTATCTGTAAAAGAAACATTTTCAATTTAAAGCATTTAGTGTTAAAAACCTTTTAATTTTTACATAATTTTTTAAATGCAATTAAATTCTAAACTATTGTTTATAATAAAGATTATAAAAAATTTAACACTTTTACCCAATTCAACTTGTTTTCTCAGCTCATAGATTATGTTCTTGCTAACAGCAACAGGTTCTCCTTTTTCACCTTTCGGACCAGAGCTGCCTCTGTCTCCTTTCTCACCTTTTTTTTATTATCGTCAATAGAAATTTTACAAAAAACCGAAACTGATTTATTTTGTTCTCTAAGTTCATCAGTTTTCGGAGAGTCTGTGAAACTAATCGTTCATCAGTTGTGATGACGCAATCTTCAACACACAAGATAACAAGATAAACAAAATTTTCATATTTAAAAAATCAAAAAAAATCTAGTTTTAAATAAAAGTTATAATTTTGAAATTTGGCATCTATATAAAACAAAAAGCCATTATCTTTTTTTATGGGATTTAAATCTGATTAAAGAGGCAATTTAAAAAGTACTTCAGTCACATTTTTAATGACACAAGGGTAAGACTGCTGCCTGTTTTGAACAAGCTTCAAAACAATAAATCATGAATATATGAGCTAATTGTATGGTAAATTATGCACGTATTCGAATTAGTTCTATTCAGCCCGGTAGTTTTCTCAAATAACATATTATTGCATTTAACATTTTCATGTTTTTTGTTTTGACCAGTTGAAAGAAATAAAGTAAATTGCAACGAAAATGATTCTCTGCTGGCATAAAAGGTCGTAATACAATTAACATTTCCAAAACACGTTAATCAATAATTTGTGTCGCATTTATTTTACGAAACCCAACAAGAAACAATTATGATAGATTCTTGAACTAAATACGTAAAACAATCTTTAGAGTGTTTATTTTCCATTGTGTGAAAAGCTTAAAATATTGCTTCGAATTTGCGAGAAAATCTTTAAACCTAAATAATAATCTTCGTAATAATGCACTTTTGATTTTCATTGATACATTAAAGTAATATTTAGATCAATGGTTTTCAACCTTTTTTTTACACCACGATCCATTTTGCAACTCAATGTAACTTAACATTTCCAAAAAATTTCTATTTAAGCATATTTAGGTTATATTATGCGTTTGTGAAGGCACATTAAACAAAAAATGATTTAAAACAATTCACTTAGTGAAATAAAACTCATTTAATGAAATTTAACATCAATAAAACAGCACTGTGATATGACTGATGCTACATCTTATTTTGGCGGGTGGCTCTAGCTGCAAAAGCAAACCGTGGATCTTGCTCTACCATTTGTTTATTTATGGCTTTGTTTTTTCTTCCAAGCAATGCAAAGAAACCAGTCTCACACAGCCATGTTGACCAAAAAAGCATTAAAATTCGAATCACCGCGCTTGTAACTCTGAATAACCAAAAAGCAGTGATTAACGGATATCAAGAAAGTTTTCTTTTGGTATCCGTAGTTGGATCATTTTATTAAGCAATTTACTGGAGCATAGTATCATCTCTGTTGATTATGCTGATAAAATCTATATTGGACTCTCTATCATTTAAAAGCTTTTATCTACTGAAACACACTGTCGACATTTATACTAAATGCTTCATAAACTTTTTGTTTACCCCTACCAATGGGTTTTGTTGTTCATTCACTCACAACGCAATTTAATCCAAAAATAAACCTTCACTTGATTTTTGAGCAATAGATATAACCTTTTTTTTCTTTTTTGGTTTTTATTTGACGCTGTTACTAAAAGGAGTTTCAAAACAACTAGTCTATGGCTAGCAAGTTTTGGTGCCTTTTCACTTTATAGTTAGCCTTGCTTAGTTTTTGGTAAGTTTTACTCTGTTTTTGCTTATTCAACCCTCGTCAATCACTCTTTATTGTTGTACGTTTATAACAATTTTATTTACTTGGTTAAGAACTCTGAACTAAGGTTTAAATGCTAAGCTAACAAGTCTTCAGTTCAGTTCA
Source organism: Diplosoma virens (assembly GCA_963680785.1). Classification (NCBI taxonomy): domain Eukaryota; kingdom Metazoa; phylum Chordata; class Ascidiacea; order Aplousobranchia; family Didemnidae; genus Diplosoma; species Diplosoma virens. The sequence continues at coordinate 41,682,369 of OY796888.1, read as the reverse complement.
ACTTTTATTTGTTTCTGTTCCATCACATAGTAAAGGTACAACTGTGATATTTAATAATAGACATAATCAAAGGAAATTAGAAAAAGGAAGACGCAACAAAGCTTGTAAAGATAGTAATAAAATATATATAGAAGTTGCATTACAGGGAGTAAGGTTGTTTCCTCTTAATATGAATTTGTTTTATAAAAAGAAAAAGAAAAAGAAAAAAAAACAGCACAAAAATTTTTTATGTATAATACGTACGTGTAGGCAGGTACGCCCTGTAGATGGTAAATGCAATCCCGACGCGGTCTGTGGGTTCAACGTCTCGTCTCATTGTTTTTGTATCTTTAAAAGAAACCGTTTACAACATTATTGTATTTTCTGCTAGGCGATGTTACCAAGCAGCTTTAGTAAGAATAAATAAAAAAGATTTGACCAAACAAAAATATCCTGCATGTTCAGAAAGTAGCCTAAGATAACCGCTTGACCGAGAAATTATGCTTAACACCTTCAGCCTTGTCATGTAAGTTAGCAAGGTAAGAAGATATGATGATGATGATGATGGTGGAGATGATGACAGAGATAATGACACTAACTGCGGCTTTACACAGGAGGAATAATGATATAACAAGAAACCAATCAAGTATATACAACATTATATAATGCTAGTTTGTCAGTTTTATCATCTTTTTTCTCTTTACGCATTTTAAGTTTTGCACAAGCATTTCAACGTACGTTCATGAGAAATATTTAAAAATTATTCTATACCCTTCACTTTTAATAGTTAAACACTGTCTGGACTTTGTTAGCTGTAACAATTTGTGGCCTTGGAACTAGTTTGTGTTTACAGCATAATTCTTTCATTTCTTGTTCTTGCTTGTACGTGCTCATGATTTGTTGCGTATTTTGACCTTTGTTTTCCCACACTACCCAGAAAAATTTTACCGAATCTATTCTGCATTATAACGCAGGATTACCTATTACTACCCTTCTTTTATCAATTTTTTTACGATTACTCTAGAACAGCCAGTGTTTGTGACTGGCCCACTTTTAACTAATCCATTTGAAATAGGCATTCACTTATCTAAACTGCCTTTTAAACATGCACCATTCAAAACTTGAATTTTTTGACATCTTTCAGCTTCAAATAATCTTCTGAGTTCTGCCAAATGATCTTCAGTGTTTCTATATATTTATTTATAATTTTACTTTTTTCTTCTTCCGGTTTACCATCTTCAATGTTATTAAATTTTCTAATAGAAAACATGCATCCGACTGAGTAACTCTGTGTGCTAGCACCACCACACGATTATCAATTTTTTTCTCGCACTGCATAAAAATATGGCCAATTTCTCCGCACCGGTAGCAGAAATTTCTTCTTTATATTAAACACACCAGAAGCACTGATTTCCTTGTGTGCCAATTCCCCGCAACTAAAACATTTTAGACCCCTTGTTGTCGCAGAAGTCACATCCAAATTCTTCCTTTCTGGTTTTGTTGCACAAATACTCTTCTTTAAATTAAAATTCCTACTTGACAAAAGGTGGGCGGTTAGATACTGTTCTTTAAGTGGTAGTAACTTTTTGAGACTCTAAGGTTTTTTTTTTAGATGCACAGGGAGCTCCCTAGGACAAGAGTTGATAAGTTGCTCTTTTACTATCAAGTAAAGTACACCTTCAAAATAGATTTTTACGTCAGACAACTTTACCCACTGAGTAAAATAGTTTGTGAGGTGCACAATAAACTGATCAAAGTTTTTAAAACCTTCTGGATTAGTCTCTCTAAAACGTTGGCAGTAACCCTGTTCCGTGCAAATGTATCCCTAGAACAGCGATGCTTTCAGACGTCCGTATTCCAAAGCGCCCTTTTTGCAAAAAAAATGGAATACACGTCCAGAGCTTTTTCACCCAATAAAGCACTAAACTTAGTTGCCTAATTTGCTCGAGGCCAGTTTGCAATAGTAACATATCCTTCAAATTGTAACAGATAGCTATCTAAGTTTTTTCATCAATAAAAGGGGGGAGCTCAAGAAATCTTGCTTCTCCAAAAGCAACATATGCACCCCCTGAATGATTTGCTTTTCCCTCCTTCATCACCAGAGCGATTTGTTTCCCGGTTAAGTCTTATTCTCTTTATTTTATGCTTCATTTTTTTTCCTCGAATTCCATTTTTTTGTTCCAATTTTAATTTTTCGAGTTCTAACTCTCAATTTTTCTCTTGTAGCATTGCTTGAGGGTTTTATTTCTTCTCTTGAAGCATTGATAACCTAACAACATTTTATCTTTTGTCCCAAAAATACTATTTTAGCGCAATAAATCATTTTTTGGAGTAAATTCTTTGTTACTGTTGTGATATTGTGCAATAGATGACGTACTGTTTTCTTAAACGCTTCTAATCTTAATCAGCGCCTTCTGCTCAAACAATTATTGGACACGCGCATCTCCAAGCATAATTGTTACAAGTTAAATATGCGCCTTTATTTTGGTTCATCAGTCAGTTCAAAGTTATCAAGCTACTACATCAAACGAACTAAAAGCATTTTATTTCAATACGGTTGTTTTTTGGCTAAGTGATTTTTGTGAATTTAATTATTGTTTTTTAATAAACCTGTGTATTCGTGCAAAGATACAACAGTTACCCAGCGAAAGTTTTGCAAAACCATTAAATTGATCAAATATTTTTTTTGCACATCCGATTCATATAAAATCGAGTCGCCATACTTGTGTCTGTATTGCGTATACACTCAAAGGAAAAATAAAAAACAGGAAATTTCAAAACAAATGCTACAAGATCATGCTTCGGGAAATCACCTATAAAGTTAAATAAAATTGTACTGTGGGCTTCTAAAAATGTTTTGGCTGGTTTTGTCATGCGCATTGCCAGGCAACAATAGGCGATATTTATTAATAAAAGATTGAGAAGTATTGTTGTAAAAGAATAATAGTAATGATTTAAATGTTTTTTGGGGCACAAAAATTCCAAAAAATTTCTTTAAGATGTCAATGCCACCTATTTGTTACTTGCAGTCTCAAATCAGAAGAGAGCTTTATATTAATTTGCAGTAACTGAACTATTGTATGCGGTGAGCTTTACAGTATAACGTTAATTTTAATTCATTTAGCTTGGTAATGCAATCAACTACACACTTTTGTCTTGATCATTTAAAAACTGGGATGTCTGTAATTTCATTGAGATGATTTCTTGTTTTATGCATAGTAAAATCGTTTTTCATCAGTAGCTTGCAAGATTGTGGTGAGAAGTAAAAATAGCTTTTTTACTAATATCAACGAATTTTAGTACTTTAAGCCCAAATTTATTTGAGTATGATCTACTTTCTACCTTTAGATAATGGCATCAATATAGTATATAGTGCTAGATTTATATGTTCATCAGAAACTTCCTTGATTTTGACTGCATGTACGGTTTACCAGAAATTCAGCCTATATACTTCAAAAAATGTTACCAAAAATCATGCAATTGCCTGGAGTGTATTGTATATATGCGTTGAGGGTTTGAGAAAAATAAAGAAATATAAATAAGCCAAACTTTACTTTTTTTTGTTGAAGCAAACTATCAAGCATTTGAAGAGTTATGACAATATGACAATAGTAATGTTTTCAAACTAGAAATAAATTGTCATTTGGGTATTAGATTTTAGTGGAATAACACATCATTGCAATTACGTTAGGAAATTGCAATGATGTGTTTGAAACGTATTGAAAGCAACATACGAGGTTAGGAGAATAATAATTAAGCTTTTTTATAAAATAAAATATTGAGACTAATATAACTGATAAACTAACTGGAACAAGCTATAATCGAGTAGTTGTTAGCAAACAAAGAATATGTGAGAAAACAAAGTAATCTTTTTAGCACCTGTAAATTTTTTATTTTTTTTTATTTTTTTTTTACCAAATTGCGAGTGTGGCGCCTCTGAGCAAACCGCAGACCATGTACTAACAGCGTGTTCTATACATCGGGCACCACATGGAGTACGAGGTTTTGGTTGACGAAACTCGTTGCTGGCTTAATGACATCACTGCCAGCATTTGATCCAGGCAGTGCAGCAGACTGGGGTAGTAAAAGGATAAACCCTCGGCCCCAGTCCTGTTTGTGTCTGACCTGGAGTGGATACCCTTCAAACGACGACTACGACGACGACGAAAGTAATCTTTTGTTATTACTTATCTACCAATGTGCTTCATCAAAAGCTATCAAATAAACAGTTGCAAGGTGTATTTCAATAGAGAGAAATGTGATAATGTACGTCTCATCAATAAAACAAAAACTAAAAAGTTTTTCTAAGTTAATTTTTTTACCAAGATTAAGATAAGGGTCAAAATTACGTCAAGTATTATTAAAAATGTAACCTATTTTCAGACTCTAAAAATTTGCTTTTAAAGTGACGTCCAAGTTTCTTAATTTTGCTAAAGAAAAAATTATTTAAGTCAAACTTGTTAAAAATAAAATAGAAAAAAATCTTTTTAAGTGAAAATCTCAAAATATATCTTGATAGTTTTTTTGCTCTGCTTTAAATGGTTAAGATTATAAATGCTGGTTCCTACCTTTATCTTGTTTTCAAAAAGATCTAGCAATAAAAATAACCAATGGTATTTTAAAACTTTGTGCAAAAAAGATTTTATTTAAATCTAGTAATAAAAACAAAATTTTCTTAAAAATTATCAAAAATGTTTGGTCCAAATTGAAACGTGAGAGATGAATGATAGCAGAAGGTTGTTTAAAGAATATTTTTGCACTTCGTAAATGGAAAAAGATTTTTTGGAAGAAAATCAAATATAGCTATAACTGAAACCAAATTACAAAATGACACAATATATAACAACATTGACATTGCAGGATATAATTTTATTTATGCCGATAATCTTACAACAGCGTTGTTGTATATAGTCAAACCGGAATATGACCTAAACTTGAACTTTGTCGAAAATATCTGGATACAAGTTGACACTGACCAAAATTCTATATTAATTGATGTTATTTATTGTCATCCCGTAAACATTGTTAATCAACTTGAACTTTTCAGTAGAACCATGGAAAAGAAGTTTTGTAATTTAAGTATAGTAAAACTGAATTTTATATTCTGGGTGATTTTGATATTGTCCTCTTACAAGTGCCTAGTAATCGCGTGATAAAAAACTGATAAAAAAACTGCTGATAGCCTTGTAGGATATTCAATTAAGTGTATAATTAACAAACCAACGAGAATCTTTAATAACTCAAAAACACTTCTAGGCCATATCTACACCAACTGTTGTTATTCGTCGGCTATTAGTAGCATCGCTCTAAAGTGATATTTCTGATCATTTTCCTACTTTTATATATCATCTAGATCGAAAAATCAAGAAAAAAATAACCGAAACATTTTATATTCGCGATAGAAGTAATTTCTCTCTTGACGTGTAAAGACTTGAACGCGAACCTCAACAATTTACTTATTTCAGAAACGCGCTCACCGCATATGAAATTTGAAGAGCTTATCCAATTGTTTATTGATATAGTGAATGCACACGCCCCTCGCAGACGCGGTACAAGAAAGGAAAAGCAGATAAAAAGAAAATCGTCCAATTGTTTACCTGAAAGTTATCAGAAACGTATTTACAATCGGTTGTATTTTCTAAATTTTTGCATATAGCAAAAAAACTCAGCTTGCAACTTTTAAAGCTGCCAAAATAATTGGAAGATGTTAAAAATCGCATATTAATCCGAAGTAACTCATACTTCCAGCTGCCATACTGCCAAAGCTGCTCCACAATATAAATTGTAAGTGAATCAATAAGATTACGGATAATATTAGTAAGCAACTGGTAGAAAAATTTTTGGATAATAGTTGAGCTTTTCATTTATATTAGGCAACAACTATCCCTAGTAATAAACTGGTAGATAATTACTTAATTTGCTATGTACGCTTTTTTGTCAAAGATTTTTTTTCGTGAGTCAAATTTAACAAGTTTATACAAACACAAAGTGTTTGCAATATTGAAAAAATTTTTAAGATAATCTTAAATAAAGTTTGAATGAAAAATTGGCAACAAACAAGAAATATTGCGGTATCGTACATTGAACGGTGCTGTTTATTAAAATGTGTTAGAAGCAGCAAGCTGACAGATAGAATTTAATTTATATTTAGAGTCTTAAACACTTCATCATTTTTTCGTGTATTGAACGTTATCTATTTCTTTTGGTTATTTGGGCGCCGTGAATGTTTCAAAGTTCAAAATAGGCGTCGTCAACAAAAAAGCTAGGACACCACTGTACCATGAAGATCAATATAAGTTTTGAATAAACGTGCATTGCAATTGCTGTGCTGTACAATTAGATAAAAAAACTTTTAAAATAGTTTAAAACAATCAAACTCTAAACGCTTTTTTCACACACTGTTAGCAAAAAAAGTAAATGTGACAACTTCAAATTTATACGGTTCTACAAGATTTTCGAAATAAAGAACTTTAGATATATTTACAAAGAGGCAGAAAAAGCAAACTAAAGAAAAAACTTTTCACTAATACTACTACTTATGACTTATGCCGTACTTTTTTTATATAACAGATATAAACTAATGTAAACTTAATTCATGCGTTCACGGAAACTGTACAGATTTAATCAACGATTACTCATGTTCATGTGATCCTGGATACAATGGCAGAAACTGTATCGAAAGTAAACTAAACAATAAATTTTGACTAATGCTATTTGATATCATTTATCCCGTACTTTTTCTTTTATAACAGATATAAACGAATGTAGACCTGATTCATGCGTTCACGGAAATTGTACAGATCAAATCAACGATTACTCGTGTTTATGTGATCCTGGATAGAATAGCAGAAACTGCACCGAAAGTAAATTAAACGATAAATTTTGACTAATGCAACTTAATATCACTTATCACTTTCTCTACTGTTAAACTGTTTCGGTCCCAGAAAAAAAACTGAAAATAATAATAAAATGTATTTTTTTTAAAGTTTACAGTGTCGATACACAATTCGTATATTTTTTAACACCAAATGCTTCATCTAAAGCTCTTTTGTTGAATAAGTAGCTTTAGAAAAAGGCTGTTTTGAAAACTCGAACGTTTTCGTCTAGCTCTCTTCAGGAGGTTTCGCTAGAATGAATTGCAGAACTGAACGTAGTATTTCAAAAGTTTTAAGACTGATCCTGATTGGCTAAAAATTAAGGTTAGTAGCAGTTATCATAATAATTAAAAGTATTTAATAAATAAAATTTAATAAATAATTTATTCTCTCTAAATAATCTATTCTAAATAATTTATTCTTTAAATAATTTATTTTCTAAATAATTAAATAATTTCTCTCTAAAATAATTTATTCTCTCTAAAGCACGATCCGATTTCCATTTATCAGTCTTAGAATCAATTTTCATTACTCTTCGAAAACCTAATTAGTGTAGACAGAAAGAATTTGTTTACAAACACAAATTGTTAGTATAATTGTAAAAAAAATTTTCTTTTTAGTTCCAAATTTAGCACAAAACTTGCATAATTTTGTTCCTTTTTTTTTTTTTTTTTTTGCCAAAAATTTCTTACGCTGACGAAACGTGGTTTTATTTATTAAATACTTTTAATTATTATGATAACTGTTACTAACCTTAATTTTTAGCCAATCAGGATCAGTCTTAAAACTTTTGAAATACTACGTTCAGTTCTGCAATTCATTCTAGCGAAACCTTGTGAAGAGAGCTAGACGAAAACGTTCGAGTTTTCAAAACAGCCTTTTTCTAAGGCTACCTATTCAACAAAAGAGCTTTAGATGAAGCATTTGTTGTTAATAACTATTTTAAAGTATTGTACCAATAAAAAACTTTTTAAATTCGTATATTGTTTTGTTTAACGAAACAAATTGTAAAACTATGTTTTTTATAATTCTTGGTCAACTTGGGTGAAAATTTAATCAACTATGAATGAATTTGTTTACAACGAAAAAAGAAAACAGACGTGTCTGAAGATTTTCTACGGCAGCAAAAATGTTGTAGAACGTAAGAAAACACTTTCTCACTAATAAAAAAAAGACAAGACACTAAATTTGTTAAAAAAAGAGCCGTTTTTTGTTTGCAAAAAAGACATAATAGTTTTTGTCAGTAATGTAATTTGCCATTTTGTGTATAAACTCTTTTACACCTTATCACACCCAATATGTGCAAAACATTTTGTCAAAAATAATGTATTGATTCGAAAATATGTTTGTCAGCCTAATGTATAACTTTTCTCTTGTTACACTGGGACATATTTATCATAGTCTCAAATACTGTTGGGATAAAAATGTCCTACATCCGGTTTAAGTGCTACAAACAAAAAAAACCTAAAAAATTGAAGAATATGTATTCAATTATTCATAATGCAAAAAATCAATCGAAAGGCAATTTATTTTCAGTCAGTATTGAAAGGGTTATACCGTATTTTTGTTTTTATAACAGATATAAACGAATGTAGACTTGATTCATGCCTTTGCGGAAACTGTGCAGATCTAATCAATGATTATTATTTATTTTCACGTGATTATGGATACAATGGCTAAAACTGTAGCAAGAATAAACTAAACTATAAATTTTAAGTAATGCAACTTAATAACATTTATGCCTTTTTTTTCTTATAACAGACATAAGCGAATGCAAGCTTGATCCATGCGTTCACGGAAACTGTACAGATCTAATCAACGATTACCAATGTTCATGTGATTATGGGTACAATGGCAAAAGCTGTGACGAAAGTAAACTAAACAATATATTTTAAATAGTAATTATGTTGCAGTTTTGTCATTTATGTTAAATTTGAAGAATCACCGTAGATTAAATGTTTTTTACTGGAATAAATTCACAACGCATTAAAATCTAAAAAATATAAGAACGGTTCTTTTTGATAAATTGTTGGTCCAATTTATTAGAACACCAATTTAAATTTTTTTTTGTTTGGTGTTCACTTAAATTTAAGATAATTTTTGCTTAATTTAAAAACAGTCTGAAAATTATTTGAAGACTGAAAAAATTTTTTATATTTTAAATTAATATGTAGTCTTGTTAAGAGTGTTTGAATTATAAATGCATTGCTCTTTAGTAGAGGGTTTTGGACTTATGGCTGCTTTTGGAGTACCAAAATGACTTAAAAAAGAAAGGAAAGTATTCAAATTCTGAAAAACAACGTTTTATTTTGGCTTCTATCATTGAGTATAAAGGATTAAGCTTTTTTGGTGTATTTTTACAGTTATTATTTTTTTGCTATTATCCGATAGAAGCGTCAGAAATAATTAATTGTTTTTAAATGTTATTAGGTGCATGCTATTATTGTTATTGTGATTCGTAATCGGTTAAGCTAAATATTGTTATAGTTTGTCGGTACAAAGTTTTTAAGTAATTATTTGCAGTTCTTTGCTCTGTGATTCTGTTCAAGTTTGGTGAAGCTTGGGAGCCAAGTTTTACATGAAGCGATCAAGTTTTAGTAAATACTTATCAATACTAATACAAGATCAAAATTAGTTTTTACATGTTTTGTGTTTTTGTTTTTGTGTTTTTGTTGATTCTGTTCAAGTTTGGTGAAGATTTTGTGAAGATCAAGTTTTTGTGAATACGTATTCTTTTTTAGTTAGAAGCAGTGTTTTTTCCATCGGTTGAGAGAAGTTTTTTTTTCGAATCAATCCGCACCTAGCTAGAACTTAGTGTTTTAAAAACTTCAGTCTCGCCGCAAACTATTTCTTGAGCGGGTGTAAACAGTATTAATACAGCTTTACTTCAGCGCAGGTATTTTGGTTGCCTAGTTCAACTTGTCCTTTTAAATTTCCGAGTAAAATTCTGACGTCAGGGGCCTCGTTAGGAAATGAATAGATTTGGTTGTGAGTGCAGAAAATAAATCTACCGTTTAGAAATGGCGACCCTAACCAAAAAGTTTTGGACGTGTATTCCAGGTTTTTGCAGGAGGACGTTTTAGACTATGGTGTATTTTCTAAAAATTACTTACATTAGAACTTGTTTGTGCATTCACAAATTTACATAGACTTGAGAAAAATGTTTTTGACAGCAAAGCAATGATTTAGTAGTTATAGGAAACTGTTTTTGTATTGCATTAAAAAAATTTTAAATTTGTTTCTTGCTATGTTTTCTGGACAAACAACTCAAATAAATCATACTATATCATCTATACAAAAAAAATCTACGTCAACAATTTTAAAGTACGCGTAAAACAAAATCTAATTAAGCAATGAAGCCAAACTTTCTATGCTTAAAAAAAGATGATTTGTCAAACAATTTACTTTCCCTACAATGTCTTAACATTCTTTAAATCTTTTCTGAGATAAAGGCATCTTCTTGGCAATTGTTGGAAAATTCTTGACCCCAAATCAAATGATTTTTATCTTTGAAGGTTAAGTAAAGGCTAAAAAAGATCTTCATTCAAATGTGAATATCTAATCTTTTTTGGATGGGAATCGAAGACTCCTGTTAAACCAATTCATGTTAACGCTCGTTGGCATATTTATAGAAAAACTTCTTTATTTATTTTTTTTTTAGTTTAAATAATCATTCGATATCAATAAAATAAATTTACTTTTGAAGCAAATATTTTTTTGCAAGAAAATAATCAACACTTTTGAAGAATTCAACAAAGACATTTTTTATGGACAGTAGTTGTTGATATACTAAAGAAAGTAAACGGAATTAGTACATGTACGAGTGGAGGTGAGAAAGAGAAAGAAAGAGGGCGAAAAATCTTTCTGATATATATAAAAGGAGACTAAGAAAGAGGAGCAATTGCAAGTTATGAATAAATTTTTTTAAAAGTTGCAACAAGGTTAAAAAAAATTTAGCTCTTAGTCAAAATATCAGAACCTAGACTAAATGTTTTCATAAAACACCGTACGTAGAATCTACTAAGTTACGAGAGACAACCGGTAATTATTTTTTAATCATAACTTATAATAATACATTCATCAGTGGTTTTATAAGTGTTTTTGGATTTGCAGTATTTTTAAATGTACAGAGGCTAAATATTACATTACTCCAAATAAAAACAAAGCACATCGACAACTATAAAAATTTTACACTCTTATCTGAATTCTGAATACAAGAAGAGCTTATCAACATTTATCGAGTAATTGGTATAAAACGATCAAGAATTAAACGATGATCGACCGTTTCAAGAAGCTAACGCTCTTGCTTTACAACATTTTTAATTTTAAGTGTTTGATTGATTCTGATAGACGGTTTTTGTGTTTTCTCACCAGAAGACGAACAATTAGTTTCAATCATTTCGTGATTTTGTGAAATTTATTGCTGCCCGAAAATAAAGTCGTTATTGTATTGATATAGATTCAACGCAATTATATTCTTAATAGTTTGTAAAATTACAAATTTTTTACTTTTTTTTGATAGTAATAAAAAACAATAATTTATTTAACTAAATTATATGATTGGAGGTAACATCTCAGCCACTCTACGTCAATTGGATTGTAAAAGATATTTTGTATAACACGACATCATGTATTGGGTAGAATTAGACTGGGTACAACATCGAACAACGTCATGGACAGATCCTTTGTCGTCTTCAATATAAAATAATGTTATTTGCAGTAATGTAATCTTTTGATAAAAGCATTTTCAGGGACTAAGGAAAAAATGAAAAGATTGATAAAAAAAGTTCTATTTTTTGTTCCAATTTTCAAAGAAGTAGAATACCTTATAAGGCATTTATATACCGGTATATACTGTACATATTAAGATTTTATGTAATTGTGAAATATAAGTTTAAAAAAGTGGAGAGAGTATTTGGAACATAAAAATATAAGTTTTTTTTACTTTTTTTCGGGCCAGTGGTTCTTAATTCTTTTTTCATATTTTACCCCTTTATCAAATAAAATTACCAGATTTATCACTATCTAGAATAATTGTTTATTAGCACTTTGACTGCTGAACACGGGGAAGGTGTTGTGCTCCAAATTGACCAAAAGGCATATAAAAATAAAAATTCTCAAAATTTCTTTAGTTTTATTTATTTCAAGCACAATGGTGTATAAAACAAGAATTTGACAAAAACTGAGTTATTTTTTACTTAAATGAACAAAATGAACAGTCAACAAAAGTCAAAATATCGCACAATGTCGAAGTGACGTAACAATATTTTTCTTTAAATGGAAAAAGTCGAATATTGCACATGTAAGACAAAAAATTTTATTCGACTGTAGTCAAATTTAACGGTCAAAGGGTTAATATCCAAATCCAAAATAACGTGGCAAAAAATGATTAAATTTTTTCTACCTGAGGCAATCCATATAATAGAATAAATCGATATTGGAGAAGGTATTTTAACAATTGATGTTCTTGAGCAAGACTTTTTTATTGCTTTTAACAAACAAGCAAAGCCAGAAAATCAGCGTTGCGCGTTGACGGCGTCAGTTGTCGACAAGAATTTTTTGGTTACGCTGCTGCTTACGCCGCTAATTATTTTTACTTAGCGGAGGGTGTCGCTGCAAGCTTTTTACTCGTTTTCAGCGTCAAGCGTCAACTTTTTAAAACTTTATTTGGAAAGATTTTTGGAGTAAAAACTTGTCGCGTAAAAAATTTGAAAAAAGCTGTAATGTGGAGAAAAAAGTTTCATTTCGTAATCTTTTTGCGACCTCCATTAAAACTGCCTTCAAACCATTAATGGTGGCAATTGTCTAATATTTCTTTTCCATTATTAGCACCGTTTTGATTTTCTGTTGCTATGCAGCAGAGCAGACCTGTCCAACCTTTTTTGCTGAGGGAAAATTTTTGTCCAGTAAGCATATCGCGGGCTACAATATGAATAAGAAGCAAAGATTAAAAAAGTTTACCGTTGTTGATGAAATACAGTCCGTTTTTTAAGATTTTAGAAGTCTTCTCTTTAATTTTATAAGTTTATTTTTAACGAGTTCTCCTGATTGTGATGAAATTCTTATTCATCATTAACTGATCGTTGTGAAAACCGCGCGCCCTACAGCGCGCTAATTACAGTAATTGAAGTCTTCTGTTTGTCGTTTTATTTTCAGTTCATTATCAGTCTTGTTTGGAAGAAGCTAGCTGCGTTTTAGTTAACCTGATTTTTTGTTTAATTGTGTGTTATTTATATTCGTTTTTCATTTAAGTGAATAAAAACCACCTGTTTGGTTTTCTTCGTAAACTCACGACACTGATTATCAGATTTCAACCGCGAATTTAGTAGAAGACAAAAATTTTTTACTTTAATTCTATGTATTTTTTCCTAAATAAAGCGGAAAACTATTCATTTCGGATTTCTCGTGCTGATGAAACCTATTCAAGTCTTTAAAAAATGGCCAAACCTTATATATTTTAAAGCAGTGCTTCTCGACTCACTTTTTACGGCGCACCTTTTTGAAGTGATGAAGCCAAGCTTGTATTTTTTGTTTTTAACTGGAGTGGTTTAGAGAAAAGTTCAAAGCATATACAAGCACAATGCAAAAAAGAGATCAACGGCCTTTATTTGGCTAACAAAGAGTTAAAGAAGACTTTCAATCACGCAGTCACTTAAAATACAAAAGTTAATAAATAAATAAAAGAAACTGAAAAATTAATGTTGATTAGATTTTTGACTTTTGGCCTACGCTTTACAATTATCTGTTCGAAACGTGGAATCTTGTGAGATGATATGATGCGTAGATTATTTTAGGGGTGCAAGGTCTTGCGGTATTTATCCTTGTGATAAAGTAGAGATGAAAACTTAGATTTGCGCACCCAAGTGGTAGCAAATGAAATCAAATTTGCAATGCTCTCTTTGCCAGAGTTTGACACTCAGTTAGAGGCTGCAACAAAACGTTTTGAGTAAACTGAACTCATATAGTAGCTTCAGCAATTGGTTTGCTTGCATCTCTATCAAATGATACTTATTTCTCAATATTAATGCAAATGGGTTAGATGGTCCAAGTTTTCGGTTCTTCCAGATTTATTAGGGAGAAGTATCAGTTAAATGACTCCTTTAGCTCTTTCAAATGCAGACTGATTTCTGCCTTGATATTTTCTTCCAAATCCAAGTTCAAGAATAACATTGGCTAGCAAGGAAAAGCTAGCGAAATACTTTGTTTGATACGCTGACTCTACAACAACAGTTTCATTATATAAGACCATACAACTAGTCACAAGCGGTCACAATATTTGCTCTTTTTTGTTGTACTGAAAGATTTAGGTCATTTAGATTTTGAAAAGCATCCTCCAGATATGCCCACATTGCAGCGAAATTAGGAGATTCAAAAGTATGCACAAGAGAGCTCTTTTTGTCTTTCAAAAAGTATTCTATTTCTATTTTGCGCTTAAATAATCTTGTCGAAACGTGACGTCTGGAGAGCCACTTGACGTCTATATAAAACAGTAGAACAGAAACATCGTCATCAAGAACAATGCAAAATGCTTTAAACAATTTGTCATTTAAAATTTTTCCTCGCATATAATTAACAATTTTAAAGCACTAATCCATCACATTTTTCAAAGTAACTGGCAAAGTTTTTGAATTAAGAATTTGACGGTGAAGAACACAACGAGTAGCCGCCACCTTTTGAATTTCATTTTTCATGTGAGTAAGAAATCCCGATTGGTTTTTTAGCATAGCTGGAGCACCGTCTGTGCAAATAAATTTGATAGCTTGTACCAGAATGTCATAAGTGTTGAAAAAGCTTTTCAGCAGATTGAAAATGTCCTTTGCAGTTGTTGTTGGTTTGAGTGGTTTACAAAAAACAATGTGCTCGTCGATGGCATTCCTTTTTATATAACAAGCAAAAACCATAAGTTGGTTGCAATTACTGGCATCTGTCGTTTCATCTGATTAAACTAAGATCTCCGCAAAAGAAGCTTGGATGTCTGACACAACTGGATTAAGGATATCAGCGCCAATATCAAGCTAAAGTACATCATCGATTTTACTGCAGATAACATTGTCTGATAAAAAAATTCTTTTTAGTTTTTTTACGGCCTCCTCACCCAGTGCATTCTTCAACATTTTCAAAGCACAGGGTTTGATAAGAGTCTTCGCTACACTATGTGGATTTTTTATATTTATCATTTTATATGTGACTTTGTATGATACAAAAATTAGAGAATTATACACGGGAGCAAGCCATAACTTTGAATGTGTTTCTTGAATAAACCATATTCAAAATCTACTTTTTACTTTTGAACTTTTTTACTAGTTCATAATAAAATTAGTTAGGTTCCTAGTCGAACACGCTTACGTAGGGCTATGGCTACTATAAGGCTATCCTGAAGGTTACAGCCGTTAGTAATAAGTTACTACGAAAAAACACTTTAAGCCGAGTAAAAGTTACACTAATGACCGATCTTTGGTTTGGTGGCTCTGCTTGCCTACTATATTTTCCAAAAATTGACCACAAAACGCCAACACAACTTCACTTTTTCCCATCAATCATTCCAAGTTGACAAAAAAATGCGGACTGAACAATCCAGTGGATATTACTGACAAGTACAAGATGATTGTAAAGAAAACTGAAGCAATACCCACTATCAACAACGACAGCATTTTAGGTATCAGTAACATGCGAGTTTTTGTTGTCGATCATTGTGCTGTATAAGCCTACCTAAAATTTTTAAAAGATAATCACTACCGCCCACGTTCAACAAAGTCTCTTTCTGTATATACTTTCGCATCGTCGATAAGTTCTTGCAATCCCAGAAACAACTACTCGTATCCTCTAGGGGTGCGGCCACCCCTAACCCCTATTTTAATACAGTGCTTTCCGAAGAAAAACCGATTGAAGTGAGAATTGAAGTGTATTAAAATCCGTTTAAAGTGTATTAAAATCCGAAGAAATACCGATTGAATTGAAGTGTATTAAAATCTGAAGAAAAACCGATTGAAGTGAGTTAGTTTCTGAGAGAAAGTAGTTGGTTCAAAAGAACCAAGTTTTTCTTGCGCATCTTAACAAATTAAAAAAATTCCAAAAATTTTGGACATACTTTGGTCCCGCAAGAACAATTTGCTTTACATTTTTTCTCTTTTTATCTCTTAGAGCAACTACTTTTTACTCTCACTCTAATCGGTTTTTCTTCGAATTAGATACAACCGTTTTGAATGCGTTTTGAACTCAGAAATTTTACGCAAAACGACAAATTTTATAAAACCTTTATTTGGTAAATTAAAGGTACGTTTTGAACTGCAGCATAATAATCGGAGTTCACTTGATCTGAACAAAAATGTGACTAGTTAAGCGCTTCGCTTTTTTTCATAAAGCATTTTAGTTAATATAGCCTACTTAATTCGCGATAAGCTTTGATATCCTTCCAACCAACACAAATTTTGTTTTTACAGATTTAGAGGTGCCGGAAGTGTGGGAAACAAGGGTTGCTTTTAAAATTCGCAGGACAGAAGCATTGTGTTAAATTTGTCTCTGCAATTATAATCTCAACTAAAATTAAATTAAATTAGTTTGTACGGTCATGTGCAAAAGTATAGGACCACTCAGAAGTTTTCCGAGTTTTTCAAACTACAATAAATTAAATTAGTTCCACATCAAAAAATAGAGTTTTATTGGCAATCATACAAAATTAGATCAAATAAAAAATATTTAAAGTACTTAAGTCCATCTTTATCTCGCACTATTGCAGCAAGACGGCTGGGCATACTTTTCACAAGTGTTGCACAATAGTCGGTGCTGATTTCTTTTACCCAAACTTTTTTTTTGCTCGTCGTCGTCGTCGTCGTTTAAAGGGCATCCACTCCAGGCAAGACACAAACAGAACTGGGGCCGAGAGTTTATCCTTTTACTACCCCACACTGCTGTACTTCCTGGATCAGATGCTGGCAATGATGTTATTAAGCCAGCATCGAGTTTCGTCATCCAAAACCGTCAGACCGCGTGCTCCATGTGGTGCCCGATGTATAGGGCACACTGTTAGTACATGGTCTGCGGTTTGCTCTGAGGCGCCACACTCGCAATTCGGTGAAGGAGCGAGACCCCATTTGTGCATGGACAAATGGAATTGCCCAACACCAGTCCGCAGGCGGTTGAGCTTAACCCAAGCTGCTCGGGGTAAGCCCATCCCAACAGGCCTGACACTGGTCCCGGGCACAAAAGCACGGAGCCTGGAAGCACTTTCACAGTACTCCGCGTTCCATTTGTGATTTGTCCATTCAGAGGCGCGGATGCCAAGTCTGGCAAGATTGTCCAAGAGATTCCGCGCACCTGGCATAAACGGGCGTCTGGATCTTAGTCTCACTTGGCCAGTATCTGAGGACCCACTTAATAGACCATGCAAAATATGATCGGGGTCCAGAGATCCACGGTAAGCCAAGGAGAGTGTCGCTCCCATTCGGCGAAGCTGAGCTGGCTGGATGCCTGAAAGTACAGGTTGGTGGTCCGTTGGAGTGGGACGCAGGCATCCAGTAACTATGCGCAAGGCGTCATTCAAGACACTGTCGATGAGGCGAGTGTGAGCACTGCGACACCAGACTGGCGCACAGTACTCAGCTGTTGAGTAGACTAGAGACAAGGTGGCTATGCGTAGTGTTTTAGCACCAGCACCCCATCCCGAGCCCACGAGTCGCCTCAGCAGTGTGACGCGCGATGATAGTTTTTTGCGCAATGCCACTAAATGGTGACGAAACGTGAGCAATCTGTCCAGTTTTACCCCAAGGTATGTAGGGGTTGGACAGAACGGTAAAAGTCTACTATTGTTGTAGACCTTTAGCTCACGTTTGGCCTCTCGGTTATTTAAGTGAAAGGCTGCCGTCACCGTCTTAGTGTGACTGAGCTTCAACCTCCAAGTCTGGAGATACGCTGACAGTGTGGACATGTCTTGGCTTAAAGTCCCCTCCAGGTCCTTCCAGTTTACAGAAGAGTGCAACAATGCTAAATCATCAGCATAAGCAAACTTTCTGAAAATCATGGAAGGAAGATCGTACGTATAGATGTTAAATAGTAGGGGAGCCAAGACCGATCCCTGAGGAACGACGTTTTTAAGACGGCGTAGCCTGCTTTGCTTGCTGTCACCGGTGGTAAGGGTGAAACTTTGATTTCGGACAAGCTCCATGATTATTTTGACCACTCCATGCTTATCCGGAAGTAGTCTCAGCAGCTTGCAGGTAAGGCCACAGTGCCAGACAGTGTCATAGGCAGCTGTCAGATCGATAAATACGGCACCGGCCTTCTTTTTAGCCTCGAAAGAATCCTCGATGTTTTGGGTTAGCAGAACAACTTGATCTACGGTTGACTTCCCGCGTCGGAACCCAGCCTGCTCTTTAGGGAGCAGTGGATCGATTAATGGTTCAACGCGGGCGTAGATAAGCCTCTCGAGGATCTTGTAGGGGACACAGAGCAGAGATATCGGTTGATAACTCTTTGGGTCCCCCACGGGCTTTCCTGGCTTTGGGATCGCGACCACAAGCGCTCTTCTCCAGATCTTGGGAATTTTGAGTCGGCGCAAACAGGAAGAAATGAAGTCACGTAACCAGGACTTCAAAGCAGCTCCAGCATGGAGTATAAGCTCGGGACAGATGGAATCAGGACCCGGAGCTTTACCTGGTTTTAAGTGCTGAAGGGCAGCAGCAAATTCTCTCTGTGAAAATTTGTCAGAGATATTTACTGCGTCTGGTGTTGTGGCCCTCCAAAGGTCAGACACTTCTTAAGAGACAAGTCGCGATGACTTGTGGTCAACAGCCTCGTATTTCCCAAATTCTAACCAGCTGAGATGCAATAGCATTGGCTGAAACGGGACAGTGACGAGGAGAGTATCGTGACCTACCAGTAAGGTTGTTCAAAATACTCCACGCTTTTTGACTAGAGTGTGAGAAGTCAATGCTCCGAACTGCTTCGGACCATCGATCCCTACGCTTTCTGTCAAGCTTGGCAAGCAGAGCTGTAGCAGCCAAACTTGAGTCGTCTCCCTGAGGAGACTGCAGAAAGCTTTTATAGAGCGATTTACATTCTGCATTCCAACACGGAATATAGTTATTTCGATACCCGCGTGGGATAGTCTTTTTGGCTGCTTTCTTAATGGTGTTACAGAAGTCCTGGTAAGCCGCATCCACATCAAGTGAATCAGGCGGCAACAAAGTCTTTTCGAATTTATTCGTCAAAGCAATGTAGTGACTCCAATTGGCCTTGCGGAAGTTCCATCGCTTAACAGGCATGCTTGGCACTGCCATAGCAAACCTTGGTGTTGTAATAAGCGAGGGTCGATGTTGTGACCTGGGGAACTTGTCAAGGACACGTCTATCCGGTAAGCGACTGTTTGGACCTACGCAAGCGAAAGCGAGGTCTGGATTGGTGCCAGTGTTCCAGCGGCCAGAATAAAAACTGGCAGCGTCCTTGGCATTATATAGCAGGGCAAGACAATTAATATTTGCCCATCCAGCCAAGCACTCACCGTCCGGACTGTTGTCATCATAACCCCAGTTAGCATGACGACAGTTAAAATCGCCAGCGTACAGACAGGGGTGAGGAAACACTGGGAGATCCAGGGTTCGCAATCGCGTTGGCGATGGTTTGTAGAGGTTGACTATTTTATAGCCATCAACGTCCACACACAGCCACTCGATCTCCGATGTCGGTGGAGATTGGTCCAAAAGCGTGTATCTCAGTCGCTCGTGGACAAACGTGGCAAGGCCATGCTTCCTGCTTAAAGAAGACCCAACTAGTTGGTAGTGTGGTAGCACCAACTTCTATGGATCAGTGCAGTGGGTCTCCTGCAGTAGGATGACGAGTGCCTCAGACTGCATAGCGAGGTGATGAAGAACGTTCATCGTGCTTGCAGTGAGGCCTTTGATGTTCAGCTAAAGAATAGTGGGTCTTCGGAACTTGTTGGCAATGTGCCCTGAAAAGGGAAATTTTATCCTGACATTGCCCCGTCCTGAAAAGGACGTTTGCCGATTAGCAGACCCATACTGAACATCGGAATGGGTGGATACCCTTCCGTTTTGGTAGGTTCGGTTTCGGTCTGTCATTTTAGAATCAATGAGCAGACTTACTCACGGCTGTTACATTTAGAATGCATTACTACATGCATTGCTCATCTTGTAGATCTTCCCCAGACTTTGGGAGAGCATTTGATATATTGGAGATGGATTATCTACTCTCGTTTGAGACCTAGAGAATTATAAGCCAGGAAATGAAATTTGCAAGATGGGCGAAACGCTGTTGGATTTAAAAGGGGATGTAAAACAAAAAGCAAGAGTTAACAAGGAAGAGGCATTTGCGTACATCTTGATAAAGGATTTACCAAATGTTTTTCAACAATTAGAAGCAAGCATTATTGTCTTCCCTACTAGATGCATGGTGGAATTTGCCTTTTTAGCTGTACTAGATGTATTCAGTTAAAAAAAGCAAATAATATTGGACATCAAGAGCAGAGAAGCTACCAGAGGAACACGTTGGCTGCCAGTGTATCATCAGTGATACATTCCCACTATTGCATGTTGTGCCAGTGTACCACCAATAATGCATTCTCACTTTTACGTGTCACTTTTGCATGTTGCCAGTGTATCACCGGTGAGACCTCTTTTGCAAAGGGCTTATATAAAGTGATATGGCAACTAGATAATGGGATTATAATGTGGCCTCTCAGAAATAAGTATGTTTGTCTGGACAACTAAATGATCACTTTTATTGAAAATAAAGACTTCCTGATTAATACTTGGTAAAATATATTAATACAAAGAAAAACACACTTGTTCGCACCGAAAAAAAAGCTATAGTATACGGTAAAAGAAAAACGTAACAGTCAATGTGTTAAAATGAATGAGTTTGTCAAAATACATTTTGATTCTTAATGCTGAAAACATTGTGGTCTTTCGGATTTAATTATTGTAGATTAAATACAAAATTTTAAAATTATTTTTATATTAACTGTAAAAAACGATTAAACAAAAACACAAACAGAATATATATTATATTTTGGATTAAAATGTCTCTTCTTCAAATACAAATTTTCTTTGACTTTATCCGAAAGAAACCAACAATATTAGTTTAAAAACTCTATTTTCTTCTCTTAGTTCGACTTTTCATTTCTGTAGAATTCTTGTTGTCTTCTCTCTTTGACGCTTCGATTGTCCGGTTTTATAAAGTTTTTGTGACTTTGTTTGAGATCGATAATTGTTTCGAATTGTTCAATTTTACAGCTGGGTTCGATTCGCCACAACATCATAGCCAATTTAGTCATTAGCGCTCTAGACTGTTCTATTGATTCTGGAAAATACGTACATTTGTACTATATGTGCATGCTTTGTTAAAATAAAATTTGAAATTTAAAGTATTTTATCTCACTAATCATTTGGTTGTTAAAATTAAACAAGTAGTTAGGTTAAATGTGCAAATAAAGAGGAATTGCTTATTGAGTTTATTGATTATTATTTTATTAAGGATAAAGATTGAATGTGTCTTTGAGTTCACTGTCCTATGTTTAATACAGTTTTAACTAATGGTGTAAATGAGATGCCAGCATAGCAAAGTGGTCCATCAAATATTTTTTTTAAAAAAGTGGTCCTAGGGCCAAAAACGTTGAGAACCACTGGTTTATCTGAATAAAGGCGACAACATGTAACGTCAAAAAAGGGGTTTCTGCACTTGAATACTAGCTCCATGTAATCGATTACTACTATGTTTTCTCAAAATAATCGATTACGATTACGAATGCATCTCGATGTTATTCAATGTAATAGATTTACATGAAAATTACATGAAATTACATGAAAAAGCGTAATCGATTGTAATCGATTTGAGTCACTGATTCCAATTACTTCACGTCTCCCTCGCATTAACATTGCTTTTCTAATTAACTTTTCTAATAGTTCTGCCAGTGGCCGGGCATGCAAGTCATTTTTGTAAGAATTGCATGACAACTTTGCCCTATAAGATATATATTTTTTAATTCAATGAGAAAAGGTACTGATTTGGGATGAAATTAAAGAAATTTGAGTCCGATCCGAGGCGAAGAACTTTTTTTCTTTTTAGTGAACACCTTGGTTTTAGTATGTAAAGTAAAAATAACAGACTAATTTGAGGTGATAACCTTTTTTTTTATTCTAGAGATTACTACCAAATTAGAACCAAAATTGCAAAATCCGGCAATGCTTTGAGATGATGACCTTCTTTTTTTTTAGAGAACACTACAATTTTAGGGACAAATTAATCGGTCTATGTTTTAGAATCTCACACAAAACTCTTTTTGCCACCCAGAAAATATTGCATGTCCTACCCATTAAGTACCCAGAAAATACCTAATTGCATGACCAGTTTTTGGCATGCCAGTTGCATAACAGTCTCAGAGGTTACCGCACGCCACTGAGTTGTACAACACAATAATGTAACCCAAATACAATGGGATTTTAACCAAATAGTACAATCCTAATCAAATGATTTGAGGTTGAACAAAAAAGATAATGATAATGAACAAATTACTACATTAGAAAGTCAAGAGAGGACCGATTGCGAAACAACCACCTGCAGTATATACGGGTTGAATATTTAAAAGAAATACCTAAAGCATATACGAGTTGAATATACGAAAGAAATAGCTAAAGAAATTTAAATAAACCAAAGTTTGCTTTTGAATATTGTAGCTAACTTTTAACCATCTGAAGAATTATGAAAATACCATCGAGTAATGGTTTGAAAGTGGAAATAAATTGCATTAGGTTTTAGGGGAATAACGCTTCATTGCAACTACGCTAGGAAATTGCGTGTTGTGTTTGAAATGTATTAAAAGCAACATAATCGCATGAATAATGATTAGGGTTTTTTATAAAACAAAATATTTAGACTAATATATTGATAAACTAAACTGAAGAAGCTATAAATAAGCAGTTGCTTGCAAAGGAACTAATTTGTTGGCAAACAAATAAATCTTTTGTTATTGTTTATTTAACAATCTGACTCAACAAAAGTTATCAAACAAACAGTTGAAAACGTATTTCAATAGAGAAAAGTGTGACAACGTATGTCTGATTAATAAAACAAAAAATAAAAAGATTTTCATAATTAATTTTTTATCAAGATTAAGATGAGGCAGTGCTTCTCAACCCCTGGTTCGAGACTCAAAAGTGAGTCGCAGACGACCGCAGTTGTGTAAAATTATTCCAATTTGTTGGGATCCGGCAATGATTTACTTATAACCATATGAGTCGGGGGAGGGACAGAGGCGAGATAGAGGAGTGAAAAATTTGGACAAAATCAGAAATTTTCGGCACCGACAATAAACTATTCGGGTAAAATTACTTTTTTCGAGCACCAGCAATAAACTATTCGGGAAGGATAAAGTTAGCCAATTTAAAACGATTCAGGTCATTGAGCAAATACAACTAAAATCTTTTTTTTAAATTTTAACTAATATTCGCAGAAAAAAAACAATATTTTTGCCTTATTTTCAACCACATTGTTTGCTGATAACCAAAAAAAAAAGGTTTTCACCTTTTATCTATGTGATATTTCATCATCATTGTTAAATGCTACAAGATCATGATTGGGGCAATTGTTTATAAAATTTTTCACCTGAAATTTTTTTGGGCTGGTACGACTATGGTTTTACTGATTTCTTTCTTGGGTCATAGTCTCGAGTATTCCTATAGAAAAGTATTGTGTCAAGCCGGAGCCGGAGCTAGAGCCATCAAAATTTTTGCTGGCTCCAGCTCCTAGAAATAATTTTTTTTACATTTGGAAGTCACATAATTTGTGGATCTAAATGTGCATTAAAGTATTACAAAGAGTGTGTTTTTGTTTGAGTTATTTGTTTAATTTGAGTAGCATGGAGTTCGAAATGGTTGCTTATGGTTAGGGCACCTGCATTTGTCATGTAGGCGTTGAGTGTTTGTGTTTCGTGTACAGTCAGTAGCAATACACAAAACTTTGTACTGAATGGTTTGTAGTTTCTTGATAATAATGTTTGATATGATAAAGCTCCACATAGTGTTTGCGTGTTCCTATATAAGCGAATGATAGCCTAGCTTTAAATTTAGAGATGATTAGTTATTTTTATTTACCCCATTTGGTTGAAGTGAGTGTTTGAGAATGTTAAGTGTTTGTTTTGCTTTAATGATGGTGAGATTTATGTGCTATGAAAATGTCAGTTTTAGGTCAAAAGTAATTCCATTGCTTAATTTAAGTGATAGAGTTGCGCCATGTTCATCTGGGTCTGGTAAAGTGTAAGACTTTGTAAAGATATTGTTGAATGAGTCGTTGGCCTTAATTGGTGATTGATGTAAGATGATCTGATTTTTATGTCATTAGCTTATATTGATGTTTGTACGTCTTTTGGGGGAGGGTAATCTCAGAGATGTAAATTTTAAATAACGTTGGAGACCGAACTTCGCCTTGTGGTGTTTCAGATGTTGATTTATTTGAATTTTAAGAGCATTCCATTGTATTGAGTGATCCAAGACCGATCCCTGATGAACGTCGTTTTTAAGACGGCGTAACCTGCTATTCTTGCTGTTAATGGTAGATAGGGTGAAACTTCTGTTTCGGACAACCTCCATGATCATTCTGACTATGTGCTTATCCGGCAGAAGCCTCAGCAGTTTGCAGGTAAGGCCACGGTGCCAAAAAGTGTCATAAATTGTTGTCAAATTGACAAATACGGCACCGGCCTTCTTCTTAGCTTCAAAAGAATCCTCGATATTCTGGGTCAGCAAAACAACTTCATCCACGATTGACTCCCCCGTCGAAACCCAGCCTACTCTTTAGGGAACAGTGGATCAATAATTGGCTCGACGCGGCGTAGATAAGCCTCTAGAGGATTTTTTTGGGGACACAGAGCAGAGATATTAGTTGATAACTTTATTGGCTTTGGGATCGCGACTATAAACGCTCTTCTCCAAATCTTGGAAATTTTGAGTCAGCGCAAACAAGAAGAAAGGAAGTCATGTAAACAGGACTTCAAGGCAGATTGAGCATGGATAATAAGCTCTGGGAATATAGAATCAGGGCTTGGAGATTTACCTGGTTTTAAGTATTGAAAGGCAGCAGTAAATTTTTTTTGTAAAAAAGTGTCAGGTATATTTACTGAGTCTAATTTTGTGGCCCTCCAAAGTTCAGAATCTTCTTGAGAAACAAGTCGAGATGGCTTGCGGTCAACAGTATCGTATCTCCCATTTTTGACCAGCTGAGATGCAATAGCATTAGCTGAGACGGGACAGTGACGAGGAAAGTGTCATGACCAATCAGTGAGGTTGTTCAAAATACTTCATGCTTTTCGACTAGATTGTGAAAAGTTGATGTTCCAAACTACTTCGAATTATCGATCTCTCCGCTTCCTGTCAAGCTTGACAAGTAAAGCTGTAGTAACCAAACTCGAGTTGTCTCCCTGGGTAGACTGCAGGAAAATTCTACAGAAGGATTCGCACTCCGCATCCCAACACGGAATATAGTTATTTCGATACCCCCGTGGAATATTCCTTTTGGCTGCTTTCTTGTTAATGTTACCTAAGTCCTGGTAAGCCGCATTTACATCAAATGAATCAGGCACCAACAAAGTCTTTGCAAATTTATTCGTCAAAGCAATGTAATGACTCCATTTGGCCTAGTGGAAGTTCCATTGCTTAACAGGCATGCTTGCACTGACAGAGCAAAACTTGGTGGTGTAATAAGCGAAGGTTGATGTGTTGACCTGGGGAACTTTTTAAGGACACGTCTATCCGATAAGGCACTGTTAGGGCATAAGCTAGCGAAAACTAGATTTGGATTGGTGCCAATGTTCCAACGGCCGGAGTAAAAACTGGCGGCGTCCTTGGCATTATATAAGAGGGCAAGACAATTAATACTTACTCAGCCAGCCAAGCACTCACCGTCCGGACTATTATTATCATAAACCCAATCAGCATGACGACAGTTAAAATTGCCAGCATAAGCAGAACAGAACAAAGCAAAACAGAACAAAGCAGAACAGACTAGTTTATTTCATACGATTCAGTATTAATAAATAATGCACACAAAACAATAGTAGTAAAAATAACTATAATGAAGAAAATGAGTGCATTTAAATGACGTAATTTGATACACGAAAAAAAAAGTTAATAATGATAATAATTATACCGAATGTATGCGGAGACTGCAAAGTGACCAAAAAATGATTAATTGGTCTTCAAGTCGAGCAGCCACCGATTAATTGAAATTATAAAAATAAACGTATGTCATAGCAAAAGATAAATAATGCACCACTGTAGATATAAGTTTGATTTGAAATATTAATGGATTTAAAAATAAGAATTTAAGATATAACGTTTATACACGTAGTCAAAATTATATATGGAGTAGCAATTTTTTTTCAAATTACTTGGAACATCATTCCAAATTTTAACTCCTCTATATTTAAGAGATCTTTGCAAACGATTAGATCGATATCTTGGTAAATACAACATATTATTGTCTGATGAACGGGTTACACGGAAATGAATTTGAGATACCTTTTTAAAATATTTTGTAAAAGAATTCGGTAATTTACATCTGACTAAATTAAACATTAGTTTTAAAGTTTCAAGCTTGATTAAGTCTTTTAATTTTTAAATTTTGTTTTTTCTAAACAAAGGATCAGAATTTGATGACTATTGCATATTAGTGATGACTCGCATAGCTTTATTTTGCAATTTTTTTAAAGGTTCGAGATAAGTTTTATATGTAGCACGATAAAGACAGAAATGAGGAAACACTGGGAGATCCAGAGATCGCAATCGTGTTGGTGGAGGTTTGTAGGAAGGAAAAGCGAAGTACCAAGCAAGGAAAAGCGCCCTAAAGTGCTTTTTTCAAGGACAAAGCAGAATGGCGCAAGTAGGTTTTGAACCCAGACCATGTCGATTACAATCCCGGCCTCTTAATCACTCAATCACGCTTTGAAACGCAAACGATGGTACAGTGAATTTTCTTTTAATTTTTACTGCTTAAGAATTGTGCGTTGTACGTTGCTACTTACATTTGACTTTCTTATTAGCTTATGCTTGCTCAGCTATATTTTATCAATGACTATTTCACAATTTTTTATATTTTACTCTTAAGTTGTTGTATTGTAGTAGCACAACCTGATATTTTAATTTGAAAAAATATAAAAAGAATTTACTCCATTCTTACTACGTACTACCATAAACGTACGTAAGGGGGGAGGTTCAAGGGTCAAACCCTCCACTCCCTTGAAGAAAGGTGATGAGATATGTACTTAAACGTAAATAACATATTAGCAATTAGACTGCGTCGTCGTCGTCGTTTGAAGGGCATCCACTCCAGGCAAGACACAAACAGAACTGGGGCCGAGAGTTTATCCTTTTACTACCCCACACTGCTGTACTGCCTGGATCAGATGCTGGCAGTGATGTTATTAAGCCAGCATCGAGTTTCGTCATCCAAAACCGTCAGACCGCGTGCTCCATGTGGTGCCCGATGTATAGGGCACATTGTTAGTACATGGTCTGCGGTTTGCTCTGAGGCGCCACACTCGCAATTCGGTGAAGGAGCGAGACCCCATTTGTGCATGGACAAATGGAATTGCCCAACACCAGTCCGCAGGCGGTTGAGCTTAACCCAAGCTGCTCGGGGTAAGCCCATCCCAACAGGCCTGACACTGGTCCCGGGCACAAAAGCACGGAGCCTGGAAGCACTTTCACAGTACTCCGCGTTCCATTTGTGATTTGTCCATTCAGAGGCGCGGATGCCAAGTCTGGCAAGATTGTCCAAGAGATTCCGCGCACCTGGCATAAACGGGCGTCTGGATCTTAGTCTCACTTGGCCAGTATCTGAGGACCCACTTAATAGACCATGCAAAATATGATCGGGGTCCAGAGATCCACGGTAAGCCAAGGAGAGTGTCGCTCCCATTCGGCGAAGCTGAGCTGGCTGGATGCCTGAAAGTACAGGTTGGTGGTCCGTTGGAGTGGGACGCAGGCATCCAGTAACTATGCGCAAGGCGTCATTCAAGACACTGTCGATGAGGCGAGTGTGAGCACTGCGACACCAGACTGGCGCACAGTACTCAGCTGTTGAGTAGACTAGAGACAAGGTGGCTATGCGTAGTGTTTTAGCACCAGCACCCCATCCCGAGCCCACGAGTCGCCTCAGCAGTGTGACGCGCGATGATAGTTTTTTGCGCAATGCCACTAAATGGTGACGAAACGTGAGCGATCTGTCCAGTTTTACCCCAAGGTATGTAGGGGTTGGACAGAACGATATAAGTCTACTATTGTTGTAGACCTTTAGCTCACGTTTGGCCTCTCGGTTATTTAAGTGAAAGGCTGCCGTCACCGTTTTAGTGTGACTGAGCTTCAACCTCCAAGTCTGGAGATACGCTGACAGTGTGGACATGTCTTGGCTTAAAGTCCCCTCCAAGTCCTTCCAGTTTACAGAAGAGTGCAACAATGCTAAATCATCAGCATAAACAAACTTTCTGAAAATCATGGAAGGAAGATCGTACGTATAGATGTTAAATAGTAGGGGAGCCAAGACCGATCCCTGAGGAACGCCGTTTTCAAGACGGCGTAGCCTGCTTTGCTTGCTGTCACCGGTGGTAAGGGTGAAACTTTGATTTCGGACAAGCTCCATGATCATTTTGACCATGTGGTTATCCGGAAGTAGTCTCAGCAGTTTGCAGGTAAGGCCACAGTGCCAGACAATGTCATAGGCAGCTGTCAGATTGATAAATATGGCACCGGCCTTCTTTTTAGCCTCGAAAGAATTCTCGATGTTTTGGGTTAGCAGAACAACTTGATCTACGGTTGACTTCCCGCGTCGGAACCCAGCCTGCTCTTTAGGGAGCAGGGAATCGATTAATGGTTCAACGCGGGTGTATATAAGCCTCTCGAGGATCTTGTAGGAAACACAGAGCAAAGATATCGGTCGATAGCTCTTTGGGTCCCCCACGGGCTTTCCTGGCTTTGGGATCGCGACCACAAGCGCTCTTCTTCAGATCTTGGGAATTTTGAGTCGGCGCAAACAGGAAGAAAGGAAGTCACGTAACCAGGACTTCAAAGCAGCTCCAGCATGGAGTATAAGCTCGGGACAGATGGAATCAGGACCCGGAGCTTTACCTGGTTTTAAGTGCTGAAGGGCAGCAGCAAATTCTCTCTGTGAAAATTTGTCAGAGATATTTACTGCGTCTGGTGTTATGGCCCTCCAAAGGTCAGACACTTCTTAAGAGACAAGTCGCGATGACTTGTGGTCAACAGCCTCGTATTTCCCATTTCTAACCAGCTGAGATGCAATAGCATCGGCTGAAACGGGACAGTGACGAGGAGAGTGTCGTGACCTACCAGTAAGGTTGTTCAAAATACTCCACGCTTTTTGACTAGAGTGTGAGAAGTCAATGCTCCGAACTGCTTCGGACCATCGATCCCTACGCTTTCTGTCAAGCTTGGCAAGCAGAGCTGTAGCAGCCAAACTTGAGTCGTCTCCCTGAGGAGACTGCAGAAAGCTTTTATAGAGCGATTTACATTCTGCATCCCAACACGGAATATAATTATTTCGATACCCGCGTGGGATAGTCTTTTTGGCTGCTTTCTTAATGGTGTTACAGAAGTCCTGGTAAGCCGCATCCACATCAAGTGAATCAGGCGGCAACAAAGTCTTTTCGAATTTATTCGTCAAAGCAATGTAGTGACTCCAATTGGCCTTGCGGAAGTTCCATCGCTTAACAGGCATGCTTGGCACTGCCATAGCAAACCTTGGTGTTGTAATAAGCGAGGGTCGATGTTGTGACCTGGGGAACTTGTCAAGGACACGTCTATCCGGTAAGCGACTGTTTGGACCTACGCAAGCGAAAGCGAGGTCTGGATTGGTGCCAGTGTTCCAGCGGCCAGAATAAAAACTGGCAGCGTCCTTGGCATTATATAGGAGGGCAAGACAATTAATATTTGCCCATCCAGCCAAGCACTCACCGTCCGGACTGTTGTCATCATAACCCCAGTTAGCATGACGACAGTTAAAATCGCCAGCGTACAGACAGGGGTGAGGAAACACTGGGAGATCCAGGGTTCGCAATCGCGTTGGCGATGGTTTGTAGAGGTTGACTATTTTATAGCCATCAACGTCCACACACAGCCACTCGATCTCCGATGTCGGTGGAGATTGGTCCAAAAGCGTGTATCTCAGTCGCTCGTGGACAAACGTGGCAAGGCCATGCTTCCTGCTTAAAGAAGACCCAACTAGTTGGTAGTGTGGTAGCACCAACTTCTCTGCATCAGTGCAGTGGGTCTCCTGTAGTAAGATGACGAGTGCCTCAGACTGCATAGCGAGGTAATGAAGAACGTTCATCTTGCTTGCAGTGAGGCCTTCGATGTTCAGCTGAAGAATAGTGGGTCTTCGGAACTTGTTGGCAATGTGCCCTAAAAAGGGAAATTTTATCCTGACATTGCCCCGTCCTGAAACGGACGTTTGCCGATTAGCAGACCCACACTGAATATCGGAATGGGTGGATACCCTTCCGTTTTGGTAGGTTCGGTTTCGGTCTGTCATTTTAAGATCAATGAGCAGACTTACTCACGGCCCAGGCTGCGTGAAAGCACCTACCATCTGTGCCAATTAGACTGCACTTTTCTTTTTTTTTTTTTTTTTAAGTTTTAAAAAAAAACAAAGTGCAAAAATGATAAAAGCTTATACCATACTATTGCAATTAGAGTGCAATAGTATGGTATAAGCTTTTATCATTTTTCACTTAGTTTTTTTAAAACTTTATTAAAATTTTATTAAAGATCGTTTTTTCTATCGCCCCAATTGCGTCAAAGTTTTCTAATTTGAGTAAAACTTTCAAACCAAAAACTATTTTAACATAAAGTCAGGTCTTCTATCCTTCAATTTGACACCTATTGATGTCAATTGTTTTATTTGATGTCTATCGTTTCATCGCAGTGTTTTTGCGTGAGATGCGAGCTTATAGATACATTGTTAAGAAAAAGCCAAACAAGTGCTAAGCATCTTAAGAAGATCTCTAAAAAATACTCGATTATACTCTGGAAAGCACTATAAAAAATTAAAAAATTATGCGAATATAATAAAAATAGTTTTTTATTTTTACAAAAATTATTTCAATATGCGGCTAGATCTGTGGTTTTCAATGTTTAAGTCGTATACTTCCTTTTAAAGTGTTTGCAATTTCCCAAAGTTGTATGACAAATTTTTTTGAGAAAAATTCATTTTTCTATTAAGTAAAAAAGTTTTTGTTTTAATGTGAAGCACCATGGTCTTATACCTGAAAGCTGCTGAACTTCTGTCAGACAAGCACATAATTAGAATGATCTTGGAGCTTTTCCGGAACAGAAGTTTTACTCCTCCTACTTGACAGCAAGCAAAGCAAGCTCCGCCGTCAAAGTAATGGCGTTCCTGAGGGATCAATATTGTCTCTTTTTCTATTATTAATATCTATACATGCGATCTGGTTTCCACACCCTTCAGAAAGTTTATTTTTGAAGCTTATCTAGCTTTGTTGCACTTTTTTTGAGACTAAAGTCAACACATGACTACAGTTTCTGCCAGTGACTTACCGTAAAGCTTATGATTGGTGAGGCACTTATTTTTAAAATAATGTTAGTACGAATTTTATTGTGTGCCAAGACCACCAAGCAGGGAAAAGTGCCATAAAGTGTTTTTCCTAAAAATACAACAGAATGGCGCGAGTAGGTTTTGAACCGAGATCGTGTTGATCACAAACAAGGTTCTCTAACCGCTCGACAACGCTGCCGACAAAAGAAATTTTCTGTTTATGAAAAACTTGCAAAAATTTTCAGTTTCTTTGACATTAGAATTGCAAAATCTGTTTATTTAGAGAAAAATCAGTTCTTTAGATTTTATAAATCTTGAGAAAATTGATTTTGAATGAGACCCTTTGATTTCACACGCTTGCTAAAGCTCTTATGAGCGGATCCAAGGGGCAAAAGCGGCTCAAAAAAGATATCTGTAGGAGATTGTCAAAAAACTTTTGATTGTTCGTTGATCCATGACCTCTTAACGATTTAAAATTTTTTCTGTTTCTGGTAATAATATTTTTTCGATGAAGTAAAAAACAACGTTGTAGTAGAAAAAAATCAAAATCGTGGAGAGAGAGGACTACAAAAGTATATTTTGAAATGGAAAAACGAGACTTTAAATTTCAAGCACATTTAGTGGGAGGCAAATAATGTTTTGCAATTGGAAAATATATGCATTGTCAAAAATGTGTAATTAAAACTGACCCTCTTTTTTTAACTCCCACAGGTGAGGTAATGTCTTATTTGCCTCCCCTGACAGCACGTTCCTAGTTTCTGCTTATGTCGATACCTAGATTTTAAAACTTAGTCTTTCAAAGGCGGTAAATGCAACCTTTCATTTAAATAATCGAGAGGCCAAACGTGAGCCAAAGGTTTATAACAGCTATAAACTTTTACCATTCTGCCAGGTCCCGACTTATTTTTGGGTAAAACTAAACAGATCGCTAACTTTTTGTCGCGATTTAGTGGCAATACGTAAAAAATCGTGTTTTCTCGCGTAACACTGCTGAGGCGACTTGCAAAAATGGGATGCCGGGCCAAAACATTGTGTACAGCTGCTCTATCTCTGGCATACTTGACAACTGAATACTGCGCGCCTGTCTGGTGTCGCGCAATGGACGAATTACAGATGAAACATGGAGTACTGTGAGAATACAATTTACTCTCCGTATTTTTATACCCATGACCAATACCAAGTCTGTTGGAATGGGCTTGCTTCGAACAGCTTGAGTTAAGGTTAATCGCTTGCAGACTGGTGTTTGTTCGTCCATGCACGATGAGTGACCGTCCTTTACTGAATTCCGAGTCCAGCGTCATTGAACAAACTGCAGACCAAGTCTTAACAGTGTGCCCCCAGCCTGCATTGGGTATGACATGGAGTACGTGATCTGATAGTTCTTGATGACAAAATCCGATGCTGGCTTAACTTCATCGCTGCCAGCATTTGTCCGGGCAGTGCAGCAGCCTGGGGTAGTACAAGAATAAACTTTTGGCTTCAACCCTGTTTGTGTTTGACCCAGAGTTAATGGTCTTCCATACATTATTTTTTTTAATCTTTACTTTAGCGAAACAATTTTTATGAACTGTAAGTTTATATTGACTTGGGAAGGAGCAACTATAAAGGACGTGCCAGTTTATGTTATTCGTTAATGCTTTAGAATTAACTTACATTTTAATCAAAGTTTTTCCTGAAAGATTATTTCTTTCTACAGATTACAAATTCTTGTCTAGAAGACAATTGGCTCACTTTGAGAAACACTGAGCTAGATATAATTAATTTTAGTTGCAATGCAGAGTGTTTGATAAGGCAGACAGAGCTGAAAATTTCTGAATCTAACCATCATGCAAACATAATTCATTAAAAAACCTAATACTCTTTATCACCTAAATGCGATCACCATCTTAATCAAATAGAATTCAATACGTAGCTATACAAAGTGAATTATCTTTATATTTTTGTGCAATGCTTTGTGATGGTAGCGATTATTAAAATTGGGTTCGATTTGAGCTGAATTAATTTAATTATATTATTGAGGTAAACTCATGAAAATTTCTATTGATATTTAATAGTTGTGTTTACGTAACGAAAAAAACCTCATGTACGTGCAAGGCGCTCTAAAAAGCGTAATAGGCTTACCCTAATTTAAAAAGAAAAATTGGAAACGTTTTGGGCCATGACGAAGAACACTTTTAATAATCGTGCTTTCAACGTGCAAACCCCCCCCCCTTGACAAATTTCTGCGTACGTCACTGCGTATTACTACAATTCAATGTAACCAAACCAAACAAAATATTACACCAGACCAATGATGATTTAATCTTCGATATTTAGTAAAAAACAAAATAGTTCTATCCAAATAAATTATTTCAATTATATGGATCGAACTAATTCGTGAAAAAGTAACAGGCATGAAAATTCCAAGCAGACTAAAGCTTTATTCTTCTTACTAACACACAACCATTTTTAAGTTGGACAATTTAAATTTCTTGATTTATTTATTTCATTAGAAATTGTTGTTTAAGCCTTAATTTTATAGACTTTTGACGAGATCTTCATAATAAATTTAATAATATTATTGCTAACGCTTGGAAAACCTTACTCACTATGTGAATCTGGACAAAAGCCAAACGTTTTGATGTTGTGTCTGCTGCAAAAGTGCTTTCAAAATTTGGAAAATTGTTCTAAAGGAATAATAATCAATGTCAAAGACTGTCAGGAATGTGCTCCATCTACAAAACAAAACTTTTCTCCAAAAAGTTTCACAAGTGTGCCACAAAATACCAGTGGTGTGTAAAGTTTTGCGTGCTTGTGCTATTCATAGCTGTATAAAACTTAATAATTACCTACAACCGACAGGTAAAAATTTTCTAGATTTCAAATAAATTTAAAAAAATATTATTCGGAAAAAGTTGCTACAGCATTTATTTAATCTTGCAGAATTTTTGTTGTAAATTACAAAGTCGCAAAATTCTTTCAAGACTTAATAATAATTTTATGCCGGAATTTACCTAATACTATTTTTTTAATCCAACGACATGTTTATAGTAGAACACTTTAATGCTTTAATACAAGCTCAAGTACTAACTAGCTTTAATGCAACTCAAAGTTTAATTTTTTTATTATATGTTGAAATCTGAAATTTTATATCTTTTAAAATTAAAAAAACTTTTTCATTAAATTCACTTACAAATAAAGATTATAATAATTTTGTTCAATATAGATATAATGTTTTCCACTCTTTGCCCTAATAGACATTTTCGGAGATGAAATACATCAATACAAGCCAACAAATCTAGGCGCTTTTGAGCTTCATTTAAACTTATTATGTTAGGAATTGCATCAATTTTCCATCGGAAGCTAGATGGCGCAAATCTCACGTACGAGTCCGCACGACAATTTTGTCTCAGACATGGTGCAAATCTTTGCTATCAAGCGCAAATCTGCTATAACAACAAACCTGTTATAACAGGAGTGTTGCATGGGGACATTTGGGCACCTATCAAGTGAGTCAATTTTATAATATTTTAAGGCATTTTTGACTTGTTTCCCGAAGAAATTATTTCAATGTACTTTTATGGTTTTTATTGTTTTTTCGTCGGTGGCGTGGTCAAGTGGTTAAAAGCCCCAATGATGCAATCGACAGATTTTCGGTTCAAAACCTACTCGCGCTATTCGATTGTGTCCTTAAAAAAATTTTTTTTGGTACTTTTCCCTGCTTGGTGGTCTGAGCAAGCAGTTTTAACTTTTAGTCATATATCTATAAAACTAAAAAAACATCAAATAGCAAGATATGTTGACATCCCGGAAGCAGGTGAAGATAATTGCTTGTCCTATGTATAGCACCTCAGTTGCTTTCCAGCAAGTCTGCAGGATAAATATAGAGATGAAAAAATAAACAAAAAAAGAATCATCATCCGGAGATCAATACAACATATTTGTTACATGATTGTGATAATGATGGGCTTACGTAAGAACGTTACACTGCGATCGTCATTATTTTAAGCTTTTGCATTACTGTTACAACTTTAAGTTGCTGTTTTACAATCAAATTTTTACAATTTTCAAAGGGTTAATTCAATTTTAAAACAAGCATTGATTCTTCAATTTGCGTCGTAATTAACCATAAAAAATTGCGGTTTTTTAATTAAAGTTTAATTTGTAGTAGCTTAATATGGATATTATGAAATCCCACCTTAGGTTTAGTTATAGAGATAATTTTAGTTAATGTGTTTTACCAGCAAAATCTTTTAAACATTGGGAAAGTTAATAATAAAGTCTGCCTCAATGAGTTTACAAGTTCTATTTACAACAAGCATATCAAATTAGCCGCCTGCTAAGTCTTTTGATGCAACCACAAAGTTAAAAAAAATCTTTTTTTACCAAATGTTCAATACAAAATCGATATAGCAATTAATTCAAAACTAGTTTCATCAGCTAAATTGACATTTGATTGGAATACAAAAAAATATTTCTCAAGCGGTTACCAATAAAGGTCTTCACCTTGTTTGGCAAATCAAATTGCGGTCAGAGGCCAATTTTGGGGTTTAAAATATTTTTGAAACGGCCCGCAAACGCTCACGAGTTTGATATTGCTTGTCTACCGAGTCAAGTTAGACCTTACTTTGTAAAACCGGTTTCTTTTGTTAGAGAAAACCGGATATTTTGCTGACTAAACGGAAAACCGGAAATATCTCGACTTAAACTGGTCTCATGGCAAATGTACTTTGCAATCCGGTTATCAAACAAGGTGAAGGCAAAAAAGATCTTCTTCTTGTTTAGAAACCGAATCGCAACCCGAGGCAAGTGTTTTGGGTTAAAATGTTTTCGATAGGGCCCGCATACCTTCACGAGTTTGACAAGCCTGGTTTGCAGGATCATCAGATCGCGTCTCGGTTTCGTAAATGTATTTAAGAGTCTTGTCAGTCTGTAATTTGAAATAAAATTTTGATATTTTGCCTGATTTGTAGTAAAAAAAAAATTAAGTTGTACTGGTAGTAGGAATTAAGAGTGTTTCATTTCAATTCCCAATAAAACAAACGTTTCAATCAGTTGTTTTTTACAAAAAAGCTAAAATAAATTTAATTAGAAGAAAAAAGATGTTGCTATTTTCCAAAGCAATATAAACAGCCTATGTTGGAAATATGAATAGCCTGAAGCAATTATCTATGTAATTATTGCTTGCTTCTAATTCTTTTTTTCTTGTAAGATATTTGTAAGCATAATAAGCTACATTTGATGTTTGTAATTAATTTATGAAGAGAGTTTGAATCAGGGTTCTCGAAAACGTTTTCAGTTTTCGTAACCGTTCTTTGTCGCTTACAACATAGCAGTAATTAAACGTTAAGTGATTAAGTACAAAAAAAAAACAAAAAAAAACAAACTTTGTTTGTGGTATACTTTTTGGCGGTTTAAGAGGTTTTGCAAAAGTAGAAAAAAATCCATTATTAATTTGGTTTGTTCCATATAAAGTTATTACATAAAAATATTTATCAAATGAATTAATAGGAAAAAATTATCGAGAAAAAAAATATTATATTTTTTTTTGTTATTAGATGTGCGATTCCCATATAAATGCAAAGCAATTTTATTTATTTTTTGTTTGCTTCCGTTGAAAATTTAAGTTGATTTTCGAATTAACAAGGTCTTTGTCCGAAAAACTTGTTTCAAAGTTTTGTCTGTCAGTCCTTAAAAATTAAGTATCGTTTTGAATTAGGTCAAAGTCATAGATGGCCAAAACGTTTCGAAAGAACGCAACAATTTTGGCTCAATTATGATTGTGAGTGATTTCACAAATTTATACGATTATAAATTCAAACAAAAAAATTTTTTAAAGAAAAGTAATTGAAATATTTAAATACAAATGCAACAACAATACCAAATAGAAGGCATAAAAAAAATTTGAATCTTTTTCAAAATTATGATTACTTAAAAAAATGTATGGATAGTGCCTCGTAGTGCAAATCGGTTTTCCGGCAAAAAATTGGATTATTTTCGTGACCTCTTGCAACGTCACTTTTGCAGCTGCCGGTTCTAGGAATTTCCGCCGCAAGAAAATACGCCGTAGGAAATTTGGCGGCACGGAATTTTCGCCGTTCACGTTAATTTCAATAAAGTGTAAAAAAACCGTCAGGATAGGGTTAGAGATAATAAAAGAATATATAAACATAAAAGTTGCAAATATTTATTTTTGAATCAGTGCTTCAAAGCACCTAACCCTAACCATTAAAAAAATTTAACTAGCAACAAGTTAAACTGGAATTCAAAGCTGTGAAAACACAAAAACAATTAGGTCAATAAAAAGTATTGAATACAATAAAAAATAAAAAATTGAATACAATAAAAGTCGTGGCAGCACACTGCACGCGGTTTGTACCAAGTTGCGGCGAAAATTCCGTGCAGCCAATTTACCTACGGCCAATTTTCTTGCGGTCAATTTTCCTACGGCGAATTTTCTTGCGGCGAAAATTCCGGACACGGCAGCTGCCAATAGCGAGGAGATATGATGTATCTGACGTTTTTTAAACAATTGATCAATTTATAGATTGCTTAAATTAGTTGTGATGACCTATCGCCGCTCTTAATTATCGTTAATACATCGTTCTAATTAAATAGTAACGATGTGGCCTCGCTTTAGGCAGTGATCTATGTAAGTGCATGAAATTAATTTCATTATAAAGTTTGTCGTCCGAGCCACGTGGCCCAATTCAAGTTTACTATAAATAGAGAGACATCGCTCTCATCAAAACAGTGACCATAATTTCGCTGATAGAACGGTGACCGTGATTTTGCTGAATGGTCAGGTGACCATTGTTTTTTCTAAATAGGTTTTAATGCTTCGCTGAAGAAGTTTGCTGTATTGTGCTAAGTTGCTGCGCTTGTAAAACCGCAGGTAAAAAATAAATTCTATCCTCTTCTTTGTATATGTTACAACTATATTTTTTCTTGGTCGGGCGTCAGAGTTACGCATATTTAAATATAAAGATAGTTTATAACTTGGGGCGATTTCGCTGATCTTACACAAAAAGTTCAGCACCACGAGGAATTGAATTCCATTAAATTATCGGAAAAGCCAACATCGTTTTAACGAAAAGTGAATTTAAGAATCTTTATTGCTAAAAAATAGAACTTTATTTTCAAACCAAGAATCGCAGTCTCTTTCTAACAAAAAAAATTAAATTTACAATTTCTCTTTGAACCAAAAATTGAATTTACGAGTCCTTTTATTAACAGATAGTGATAAGCAGTCGGAAATTTTTTTTCCATTTTTGTCGGGCCATCTGTGATTACTCAGCAGATTATTTACAATTTAGTCAACGCCGGCCATGCATAAAAAATCATACATAATTGTAGTTGGCCATGTTAGTACTACAATGACTTAATTTTTTTACCTCAATTCATTTACGTTTAGATAAGTGCTGTCGCCAAGCATAAGTTGATATATGTATATTTATCTTTTAAGATTTATACATATCGTTTGCTCAAAAATCACATATGAAAAACATAGATAGTCATAAATATAATTGCATCTAACTATTTGAAATCATTTTTTAATTTAAATCCAGATTCAACAGACTTTCTTTTTATTATATAAAGTTATGCTTAATTATAAGATCTGTTTTGTAGTTTGATTTATATTAACATTTTTATTTTCTCCTCAATGATTTGTGAATAGCCATCTACACTTAGATATGTGCCGTTGCCCAGCGAAATTTTATATAATATGTTTATTTATTCCCGAAGGGTCATACATGGCTATCTCAAAAACCACATGTGACTAAACATAAACAGTGATAAGTATCATTGCTTTAAACAGTTTTTGTACTGTAAACCCAGAAATGAAAAGTTGTGCAGAATGTTTACGTTTTGAACTTTCATTGCCTAGTTAACCTTTCAAACAAAAACAAGTTAAAAATGAAAAACATCTTCTGTATTTTATAATAAAAGGTTTCAAAAATAAAAAAAGAAAAAAACGTTTTGGTGCTCAAATTAAATTGAGATCTGAAAATGCTAAAGAAAGAATTTTACGTGTGAATGCCGTTTTACCAAATTGTGAAGAAATTATTATAAACGTTTTAGCTTTTAATGAAAAAAGATGATAAAAGAGGTAGTTTTCGTAGAAGAGGTTGAGGTGGTGGAAGAGATTTTGGACGTAGTGATCAACAAGAAATGAAATTACTAGTTCATCAAAATCAAGCTGGAGGGGTTATTAGAACAAAAAGCACCAAGGTTAAAGAACTTGGAGAAAAACTGATGATGTTATTAAAGTTGATCAAGATCGTCTTCCATTTTCAACCGATCGAGCTGTTTTGATGTCTGGTACACCTAATGTTGTTTCATCTTGCATTGTTCTTATTCTAAAACTTTTGAATTGATTTAACTAAAAGAAACAATTCTGAACTTTGATCTCACTAATGCTGGCTATGAGAATGATGATTAGGGTGACATGGGTTATGATAATTATGAGGCTGAAAGATTTGGTGGTGGTTTTAGAATATATTGTGGAATTGGAGGCCGAGATAGTCCAGATGATGGTGATTTTGTCTGTGAAAGAGGCCGTGGTGGTGATGGTGATAGAGAAATGTTGTGATTTTTGTATGTCGAATGCGTTGTTGCAACATGCTCGGCTTATGCTTGTTATGTTTTCAATCGTGTATTTGCTTTCCATACCATAATGTTTGTTGTGCGAAATTTTCCGTGACGGCGTTTCTGTGTCCCACGATCGGTGGTTTGTACATTCAGTTATGCTCACTATATATAATAATGCGGCTGTGCCACTCAATAGACAGGCGACGAAATTATGTGTAACGTTATAGCGCTACTCTAGATGTAGTTTTATTATAAATGATTAACGGTTAGATTAAGAGCTAACCCTAACCCTAATTGATTAATAAATTCGATAAATTTTACATGTATTTAATATAAGTTTTGTTATATTGTGTTAGGGTTAGTTTCTAAAACAAATTTCCTAATCCTAACATTTTGGTGATCACGAGGTAATGTAATAATTGTATGAAAATAATGTAAATAATTGTAAATAATCTAACAGGACATGGTGGCAGAGATAATCATGAGGGGGGTTTAATCGTCGGGGGCCTGGTGGATTTAGAGGTGGCCGTGGAAGATATTAAAATGTTTTACAAACTAATATTCAAGGGTTGTAGGGCAAATATTTTGCTCAATTGCACATAACATGGCATTTTGCTTGCCACCTCGTAAAAATATTTATTACTTTTTGAATCAATTTACTGATGTCATTTAGAATATTCGAGATCTACATTGAAAAATTAAATTTTTGTGAGGAAATTAAAATAAAATAATATTAAAGACAATTTTACAAAAGTTTGTTTAAAAATTGAAATAAGATTTAGCATCGGTGCGCGCTTCTACGACGTACTACGATTTATAATCGTAACACTGGGTTTTTCTTCGTAGGCTTGCTTGCGTTTGGAGGATTTTCATTGATTACAAGCTGCAGTAAAACTTATTTCTCTGTAACGACTCCGATTCTTTTCCTTGCAGAGACAACTACAATGACTGGGTACAAATTGGTGATGACTTTGGAAGAATAAATAGGGTTTGTTGGAGGCACAATGATCCATACACGGCTCCACCTTGGGGAGTCACGCCTGGGCCCTGCCCCCCATGGAATCGTAAAAGTGTCTGTGATTTGAAGGGAAACGTTTTTTGTTGTCGTTAGAAAAATTCATTAAAAGTATAATTTTCAAGAAACTTTACAACTACGTGTGATTCATTTATAAGTTCGGAAAGAATAAATTTTTTACATATTTAACAATCGCTTACAATAATTCACCACAACATTGCTTTAAAAACTTTTTTTACTCAATGTCGTTGTTTTTAAATTGGTGGTTTACTGAAAATGATTTAAGTCAATGCGATCAAAAATAACAAATAATACAACTTTTGGTTCAAAAATTTCAAATTGAAGGTGCTTTGTACAAGTCTCTATTGTTGATATTAAGAAAAATATCCATGAACAAAACTTAAAATGGTCATGACAATGTCGGTTTTGCCTTCTTCATATTGCTGAACATAATAACATAGCACAATGGCATGTTTATTCCTTGCCAATCATAACAACCGATACTTAAATAGGTTTATTCTTTTTTTAAATACTGTAAAACAAAAAGAAATAACTTAACTGGAAATAGCTACTCAATATATCTTGGTTCTTTGAAACATTAGTTTTCTCAGGTTGTGCGGGTTAATGATAAACGTCTAAAACAAGCATCATCAGGTTTGTGTAATGTAACTGTTCCTAATTTTGTTTCGTAACATCCTTCATGGCAATAGTGACATACAATAGATCATAAGGTTTTTTTAATGTGTCAAAATATTATTATTCCCTGCTTAAACAGAAATAAGTATCATTGTATTTTAAAGTTTTTCTGCTGTTCAATGGCTTTAATAATCACAATATTAATTTTTCAGGTTGAATTATACAACAAGCATTGATTAGAAAACAACAAGAATCTAGAATTGTCAACACTATTTTTTTGTAAATTTCTTCTTTAATCAATCATAAAATATGCTTTTTCGATCATTAAAATTTTAATATGATGATTTATGTACTGTTGTACTTTAGAACAATATAATGTAGACAGGTTAAATTTTATGTGTTCTAAATTGAACTTTACAATTTTGTTTTAAAAAAACTTGAAAATGTAATGTTTTCATGTTTTTTTGAGGCAAAAGAAATGTAAGGTAATTTTAGTTTATTCTTGTCCTATTCATAATTGAGATGATGTTTTATATTATATCCTAAAAGATAGCCCAAGAAAGTTATTTCAATTAGCAAAAATTACAATTTAAAAAAATTTTTTCGTAAAAAATTAAATTTTTTAAGCAAATGATAAACTTTATTAAAAAAAAACAATTTCTTATGATTGAAAATTATATTATTTCATAAAAAAAATTCGCGTGACCAAATAATTTGTTTAAATGCATTTTTTTTGCCAGCTTTTAACAAATTGAGAAATTGATAAGCAAAATCTTAATATCATCAAATTTTTGCTTAAAATAAAAATTTTAACTTTCTCATATGTAAAGAAAGATAATTGCCATTACACCATTGTTACCAAATGAATTCATTTTAGATTAGTTTTGAAAGCTATTTCCATTTGAATCAAGAACAGTTCGGCTGAAACAAACAAACAAAAAAACTTGTTGTCACAACTTTACTCGGGAATCCAAAAGGGCCAGTTGAACTAGGTAATCTAAATACCTGCCCTGAAATAAAGCTACGTTTATTTTGTTTCTTCCGGCTCTGGAAATAGTTTGCCTCGAGACTAAAGTTCTATAAACAATAGGTTCTGGTTAAGTACGAATTGATTTGCTAGAAACTTCTCTTCACGGACAGAAAAAATTTACGGTTTTCAACTATAAACTACGTATATATGTTCACAAAATTCGAAAAAACTTGATCAAATCACATAAAACTCGACTCCCAAACTTCAAAATAATTCACAGTGTAAACAAATGTAACATTCGACCCCGTAAAATAATATTATGCAATAATATTTTAAACAACACATTGAATTCAAATTAATCTCAAACAATGAAACATAAATCACAAAACAAAATACTTTATACAATTATGCAACTGATGTAGTCGGCCATAACGTTTTCCTTGTCGGCAATCTCTTTCACCACAAAGTCACACCCCTGCAGAGATAAAGACCACCTGAGTGTAGAATCGTTGTTGGAACGAGCCTTACTGAAAAAACAGAGTGGTTTTTGGTCCGTTTGTAAATTAAATTTATTTCCGGCTGAGAAAAACAAAGTTTTCGAATACTCCAGATTATTGCTAAACGCTCCTTCTCGAGCGTGGAATAGGCTACTTCGTCTGCGCATTCGTAAACTTTTTGCTTGCGTATACGACATGGTAAAGTTATTCCTAAGAGGCATGACCAAAACCTTGTCGTCTTCATTAAACAATGTCTTCTTGTCAATAATTCTTTTTGTATCTAACTTGAAATTTTTTAAATTCTTTTTGAGCAGGCTTCATCGTTTCTTTCAATCTTTCTTTCAGCTTTAAAACATATTAATAATTTGTAAATAATAGCAAGAAAAATCCAACATTTCGTTTAGTTTGTAAAATTTTATAAAAAATTGAACGTTTTTGACTATCATCAGTCTTTATCAAAGCATCTAAAAATTGTTAAAGATCATCTACAAAATTTTTTTAACCATAAACGACAAATACATTCAATTAAACTATATAAACAATAATTTTCTCAAGTTTATGCTGTCCTCTTCCTAAATTATATTATCGATTAAGCAAACAAAGAGGTATAACAGCTACTCAACTGAGAAAGTTAGAGAAATATGCATGGAAAGTTTTAAAATTAAATTTAGACATAAAATATTTTAAAAATTGCTTAGATTTAGATCTTTGCCTTAAGTTTCTAAAGTTTAAGCCTCCTAACCTTCAAGTTTATCGTAATTCGGATGACTTATACGGAATCGTTTTTAAACAAGAAATTAAAATTGACAAAAAAGGACGAGAAAAAGGCTAGTTTGAAATTTACCATTTTAAAACTCTAGTGTTAATAAAGATAAGTTTAATTGAAAAAATATGTCTACTTAAACTGCTAACAGACAAATTTCACAAAGAAATGAATGAAACAATAAAAATTGTTTAAGCTTTGGATTTTGCAAAGAAATAAAAGTCCGAGTTCTATAGTAAATTTAAGTAAAAGAAAATTATCTATCACCGAATTAGAGTCGCTACGATATAGTCTGCAACACCATATACTTCCTAAAAAACTCTATGAAAATAATGTAAAAGCAAACTTAGAGAAATTAACCTACACATTAAGAAACAAATATAAAACACAGATTAATCGATAATTTAAAGATCTGATCAAATCCTAATTTCAGAAATTTATGAACCGTTCCAAACAAGTATGTGCTACACGAAATAATCAAGTGCTTTACTAAATTTATCTAAAGATTCAGATATTAAAGTTTGTAAGTTGGATAAAGGTAGAGGAGTTACAGTACTAAATTCGGTAGAATATTTTTCCAAATTAGATTCCATAATATATGATTCTATTAAGTTTATTGAAATTAATGATAAAGAAGAAAGCAAATCACACTCTCTGATAGCAAGGGAACAATCAATCAGATGTCACATTCAGAAATATCTAAACCCGTATGGAAATGAAATTATTCAGCGCCTTTTCCCAACCGGATCTACACCAGGCAAGTTATATGGACTAAGAAAAGTACATAAAGAAGATAATCTTGCATGCCCAGTTATCTCGATGGTAGGCTCTCCCGAATACAAACTAGCTAAATTCTTGGATACGATCATTAAGCGATATATATTAGATAAACACATGCTGCGCTCATTTTATGAATTCTTAGAAAAGCTACAAGACTTAATCTAAATTCAAATAAAGTAATGGTAAGTCTCCATGTCAAATCCTTATTTACAAATGGTCCCTTACAAGAAGCAATCGACCTTATTCCAGATAAAAT
The DNA here is from genome assembly GCA_963680785.1 of Diplosoma virens. NCBI lineage: Eukaryota > Metazoa > Chordata > Ascidiacea > Aplousobranchia > Didemnidae > Diplosoma > Diplosoma virens. Next base: position 41,637,454 of record OY796888.1, on the reverse strand, counting down.
TTATGACAAGAACTCAAACGGTAATCAACTACCAATAAAAAAGAAAATTTTTAAAAAATTATTAAATTTAGCAACTAAAGAAATATTTTTATAGAAAGACAAATTATATCAGCAAATTGATGGTGTTTCTATGGGTTTACCACTAGGTCCTACTATAGCTGACTTCTTTCTGGGTGAAACGGAAACTCGCCTTTTACAACAGCAAATCAATTCAGCCCCAAAAAGTCTATTTTAGATATGTAAATGACACTTTTGCAATATTTAACAACAAAGCAGACAGTATGGAATTTTTAGATAGATTAAATTTACAACATAAAAACTTGCAATTTACAATGGAAAAGTCTATTAATACTCTCCCCTTTTTAAACATGGAACTTAAAATACACATTAATAATTTACAATCATGGATTTGGAGAAAACCGACTCATACTGGTGTTTTTTGAATTCCAAAGCAATTTTCCCGTTAAAGTGAAAATCAAACTTAATTAGTTGTATGCTAAATCGTGCCAAAAATATTTGTTCCAATCGCTAACTCTTCCAAATTGAAATAGAAAAATTTAGATCAATGTTCTGTAACAATGGATACCCAAACTATTTTTTCAATAAAGTTCTTTATCAATTTATGAATAGTAGACAAACAAATTTAAATCAGACGCAACCTACAAATAAAAATGAAAAAAAACATTACAGTTGAAATTCCATATGTGGGGAAACAGTCTCACATATTCGCAAAGACATTTCAAAACTTGTTTGAAAATTCTCTGCCGTGCATTTAACACCTATATATAAAACTTGCAAAGTTGGAAACTATTTCAATTTAAAATCTAACAAACCTGCGTTTTTGTTATCAAATGTTGTTTACCGCTTTTCGTGCCCGTGTGATGAGGGTCTGACTTAAATCGGTAAGTGAACGCGTCATGTGGTAACAACTCTTAAATTTAGGTTCTTCGGTCAAAAGCAAAATAAAAGATCAAATTACTGAATGCAATTTGTCTAATAAAAAAGATATGGATAGCTTAATTCATCGTTTTAATGTTATAAAGAAATGTTCATCAGATTACGGCTGTAAAATTTACGAAGCGTTACTAATTAAAAAACATCAACCAAAATTAAATAAACAACTGTACAAAAATGGCTTGTCTTTCTTGCTACAACTACTCTAATTTATAATAAATATTATCTTTTTATAGTAAATATTCTAATTTAGTCATGTGATTTGTATTATTTTTTCTCTTTTTTTCTCTTTTTTTTCCTCTATGAATTCTGACGTTGTTTTGTGCAGTTATCATTGCTTTTAAATTGAGTGAGTAATAACAGTGACAGCATAAACTTGAGAAAATTATTGTTTATATAGTTTAATTGAATGTATTTGTCGTTTATGGTTAAAAAATTTTTAAATGATTTTAAACAATTTTTAGATGCTTTGATAAGGACTGATGATAGTCAAAAACGTTTAGTTTTTTAATACATTTTACAAACTAAATGAAATGTTGGATTTTGCTTGCTATTATTTACAAATGGATTTTAAAAATTACCTCTCTTCCTAAATTATATTAATAATTGGTCTTCACGTCAGCGCATGTACTCGCAACGCTTGTCTAAAGCTTTTTCAAAATCCTCATGGGCCCTCGCACAATACGACTATGTAAAACCTCAAAAGGTAAAAAACCGATAGATTCAAAAGTCTTTCGCCATTATTTTAGTGTCGATGTTCGTAAGAAGGATGGCCTCTGGGTAGCGTGTTGCGTAATTCACCAGAGGGAGCAAATAACGATGTCTCTAGTCATTTGCTGCCATGTTCGGGCCAATCAAATCAACTGCCACACGCTTAAAAGGCAAATTTATTAACGGCATTTTGCTCAACGGAACTTTCGCCACATTACTATTCAATACCGTCCTCTGTCACACATCACACAAATTGCAGAAGCTCTTTAGATCCTTGAAAATTCGTGGCCAATAAAATTTGGTTAATATCCGATCTTCCGTCTTCTTGACTTGCATGCATAATATCATGAGCAAACTTGATCACTTTGTTCCTTAAGACACCAGAATTTGTTTGAAGTTCTTCTTTTCTGCACCAACCTTCTTGTTAAGACGCTATATAATCCCCTTACGTTTCATACGACTGGTTTCTTTTCCTCTCTTGATTAGCGGTCCTTCTTTTTTCATATACTTTAACAGAGACGAGTCCTCTTTATAAAAGCAGAAGAGTTTCTTTCTTGTTATTAGCTAACTTATCCGTGACCTCCGAAACTTTCAAAGGTTTAGATTTGGTTCTCAATCTAAACTGTGATCGGGTAACTGCTGCTGCCTTCGCGAAACAAGTCTCATCCCGATTGTTGAGTTCTCTTGTGTCAGAAATATTTTCGATGATTACGGTAGCTCATACAACGGATCTTTCAGACACAAACACTTTTCTGTTCCGTTGAAACAAGGCATGCCCACTTCCACATTCGCAAGAAGTGCTAGTAACAAAGTGCATGCAACCGTCATAACATATTCAACCTTACCTGTTAACTGCTCTTCTTTTATCAAGTTTTTTACAATTACTCTAGAACAGCCGGCGTTTGTAACTGGATCATTTTTAACTAATCCATTTGAAATAGGCATTCAATTATCTAAAATTTCTTTCAAACGTGCACTATTCAAGACTTGAATTTTTTGACATCTTTCAACTCCAGATAATCTTCTGAGTTCTGACCAGTGTTTTTATATTCTTCACTTATAATTTTACATTTTTTTTTATGTGGTTTACCATCTTCAATGGTATTAAATTTTTTAACAGAAAACGTGCATCCAATTGAGTAACTCTGTGTGTTAGAACCACCACGCGATTATCAATTTTTTTCTCGCACTGCATAAAAATATGGTCAATTTTTCCGCGCCAGTAGCAGAAATTTCTTCTTTATGTTAAACACACGAGAAGCACTGACTTCCTCGTGTGCCAATTTTTCGCAACTAAAACATTTTAGACCCCTTGTTGTTGCAGAAGTCACATCCAAATTCTTCCTTTCTGGTTTTGATGCACAAGTACTTTTCTTTGCATTAAAATACCGACTTGACAACGAGTGGGCGGTTAGATATTGTTCTTTAATTGCCAGTAACTCTTTGAGACTCTAAGGTTTCCTTTTTATTAGATGCACAGAGAGCTCCCAAGGGCAAAAGTTGATAAATTGCTCTTTTACCATTGAATGAAGTACACTTTTAAAATAGATTTTTACGTCAGACAACTTTACCCACTGAGTAAAATAGTTTTTGAGGTGCACAATAAACTGATCAAAGTTTTCAAAACCCTCTGAATTAGCCTCTCTAACACGTTGGCGGTTCAAATTGTAACAGATAGCTATCTAAGCTTTTTTTTCATCAATAAAAGGGGGAAAATTAAGAGATCTTGCTCCTCCAAAAGCAACATGTGCACCCTCTGTCTAATTTGCTTCCCCTCCTTCTTCACCAGAGCAATTTGTTTCCCGCTTAAATCTTATTCTCTCTATTTTATGCTTCATTTTTCTTTCCTCAAATTTCATTTTTTTGTTCCAATTTTAATTTTTCGAGTTCTAACTCTCAATCTTTCTCTCGTGGCATTGCTTGCGGGTTTTTCTCTTCTTGAAGCATTGACAACCTAACAACATTTTATCTTTTGTCCCAAAAATACTATTTTAGCGCAATAAATCATTTTTTGGAGTAAATTCTTTGTTATCGAGCGAAAGTTTTGCAAAACCATTAAATTGATCAAATATTTTTTTTGCACATCCGATTCATGTAAAATCGAGTTGCCATACTTGTGTCTGTATTGCGTATACACTTAAAAGAAAAAGAAAAACAAGGAATTTCAAAACAAATGCTACAAAATCATGCTTCGGGAAATCATCTATAAAATTTAAACAAAATTGTACTGTGGGCTTCTAAAAATTTTTGGGCTGGTTTTGTCATGCGCATTGCCAGGCAACAACAGTTGTTTTGTGAAATTTCTGATAGGCGATATTTAAAAGGTTGAATAGCACAGTTTTAAAAGAATAATAGTGATGATTTTAATGTTTTTTGTGGCAAAAAAATTTCAAATATTTTCTTTAAAATGTCAATGCCACCTATTTGTTACTTCCAGTCTCAAATCAGAATTACCTTAACTTGCAGTTACTGATTTATTGTACGTATGCGGTAAGCTGAACACTATAATGTTAATTTTAGTTCATTCACTTTGGTAATGCAATCAATTACATACTTTTGTCTTGATAATTTGAAAACTTGGATGTCTGTTATTTCATTGAGATGATTTCTTTTTTTATACATAATAAAATCGTTTTTCATCAGCAGCTTGCAAGATTGTGGTGAGAAGTAAAAATATCTTTTTTAGTAATATTAACGAATTTTAGTAATTTAAGCCCAAGTTAATTTGAGAATGATCTACTGCATATCCTCTATAGATGATGGCATCAATACAGTATATAGTGCTAGATTTATATGTTCATTAGAAACTTCCTTGGTTTTGACTACATTTATGGTTTACCAGAAATTCAGCCTATATACCTCAAAAAATTTTACCAAAAATCATACAATTGGCTGGAGTGTATATGCGTTGAGTGTTTGAGAGAAATAAAGAAATATAAATAAGCCAAATTTTACTTTTTTTTGTTGAAGCAAACTATCAAGCATCTGAACAGTTATGACAATATGACAATAGTAATTGTTTTCAAAGTAGAAATAAATTGTCATTCGGGTGTATTAGATTTTAATGGAATAACGTATTATTGCAATGTACGTTAGGAAATTGCATTTTGTGTTTGAAACGTATTGAAAGCAACGTACGAGGTTAGGAGAATAATAATTAAACCTTTTTATGAAATAAAATATTGAGACTAATATAACTGATAAACTAACCGGAACAAGCTATAATCGAGTAGTTGTTGGCAAACAAAGAATATGTGAGAAAACAAAGTAATCTTTTGTTATTACTTACCTACCAATGTGCTTCGTCAAAAGTTATCAAACAAACAGTTGCAAGGTGTATTTCAATAGAGAGAAATGTGATAACGTACGTTTCATCAATAAAACAAAAACGAAAAAGTTTTTCTAAGTTAATTTTTTTTACCAATATTAAGAAAAGGGTCAAAATTACGTTAAGTATTACTAAAAATGTAAGCTATTTCGAGACTCTAAAAATTTGCTTTTAAAGTGACGTCCAAGTTTCATAATTTTGCTAAAGAAAAAATTATTTAAGTAGAAGTTATTAAAAATAAAATAGAAAAAAAGTTTTTAAGAAAAAATCTCAAAATATATCTTGATAGTTTTTTTGCTTTGCTTTAAATGGTTAAGATTATAAATGCTGGTTCCTACCTTTATCTTGTTTGCTAAAAGATCTAGCAATAAAATAACCAATGATATTTTAAAACTCTGTGCAAAATTTTCCGTTTGTGTGATGTGTGACAGAGGACAGTATTGAATAGTAATGTGGCGAAAGTTCCGTTGAGCAAAATGCCGTTAATAAATTTGCCTTTTAAGCGTGTGGTAGTTGATTTGATTGGCCTGATCATGGCAGCAAATGACTAGAAGCACCGTTATGTGCTTCCTCTGGTGAATTACACAACACGCTACCCAGAGGCCATCCCTCTCACGAATATCGACACTAAAACAATGGCGAAAGACTTTTGAATCTCAACGGCCGGGTTATAACAGAAGAAGTATTGAGCAATATTAAAACCTACTTTGTATCAAATTGCAAGCAGGAAGTCCCAAGATTGGCAACTATTCCTTATCACTTAATTTGTAATAGTTTAACCAAACAGTTCAACGGCACACTGAAGATTATGTTGAGACGGTTGTGCATCAAACAGCTTAAGCAATGGCATAAATTCATAAATCCACTCGTATTTGCGTACAGGGTGATTCCCCTAGCGTCTAACGGTTTTTCATCATTTGAGGTTTTACATAGTCGTACTGTGCGAGGGCCCATGAGGATTTAGAAAAAGCTTTAGACAAGCGCGAGTGAATCTACTGATGTCAAGACCAATTATTAATATGTTTTAAAGCTGAAAGAAAGATTAAAAGAAACGATGAAGCCCGCTCAAAAAGAATTAAAAAAATTGAAGTTAGATACAAAAAGAATTATGACAAGAAGACAAAGGATTAATTGTTTAATGAAGACGACAAGATTTTGGTCATGCTTCTAACGAATAACTGTACCATGTCGTATTCGCAAGTTAAAAAGTTTACGAATGCGCAGACGAAGTATTCCACGCTCGAGAAGGATTGCTTAACAATAACCCGGAGTGTTTGAAAATTTTGTTTTTCTCAGCCGGAAATAAATCTAATTTACAAACGGACCACAAACCACTCTGTTTTTTCAGTAAGTCTCGTTCCAAGAACGATTTTACACACAGGTGGTCTTTATCTCTGCAGGGGTGTGACTTTGTAGTGAAAGAGATTGCCGACAAGGAAAACGTTATGGCCGACTATCTCAGTCGGTATTGGCCCAGATGGTAGGTGCTTTCACGCAGCCTGGGCCGTGAGTAAGTCTGCACATTGATTTTAAAATGACAGACCGAAACCGAACCTACCAAAACGGAAGGGTATCCACCCATTCCGATGTTCAGTGTGGGTCTGCTAGTCGGCAAACGTCCTTTTCAGGACGGGGCAATGTCAGGATAAAACTGCCCTTTTCAAGGCACATTGTCAACAAGTTCCGAAGACCCACTATTCTTCAGCTGAACATCGAAGGCCTCACTGCAAGCACGATGAACGTTCTTCATCACCTCGCTATGCAGTCTGAGGCACTCGTCATCCTACTGCAGGAGACCCACTGCACTGATCCATAGAAGTTGGTGCTACCACACTACCAACTAGCTGGGTCTTCTTTATAAGCAGGAAGCATGGCCTTGCCACGTTTGTCCACGAGCGACTGAGATACATGCTTTTGGACCAATCTCCACCGACATCAGAGATCGAGTGGCTGTGTGTGGACGTTGATGGCTATAAAATAGTCAACGTCTACAAACCACCGCCAAAGCGATTGCAAACCCTGGATCTCCCAGTGTTTCCTCACCCCTGTCTGTACGCTGGCGATTTTAACTGTCGTCATGCTAACTGGGGTTATGATGACAACAGTCCGGACGGTGAGTGCTTGGCTGGATGGGCAAATATTAATTGTCTTGCCCTGCTATATAATGCCAAGGACGCTGCCAGTTTTTATTCTGGCCGCTGGAACACTGGCACCAATCCAGATCTAGCTTTCGCTAGCGTAGGTCCAAACAGTCGCTTACCGGATAGACGTGTCCTTGACAAGTTCCCCAGGTCACAACATCGACCCTCGCTTATTACAACACCAAGGTTTGCTATGGCAGTGCCAAGCATGCCTGTTAAGCGATGGAACTTCCGCAAGGCCAAATGGAGTCACTACATTGCTTTGACGAATAAATTCGAAAAGACTTTGTTGCCGCCTGATTCACTTGATGTGGATGCGGCTTACCAGGGCTTCTGTAACACCATTAAGAAAGCAGCCAAAAAGACTATCCCACGCGGGTATCGAAATAACTATATTCCGTGTTGGGATGCAGAGTGTAAATCGCTCTATAAAACCTTTCTGCAGTCTCCTCAGGGAGACGACTCAAGTTTGGCTGCTACAGCTCTGCTTGCCAAGCTTGACAGAAAGCGTAGGGATCGATGGTCCGAAGCAGTTCGGAGCATTGACTTCTCACACTCTAGTCGAAAAGCGTGGAGTATTTTGAACAACCTTACTGGTAGGTCACGACACTCTCCTCGTCACTGTCCCGTTTCAGCCAATGCTATTGCATCTCAGCTGGTTAGAAATGGGAAATACGAGGCTGTTGACCACAAGTCATCGCGACTTGTCTCTTAAGAAGTGTCTGACCTTTGGAGGGCCATAACACCAGACGCAGTAAATATCTCTGACAATTTTTCACAGAGAGAATTTGCTGCTGCCCTTCAACACTTAAAACCAGGTAAAGCTCCGGGTCCTGATTCCATCTGCCCCGAGCTTATACTCCATGCCGGAGCTGCTTTGAAGTCCTGGTTACGTGACTTCCTTTCTTCCTGTTTGCGCCGACTCAAAATTCCCAAGATCTGGAGAAGAGCGCTTGTGGTCGCGATCCCAAAACCAAAAAAGCCCGTGGGGGACCCAAAGAGTTATCGACCGATATCTCTGCTCTGTGTCCCCTACAAGATCCTCGAGAGGCTTATATACGCCCGCGATGAACCATTGGTCGATTCACTGCTCCCTAAAGAGCAGGATGGGTTCCGACGCGGGAAGTCAACCGTAGATCAAGTTGTTCTGCTAACCCAGAACATCGAGGATTCTTTCGAGGCTAAAAAGAAGGCCGGTGCCGTATTTATCGATCTGACAGCTGCTTATGACACTGTCTGGCACCGTGGCCTTACCTGCAAACTGCTGAGACTACTTCCGGACAAGCACATGGTCAAAATGATCATGGAGCTTGTCCGAAATCAAAGTTTCACCCTTACCACCGGTGACAGCAAGCAAAGCAGGCTACGCCGTCTTGAAAACGGCGTTCCTCAGGGATCGGTCTTGGCTCCCCTCCTATTTAACATCTATACGTACGATCTTCCTTCCATGATTTCCAGAAAGTTTGTTTATGCTGATGATTTAGCATTGTTGCACTCTTCTGGAAACTGGAAGGACTTGAAGGGAACCTTAAGCCAAGACATGTCCACACTGTCAGCGTATCTCCAGACTTGGAGGTTGAAGCTCAGTCACACTAAGACGGTGACGGCAGCCTTTCACTTAAATAACCGAGAGGCCAAACGTGAGCTAAAGGTCTACAACAATAGTAGACTTTTATCGTTCTGTCCAACCCCTACATACCTTGGGGTAAAACTGGACAGATCGCTCACGTTTCGTCACCATTTAGTGGCATTGCGCAAAAAACTATCATCGCGCGTCACACTGCTGAGGCGACTCGTGGGCTCGGGATGGGGTGCTGGTGCTAAAACATTACGCATAGCCACCTTGTCTCTAGTCTACTCAACAGCTGAGTACTGTGCGCCAGTCTGGTGTCGCAGTGCTCACACTCGCCTCATTGACAGTGTCTTGAACGACGCCTTGCGCATAGTTACTGGATGCTTGCGTCCCACTCCAACGGACCACCAACCTGTACTTTCAGGCATCCAGCCAGCTGAGCTTCGCCAAATGGGAGTGACACTCTCCTTGGCTTACCGTGGATCTCTGGACCCCGATCATATCTTGCATGGTCTATTAAGTGGGTCCTCAGATACTGGCCAAGTGAGACTAAGATCCAGACGCCCATTTGTGCCAGGTGCGCGGAATCTCTTGGACAATCTTGCCAGACTTGGCATCCGCGCCTCTGAATGGACAAATCACAAATGGAACGCGGAGTACTGTGAAAGTGCTTCCAGGCTCCGTGCTTTTGTGCCCGGGACCAGTGTCAGGCCTGTTGGGATGGGCTTACCCCGAGCAGCTTGGGTTAAGCTCAACCGCCTGCGGACTGGTGTTGGGCGATTCCATTCGTCCATGGACAAATGGGGTCTCGCTCCTTCACCGAATTGCGAGTGTGGCGCCTCAGAGCAAACCGCAGACCATGTACTAACAATGTGCCCCATACATCGGGCACCACATGGAGCACGAGGTCTGACGGTTTTGGATGACGAAACTCGATGCTGGCTTAATAACATCACTGCCAGCATCTGATCCAGGCAGTACAGCAGTGTGGGGTAGTAAAAGGATAAACCCTCGGCCCCAGTCCTGTTTGTGTCTTGCCTGGAGTGGATGCCTTTCAAACGACGACGACGACGACGACGATCTCAGTCGCATAAATGTATAAAGTATTTTGTTTTGTGATTTATGTTTCATTGTGTGAGATTAATTTGAATTCAATGTGTTGTTTAAAATATTATTGAATAATATTATTTCACGGGGTCGCATGTTACACTTGTTTACACTGTGAATTATTTTGAAGTTTGGGAGTCGAGTTTTACGTGATTCGATCAAGTTTTTTCGAATTTTGTAAATATATAGTTTATAGTTGAAAACCGTGATTTTTTGCTGTCCGTGAAGAGAAGTTTCTAGCAAATCAATTCGTACTTAACCAAAACTTATTGTTTGAAGAACTTTAGTCTCGAGGCAAACTATTTCTAGAGCCGGAAGAAACAAAATAAACGTAGCTTTATTTCAGGGCAGGTATTTAGATTACCTAGTTCAACTGGCCCTTTTGGATTCCCGAGTAAAGTTGTGACAACAAGTTTTTTTGTTTGTTTGTTTCAGCCGAACTGTTCTTGATTCAAATGGAAATAGCTTTCAAAACTAATCTAAAATGAATTCATTTGGTAACAATGGTGTAATGGCAATTATCTTTCTTTACATATGAGAAAGTTAAAATTTTTATTTTAAGCAAAAATTTGATGATATTAAGATTTTGCTTATCAATTTCTCAATTTGTTAAAAGCTGGCAAAAAAATGCATTTAAACAAATTATTTGGTCACGCGAATTTTTTTTATGAAATAATATAATTTTCAATCATAAGAAATTGTTTTTTTTTAATAAAGTTTATCATTTGCTTAAAAAATTTAATTTTCTACAAAAATTTTTTTAAATTGTAATTTTTGCTAATTGAAATAACTTTCTTGGGCTATCTTTTAGGATATAACATAAAACATCATCTCAATTATGAATAGGACAAGAATAAACTAAAATTACCTTACATTTCTTTTGCCTCAAAAAAACATGAAATCATAACATTTTCAAGTTTTTTTAAAACAAAATTGTAAAGTTCAATTTAGAACACATAAAATTTAACCTGTCTACATTATATTGTTCTAAAGTACAACAGTACACAAATCATCATATTAAAATTTTAATGATCGAAAAAGCATATTTTATGATTGATTAAAGAAGAAATTTACAAAAACATTGAGTTGACAATTCTAGATTCTTGTTGTTTTCTAATCAATGCTTGTTGTATAATTCAACCTGAAAAATTAATATTGTGATTATTTGAAGTCATTGAACAGAACGAAAACTTTAAAATACAATGATACTTATTTCTGTTTAAGCAGGGAATAATAATATTTTGACACATTAAAAAAACCTTATAGTCAATTAGATGTCAATACTGCCATGAAGGATGTTACGAAACAAAATTAGGAACAGTTACATTACATAAACTTGATGACGTGTGGTTTAGACGTTTATCATTAACCCGCACAACCTGAGAAAACTAATGTTTCAAAGAACCAAGATATATTGAGTAGCTATTTCCAGTTAAGTTATTTCTTTTTGTTTTACAGTATTTAAAAAAAGAATAAACTTATTTAAGAATGAATCGGCTGTTATAATTGGTAAAGAATAAATATGCCATGGTGCTATGTTATTATGTTCAGCAATATGAAGAAGGCAAAACCGACATTGTCATGACCATTTTAAGTTTTGTTCATGGATATTTTTCTTAATATCAACAATAGAGATTTGTACAAAACAGATTTGAAATTTCTGAACCAAAAGTTGTATTATTTGTTATTTTTGATCGCATTGACTTAAATCATTTTCAGTAAACCACCAATTTAAAAACAACGACATTGAGTAAAAAAAGTTCTTAAAACAATGTTGTGGTGAATTATTGTAAGCAATTGTTAAATATGTAAAATAGAAATTATTCTTTCCGAACTTATAAATGAATCACACGTAGTTGTAAAGTTTCTTGAAAATTATATTTTTAATGAATTTTTCTAACGACAACAAAAAACGTTTCCCTTCATGTCACAGACACTTGTACGATTCCATGGGGGGCAGGGCCCAGGTGTGACTCCCCAAGTTGGAGCCCAGTATCGATCATTGTGCTTCCAACAAACCCTATTTATTCTTCCAAAGTCATCACCAATTTGTACCCAGTCATTGTAATTGTCTCTGCAAGGAAAAGAATCGGAGTCGTTACAGAGAAATAAGTTTTACTGCAGCTTGTAATCAATGAAAATCCTCCAAACGCAAGCAAGCCTACGAAGAAAAACCCAATGTTACGATTATAAATCGTAGTACGTCGTAGAAGCGCGCACCGATGCTAAATCTTATTTCAATTTTTAAACAAACTTTTGTAAAATTGTCTTTAATATTATTTTATTTTAATTTCCTCACAAAAATTTAATTTTTCAATGTAGATCTCGAATATTCTAAATGACATTAGTAAATTGATTCAAAAAGTAGTAAATATTTTTTGTGAGGTGCCAAGTAAAATTCCATGCTATGTGCAATTGAGTAAAGTATTAGCCGTACAACCCCTGATTATTAGTTTGTAAAACATCTTAATATCTTCCACGGACACATCTAAATCCACCAGATCCCCCACAATTAAATCCACCTCATGATCATCTCTGCCACCATGTCCTGTTAGATTATTTACAATTATTAACATTATTTTCTTACCTCTATTACATTACCTCGGGATCACCAAAATGTTAAGATTAGGAAATTTGTTTTAGAAACTAACCCTAACATAGTATAACAAAACTTATATTAAATAAAATTTATCGAATTTAATAATCAATTATAATAAAATTACCTCTCTGTCCTAGAGTAGCTCTATCACGTTACATATAATTTCGTCGCCTGTCTATTGGGTGTTACACAACGTTCCCTCTAAGAGCTTGCTTAGTGTGCGCGGAATGAAAGGCAGAGTGAGCAGTGGCGGTATTCAAATTTAGGGGCCCGAGACAAGGATTTTCAAAAATCGATGTTCAGTAAAAAACGAAAAAGAGTTTTGATCTCGTCTTTTACTTTTTTCTCCAACAATAAATTGTTCTCTAAAAAAAATTATTTTCCTCCGAAAATCAAGGTGTTCTCTACAAAAAAATGGTCTTCACCTCGAATCGATCTTACATGTCGAAGCGATAATGAAATCAGGATGAAAAGTGGGAAATATTGAGATCAATTCTAGATGAATACCTTTCTTTCTTTTTTTATTAGAGAATACCTTGATTTTTGGAGAAAAAAGTGAAAGACGATATCAAAACTCTTTTTCATTTTTTGAAAATCTTTGCCTCGGACCCCTTAATTTGAATATCCACCGCTGTGTGGAGCTTGCTTCTGATTGAAAGCACATATTTAGCTTGTCTTGCCAATACTTATGCAGTGCGTGGCAAAACGAAAGCACTGCGAGGCCGCGCAGCCGCGCAGCTTAGAGGGAACGTTGGTGGTACAGCCACATCATTATACATTATATAACCAAATGTACAAATCACCGACTGTGGGACACGGAAATGCCCAACAAACATTATGGGATGGGAAGCAGAGCATGATTGAAAACAACAAGCACAAGCCAAGCATGCTGCAACAACACATTCGGGATACAGAAATCACGACATTTCTCTATCACCACCACCACGGTCTCTTTCACCGCCAAAATCACTACCATCTCAACTATCTCGTCCTCCACGACCACAACTTATATTAAAATCACCACCACCACCAAATATTCCACCTACATAATTATTATAACCCATGTCGCCGTAACCATCATTCTCACAGTCAGCATTAGTGGCATCAAAGCTCGGAATTGGTTCTTTAGGTGGAGTCATTTTAAAAGTTTTAGAATAAGAACAATGAAAAATGAAACAACATTAGGAGTACCAGACACCATAATAGCTCGATTGGTTGAAAATGGAAGACGATCTTGATCAACTTTAATAATATCATCAGTTTTTCTCCAAGTTCTTTAACCTCGGTGCTTTTTGCTTCAATAACCTCTCCAGTTTAACTTTGATGAACTAATATTTCCATTTTTTGTTGATCACCACGTCCAAAATCTCTTTCACCACCTCAACCTCTTCTACGAAAACCACCTCTTTTTTTATCTTCTTTCAATAAAATCTAAATTTTTTATGATATTTTCTCCACAATATGGTAAAACGGCGTTCACCGTAAAATTCTTTTTTTAATATTTTCGGATCTCAATTTAATTTGAGCACAAAAACTTTTCTTATTTATTTATTTATTTTTTTTGAAACCTTTTATCATAAAATACACAAGATGTTTCTCATTATTTATATATTTTTTAACTAACCCTTTTGGTAGCAGCAGTGACACAGTCGAACGATCGAACAGATTGATGTATCGCAGTGACGCGAAAACGCGTTTTTATCCTTTCTGTTTATCAACTAGGAAGCGTTTGGTGTTTTCTCGCGCTCTCCCTTATTTTATAAAAAAATCATCTCATGACAAGGCTTTAACTTATCTTATTCAAATAGTACCTTATAATTATTATTTATATTCCAATCAAATGTCATTACTGTTTAATTTTTTAGTAGTACGAGTACAATGGCGCTTTCAACCACTTGACCACGCCACCGACTAAAAAACAATAAAAACTATAAAAGTACATTGAAACGATTTCTTCGGGAAAATAAGTCAGAAATGCCTCAAAATATTATAAAATTTACTCACTTGATAGGTGCCCAAATGTCCCCATGCAACACTCCTGTTATAACAGGTGTGTTGTTACAGCAGATTTGCGCTTGATAGCAAAGATCTGCACCATGTCTGAAACAAAATTGTCCCGCGGACTCGTACGTGAGATTTGCGCCATCTAGCTCCAGATAGAAAATCGATGCAATTCCTAACATATCAAGTTTAAATGAAGTTTAAAAGCGCCTAGATTTGTTGGTTCGTATTGATTTATATCAATCTTTGAAAATGTCTATTAGGACAATATTATATTTATGTTGAACAAAATTATTATAACTTTTGTTTTTAAGTGAATTTAATAAAAAGTTTTTCTAATTTTAAAGTTGCATTAAAGCTAGCTAGTATTTGAGTTTGTATTAAAGCATTAAAGCGTTCTACTAGAAACACGTCGTTGGATTTAAAAAAATAGTTTTAGGTAAATTCTGGTGTAAAATTATTATTAAGTCTTGAAAGAATTTTGCGATTTTGTAATTTATAACAAAAATCTTGCAAGATTAAACAAATGCTGAAGCAACTTTTTCCAATTAATATTTTTTAAAATTTATTTGAAATCTAGAAAATTTTTACCTGTCACTTGTAGGTAATTACTAAGTTTTATACAGCTACGGTGCATTCAATAAGTTTCCAGACTTTTTTGGTATGGACACTTTTATTAACCGTACACACAAAAAACTCTAGTCCCCTTCAAAGTATTCTCCTCCGACATCAATGCACTTGTTGTACCGTTCCAACAACTTCTGGAAAGCCCCCTGGAAGTCTTCTTGTGTGAGCGTGTTTAGGACCCTCGTCACAGCCTCTTTCATGTCCTCAATTGTGGAATAACGATTGCCTCTGAGGTTTTCCTTGAGCTTTGGGAATAGCCAAAAGTCGCAGGGAGCAAGGTCCGGGCTCTAGGGAGGATGGGGAACCATCTTGATGCCCATCTGGGTCAAATAGTCTGTGACGAGGATGGATTTGTGGACTGGGGCATTGTCCTGATGGAAATGCCACTGACCTGATTCGAAGAGTTCTGGCCTCTTCCGACGGAATGTCTTCCTGAACTCCCTTAAAACTTCAATATAGTACTCCTTGTTGACTGTGATTCCAGTGGGAACCCAGTGAATGTAGATTATGTTCATGCTGTCAAAAAAAAGGATCATCATGAGTTTCTGGGTGGACTTGCTCTGTCTGGCCTTCTTGGGTCTGGGAGATCCAGCATGCTTCCACTGGGAACTCTGTCTCTTGGTCTCTGGGTCATAACAATAGATCCAGCTTTCATCGCAGGTTACCAGGGCATCAAGAACTTGGGGATCTGAATTAATGAGCTCGACCATCTCCTTGCTGTCATTGCAACGTCTTTCTCTCTGATCTTCCCGGAGCACTCTTGGGACAAACTTCGCGCAAATCTTCCGCATCTTCAGTTCCTCACGAATGATTTTGTGTACACCTCCCACACTGACATTAAACTGTGCGCTTAGTGTCTCTATAGAAACACGACAATCCCTATTCATGAAATCGTTTATTTGGCCAATCATCTCTGATGTTCTGACTTCCCTACTCCTCCCACATCTCTCATCATCCCTCAAGGACTCCCTGCCTTCCTTGAATCTCTTGTGCCACTGAAAAACTGATGATCGATTCATGCAAGATGGTCCATAAGCAGTCTGAAGCATACCATACGTTTCCGTGGCAGTTTTTCCAAGTTTAAAACAGAACTTGATCGCATATCGTTCTTCTAATGTGTCCTCACGTCCAGATTGCATTTTTGAAATTCACCAGCTGTGACAATCAGGATTTAGTAAGGTGTACTCTAATTCCTACTGTAGCTATAAATTTGCACCTAAACAAGAAAAAATTGGTCAATCATCTCATAAGGAGTATAGTAAAAAACATACTGAAATATCTCGAGTTTACGGCAATTATAAATGCCTGTACAAAAAAAGTCTGGAAACTTATTGAATGCACCTCGTATGAATAGCACAAGCAAAAATTCAGACACCGCTGGTATTTTGTGGCACAGTTGTAAAACTTTTTAAAAAAAGAGTTTTTCTTGTAAATGGAGCACATTCCTGACAGTCTTCGACATTGATTGTTATTCCTTTAGAACAATCTTCCAAATTTCGAAGGCATTTTGGTAGCAGACACGACATCAAAACGCTTGGCTTTTGCCCATAGTGAGTAAAATTTTCCAAGCGTTAGTAATAATATTATTAAACTTATTATGAACGTCTCGTCGAGACGTTTATAAAATTATGGTTTAACTAATGATTTCTAATAAAATAAATAAAGCAAGAAATTAAAATTGTCCAATTTAGAAATAGTTGTCTGCTAGTAAGAAGAATAAAGCTTTAGTCTGCTTGGAATTTTCATGCCTGTTACTTTTTCACGAATTAGTACGATCCATATAATTGAAATAATTTATTTGGATAGAACTATTTTGTTTTCTACTAAATATCGAAGATTAAATCATCATTGGTCTGGTGTAATATTTTGTTTGGTTTGGTTACATTGAATTGTAGTTGTACTCAGTGGCGTACGCAGAAGTTTGTCGAGGGTGAGGGTTTGCACGTCAAAAATACAATTATCAATTATTAAAAGTGTGCCGAAATCGTTTCCAAATTTTCTTTTCAAACTTGAGTAAGCCTATTACACTTTTTAGAGCGCCTTGAACATACATGAGGTTTTTTTGCCTAACCGTAAACACAACTATTAAATATCAATAAGATTTTTCACGAGTTTACCTCACTAATATAGTTGAAATAATTCAGCTCAAGTGGAACCCAATTTTAATAATGGCTACCATCACAAAGCATTGCACAAAAATATGAAGATAATTCACCTTGTATAGCTACGTATTGAATTCTATTTGATTAAGATGGTGATCGCACTTAGGTGATTAAGAGTATTAGGTTTTTTAACGAATCTTACATTAAAATCTCAGACAATGTTTTTTCTTCCTACTGGATTCATTAGTTCGACATGTTGCTTTTCACTGCGACAAATGTAATTGACAAACGTTCATTAATTTGTGTGTTGAGCAACAATGTTTGACCGCTTGAGCGTAGTAAAGCGTAAACCTAACTCTTGAAAAATAATATAAACATCCGGGATGATTATTTAGATCACTGATTTTCAACCTGGAAGTGCGACCCCGAGTGAGTTGTTTAGTATTTTCGAGGGGTTGCATAAGCTTTTGAGAAGCATTTTAAAAAGTAAAATATTTAAGCAAAGTAATATTCAAAATTGCTTCTTTAAAAATTACTTATATTTATCAATAGTTTATTCATGACAACAGAAACAGAACCATCGACAAAAATTCTTCTTAATTTTGTGTAGGCTAAATGGCTTAGTACGTCATAATACAAAAAAGAGTAAGTTTAACACAATTTTTACTGAGTGGTGTGGGCAAGCGAACTTAGAAACAGGAAATGAAATTATGGAGTACTGACAGAAAAAAAAGATATTAAAAAAGTTAATGCACATAGCACTTTAAAGTGCTCTATTGCTGAGCTGACAAACACAGGGAAACTGCAGGTTATCAATTGTTGAAACTTTCAGTTGTCGATACCGTTTTGAAAGAAACAAAGCAACGTTTTAATTGAGCCACAGTAACGAACAAACAAACCATGTTTTTGAACACTTTATGCGTTCCAAGGATGTATGCTGGATTTCTTGACTGCAAGCAACTAAATTACTCATTTATCTGTCAACTGCTGCTTGTTTTACTTGAAATTACCTGCAGAAGTTTTGTTAACTTCGGTCGTCACTTCGGTTGTAGCAGCGCTTGGCGTCATATCTGAGAAGGCATAGAAACAATGATTAAAAAAGCATCAACTGGATTTAAGTGAAACACTAATTGATCGAAATCTATCACCAACCGATTATTGTTCCTAATTATTCTGTTCATATTTAGTTATCAAACTCCAATAAAAAGAATATTGTCTGAAAGCCTAGAGTGGACTTACCATTTGCTTTGGTTACGGTTGTATGTGTTTCACTTGTTTGCATTGTTGCTTGCCTGGTTTCACTTCCAGTTGTCAAAACTGTTTTAAAAGAAACAAAGCAACTTGTAAAGCAACGTTTTGATTGAGCGACAGTAACGAACAAACGAAACATGTTTTCGAACACATTATGTGTTCCGAGCATGTACACCAAATTTCTCGACTGTAAGAAACTAAGCTACTTATTTATCGGTCAACTGCTGCTTGTTTTTCTCTTAATGGGTGGCGGTACAAAAAAGATAACAAACTCTTTTACACTGTGTAGTTAAATAGTAATTTACTAGTTGTTAGTAACGGCTAAGTGAAAGGGTTTGGTGTTGCTCTTTACATGTTACATACTATATACATGTACACTATATATATACTATATACGCCATATATATATATATATATATATATATACTATATATACTATATATGCTATAATAATAATAATAAGAATAGTAATGATAATACACATGCCTTATATATAGAAAATAGGTTTTAAGATGTAATTTTTTTCGTTTAAATCACTTAACAAAACTTTTTGTGCTAATTTTGGACTATAGATCTCTTTTTGAAGTGACTTGTTGTTACTTTGTTTTTTGTTTGAAAATTGCAAGTTTGCATTAAGTACGTTATATTACTTTTCACAATCGTCAACAGTTGTTAATATAGTTTGAATGAGATAAGCTTAAAACTTTGTTAAATTTGCTAATTATATCGTCGTACAACAAAAAGAAAAAAACGGCTGCTTAAATTAAAATCTAGAATTGTTGTTTTACAAGTTGGGGAAAGAGTATACTTTTTCCAACCATACCACAATTATATACAACAACTCACATATTTATACTAAAATAAAACAAAAAAAAGCATAAGCATAAACGTTTTTGGTTTACACGTTGGTTTCTTTTTGTTAATTTATTTAAGCTAAAATTAAACTTTTTAATAAATATTTTATTTAATATTTGATAAACAATGTTTCATGTATTTTTGTAAAAAATTCGAACTTACACTTTTTCATTATTTTAAGAGAGTTTATATTTTATTTGATAGAAGAAAAAACATTACAACACCTTATATAATCTTTTATTGCACTTGGTACTAAAAGTTAAAATCCAAATCCGTCGTAACTCTAGTGCTTAAATGTAGGGTTGACATATCAATACATATTAAGTTTGCGTCACACAAACATATACAAAATACCGTTTCGATCAAATGTCGTTTCGATCAAATGTCGTTTCGATCACGTGTTGTTTCGGTCAAGTGTCGTTTTGATCAAGTGTCGTTTCGATCAACTGTTGTTCAATCAAGTGTCATTTTGATCAACTGTCGTTCAATCAATTGTCATTCAATCAAGTGTCGTTTGATCAACTGTCGGGTCACGGATAGCATTGGCCCAGAAGACAGTTGCTTTCTCGCAGCCTGGGCCGTGAGTACGTGTGTTCTTATTACTTCACATGACAGACCAAAACCAAAACTGCCAAAACGAAAGGATATCTATCCATCCCAATTTTCATTGAGGGTCTGCTAATCGGCAAATGTCTTTTTCCGAATGGGGTAATGCCTGAAAAAAACTGCCCTTTTCAGGGTGAATTGCCAATAAGTTCCGAAGGCCCACTTTTCTCCGGCTGAGCATGAAAGGCCTCACTGCAAGCAAGATGAACGTTCTTCATTATCTTTCTTTACAGTTTGAAGAACTCGTCATCCTACTAAAGGAGACCCACTGCACTAATGCGGAGAAGCCACTGCACTAATACTTTTAAGCTTCCAACTAACGGGGTCTTTCTTAAAGCAGGAAGCATGGCCTTGCCATGTTTGTTCACAAGCAACTAAGGAATACGCTTTTGGACCAATCTTTACCGACATTGCAGATTAAGTGGTTATACGTGAATGTTGATTGTTATAAAATAGTCAACGTCTAGAAGCCTCCACCAAGTCGAAGGCGATCCCTAGATGCACCAGTGTTTCCTCACCCTTGTCTTTATCCCAGCGATTTATTTTTATTTTTTTTATTTTATCTATATATTTATCCTCCTGACTCGCAGGAAAGCGACGGAGGCGCTAATACATAGGGTAGGCAATTACCCCGACCTGCTTCCGGAGATACCAAGATATTGCTGTCCGCTTGTAATTTAATAGAGATATGACTTTAATTTAGAACTTCTTGCCAGGACCACCATGCAGGGGAATATGCCGTAAAGTGTCTTTCCCAAGGACGCAACAAAACAGCGCGAGTGGGTTTTGAACCGAGACCGTGTTGGTGACGAGTCCGGCGCTTTAACCACTCGACCATGCTGACGACAATAATGTCAACTGTCCACGTTGATTGGAGTTACTATGATAACAGTTACGATGGTAAGTGTCTTGCTGGTTGATTTTGTAACCCCTCAGGAAAGCAGTCAAAACGATAATCCCACGAGATCTGTAAAACAACTATATTCCTTGTTGGGATGCGCAGTGTCAATTTCTCTATACAACTTTTTTGCAGTCGTTTCAAGGAGACGGCTCAAGTTTGGCTGCTACAGCTTTACAAGCCAAATTTGACAAGAAGCGGAAAGATCGATGGTCCAAAGCAATTTGAAGCATCGACTTTTCACACGCTAGTCGTAAAGGATGAGGATATTGAACAATCGTACTGGTAAGTTGCGATATTCTCCACGTCACTGTTTTGTTTCAGCTGATATTATTACATCTCAGCTATGGTTTGCCATATAAAAAACGGCATTCCTCAAAAATGAGAGATGCGACGCTGTGAACCACAAGTCATCTGAACTGGTTTCTTAAAAAGTTGTTGACCTTTGGAGAGCCACAACACCAGATCCAGAGAATATTTCTGAAAATTTCTAAAATTCATAGAGAGACTTTGCTGCTGCCCTCCAACACTTAAAACCTATGTTTTATCTCTACTAGCGGTGACAGCAACAAAGCAGGCTTTGCCGCATAAAAAACGGCGTTTCCCAGGAATTGTGAGATACGAGGCTGTTGACCGCGAGTTATCTGGACTTGTTTTTTAAGAATTGTCTTACCTTTGAAGAGCCGCTAAACCAGACCCAGTAACGCTTTCCTAAAGTCCTGGTTACGTGACTTACTTTAAATCAAAATTTTTAAGATTGGGACAAGAGCTTTTGCAGTTGCAATCACAAAGCCAATAAAGCCCGTGAAAGACCCAAAAAGGTATTGACTGATATCTCTGCTCTGTGTCCCCAACAATATCCTTGAAAGGCTTATCTACACCCGTGTCGAACCAATTATTGGACAAGCACATGGTCAGAATGATTATTATAAAACTGTTCTAAAACAAAAGTAGTCGTGACATCAAAGGAACCAGGTTTCGCTGTATGACAAACGGTGATCCTCAGGAACCAGTTTTGGTATTTCTTTTTTAACCCTTTGGTGGCTAGAACTAATTCCGATTTTTTAGAAAATAAACCATATTTTAAAAGAAGAGCTGTAAATCCTTATTTATGTGTATAAACCCATTAAAGGTATATATTTTCAGGGTGGAAAAAGTTTAAAGATTCAGAAAAAGAACTTCAGGGGTCACCTCATCTTAGTCCCCATCCAAGATTCATACATTGGCGGCCATCTTGAACACAAAAGAATGACTATATTGTGACACCAATCAGTTATCCACAGGTGTTTTGATTACTTTACGCTTTTAGAATAAAATAAAACAGGTGTTATTGACAAATTTTATTTTCTACCTTCTTTACAGTTGCAGTGGTTGGTGGTAGAGGTTGTGGCATGAGTCCGGGCAAAGTTGAACTTCACATTCTGCACAGCCATACACAGTTTCTTTGCGAAAGTTACAATTCCTCTTATTTTCTCCCTTTGAACAATACTCACATCGTCCTCTCTTTTTTATATTCCTATTTACAATATTCACATTCCTTGAGATCTGACAACAGGAAGGCGGTAACGCGGGTTAGGTCCAGATCTTTTGCGACATGAAAAGTTCCCAACCAATTCTTTCACTAACTTAAATCTGAATTCTAATTGAGTCATGACACTTAGATGATTCTCTTTACATTTCCACAGATAGAGAACATAAGAGTTTACTACACATATATCAAAGAAGTGATGGAATGGTCTAATGTGCCACCTTCTGGACTTACAATCTATACCATATAACTTTTTTAGTTGCTCACTGAGGTCCACACCGCCCATGTAATATTTATACATAGGAATAACGGGACAGCGCGAACTTGTTTTGTCTCAAATACACCATTACACAACATTTTCCTAGGCACAGTACTATTTCCTGTTTTAACAGAACAATTTGAAAGTATATTTACAACTTTGTTATCCTTCCAAGTGATGCACACCAAAGTTTGGTCAACAGCATAATGTTAATTGGTCAACAACATAATGTTTATTGATTTTGTTAAATCTTTATCTTTCAAATCCTTTGGGAAGAATTTTCTTTTAGTATTCAATGTCCCACAGATATATGTTCCATGGTTGTAAAGATTATCATCTAATTCAACAGATGTAAAAAATTGTCACAGAAAACTATACGGTTCTCATTGTCAAAACCATTCAGCACCAAGTCCAAAACGCACCCACGTGACAAACCTTTTTCAGTCTGATCATATTTTCCAGTATATATTTGGAAATCCTATATGTAACCGGATTTTGACCAAGATAATATTGACCAAATTGTTGTTGAAAAACTGTTTAAAGTAACGGATAGGACTTATTATTTTATCAACACCTATCAAATCAAATGTTAGCCCTGGATCAGGTCCTGTATAAGCTGGAGGTGGGGAACCGTGCCCTATGTCCATTTTCCCCCAATTATTACAGTATTTAGTACATTTATATGCTTGATTTCTACCACCTTGATGCGCTCGACGCCGCTTTGTTGGCACGTTCGGAACTGGTGCATCATTATCTGTCTCTGAAGACTCCTTGTCAGATAGGCCTATTTGATCCTGCTTATCATTTTGTAATTCATTTTCACTTTCCTTTTCTTGATACTCTGTTTCTGACTATAAATCGCCCTCGAAAACTAATTCCTTATCACTCTCATTGTCACTAGATGCGTTCAGGATCTGGTGGAGGTCATGGGAGGCTGAATATTGCTGCTTCGAACTCATTTTATAATAAAAAATTTTAGAAATATTAGTTCATGGGCGCAGACATGTTTGTTGTGAAAAACAAGCGTACGGCATTGATAGACTTGTCTCACTGGGATCCATTTGTAATTATATCTGTTGTAGTGAATTTCTTTTATTGTATGACGTCACAAATAAAATTGTAGAATTACCAAATTAGGAAGTCTAGAATATTTAGGAACTATAAAAGAAAAATTTTAGTAGAACCTTGAGGTAATGATAAATAAATATGATAAGAACAATATCAATTACTAATTATTCTAGCTGTCAAAATCAGCTGATTCAAACAAAAGAATGTCATTAAATTATCATCAATGGCTATTGAAGATGGTTGATGAAGAAAAAAGTTAATAAAAATAATTTATAACAAAAGTTGGTAATGCAGATGGTATGGGGTTTGAATCCCAAGCAATTTTGTGTGGGGGTTTTAAGGGGCTCCCCGTTTCTTAAGCAATTTTTTTAAAATCAACTTTCTTAAAATTTTATATAGCCCAAATCAGCTACGGTTGTCGGCAGCACGTATTTCCGAATAGATGGTGGTCGTGATCAACTTTAAAATTTACTGCTATCTGTATTACACTGCTGTTTTGATTTTGAGAAAAGCACTTAAAGATACTTTCCTCTGTTTGTTAAAAAAAAAGAAAATTTAAATTATATTTGTAACACTTTTTAAAAAATTAAATCAATCAAGAATTTTCAGTCGGACAGCAATACCATGGCTTCTCAAAAGTAGGAAAGGATAATTAATTGATGGTTTCTCTAACTTCGAACATCCGACGTTATTTTGCAAGTTTGATGATGATCTTAGTATTGTTGCATGATGAAATGGTTTCCCAAAATGGGTGGTAACGTAGGGAAAATGGTTACCTAATCGAATTATAAATTTTTATGGATAAAATTTAACAGTTTTACAGAAAAATATGCATTATTTACTCGCGTTTGCAATTTATTCATCAAACCGATTGCAACCAAATAAAAAAAATAACTTATCAATAGCTAGATGACCAGATTTACAACTGCTACATTTCTATGGAAAACTATTTTGAAATAACAAATATACCACAAATTTTTCCAGCGTATCCAGCATTGCAGAAGCACATATATTTGTTGTTGATAAAAGAACAGTTTCCGTAACGGCAAGGATCATTCCAACAAGTGATAAAGTCTGAAAATCCATAAATACAAACATTTTTGAACTTTTTTTCCTTAAGTAGCTAAAATTACTAAACGGATACATACGGAAGAAAGAATCAACACTCTCACAAAAACCTTTGTTAAAAGTGATTTTTAATAAGCATCTGATAAGGATACTTGAAGTTTCGATTGGCGGTACAAAACTTTAAGATAGCTTTCACGAAGATTTTTTATCTGACAATCATTGGGAAGAATCGTCAGAATGAACTGAGAGCAATCCGATTGTGGCTCTCGTTTTCTTCTTTTTTGTTCTTCGAGACGCACTTTTGTTTTCTTTTCTTTTATATTCTTGATTGGCCGCCTTTTTTTAACCAATCAGACTCCTTTTCCTTTTCTATATAACCACGATCGGTTGCTCTCAGTTCATTCTGACGATTCTTTCAAATGAGTGTCAGATGAAAAGTCTTCGAGAAATGAACACGCTTTTTAAAGCTATCCTAGAGCAACTGATTAATTTAAAAAATTTTGTTACTTTTTTATTGTATGGATTCAATTTGCTATCCATTGCAAAAAGCAATACAGAATAATAATGTCAAATGAACATCCATACACAAAAATTTCATATTTGTATAAAATTTTAGCTTTCTGCGTTGATCAAATAATTATTTCAAAAAATTGCATAAGTTTGATTCCCATTATAAGGGTTAGTAGAAGCGAGTGAAGTGTTTTGCTCTCCATTTATATCACTTTTTCTCACCTTGATATTTTTTTTATTTGGTTTAGTTTTATTTTTAACTTGTTCATTTCAAAGTTTGTCTGGTCAAAGTCCAAAAAAATTACTTAAATAAAAAGGCTTAAACATAAAATCAGATTTTAACTGGATAATTTTTAAACTAGGCCTATAAGCAAAAAATTTAAATTAAGCTAATTTTTGGCAGTTAAAATTAAATCTAAAGTTTACAGCATTATCTGTAAAAGAAACATTTTCAATTTAAAGCATTTAGTGTTAAAAACCTTTTAATTTTTACATAATTTTTTAAATGCAATTAAATTCTAAACTATTGTTTATAATAAAGATTATAAAAAATTTAACACTTTTACCCAATTCAACTTGTTTTCTCAGCTCATAGATTATGTTCTTGCTAACAGCAACAGGTTCTCCTTTTTCACCTTTCGGACCAGAGCTGCCTCTGTCTCCTTTCTCACCTTTTTTTTATTATCGTCAATAGAAATTTTACAAAAAACCGAAACTGATTTATTTTGTTCTCTAAGTTCATCAGTTTTCGGAGAGTCTGTGGAACTAATCGTTCATCAGTTGTGATGACGCAATCTTCAACACACAAGATAACAAGATAAACAAAATTTTCATATTTAAAAAATCAAAAAAAATCTAGTTTTAAATAAAAGTTATAATTTTGAAATTTGGCATCTATATAAAACAAAAAGCCATTATCTTTTTTTATGGGATTTAAATCTGATTAAAGAGGCAATTTAAAAAGTACTTCAGTCACATTTTTAATGACACAAGGGTAAGACTGCTGCCTGTTTTGAACAAGCTTCAAAACAATAAATCATGAATATATGAGCTAATTGTATGGTAAATTATGCACGTATTCGAATTAGTTCTATTCAGCCCGGTAGTTTTCTCAAATAACATATTATTGCATTTAACATTTTCATGTTTTTTGTTTTGACCAGTTGAAAGAAATAAAGTAAATTGCAACGAAAATGATTCTCTGCTGGCATAAAAGGTCGTAATACAATTAACATTTCCAAAACACGTTAATCAATAATTTGTGTCGCATTTATTTTACGAAACCCAACAAGAAACAATTATGATAGATTCTTGAACTAAATACGTAAAACAATCTTTAGAGTGTTTATTTTCCATTGTGTGAAAAGCTTAAAATATTGCTTCGAATTTGCGAGAAAATCTTTAAACCTAAATAATAATCTTCGTAATAATGCACTTTTGATTTTCATTGATACATTAAAGTAATATTTAGATCAATGGTTTTCAACCTTTTTTTACACCACGATCCATTTTGCAACACAATGTAACTTAACATTTCCAAAAAATTTCTATTTAAGCATATTTAGGTTATATTATGCGTTTGTGAAGGCACATTAAACAAAAAAT
This sequence comes from Diplosoma virens, assembly GCA_963680785.1. NCBI lineage: Eukaryota > Metazoa > Chordata > Ascidiacea > Aplousobranchia > Didemnidae > Diplosoma > Diplosoma virens. The sequence goes on along the minus strand of OY796888.1, from coordinate 41,610,663 downwards.
GATTTAAAACAATTCACTTAGTGAAACAAAACTCATTTAATGAAATTTAACATCAATAAAACAGCACTGTGATATGACTGATGCTACATCTTATTTTGGCGGGTGGCTCTAGCTGCTAAAGCAAACCGTGGATCTTGCTCTACCATTTGTTTATTTATGGCTTTGTTTTTTCTTCCAAGCAATGCAAAGAAACCAGTCTCACACAGCCATGTTGACCAAAAAAGCATCAAAATTCGAATCACCGCGCTTGTAACTCTGAATAACCAAAAAGCAGTGATTAACGGATATCAAGAAAGTTTTCTTTTGGTATCCGTAGTTGGATCATTTTATTAAGCAATTTACTGGAGCATAGTATCATCTCTGTTGATTATGCTGATAAGGTCTATATTGGACTCTCTATAATTTAAAAGCTTTTATCTACTGAAACACACTGTCGACATTTATACTAAATGCTTCATAAACTTTTTGTTTACCCCTACCAATGGGTTTTGTTGTTCATTCACTCACAACGCAATTTAATCCAAAAATAAACCTTCACTTGATTTTTGAGCAATAGATATAACCTTTTTTTTCTTTTTTGGTTTTTATTTGACGCTGTTACTAAAAGGAGTTTCAAAACAACTAGTCTATGGCTAGCAAGTTTTGGTGCCTTTTCACTTTATAGTTAGCCTTGCTTAGTTTTTGGTAAGTTTTACTCTGTTTTTGCTTATTCAACCCTCGTCAATCACTCTTTATTGTTGTACGTTTGTAACAACTTTATTTACTTGGTTAAGAACTCTGAACTAAGGTTTAAATGCTAAGCAACAAGTCTTCAGTTCAGCTTTCTTTTATTTTTGTTCCATCACATAGTAAAGGTACAACTGTGATATTTAATAATAAACATAATCAAAGGAAATTAGAAAAAGGAAGACGCAACAAAGCTTGTAAAGATAGTAATAAAATATATATAGAAGTTGCATTACAGGGAGTAAGGTTGTTTCCTCTTAATATGAATTTGTTTTATAAAAAGAAAAAGAAAAAAAAAAAAAAAACGGCACAAAATTTTTTTATGTATAATACGTATGTGTAGGCAGGTACGCCCTGTAGATGGCAAATGTAATCCCGACGCGGTCTGTGGGTTCAACGTCTCGTCTCATTGTTTTTGTGTTATTAAAAGAAACCGTTTACAACATTATTGTATTTTCTGCTAGGCGATGTTACCAAGCAGCTTTAGTAAGAATAAATAAAAAAGATTTGACCAAACAAAAATATCCTGCATATTCAGAAAGTAGCCTAAGGTAATCGCTTGACCGAGAAATTATGCTTAACACCTTCAGCCTTATCATGTAAGTTAGCAAGGTAAGAAGATATGATGATGATGATGATGATGGTGGCGATGATGACAGAGATAATGACACTAACTGCGGCTTTACACAGGAGGAATAATGATATAACAAAAAACCAATCAAGCATATACAATATTATATAATGCTAGTTTGTCAGTTTCATCATCTTTTCCCTTTTTACGCATTTTAAGTTTTGCACAAGCATTTCAACGTACGTTCATGAGAAATATTTAAAAATTATTCTATACCCTTCACTTTTAATAGTTAAACACTGTCTGGACTTTGTTAGCTGTAACAATTTGTGGCCTTGGAACTAGTTTGTGTTTACAGCATAATTCTTTCATTTCTTGTTCTTGCTTGTACGTGCTCATGATTTTGTTGCGTATTTTGACCTTTGTTTTCCCACACTACCCAGAAAAATTTTACCAAATCTATTCTGCATTATAACGCAGGATTACCTATTACTACCCTTCTTTTATCAATTTTTTTACGATTACTCTAGAACAGCCAGTGTTTGTGACTGGCCCACTTTTAACTAATCCATTTGAAATAGGCATTCACTTATCTAAACTGCCTTTTAAACATGCACTATTCAAAACTTGAATTTTTTGACATCTTTCAGCTCCAAATAATCTTCTGAGTTCTGCCAAATGATCTTCAGTGTTTCTATATACTTTACTTATAATTTTTCTTTTTTTTTCTTCCGGTTTACCATCTTCAATGTTATTAAATTTTCTAATAGAAAACATGCATCCGACTGAGTAACTCTGTGTGCTAACACCACCACACGATTATCAATTTTTTTCTCGCACTACATAAAAGTATGGCCAATTTTTCCGCACCGGTAGCAGAAATTTCTTCTTTATATTAAACACACGAGAAGCACTGATTTCCTTGTGTGCCAATTCCCAGCAAATAAAACATTTTAGACCCCTTGTTGTCGCAGAAGTCACATCCAAATTCTTCCTTTCTGGTTTTGTTGCACAATTACTCTTCTTTAAATTAAAATTCCGACTTGACAACGGGTGGGCAGTTAGATATTGTTCTTTTAGTGGTAGTAACTCTTTGAGACTTTAACGTTTTTTTCTTTAGATACACAGGGAGCTCCCTAAGACAAGAGTTGATAAGTTTCTCTTTTACTATCAAGTAAAGTACACCTTCAAAATAGATTTTTACGTCAGACAACTTTACCCACTGAGTAAAATAGTTTTTGAGGTGCACAATAAACTGTACAAAGTTTTTAGAACCTTCTGGATTAGTGTCTCTAAAACGTTGGCGGTAACCCTGTTCTGTACAAATGTATCCCTAGAGCAGCGATGCTTTCAGACGTCCGTATTCCAAAGCGCCCTTTTTGCAAAAAGATGGAATACACGTCCAGAGCTTATTCACCCAATAAAGCACTAAACTTAGTTGCCTAATTTGCTCGAGGCCAGTTTGCAACAGTAACATATCCTTCAAATTGTAACAGATAGCTATCTAAGTTTTTTTCATCAATAAAAGGTGGGAGCTCAAGAGATCTTGCTCCTCCAAAAACAACATGTGCACCCCCTGAATGATTTGCTTTTCCCTCCTTCATCACCAGAGCGATTTGTTTCCCGCTTAAGTCTTATTCTCTCTATTTTAGGCTTCATTTTTTTTTCCTCGAATTCCTTTTTTTCGTTCCAATTTTAATTTTTCTAGTTGTAACTCTCAATCTTTCTCTTGTAGTATTGCTTGAGGGTTTTATTTCTTCTCTTGAAGCATTGATAACCTAACAACATTTTATCTTTTGTCCCAAAAATACTATTTTAGCGCAATAAATCATTTTTTGGAGCAAATTCTTTGTTATCCAGCGAAAGTTTTGCAAAACCATTAAATTGATCAAATATTTTTTTGCACATCCGATTCATATAAAATTGAGTCGCCATACTTGTGTCTGTATTGCGTATACACTCAAAATAAAAATAAAAAACAGGGAATTTCAAAACAAATGCTACAAGATCATGCTTCGGGAAATCATCTATAAAGTTATACAAAATTGTACTGCGGGCTTCTAAAAATTTTTTGGCTGGTTTTGTCATGCGCATTGGTAGGCAACAATATTGTTTTGTAAATTTTCCGATAGGCGATATTATTAATAAAAGATTGAGAAGTATTGTTGTAAAAGAATAATAGTGATCGTCGTCGTCGTTTGAAGGATATCCACTCCAGGTCAGACACAAACAGGACTGGGGCCGTGGGTTTATCCTTTTACTACCCCAGACTGCTGTACTGCCTGGATCAAATGCTGGCAGTGATGTCATTAAGACAGCAACGAGTTTCGTCATCCAAAACCGTCAGACCTCGTGCTCCATATGGTGCCCGAGGTATAAGGCACGCTGTTAGAACATGGTCTGCGGTTTGCTCAGAGGCGCCACACTCGCAATTCGGTGAAGGAGCGAGACCCCATTTGTGCATGGACAAATGAAATCGCCCAACACCAGTCCGCAGGCGGTTGAGCTTAACCCAAGCTGCTCGGGGTAAGCCCATCCCAACAGGCCTGGCGCCGGTCTCGGGCACAAAAGCACGGAGCCTGGAAACATTTTCACAGTACTCCGTTTGGTCCAGATGGTAGGTGCTTTCACGCAGCCTGGGCCGTAAGTAAGTCTGTTTATTGATCCTAAAAATGACAGACCGAAACCGAACCTACCAAAACGGAAGGGTATCCACCCATTCCGATGTTCATTGTGGGTCTGCTAATCGGAAAAGTCCTGATAAAACTGCCCTTTTCAGGGCACATTGCCAACAAGTTCCGAAGACCTACTATTCTTCAGCTGAACATCGAAGGCCTCACTGCAAGCAAGATCAACGTTCTTCATCACCTCGCTATGCAGTCTGAGGCACTCGTCATCCTACTGCAGGAGACCCACTGCACTGATGATGAGAAGTTGGTACTTTCAAACTACCAACTAGCTGGGTCTTCTTTAAGCAGGAAGCATGGCCTTGCCACGTTTGTCCACGAGCGACTGAGATACATGCTTTTGGACCAATCTCCATCGACATCGGAGATCGAGTGGCTGTGTGTGGACGTTGATGGCTATAAAATAGTCAACGTTTACAAACCACCGCCAACGCGATTGCGAACCCTGGATCTCCCAGTGTATACTCACCCCTGTCTGTACGCTGGCGATTTTAACTGTCGTCATGCTGAATGGGGTGACGATGACAACAGTCCGGACGGTGAGTGCTTGGCTGGATGGGCAAGTATTAATTGTCTTGCCCTCCTATATAATGCCAAGGACGCTGCCAGTTTTTATTCCGGCCTCTGGAACACTGGCACCAATCCGGATCTAGCTTTCGCTTGCGTAGGTCCAAACAGTCGCTTACCGGATAGACGTGTTATTGACAAGTTCCCTAGGTCACAACATCAACCTTCGCTTATTACACCACCAAGGTTTGCTATGGCAGTGCCAAGCATGCCTGTTAAGCGATGGAACTTCCGCAAGGCCAAATGGAGTCACTACATTGCTTTGACGAATAAATTCGCAAAGACTTTGTTGCCGCCTGATTCACTTGATGTGGATGCAGCTTACCAGGACTTCTGTAACACCATTAAGAAAGCAGCCAAAAAGACTATCCCACGCGGGTATCGAAATAACTATATTCCGTGTTGGGATGCAGAGTGTGAATACCTCTATAAAACCTTTCTGCAGTCTCCTCAGGGAGACGACTCAAGTTTGGCTGCTACAACTCTGCTTGCCAAGCTTGACAGAAAGCGTAGGGATCGATGGTCCGAAGCAGTTCGGAGCATTGACTTCTCACACTCTAGTCGAAAAGCGTGGAGTATTTTGAACAACCTTACTGGTAGGTCACGACACTCTCCTCGTCACTGTCCCATTTCAGCCGATGCTATTGCATCTCAACTGGTTAGAAATGGGAAATACGAGGCTGTTGATCGCAAGTCATCTCGACTAGTCTTTCAAGAAGTGTCTGACCCTTGGAGGGCCACAACACCAGACGCAGTAAATATCTCTGACAATTTTTCACAGAGAGAATTTGCTGCTGCCCTTCAACATTTAAAACCAGGTAAAGCTCCGGCTCCTGATTCCATCTGTCCCGAGCTTATACTCCACGCTGGAGCTGCTTTGAAGTCCTGATTACGTGACTTCCTTTCTTCCTGTTTGCACCGACTCAAAATTCCCAAGATCTGGAGAAGAGCGCTTGTGGTCGCGATCCCAAAGCCAGGAAAGCCCGTGGGGGACCCAAAGAGTTATCGACCAATATCTCTGCTCTGTGTCCCCTACAAGATTCTCAAGAGGCTTATCTACGCCCGCGTTGAACTATTAATCGATACACTGCTCCCTAAAGAGCAGGCTGGGTTCCGACGCGGGAAGTCAACCGTAGATCAAGTTGTTCTGCTAACCCAGAACATCGAGGATTCTTTTGAGGCTAAAAAGAAGGCCGGTGCCGTATTTATCGATCTGACAGCTGCTTATGACACTGTCTGGCACCGTGGCCTTACCTGCAAGCTGCTGAGATTACTTCCGGATAAGCACATGGTCAAAATGAACATGGAGCTTGTCCGAAATCGAAGTTTCACCCTTACCACCGGTGACAGCAAGCAAAGCAACCTATGCCGTCTTAAAAACGGCGTTCCTCAGGGATCGGTCTTGGCTCCCCTCCTATATAACATCTATACGTACGATCTTCCTTCCACAATTTCCAGAAAGTTTGCTTATGCTGATGATTTAGCATTGTTGCATTCTTTTGGAAACTGAAAGGACTTGGAGGGAACTTTAAGCCAAGACATGTCCACACTGTCAGCGTATCTCCAGACTTGGAGGTTGAAGCTCAGTCACACTAAGACGATGACGGCAGCCTTTCACTTAAATAACCGAGAGGCCAAACGTGAGCTAAAGGTCTACAACAACGGTAGACTTTTACCGTTCTGTCCAATCCCTACTTATCTTGGGGTAAAACTGGACAGATCGCTCACGTTTCTTCACCATTTAGTGGCATTGCGCAAAAAACTATCCTCGCGCGTCACACTGTTGAGGCGACTCGTGGGCTCGGGATGGGGTGCTGGTGCTAAAACACTACGCATAGCCACCTTGTCTCTAGTCTACTCAACAGCTGAGTACTGTGCGCCAGTCTGGTGTCGCAGTGCTCACACTCGTCTCATTGACAGTGTCTTGAATGACGCTTTGCGCATAGTTACTGGATGCCTGCGTCCCACTCCAACGGACCACCAACCTGTACTTTCAGGCATCCAGCCAGCTGAGCTTCGCCGAATGGGAGCGACACTCTGCTTGGCTAACCGTGGATCTCTGGGCCCCGATCATATCTTGCATGGTCTATTAAGTGGATCCTCAGATACTCGCCAAGTGAGATTAAGATCCAGACGCCCGTTTGTGCCAGGTGCGCGGAATCTTTTGGACAACCTTGCCAGACTTGGCATCCGCACCTCTGAATGGACTAATAATAGTGATGATTTAAATGTTTTTTGTGGCACAAAAATTCCAAAAATTTCTTTAAGATGTCAATGCCACCTATTTGTTACTTGCAGTCTCAAATCAGAAGAGAGCTTTATATTAATTTGCAGTAACTGAACTATTGTATGCGGTGAGCTTAACAGTATAACCTTAATTTTAGTTCATTTAGCTTGGTAATGCAATCAACTACACACTTTTGTCTTGATCATTTAAAAACTGGGATGTCTGTAATTTCATTGAGATGATTTCTTGTTTTATGCATAGTAAAATCGTTTTTCATCAGTAGCTTGCAAGATTGTGGCGAGAAGTAAAAATAGTTTTTTACTAATATCAACGAATTTTAGTAATTTAAGCCCAAATTTATTTGAGTATAATCTACTTCCTACCTTCTATAGATAATGGCATCAATACAGTATATAGTGCTAGACTTATATGTTCATCAGAAACTTCCTTGATTTTGACTGCATGTACGGTTTACCAGAAATTCAGCCTATATACCTCAAAAAATGTTACCAAAAATCATGCAATTGCCTGGAGTGTATTGTATATATGCGTTGAGGGTTTGAGAGAAATAAAGAAATATAAATAAGCCAAACTTTATTTTATTTTGTTGAAGCAAACTATCAAGCATTTGAAGAGTTATGACAATATGACAATAGTAATGTTTTCAAACTAGAAATAAATTGTCATTCGGGTATTAGATTTTAGTGGAATAACACATCATTGCAATTACGTTAGGAAATTGCAATGATGTGTTTGAAACGTATTGAAAGCAACATACGAGGTTAGGACAATAATAATTAAGCTTTTTTATAAAATAAAATATTGAGACTAATATAACTGATAAACTAACTGGAACAAGCTATAATCGAGTAGTTGTTGGCAAACAATATGTGAAAAAACAAAGTAATCTTTTTGGTACCAGTAAAATTTTTTTTTTTTTTTTTACCGAATTGCGAGTGTGGCGCCTCTGAGCAAACCGCAGACCATGTACTAACAGCGTGTTCTATACCTCGGGCACCACATGGAGTACGAGGTCTGACGGTTTTGGTTGACGAAACTCGTTTCTGGCTTAATGACATCACTGCCAGCATTTGATCCAGGTAGTGCAGCAGTCTGGGGTAGTAAAAAGATAAACCCTCGGCCCCAGTCCTGTTTGTGTCTGACCTGGAGTGGATACCCTTCAAACGACGACGACGACGACGACGAAAGTAATCTTTTGTTATTACTTACCTACCAATGTGCTTCGTCAAAAGCTATCAAATAAACAGTTGCAAGGTGTATTTCAATAGAGAGAAATGTGATAACGTACGTCTCATCAATAAAACAAAAACTAAAAAGTTTTTCTAAGTTAATTATTTTTACCAAGATTAAGATAAGGGTTAAAATTACGTCAAGTATTATTAAAAATGTAACCTATTTTCAGACTCTAAAAATTTGCTTTTAAAGTGACGTCCAAGTTTCATAATTTTGCTAAAGAAAAAATTATTTAAGTCAAAGTTGTTAAAAATAGAATAGAAAAAAATCTTTTTAAGTGAAAATCTCAAAATATATCTTGATAGTTTTTTTGCTTTGCTTTAAATGATTAAGATTGTAAATGCTGGTTCCTACTTTTATGTTGTTTGCAAAAAGATCTAGTAATAAAAATAACCAATGATGTTTTAAAACTCTGTGCAAAAAAGATTTGTGCAAAAAAGTAATAAAAACAAAATTTTCTTAAAAATTATCAAAAATGTTTGGGCCAAATTGAAACGTAAGAGATGAATGATAGCAGAAGGTTGTTTAAAGAATATTTTTGCACTTCGTAAATGGAAAAAGATTTTTTGGAAGAAAATCAAAGGAGCAATATAACTTATTTGAAACGCAAAACAATGATACAGTGAATTTTCTTTTAATTTTTTAAGGGTTAAGAATTGTATGTTGGTTACATTGCTTAAAAATTGCACCTTGTACGTTCCTACTAGCTTGTGCTTGCTCAATTGTATTCTATCAATGACCATTTCACAATTTGTTTTTATATTTTAAACTTAAGTAGTTGTATTGTAGTAGCACACACCCTGATATTTTAATTTGATAAAAATATTAGAAATGTTTGGATAAGGAATCGTGGCTTGTTTAACGTGTCATTTGCTTATTATTATTATTATTATTATTTTATTTTTATATTTATCCTCCTGACTCACAGGAAAGCAATGGAGGCGCTAATACATACAATAAACAGCAACCCAGACCTGCTTTTGAAGACAACAACATATTGCTGGCCGGTTGAAATTTATCATTTTGCTTTTTTAGTTTTATAAAGATATGAATGAAATTTAAGACTGCTTGCCCAGACCACCAAGCAGCGAAAAAGTTTCATAAAATGTTTTTCTCAAGGACACCAAAGAATGTCGCAAATAGGTTTTGAGCCGAGACCCTGTAAATCACAATCTCAGCGCTTTAAACCCTTGACAATACTTTAATCACCATGCTATCAAAATTACATTGATAGGTTGCTATTAAATCTGATGCATATACCTGTGTACTTTTATGATGCATTCATTAACAAGTTGGCAAATCTTTCAATGAAAATACACCTTACACAGCTTGTTTGCAAATTTTCGACAACGCGGATTAGTGTGAAAGCAATAATATAATTACTGTTCACTTTAAATTTTTTAGTTTGTTAACAACTGCTTGATTAGTTTACTTTAGTTAGTTTATCTGTTAACCTCCATAACTTATTTTATAATGCAACTCAACTATTCTCCTTGTTTTTATATTGCTTTCATTACGTTTCAAACAAAACGTATTGTTTTCTAGCGTTATTGCAGGTAATATATTTTCTCACAAAACGTAATACACACTGGGAGCAATTTATTTCCACTTTTGAAATTATTTGCTTTAATCTATGGCACTGTAATAACTGTCAGATCCTTGAAAGTCAGCTTTAATCCTGGAATCTGCTTGAAGCCGGTTTAATCCCCAGTGATTGAAGGTGGCCGGATGCATCCCACTACTTTTGGAACTCTTCTTACACCTTCTCTCCTGCCGCATCTTCTTTCTTTAAACCAATTCTTCTCATAGTTTTTTAAATTGTTATTCCCTCCATTCATCCTCGGTTATCCCTGTTTACATTTTTCATCATAACACGGCGCCTAAATAACCAAAAAAAATAGATCACGTTCAATACACAAAATAATGATGAAGTGTTTAAGACTCTAAATATAAATTAAATTCTATCTGTCAGCTTGTTGCTTCTAACACATTTTAATAAACAGCACCGTTCAATGTTTGATACCGCAACATTTCTTGTTCGTTGCCAATTTTTCATTCAAACTTTACTTAAGATTATCTCAAAAATTTTTTCAATATTTCAAACACTTTGTGTTTGTATAAACTTGTTAAATTTGACTCGAAAAAAAATCTTTGACAAAAAAGCGTACATAGCAAATCAAGTAACCATCTACCGGTACATTACTAGGGATAGTTGTTGCCTCGTATAAATGAAAAGCTCAACTATTATCCACAAATTTTTCTACCAGTTGCTCACTAATATTATCCGTAATCTTATTGATTCACTTACAATTTATATTGTGGAGCAGCTTTGGCAGTATGGCAGCTGGAAGTATGAGTTACGTCGGATTAATATGCGATTTTTAACATTTTTTAATTATTTTGACAGCTTTAAAAGTTGCAAGCTGAGTTTTTTTGCTATATGCAAAAAGTTAGAAAATACAAATTGTAAATACGTTTCTGATAACTTTCAGGTAAGCAATTTGACGATTTTCTTTTTATCTGCTTTTCCTTTCTTGTAGCGCGTCTGCAAGGGGCATGTGCATTCACTATATCAGTAAACAATTGGATAAACTCTTCAACTTTCAAATGCGGTAAGCGCGTTTCTGAAATAACTAAATTGTTGAGGTTCGCGTTCAAGTCTTTACACGTCAAGAGAGAAATTACTTCTATCGCGAATATAAAATGTTTCGGTTATTTTTTTCTCAATTTTTCGATCTAGATAATATATGAAGGTAGGAAAATGATCAGAAATATCACTTTAGAGCGATGCCACTAATAGCCGACGAATAACAACAATTGTTGTAGATATGATCTAGAAGTATTTTCGAGTGATTAAAGATTCTCGTTGGTTTGTTAATTGTACACTTAATTGAATATTCTACAAGGTTATCAGCAGTTTTTTTATCAGTTTTTTATTAGGCGATTACTAGGCACTTGTAAGATGTCAATATTAAAATCACCCGAAATATAAAATTCAGTTTTACTATTACTTAAATTACAAAACTTCTTTTCCATGGTTCTACTGAAAAGTTCAAGTTGATTAACAATGTTTACGGGATGACGATAAATAGATAAATAACATCACTTAATATAGAATTTTGGTCAGTGTCAACTTGTATCCAGATATTTTCGACAAAGTTCAAGTTTAGGTCATATTCCGATTTGACTATATACGACAACGCTGTTGTAAGATTATCGGCATGAATAAAATTATATCCTGCAATGTCAATGTTGTTATATATTGTGTCATTTTGTAATTTGGTTTCAGTTATAGCTACAACATCTGGTAATTTATGAAATTGCGAACGGTAATGTGTAAGTTTATCAATATTTTTTGCAAGCTACAGAAGTTAAAGTGTATGAAAAATAAGCCATTTGAATTTGAGCGACTGAGGATTTGACTATAGAGAAAAATTATGTAATAATAATTGCAATTTAAAAATAAGGAACTTTAATCAAAGACTTCATTAGTACTGTCAGATAGGGATTCGATTCTATCAACCACTGAGCTCGATGATTGCCAAACTGCTCATTGCAATCGCAAAGCATTGAGCATTTGTGGCATGTCCCGCAGATCACGTGATTATTAACGCGCTGATGAAGATCACAACAGAAGTTGCATAAAAAATTAACATTCGAATGTTTATGTAAAGTAGCCATTGTAAATAATCAAAAAAGAACGCATTTTTAAAATTTATACAACAAAAAAATTAGTGAGAAGATAGATTGACATCTTTGCATGAGCACACATCATTTAAATCATCTGAATTAAACAGTAACAGTTGGTAGTTTAAATTAGAAAACTTGATATCGGCATTGTGTTTAAATGAATTATCTGGTGTACTTACAACCAACCATGGACCGGTTCTAAGATCTTTTTCATTGACATCAATTAAATCTTCTTTTTTAGCTGATTTTTTTATTCTTATATCCCCGTTATTAGTGTGATACAAAACAAATTCATTGTTGCATTCTTTCTTTACATTGCAGAAGTTAGATCTCAAAGGAGTTAAATCTTCCGAAATGAAAGCATTTAAAAATTCTTGACTGTTATTGAGTTTGGATTTCGCAAACAAATTTTATTTCTTTTCTTGTATGACACAAAGTACACAATAATAGATCTTGGTTTCTCCGAGTTAAGTCTTTTTCCCCCTGTCTGTGTGCTCTCTGAATATTAGTACTTTGCAAATTAACATTGAGACATTTGGCTACTTTCAAAATTATTTCCTCTCCATTGTCAATGGTTTCCTTATTTTCTTGAACATTGTGAATTCTTAAATTTTCACGGCAGCCATATTGTTTTAAAGAATCTAATTTATACAATGTTAAATTAACTGTTTGCTTTAGTTGATCATTTTCAATTTCAAGGCGCTTTACTTTAGAGTTGCTACTTTCCAAGTGGGTCTTTAGCATTTTAATTTCTTCTACCAGTGTTTTTACTATATCATTAATCTCATATAATTGTTTTTTATCATTTTCATTAAAACTTTTTTCATAATTGTCACTACTAATTAGTTGACTTGCTAATTTGTTTCGAACGCGTCATACCGCTTCGTCAGCGCTTTTTTCGAGAGAGAAAAAAACACGTCTTACTCGATGATTGTTTATTGACTGAACTAAAGCCAATGATGATTGTTATGAATTAAAAAGAAATCAGATCAAAATCAGTTTTTACATTCTTCTACATACTGAAACTATTCTATTTGGCGATAGATAAACGCCAGTGGAGAATGTGAAGCTGCAGTAAGTGTATGAACAAGAGTGGGATGGAAGAAATTCAGAGAGTGTGGTGAGACACTCTTTGAAAAAAGATTCTCATTGCGGATGAAAGAAAAGATATATAAAAGCTGTCCAAGATCAGCTATATTATATGGAAGCAAAACGTTGTGTTTAAAAGAAAATTAAGTTGCTATTTTGAGAAGAGCAGAAAGATCTATGGTGAAGACGATGTGAGATGTAAAGTTGGTGGACAAGAGGAATATAGAGCAGCTGATGGACATGTTGGGATTGAAGGAAGCAGCAGATAAGCTGGCAAGGGTGAACGGTATGAGGTGGTGTCGTCATGTTTTAAGACGACCTGAGGAAGATGTTTTGATGAAAGTATTGGTACATGAAGCGCCGTTTATAAGTTCAAAATAGGCGTCGTCAACAAAATAGCTAGGAAACCACTGTACCATGAAGATCAATATAAGTTTTGAATAAACGTGCATTGCAATTTCTCTGCTGAACAGTTAGATAAAAAAAATTTTAAAATAGTTTAAAACAATCAAACTCTGAACGCTTTTATCACACACTGTCAGCAAAAAAAGTAAATGTGACAACTTCAAATTTATACGGTTCTACAAAATTTTCGAAATAAAGAACTTTAGATATATTTGCAAAGAGGCAGAAAAAGCAAACTAAAGAAAAAACTTTTCACTAATACTACTACTTATAACTTATGCCGTACTTTTGTTTTATAACAGATATAAACTAATGTAAACTTGATTCATGCGTCCACGGAAACTGTACAGATCTAATCAACAATTACTCATGTTCATGTGATCCTGAATGCAATGGCGGAAACTGTAGCGAAAGTAAACTAAACGATAAATTTTGACTAATGCAATTTAATATCACTTATACCGTACTTTTGCTTTTATAACAGATATAAACAAATATATACCTGATCCATGTGTTTACGGAAACTGTGCAGATTTAATCAACAATTACTCATGTTTATGTGATCCGGGATAGAATAGCAGAAATCGTATCGAAAGTAAACTAAACGATAAATTTTGACTAAAGCTATTTGATATCATTTATACCGTACTTTGTTTTTATAGCAGATATAAACGAATGTAAACTTGATCCATGCGTTCACGGAAACTGTACAGATCTAATCAAAGATTACTCGTGTTCATGTGATCCTGGATACAATGGCAGAAACTGCACCGAAAGCAAATTAAACGATAAGTTTTGACTAATGCAACTTAATATCACTTATCACTTTCTCTACTGTTAAACTGTTTCTGTCCCAGAAAAAAAACTGAAAATAATAATAAAATGTGTTTTTTTAAAAGTTTACGGTGTCGATACACAATTCATATATTATTTTGTTTAACGAAACAAATTGTAAAACTATGATTTTTATAACTCTTTGTCAACTTGGTGAAAATCTAATCAACTATGAATGATTTTGTTTACAACGAAAAAAGAAAACAGACGTGTCTGAAGACTTTCTACGGCAGCAAAAATGTTGTAGAACGTAAGAAAACACTTTCTCACTAATAAAAAAAAGACAAGACACTAAATTTGTTAAAAAAAAGAGCCGTTTTTTGTTTGCAAAAAAGACATAATATTTTTTTTCAGTAATGTAATTTGCCATTTTGTGTATAAACTCTTTTACATTTTATCACACCCAATATGTGCAAAACGTTTTCTCAAAAATAATGTATTCATTCGAAAATATGTTTGTCAGCCTAATCTATAACTTTTCTCTTGTTACACTGGGACATATTTATCCCAATCGCAAATACTGTTGGGATAAAAATGTCCCATCCGGTTTACGTGCTACAAACAAAAAAAACCTAAAATAAATCGAAGAATATGTATTTAATTATTCATCATGCAAAAAATCAATTGAAAAGCAATTTATTTCCAGTCAGTATTTTTGTTTTTATAACTGATATAAACGAATGTAGACTTGATTCATGCCTTTGCGGAAACTGTGCAGATCTAATCAATGATTATTATTCATGTTCATGTGATTATGGATACAATGGCTAAAACTATAGCAAGAATAAACTAAACTATAAATTTTAAGTAATACAACTCAGTAACTTTTATGCCTTTTTTTCTTATAACAGACATAAACGAATGCAAGCTTGATCCATGCGTTCACGCAAACTGTACAGATCTAATCAACGATTACTAATGTTCATGTGATCCTGGATACAATAGCAAAAGCTGTGACGAAAGTAAACTAAACAATAAATTTTAAGTAGTAATTATATTGCAGTTTTGTCATTTATGTTAAATTTGAAGAATCACCGTAGATTAAATGTTTTTTACTGGAATAAATTCACAACGAATTAAAATCTAAAATATATGAGAACGGTTCTTTTTGATAAATTGTTGGTCCAATTTATTAGAACGCCAATTTAAATTTTTTTTTGTTTGGTGTCCACTTGGATTTAAAATAATTTAAAAAACAGTCTGAAAATTATTTGAAGACTGAAAAAATTTTTTATATTTTAAATTAATATATAGTCTTGTTAGGAGTGCTTGAATTATATATGTCCTGCTCCTTAGTAGCGGCTTTTGGACTTATGGCTGCTTTTGGAGTACCAAAATGACTTAAAAAAGAAAAGAAAGTATTCGAATTCTGAAAAACAACGTTTTATTTTGGCTTCTATTATTGAGTATAAAGAATTAAGCTTTTTTGGCCTATTTTTGCAGTTATTATTTTTTTGCTATTATCCGATAAAAGCGTCAGAAATAATTAATTGTTTTCAAATGTTATTAGGTGCATGCTATTATTGTTATTGTGATTCGTAATCGGTTAAGCTAAATATTTGTATAGCTTGTCAGTACAAGGTTTTTAAGTAATTATTTGCAGTTCTTTGCTCTGTGAATTCTGTTCAAGTTTGGTGAAGCTTGGGAGCCAAGTTTTACATGTTTTGTGTTTTTGTTTTTGTGTTTTTGTTGATTCTGTTCAAGTTTGGTGAAGATTTTGTGAAGATCAAGTTTTTGTAAATACATATTTTTTTTTAGTTAAAAGCAATGTTTTTTTTCATCAGTTGAGAGAAGTTTTTTTTTCGAATCAATCCGTACCTAGCCAGAACTTAGTGTTTTAAAAACTTCAGTCTCGCCGCAAACTATTTCTTGAGCCGGTGTAAATAGTATTAACACAGCTTTACTTCAGCAGTGGTATTTCGGTTATCTAGTTCAACTTGTCCTTTTGAATTCCCGAGCAAAATTTTGACGTCAGGGGCCTCGTTCGGGAATGAATAGATTTGGTTGTGAGTGCAGAAAATGAATTTACAGTTTAGAAATGGCAACCCTAACCCTAACCAAAAAGTTTTTGACGTGTATTCCAGGTTTTTGCAGGAGGACGTTTTAGACTATGGTGTATTTTCTAAAAATTACTTATATTAGAATTTGTTTGTGCATTCACAAATTTACATAGACTTGAGAAAAATGTTTTTGACAGCAAAGCAATGATTTAGTAGTTATCGGAAACTGTTTTTGTATTGCATTAAAAAAATTTTAAATTTGTTTCTTGCTATGTTTTCTTGACAAACAACTCAAACAAATCATACTATATCATCTATACAAAAAAAATCTACGTCAACAATTTTAAAGTACGCGTAAAACAAAATCTAATTATGCAATGAAGCGAAATTTTCTATGCTTAAAAAAAGATGATTTGTCAAACAATTTACTTTTCCTACAATGTCTTAACATTCTTTGAAACTTTACTGAGATAAAGGCATCTTCTTGGCAATTGCTGGACAATTCTGGACCCCAAATCAAATGCTTTTTATCTTTGAAGGTTAAGAAAAGGCTAAAAAAGATCTTCATTCAAATGTGGATATCTAATTTTTTTTGGCTGGGAATCGAAGACTCCTGTTAAACCAATTCATGTTAACGCTTGTTGGTATTTATAGAAAAACTTCTTTATTTATTTTTTTTTTAGTTTAAATAATCATTCGATATCCATAAAATAAATTTACTCTTGAAGCAAATATTTTTTTGCAAGAAAATAATGTACACTTTTGAAGAATTCAACAAAGACATTTTTTATGGACAGTAGTTGTTGATATACTAAAGAAAGTAAACGGAATTAGTACATGTACGAGTGGAGGTGAGAAAGAGAAAGAAAGAGGGCGAAAAATCTTTCTGAAATATATAAAAGGAGACTAAGAAAGAGGAGCAATTGCACGTTATGAATAAATTTTTTTAAAAGCTGCATCAAAGTTAAAAAAAAATTTAGCTCTTAGTCAAAATATCAGAACCTAGACTAAATGTTTTCATAAAACACCGTACGTATAATCTACTAAGTTACGAGAGACAACCCGTAATTATTTTTTAATCATAACTTATAATAATACATTCATCAGTGGTCCTACAAGTGTTTTTGGATTTGTAGTATTTTTAAATGTACAGAGGCCAAATATTACATTACTCCAAATAAAAACAAAGCACATCGACAACTACAAAAACTTTACACTCTTAACTGAATTCTGAATACAAGAAGAGCTTATCAACATTTATCGAGTAATTGGTATAAAACGATCAAGAATTAAATCATGATCGACCGTTTCGAGAAGCTAACGTTCTTGCTTTACAACGTTTTTAATTTTAAGTGTTTGATTGATTCTGATAGACGGTTTTTTGTATTTTCTCACCAGAAGACAAACAATTAGTTTCAATCATTTCGTGATTTTGTGAAATTTACTGCTGCCCGAAAATAAAGTCGTTATTGTATTGATATAGATTCAACGCAATTATATTCTTAATAGCTTGTAAAATTACGAATTTATTACTTTTTTATGATAGTAATTAAAAAACAATAATCTATTTAACTAAATTATATAATTGCAGGTAACATCTCAGTCACTCTACGTCAATTGAATTGTAAAAGATATTTTTATATAACACAACAATATGTATTGGGTAGAATTAGACCGGGTACAGCATCGAACAACGTCCCGGGCAGAACCTTTGTCGTCTTCAATATAAAATAATACAATTTACAGTAATGCAATCTTTTGATAAAAGCATTTTCAGGGACTAAGGAAAAAATGAAAAGATTGACAGAAAAAAGTTCTATTTTTTGTTGTAGTTTTCAAAGAAGTAAAATACCTTATAAGGCATTTATATACCGGTATATACTGTACATATTAAGATTTTATGTAATTGTGAAATATAAGTTTAAAAAAAGCGGAGGGAGTATTTGGAACATAAAAATATAAGTTTTTTTACTTTTTTTCGGGCCAGTGGTTCTTAATTCTTTTTTCATATTTTACCCCTTTATCAAATAAAATTACCAGATTTATCACTATCTAGAATAATTGTTTATTAACACTTTGATTGCTGAACACGGGGAAGGTGTTGTGCTCCAAATTGACCAAAAGGCATATAAAAATAATAATTCTGAAATTTCTTTATTTTTATTTATTTGAAGCACAATGGTGTATAAAACAAGAACTTGACAAAAAACGAGTTATTTTATACTCAAATGAACAAAATAAACAGTCAACAAAAGTCAAAATATCGCACAATGTCGAAGTGACGTAACAATATTTTTCTTCAAATGGAAAAAGTCGAATATCGCACATGTAAGACAAAAAATTTTATTCGACTATAGTCAAATGTAGCAGTTAAAGGGTTAATATCCAAATCCAAAATAACGTGGCAAAAAAATGATTAAATTTTTTCTACCTGAGGCAATCCATAGAATAGAATAAATCGATATTGGAGAAGGTATTTCAACAATTGATGTTCTTGAGCAAGACTTTTTTATTGCTTTTAACAAACAAGCAAAGCCAGAAAATTAGCGTTGCGCGTTGACGGCGTCAGTTGTCGACAAGAATTTTTTTGTTACGCTGCTGCTTACGCCGCTAATTATTTTTACTTAGCGGAGGGTGTCGCTGCAAGCTTTTTACTCGTTTTCAGCGTCAAGCGTTAACTTTTTGAAACTTTATTTAGAAAGATTTTTGGAGTAAAAACTTGTCGCGTAAAAAATTTGAAAAAAGCTGTAATGTGGAGAAAAAAGTTTCATTTCGTAATCTTTTTGCGACCTCCATCAAAACTGCCTTCAAACCAGTAATGATGGCAATTGTCTAATATTTCTTTTCCATTATTAGCATTGTTTTGATTTTCTGTTGCTATGCAGCAGAGCAGACCTGTCCAACCTTTTTTGCTGCGGGAAAATTTTTGTCCAGTAAGGTTATCGCGAGCTGCAATTTACATAAGAAGCAAAGATTAAAAAAGTTTACCGTTGTTGATGAAATACAGTCCGTTTTTTAAGATTTTAGAAGTCTTCTCTTTAATTTTATAAGTTTATTTTTAATGAGTTCTCCTGATTATCAGATTTCAACCACGAATTTAGTTGAAGACAAAAAAGTCTTTACTTTAATTCTATGTATTTTTTCCTAAATAAACCGGAAAACTATTCATTTCGGATTTCTCGTGCTGACGAAACTTGTTCAAAGTCTTTAAAAAATGGCCAAACCTTATATAATTTAAAGCAGTGCTTCTCGACTCACTTTTTACGGCGCACCTTTTTGAAGTGATGAAGCCAAGCTTGTATTTTTTGTTTTTAACTGGAGTGGTTTAGAGAAAAATTCAAAGCATACTCAAACACAATGCAAAAAAGAGATCAACGGCCTTTATTTGGCTAACAAAGAGGAAAGAAGACTTTCAATCACGCAGTCACTTAAAATACAAAAGTTAATAAATAAATAAAAGAAACTGAAAAATTAATGGTGATTAGGTTTTTGAGTTTTGGCCTACGCTTTACAATTATCTGTTCGAAACGTGGAAACTTGTGGGATAATGTGATGCGTAGATTATTTTAGGGGTGCAAGGTCTTGCGGTATTTATCCTTGTGATAAAGTAGAGATGAAAACTCAGATTTGCGCAGCCAAGTGGTAGCAAATGAAATCAAATTTACAATGCTCTCTTTGCCAGAGTTTGACACTCAGTTAGAGGCTGCAACAAAACGTTTTGAGTAAACTGAACTCATATAGTAGCTTCAGCAATTGGTTTGCTTGCATCTCTATCAAATGATACTTATTTTTCAATTTGAATGCAAATAGGTTGGATGGTCCAAGTTTTCGGTTCTTCCAGATTTATTAGGGAGAAGTATCAGTTAAATGACTCTTTTAGCTCTTTCAAATGCAGACTGATTTCTGCCTTGATATTTTCTTCCAAATCCAAGTTCAAAAATAACATTGGCTAGCAAGGAAAAGCTAGCGAAATACTTTGTTTGATACGCTGACTCTACAACAACAGTTTCATTATATAAGACCATACAACTAGTCACAAGCGGTCGCAATATTTGCTTTTTTTTTTGTACTGAAAGATTTAGGTCATTTAGATTTTGAAAAGCATCTTCCAGATATGCCCACATTGCAACAAAGTTAGAAGATTCAAAAGTATGCACAAGGGAGAGCTCTTTTTGTCTTTCAAAAAGTATTCTATTTCTATTTTGCGCTTAAATAATCTTGTCAAAACGTGACCTCTGGAGAGCCACTTGACGTCTATATAAAACAGTAGAACAGAAACATCGTCATGAAGAACAATGCAAAATGCTTTAAACTATTTGTCATTTAAAATTTTTCCTCGCATATAATTAACAATTTTAAAGCACTAATCCATCACGTTTTTCAAAGTAACTGGCAAAGTTTTTGAATTAAGAATTTGACGATGAAGAATACAACGAGTAGCCGCCACCTCTTGAATTTCATTTTTCATGTGAGTAAGAAATCCCGATTGGTTTTTTAGCATAGCTGGAGCACCGTCTGTGCAAATAAATTTGATAGCTTGTACCAGAATGTCATAAGTGTTGAAAAAGCTTTTCAGCAGATTGAAAATGTTCTTTGCAGTTGTTGTTGGTTTGAGTGGTTTACAAAAAACAATGTGCTCGTCGATGGCATTCCTTTTTATATAACAAGCAAAAACCATAAGTTGGCTGCAATTTCTGGCATCTGTCGTTTCATCTAATTGAACTAAGATCTCTGCAAAAGAAGCTTTGATGTCTGACACAACTGGATTAAGAATATCAGCGCCAATATCAAGCTAAAGTATATCATCGATTCTACTGCAGATGACATTGCCTGTTAAAAAAATTCGTTTTAGTTTTTTTGCGGCCTCCTCACCCAGTGCATTCTTCAACATTTGATAAGAGTCTTCGCTACACTATGTGGATTTTTTATATTTATCATTTTATATGTGACTTTGTATGATACAAAAATTAGAGAATTATACACGGGAGCAAGCCATAACTTTGAATGTGTTTCTTGAATAAACCATATTCAAAATCTACTTTTTACTTTTGAACTTTTTTACTAGTTCATAATAAAATTAGTTAGGTTCCTAGTCGAACACGCTTACGTAGGGCTATGGCTACTATAAGGCTATTCTGAAGGTTACAGCCATTATTAATAAGTTACTACGAAAAAACACTTTAAGCCGAATAAAAGTTACACTAATGACCGATCTTTGGTTTGGTGGCTCTGCTTGCCTACTATTTTTGCAAAAAACTGACCACGAAACGCCAACACAACTTCACTTTTTCCCATCAATCATTCCAAGTTGGCAAAAAAATGCGAACTGAACAATCCAGTGGATATTACTGACAAGTACAAGATGATTGTAAAAAAAACTGAAGCAATACCCACTATCAACAACGACAGCATTTTAGCTATCAGTAACTTGCGAGTTTTTGTTGTCGATCATTGTGCTGTATAAGCCTACCTAAAATTTTTAAAAGATAATCACTACCGCCCACGTTCAACAAAGTCTCTTTCTGTATATACTTTCGCATCGTCGATAAGTTCTTGCAATCCCAGAAACAACTACTCGTATCCTCTAGGGGTGCGGGCACCCCTAACCGTGAAACACTGTATTAAAATACAGTGCTTCCCGAAGAAAAACCGATTGAAGTAAGAGTTAGTTTTTGAGATAAAGTAGTTGGTTCAAACAGTGGCGTACGCAGAAATTTGTGAAGGGGGTTTTGGAGCCGAAAACACGATTGCTCTAAGTTAAGGGTTCCCAAACTGGGGTACATTTAGGCTTCTCAAAAGGTACATTATCGGAGAGAATATCCTTATTTAAGTTAAATTGCGTGTTTGGAAGAAATAATGGACTAATATGTCTAAAATTTTCGAATCCGGTCGATTATAATTACGTCAAACAGGACAATTAAGAGGGAAGACTTTTTACAGATCACCGTGATTTTGGCTTTGAATGGGGAAAATTTGTGGCTGCTGAAAAGGGAAGAGTTTTTATTTTTTAGAGATCACCTTGAATTTCGGCATGAATTGGAAAAATTTTCTGATTCAAAGTGAAGACCTTTTTTTTTTATTAGAGGACACCATGATTTGGAACAATATCTACCCGGCTGAGGCCCACAAACTCGAATGATTTCGAAAAGTGGCCCGAAAGAGTGAAGAAGTTGGACCACCCTGTTTTAGAGAAACGTCACAACATTTTGGGGGTACAAGCAAACCTGCTACAGTGTTCAAAGGATACCGATCAACTAAAAGTTTGGGAAACCCTGCTCTAAGTGGTCCTGGTAATGGGAAAAAACTTCCAAAATTAGGCCTACATTCAAAAATAAAGTGTTTTGGTTTTAAGACCGTCTTGCTGTAGCATGAATTTTTTTTATCAAAACCGTAAAACTAACTATTGAAAAGGCATGTGCAGGTAATTCAATTATGATAAGAAACTTTCCAAAATAAAAGCAACTCGTGTAAATGATGAGAACAATAGGTGAAAAATCAAACGAACAAAAAAATAACCTCATTACTTAACAAATATTTAAAGTTTTTTTAAAGGCTTATATTCAAACGCCTGTTTTTTCACTTAATTTGTTAATTACGTCACCAGGGCAAGGCGTGTGGCTCTTATAAATGTTTAGTGATGCAAGTCCATTCATTCGAGTGGTACCACTTGTGTTTCGTAAGCATGTTTTTTGTCTGCGTAATGTGGAAAACAATTGTTCACTAGTGCATGTTGTCACTGGAAGAGTTAACAAAATGGTCATCAATGTAAATATATGTGCGGAAAAGCATCGGAACTGCATTCCTTGATGCTGCTCAACGCATTAGTTGGTCTTTCTGCTGCGTTCAACCGAAAAAGCTTCCTGTACCATAATATCAGTTCAGGCACTAGTTCTCCCGAGAATTTTGTTAAATCATTTTCGTAAAATTTTCCCAAAACTTGAATACTTTTAATTTGTTGAGGAGTTGGTCCACTAGTTGGATCAGAAGAAATTAAACACTGAAATTCATCAATAATCGATTTGTGGGCTGTAAATCTTGCTTCGAGAGTGACAATAAAGTTATCAAGAAATGGAATAAAAATCCCTACTCTAAAATATTCTTCATCTGTTCAGCAGCAATATTGCATCGATTGGTCTGTCTTGAAGTAAGGCGTGGTGTTTCCAAAATAAAACCTTCGGCTTTGGCCGTTTTTTTGCGCAAAAATATAGAACTAGTGAAATTCATATTCGTTTTTTTCTCTAAGACACTTCAATTCATTTGCAATATCATGTGCAATGTTGACAGCCGCAAAAGAGTTTATCTACTTTTTTTGCTTAACTTTGCACAAAACAACACTGTATCCAAAAACGTTTTTTAAAACTAAGAGAGCAATGCAAAATTCACTTTGCGTAATTGTCGAAAGCAACTGCAAAGCTCGTAATGAAGTTCCTCTCTGTCTGGCCATGCTGAAATTTCTGCCAAAGCTTCTACAACGGTAAATTGTAAATTTGAAAAAGTACTAACACTCTCGTGTCGATCGACCCATCTGATGGCACAAATTTGAACAAGTTTTTGAACTTTTGTTGTTGTCGAAATTGTGTTGATGGAGTTGCGTAAAAATGTTTTGACGTTGTGAAGCATTAAAAATTTGTGAACTGAAGCTATTGTTTTCATGCAGTTTATTTCCATTCCCATACTTAACTTTCAATATTTTACAAGTTTGAAAGTTTTTTTCACAGTGGCAGCTGTACATTAGCTAACTTTAGGCGATAGAAAAAATTGCAAAAAGAAATTGCAAAATAAAAAAAATCGCAATTTAAGCGATAGAAAAAATTGATGCGCAGGCAGTAATTAAGTTTCAAAGTGTGGCAAACAATAGAAACCAAAATCTTATTATTAAAGCCTATTTATTACCATGTATATGTGGCTGAACACCATTCTTCAAGGGGGGGGTTTGACCCCTGAAACCCCCCCTTGCGTACACCTATAGGTTCAAAAGAAACTAAGTTTTTCTGGAGCATCTTAACAAATTAAAAAAATTCCAAAAATTTTGGGCATACTTTGGTCCCGCAAGAACAATTTGCGTTACGTTTTTTTCTCTTTTTATCTCTTAGAGCAACTACTTTTTACTCTCACTCTAATCGGTTTTTCTTCGAATTAGATACAACCGTTTTGAATGCGTTTTGAACTCAGAAATTTTATGCAAAACGATAAATTTCATAAAACCTTTATTTGGTAAATTAAAGGTACGTTTTGAACTGCAGCATAATAAACGGAGTTCTCTTGATCTGAACAAAAATGTGACTAGTTAAGCGCTTCGCTTTTTTTCATAAAGCATTTTAGTTAATATAGCCTACTTAATTCGCGATAAGCTTTGATATCCTTCCAACCAACACAAATTGTTTTTTACAGATTTAGAGGTGCCGGAAGTGTGGGAAACAAAGGTTGCTTTTAAAATTCGCAGGACAGAAGCATTGTGTTAAATTTGTCTCTGCAATTATAATCTCAACTAAAATTAACTTAAAAAAGTTTGTACAGCCATGTGCAAAAGTATAGGACCACTCAGAGTTTTTTGGCAATCATACAAAATTACATCAAATGACAAATATTTAAAGTACTTAAGTCCATCTTTATCTCGCACTATTGCAGCAAGACGGCTGGGCATACTTTTCACAAGTGTTGCACAATAGTCGGTGCTGATTTCTTTTACCCAAACTTTTTTTTTTGCTGTTACATTTAGAATGCATTACTACATGCATTGCTCATCTTGTAGGTCTTCCCCAGACTTTGGGAGAGCATTTGACATATTGGAGATGGATTATCCACTCTCGTTTGAGACCTAGAGAATTATAAGCCAGGAAATGAAATTTGCAAGATGGGCGAAACGCTGTTGGATTTAAAAGAGGATATAAAACACACAATTTATATGTCACTTTTGCATGTTGCCAGTGTATCACCGGTGAGACCTCTTTTGCAAATGGCTTATATAAAGTGATATGGCAACTAGATAATGAGATTATAATGTGGCCCCTCAGAAATAAGTATATTTGTCTGGACAACTAAATGATGACTTTTATTAAAAATAAAGACTGCCTGATTAATACAGGGTGTCCCAAAAAAATGTATACACACTTTATAAATAATTGTAAATTTAGAGTTTATTATAATTCGAATAAATTTCAACATGTAAAAGAATTCACAAATATCATTCTATTATCCTGTTATCGCATGTTCTCAAATTCTTTATGATAACTCAATTGTTTATTTTTTCTTTACAGATTGAACCCATTGAACCGAGTGATGGCAGCCAGACTTGACTTTGAAGAAAGGAAATTTATTCTCAAATGCTACTGGAAGTATGAAAACGCAGTAGAAGTGCAAAGACAATTTAGGAGAGAGTTTAACAAAGAACCACCAACACGAGTTACTATCACTCGAATTAGAGATAAGTTTGAAGCTGATGGAACTGTTCAGGACGTCCATAAGAAGCGTTCCGGAAGACCACGTACATCGACAAGCCCTAGAAAGGAAGAAAGAGTACTGGAAACCTTTCAACGAAGTCCAAGAAAGTCTTTGCGGCAAGCTAGTCGTGAGGTAGGCATTTCAAAATCATCTGTCCATCGCATCATGAAACGTTGTCAATGGAGAAGTTACATTCCAAAATTAGTCCATGCTCTTAATGACGATGATCCAGACCGAAGAGTACAGTATTGCGAGTGGTACTTGGAACAATGTAACGAAGATGCACACTTTTCTACAAAGATTGTGTGGAGTGATGAGGCCACATTCAAATTAAATGGTTTGATTAACAGACACAATTGCACCTACTGGGGACCTGAGAATCCACATGTTATGGTTGACCACCATGTTAATTTACCAGGAATTACAGTGTGGTGCGGCCTATCTTAACGGGGATTAATTGGACCTTTCTTTTTTGACGCTACTATGACTGGTCCTGTTTACTTGAACCTGCTGCAACAGTCTGTCATGCCAAGCATTAGAGAAGACTTTGAACAGGAAGAATTTTATTTCCAGCAGGATGGGGCACCGCCACACTACCATCGCGATGTTAGATTCTTTCTTGATAGGATCTTGCCAAACCGGTTGATTGGACGAAGAGGTTTTGTCGAATACCCTCCACGTTCACCAGATCTCACACCACTAGATTTCTTTTTATGGGAATACCTAAAGGACAAAGTCTACGCACAGAAACCTGCAACAGTCGTTCAATTGAGGGCAACCATTGAACGTGAATGTACGAATATCCCAAGGGAATTGTTCCATGATGTGTGCCATTCCATCGCTTCGCGTTGTCAGCAGTGTCTGGAGCAGAACGGACATCAGTTTGAGAACATGCGATAACAGGACAATAGAATGATATTTGTGAATTCTTTTACATGTTGAAATTTATTCGAATTATAATAAACTCTAAATTTACAATTATTTAAAGTGTGTATACATTTTTTTGGGACACCCTTACTTGGTAACATATATTAATACAAAGAAAAACACACTTGTTGGCACCCGAAAGAAAACTATTGTATACGGGAAAAGAAAAACGTGACAGTCAATGTGTTAAGAATGAATGAGTTCGTCAAAATACATTTGATTCTTAGTGCTGAAAACATTGTGGTCTTTCGGACTTAATTACAAAATTTTTAAAATTATTTTTATATTAACTGTAAAAAACGATTAAACAAAAACACAAACAGAATATATATTATATTTTAGATTAAAATGTCTCTTCTTCAAATACAAATTTTCGTTGACTTTATCCAAAAGAAACCAACAATATTAGTTTAAAAACTGTATTTTCTTTTCTTAGTTCGACTTGTGACTTCTGTAAAATTCTTGTTGTCTTCTCTCTTTGACGCATCAATTGTCCGGTCTTATAAAGTTTTTGTGACTGCATTTGAGATCGAAAATTGTTTCGAATTGTTCAATTTTACAGCTGGGTTTGATTCGCCACAACATCATAGCCAATTTAGTCATTAGTGTTCTAGACTGTTCTATTGATTCTGGAAAATACGTACATTTGTACTATATGTGCATGCTTTGTTAAAATAAAATTTGAAATTTAAAGTATTTTATCTCACTAATTATTTGGTTGTTAAAATTAAACAAGTAGTTAGGTTGAATGTGCAAATAAAGAGCAATTGCTAAATGAGTTTATTGGTTATTATTTTATTAAGAGTAAAGATTGAATGTGCCTTTGAGTTCACTGTCCTATGTTTAATACAGTTTTAACTAATGGTGTAAATGAGATGCCAGCATAGCAAAGTGGTCCATCAAATATTTTTCTTTAAAAAAGTGGTCCTAGGGCCAAAAAGATTGAGAACCACTGGTTTATCTGAATAAAGGCGACAACATGTAACGTCACAAATAGGGTTTCCGCACTTGAATGCTAGCTCCATGTAATCGATTACTACTAAGTTTTTTTCAAAATAATCGATTACGATTACGAATGCATCTCGATGGTTTTCAAGGTAATAGATTTACATGAAAGTTACATGAAATTACATGAAAAAGCGTAATCGATTGTAATCGATTTTAGTCACTGATTCCAATTACTTCACGTCTCCCTCGCATTAACATTGCTTTTCTAATTAACTTTTCTAATAGTTCTGCCAGTGGCCGGGCATGCAAATCATGCGTTGCATGACCAAATTTGTAGGAATTGCATGACAAACATTTGCTCGATGAGGTATATATTTTTTAATTCAATGAGAAATGGTACTGGTTTGGGATGAAATTAAAGAAATTTGAGTCCGATCTGAAGGCGAAGACCTTTTTTTCTTTTTAGTGAACACCTTGGTTTTAGTATGTAAATTAAAAATAGCAGACTGATTTGAGGTGATGACTTTTTTTTTTATTCTAAAGATTACTACCAAATTAGGACCAAAATTGCAAAATTCGGTAACGCTTTGAGGCGATGACCTTTTTTTTTAGAGAACACTACAATTTTAGGGACAAATTAATCGGTCTATGTTTTAGAATCTCACACAAAACTCTTTTTGGCACCCAGAAAATATTGCATGTCCTACCCATTAAGTACCCAGAAAATACCTAATTGCATGACCAGTTTTTGGCATGCCAGTTGCATAACCAGTCTCAGAGATCACAGCACGCCACTGAGTTGTACAAGACAATAATGTAACGCAAATACAATGGGATTTTAACGAAATATTACAATCCTAATAAAATGATTTGAGGTTAAACAAAAAAGATAATGATAATGAACCAATTACCACATTAAAAAGTCAAGAGAGGACCGATTGCAAAACAACCACCTGGAGTATATACGGGTGGAATATTTAAGAGAAATACCTAAAGCATATACGAGTTGAATATTCGAAAGAAATAACTAAAGGAATTTAAATAAACCAAAGTTTGCTTTTGGATATTGTAGCTAACTTTCAACCATCTGAAGAATTATGAAAATACCATCAAGTAATGGTTTGAAAGTGGAAATAAATTGCATTAGGTTTTAGGGGAATAACGCTTCACTGCAAATACACTAGGAAATTGCGTATTGCGTTTAAAATGTATTAAAAGCAACATAATCACATGAATAATGATTAGGGTTTTTTATAAAACGAAATATTGAGACTAATATACTGATAAACTAAACGGAAAAAGCTATTAGTAAGCAGTTGCTTGCAAAGGAACCAATTTGTTGGCAAACAAATAAATCTTTTGTTATTGTTTACCTAACAATATGACTCAACAAAAGTTAACAAACAAACAGTTGCAAAAGTATTTCAATAGAGAAAAGTGTGACAACGTATGTCTGATCAATAAAACAAAAAATAAAAAGATTTTCATAATTAATTTTGTATCAAGATTAAGATGAGGCAGTGCTTCTCAACTCCTGGTTTGAGACTCAAAAGTGGGTCGCAGACGACCGCAGTTATGTAAAATTATTTCAATTTGTTGGGATCCGGCAATGGTTTACTTATAACCATATGAGTCGGGGGAGGGACAGGGGCGAGATGGAAGAGTGAAAAATTTGGACAAAATCAGAAATTTTCGGCACCGACAATAAACTATTCGGGTAAAATTACTTTTTTCGAGAACCAGCTATAAACTATTCGGGAAGGATAAAGTTAGCCAATTTAAAACAATTCAGGTCATTGAGCAAATACAATTAAAATCTTTTTTTTTAATCTTAACTAATATTCGCAGAAAAAAACAATTTTTTTGCTTCATTTTCAATCACATCGTTTGCTGATAACCAAAAAAAGAAAAAGTTTTTCACCTTTTATCTATGTGATATTTCGTCATCTTTGTTAAATGCTACAAGGTCATGATTGGGGCAATTGTTTATAAAATTTTGGCAAAATTATATTACTTACCTGAAATTTTTTGGGCTGGTACGACTATGGTTTTATTGATTTCTTTTTTGAGTATCGTCTCGAGTATTCCTATAGAAAAGTATTGTGTGAAGCCGGAGCCGGAGCTAGAGCCATCAAAATTTTTGCTGGCTCCAGCTTCTAGCAATAATTTGTTTTACATTTGGAAGTCACTTAATTAATTTTTGGATCTAAATGTGCATTAAGGTATTATAAAGAGTGTGTTTCTGTTTGAGTATTTGTTTGATTTTAGTAGCATGGAGTTTGAGATGGTTGCTTATGGTTAGGGCACCTGCTTTTGTCATGTAGGCGTTGAGTGTTTGTGTTTCGTGTACAGTCAGTAGCAATACACAAAACTTTGTACTGAATGGTTTGTATTTTCTTGATATTAGTGTTTAATATGATTTGCATATTCCAATATGAGCCAATGATAGCCTACCTTTAAATTTAGAGATGATTAGTTATTTTTATTTACCCCATTTGGTTGAAGTGAGTGTTTGAGAATGTTA
This sequence comes from Diplosoma virens, assembly GCA_963680785.1. Lineage (NCBI taxonomy): Eukaryota > Metazoa > Chordata > Ascidiacea > Aplousobranchia > Didemnidae > Diplosoma > Diplosoma virens. The sequence continues at coordinate 41,580,773 of OY796888.1, read as the reverse complement.
AGTGTTTGTTTTGCTTTAATGATGGTGAGATTTATGTGCTATAAAAATGTCAGTTTTGGGTCAAAAGTAATTCCATTGCTTGATTTAAGTGATAGATTTGTGTCATGTTTAGCTTGATCTGGTAAAGTGTAAGACTTTGTAAAGATATTGTTGAATGAGTTGAATGAGTTGTCCTTAATTGGTGATTGATGTGAGATGATCTGATTTTTATGTTATCAGCTTATGTTGAGGTTTGTACGTCTTTTGGGGGAAGGTAATCTCAGAGATGTAAATTTTAAATAACTTTGGAGACCGAACTTCGCCTTGTGTTGTTTCAGATGTTGATTTATTTAAATCTTAAGAGTATTCTATTGTATTGAATGATCCAAGACCGATTCCTGAAGAACGCCGTTTTTAAGACGGCGTAACCTGCTTTTCTTGTTGTTAACGGTAAAAAGGGTGAAACTTGCGGAAGCCTCAGCAGCTTGCAGGTAGGGCCACAGTTCCAAACAGTATCATAAACAGCTTCCAGATTGACAAATACGGTACCGGCCTTCTTCTTCTTAGCTTCAAAAGAATCCTCGATATTCTGAGTCAGCAAAACAACTTGATCCACAATTGACTTTCCGCGTTGAAACCCACTCTGCTCTTTAGGGAGCAGTGGATCGATAATTGGCTCGACGCGGGCGTAGATAAGCCTCTCGAGAATTTTTTTGGGGACACAGAGCAGCGATATCGGTTGATAACTTTTTGGGTTCCCATGGGCTTTATTGACTTTGGGATCGCGACTATAAACGCTCTCTTATCTAGATCTTGGGAATTTTGAGTCAGCGCAAACAAGAAGAAAGAAAGTCATGTAAACAGGACTTCAAGGCAGATTGAGCATGGATTATAAGCTCTGGGCATATAGAATCAGGGCTTGGAGATTTACTTGGTTTTAAGTATTGAAGGGCAGCAATAAATTTTTTTTATGAAAAAATGTCAGGTATATTTACTGAGTCTAATTTTGTGGCCCTCCAAAGTTCAGAATCTTCTTGAGAACAAGTCGAGATAACTTGCGGTCAACAGTCTCGTATCTCCCATTTTTGACCAGCTGAGATACAATAGCATCAGCTGAGACGGGACAGTGACGAGGAGAGTGTCGTGACCTACCAGTAAGGTTGTTCAAAATACTCCATGCTTTTGACTAAATTGTAAAAAGTTGATGTTCCAAACTGCTTCGAATTATCGATCTCTCCGCTTCCTGTCAAGCTTGGCAAGTAAAGCTCTAGTAATCAAACTCGAGTTGTCTCCTTGGGTAGACTGCAGGAAAGTTCTACAGAAGGATTCGCATTCCGCATCCCAACACGGAATATAGTTGTTTTGATACCCTCGTGGAATATTCTTTTTGGCTGCTTTCTTGATAATGTTACAGAAGTCATGGTAAGCCGCATCCACATCAAGTGAATCAGGCACCAACAAAGTGTTTGCGAATTTATTCGTCACAGCAATGTAGTGACTCCATTTGGCCTAGTGGAAGTTCCATTGCTTAACAGGCATGCTTGCACTGACAGAGCAAAACTTGGTGGTGTAATAAGCAAAGGTTGATATGTTGACCTGGGGAAATTTTTAAGGACATGTCTATCCGGTAAGGCACTGTTAGGACATAAGCTAGCGAAAACTAGATTTGGATTGGTGTCAGTGTTCCAGCAGCCGGAGTAAAAACTGGCGGCGTTTTTGGCATTATATAGGATGGCAAGACAATTAATACTTACTCAGCCAGCCAAGCACTCACCGTCCGGACTATTATTATCATAAACCCAATCAGCATGACGACAGTTAAAATTGCCAGCATAAAGACAGGAATGAGGAAACACTGGGGGATCCGGAGATCGCAATCGTGTTGGTGGAGGTTTGTAGGAAAGAAAAGCGAAGTACCAAGCAAGGAAAAGCGCCCTAAAGTGCTTTTTTCAAGGACAAAGCAGAATGGCGCAAGTAGGTTTTGAACCCAGACCATGTCGATCACAATCTCGGCCTCTTAATCACTCGATCACGCTTTGAAACGCAAAACGATGGTACAGTGAATTTTCTTTTAATTTTCACTGCTTAAGAATTGTGCATTGTACGTTGCTACTTACATTTGACTTTCTTATTAGCTTATGCTTGCTCAGCTATATTTTATCAATGACTATTTCACAATTTTTTATATTTTACTCTGAAGTTTTTGTATTGTAGTAGCACAAACTAATATTTTAATTTGAAAAAATATAAAAAGAATTTACTCCATTCTTATTACGTACTACCATAAATGTACATAAAGGGGGAAGGTTCAAAAGTCAAAACCTCCACTCCCTTGAAGAAAGGTGATGAGATATGTACCTATACGTAAATAACATATTAGCAATTAAACTGCGATAGTATGGTATAAGCTTTTATCATTTTTGCACTTTGTTCTTTTTAAAACTTTATTAAAATTTTATTAAGGATCGTTTTTTCTATCGCCCCGATTGCGTCAAAGTTTTCTAATTTGAGTAAAACTTTCAAACCAAAAACTATTTTAACATAAGGTCAGGTCTTCCATGCTTCAATTTGACAGCTATTGATGTCAATTATTTTATTTGATGTCTATTGTTTCATCGCAGTGTATTTACATGAGATGCGAGCTTATAGATACATTGTTAAAAAAAAAGCCAAACAAGTGCAAAGCATCGTAGGAAGATTTTTAAAAAATACTCCATTATACTCTGGAAATTATTATTGAGGTAAACTAGTGAAAATTTTTACTGATATTTAATAGTTGTGTTTACGTAACGAAAAAACCTCATGTTTGTAAAAGGCGCTCCAAAACGCGTAATAGACTTACCCTAATTTGAAAAGAAAAATTGGAAACGTTTTCGGCCCATGACAAAGAACACTTTTAATAATCGTATTTTTGTCGTACAAACCCTCCCCCCCTTGACGAATTTCTGCGTACGTCACTGTGTACGTCTTTCACACTTCATTTATACTTTCACACAGTCTTTTATAATTCATATACTAGAATTTTTGCCGGCACGTGACTTTTATCTATATAAAGGCATTTGCGTAGAGAGACGAATAATAGACGGCAATAGACGGCGAGAGAGAGACACCTAAAGCAAAAAAGTGTTGCCTTGAGAGGAAGTAGAATTTGGGGTGAGTGTTGAATTTATTTTGTGCCAGTGTTTTGGAGTTGTGTTTTACAGAGGTAGAATTATTTGTGTTGATTGAATCAAGTTATAGTGTTGAGTTCGCTTTGCAGTTTGGCAAAGCGTGGAATAAAATTTCGTAGGTCGTGATTTTTATAATACATTTGTTCTTATTAAAGACAATGGTCTTTGTTTCTTGTGAAGAAGAGTCTTCAACGAAGCCAATCCAAGCTTTCGTTAAACCAACTGTACAAAAGCTTCAGGCTCACAGCAAGACTACTTCTGGAGCCGCAATAAAATAAAATTTAGACACAGCTTTGTTTCAGCGCACGTATTCGAGTTACCTATCTCAACTGGTCCTTTGGGATTCCCGAACAAAGTCTGTGACAACGTCACTGAGTATTACTACAATTCAGTCTAACCAAAACAAACAAAATATTACACCAAACCAATGATGATTTAATCTTCGAGACTTAGTAGGAAACAAAATAGTTCTATCCGAATAAATCATTTCAATTATATAGACCGTACTGATTCGTGAAAAATTAACAAGCATAAAAATTCCAAGCAAACTAAAACTTTAATCTTCTTACTAACACACAACCATTTCTAAAATGGACAATTTAAATTTCTTGCTTTATTTATTTTATTAGAAATTGTTGATTAAGCCTTTATTTTACAGACTTTTGACGAGATGTTCATAATAAGTTTAATAATATTATTGCTGACGCTTGGAAAACCTTACTTACTATGCGAATCTAAACAAAAGCCAAACGTTTTGATGTTGTGTCTGCTGCAAAAGTGCTTTCAAAATTTGGAAGATTGTTCTAAAGCACCGGTTCCCAAACTGTGCGCCGCGAAAGAATGCGAAAGTTGTTGTACTTACTGCTTTTCTCACAATAATTGCAGTGTGAATGTTGTTAGCAGCAACTTCCCTTCAGAGAACGATTCCGATTGAGGACCTTTTTTAAACAGCCTGATTTTGGGAGGGAAATAGGGAAATCAGAGATGAAATCGAAGTGAAGACCTTTTTTTTTTTTTTTTTAGAGAACACCCTGATTTTTGGAGAAAAAAGGTTGTTCAAAGAAGTAATGGAACTGAATACCTTTTTTTCATTAAGGCGCCGCGAGTATTGTTAAGTCTTCAAAGGGCGCCGTGAAAAAAAAAGTTTGGGAACCGCTGTTCTAAAGGAATAAAAATCAATGTCGAAGACAGCCAAGAATATGCTCCATTTACAAGAAAAAACCTTTCTCCAAAAAGTTTTACAAGTGTGCCGCAAAATACCAGTGGTGTGTAAATTTTTGCGTGCTTATGCTATTCATAGCTGTATAAAACTTAGTAATTACCAACAACTGACAGGTAAAAATTTTCTACAATTCAAATAAATTTTTAAAAATATTAGTTGGAAAAAGTTGCTTCAGCATTTGTTCAATCTTGCAAAATTTTTGTTATAAATTACAAAATCGCAAAATTTTTTCAAGACTTAATAATAGTTTTATGCCGGAATTCACCTAAGATTATTTTTTTAAATGCAACGACGTGTTTCTAGTAGAACGCTTTAATGCTTTAATACAAACTCAAGTACTAGCTAGCTTTAATGCACCTCAAAGTTTAATTGTTTTATTATATGTTGAAATCTGAAATTTTATATCTTTTAAAACTAGAAGACATTTTCATTAAATTCACGTATAAACAAAGGTTATAATAATTTTGTTCAATATAGATATAATGTTTTCCACTTTTTGCCCTAATAGACATATTCGGAGATGAAATAAATCAATACGAACCAACAAATCTAGGCGCTTTTAAGCTTCATTTAAACTTGATATGTTGGGAATTGCATCAATTTTCCATCGGGTGCTAGATGGCGCAACTCTCACGTACGAGTCCGCGCGACAATTTTGTCGCAGACATGGTGCAGATCTTTGCTATCAAGCGGAAATCTGCTACAACAACACACCTATTATAACAGGACTGTTGCATGGGAACATTTGGGCACCTATCAAGTGAGTCAATTTCATAATATTTTAAGGAATTTTTGACTTATTTTCACGAAGAAATTATTTTAATGTACTTTTGTGGTTTTTATTGTTTTTCAGTCGACGGCGTGGTCAAGTGGTTAAAAGCTCCAATGATTGCAATCGACAGATTTTCGGTTTAAAACCTACTCGCGCTATTTAATTGTATCCTTAAAAAACTTTTCGGTACTTTTCCCTGCTTGGTGGTCTGAGCAAGCAGTTTTAACTTTCAGTCATATATCTATAAAACTAAAAAACATCAGATAGCAAGATATTTTGACATCACCAAAAGCAGGTAAAGGTAATTGCTTGTCCTATGTATAGCACCTCCGTTGCTTTCCTGCAAGTCTGCAGGATAAATATAGAGATGCAAAAATAAACAAAAAAAGAATCATCAGCAAGAGATCAATACAACATATTTGTTACATGATTGTGATAATGATGATCTTACGTAAGAACGTTATACTGCGATTGTCATTATTTTAAGCGTTTGCATTACTATTATAACTTTAAGTTGCTATTTTACAATCAATAGAATTTTTAAGGGGTAAACTCAATTTTAAAACAAGCATTGATTTTTCAATTTGCGTCGTAATTAACGATACCGAGGTTTTTTAATTAAAGTTTATTTTATAGTAGCTTAATATGGATATTATAAAATCTCACCTTAGTTTTAGTTTTAGAGATAATTTTAGTTAATGTGGTTTACCAGCACAATCTTTCAAACATTGGGAAAGTTAATATTAAAGTCTGCCTCAATGAGTTTACAAGTTCTATTTACAACAGGCATATCAAATTCGTGGCCCGCTAAGTCTTTTGATGCAACCTCAAATTTAAAAAAAATTTTTTTTTACCAAATGTTCAATACAAAATTGATATATAGTTATCAATTCAAAACTAGTTTCATCAACGAAATTGACATTTGATTGGAATACAAAAAAATTTTTCTTGAGCGGTTAACAATAAAGGTCTTCACCTTGTTTGGCAAATCAGATTGCGGCGAGAGGCCAATTTTCTGGGTTTAAAATATTTTTGATACTCCCTGCAAACGCTCACGAGTTTGACATGCCTGGTCTACAGAGTCAAGTTAGACCTTACTTTGTAAAACCGGTTCTTTTCCGTTAGAGAAAACCGAATATTTTTGCTGACCAAACGAAAAACCGGAAATATCTCGGTGATCTAAACTGATCTCATGGCAAATGTACTTTGCAATCTAAACAAGGCGAAGGCAAAAAAGGTCTTCTTCTTGTTTAGAAACCGAATCGCGGCCCGAGGCAAGTGTTTTGGGTTAAAATGTTTTCGATACGGCCAGCATACCTTCACGAGTTTGACAAGCCTGGTTTGCAGGATCTTCGGATCGTATCTCGGTTTCGTAAATGTATTTAAGAGTTTTGTCAGTCGGTAATTTGCAATAAAAGTTTTGATATTTTGCCTGATTTGTAGTAAAAAAAGATTTAACTTGTACTGGTAATAGAGATTAAGAGTCTTTCATTTCAATCCCCAATAAAACAAGCGTTTCAATCAGTTGTTTTTTACAAAAAAGCTAAAAAGATTTAATTAGAAAAAAAAAGATGTTGCTATTTCCCAAAGCAATATGAACAGCCTATGTTGGAAATATAAATAGCCTGAAGCAATTATCAATGTAATTATTGCTTGCTTCTAATTCTTCTTTTCTTGCAAGATATTTGCAAGCATCGTAAGCTATATTTGATGTTTGCAATTAAATTATGAAGAGAGTTTGAATCAAGGTTCTCGAAAACGCTTTCAGTTTTCGTAACCGTTCTTTGTCGCTTACAACATAGCAGTAATTAAACGTTAAGTGATTAAGTATAAAAACAAAACAAACAAACTTTGTTTGTGTTATACTTTTTGCGGTTTATAAGGTTTTGAAAAAGTAGAAAAAAAAACCATTATTAATTTGGTTTGTTCAATACAAAGTTGTTACATAAAAATATTTATCAAATGAATTAATAGGAAAAAATTATCGAGAAATAAAAAATATTATATTTTTTTGTTATTAGATGTGCGCAATTCCCATATAAATTCAAAGCAATTTCATTTATTTTTTTGTTTGCTTCTACTGAAAATTTAAGTTGATTTTCAAATTAACAAGTTGTTTGTCTGAAAAACTTGTTTCAAATTTTTGTCTGTCAGTCCTTAAAAATTAAATATCGTTTTGAATTCGATCAAAGTCATAGATAGCCAAAACGTTTTGAAAGAACGCAACAATTTTGGCTCAACTATGATTGTGAGTGATTTCACAAATTTATACGATTATAAATTCAAACAAAAAAACTTTTTAAGAAAAGTAATTGAAATATTTAAATACAAATAGGCTACAACAATACCAAATAGAAGGCATGAAAAAAATTTGAATCTTTTTCAAAATTGTGATTACTTAAAAAAAATAAAAGGATAGTGCCTCGTAGTGCAAATCGCTTTTCCGGCAAAAAATTGGATTATTTTTGTGACCTCTTGCAACGGGACTTTTGCAGCTGCCAATAATGAAGAAATATGATGTGTCTGACGTTTTTTAAACGATTGATCAATTTATAGATTGCTTAAATTAGATGTGATGACCTATCTCTGCTCTTAATTATCGTTAATGCATCGTTCTAATTAAATAGTAACAATGTGACCTCGCTTTAGGCAGTGATCTATGTAAGTGCATGAAATTAATTTCATTATAAAGTTTGTCGTCCGAGCCACGTGGCCCAATTCAAATTTACTGTAAATAGAAAGGCATCGCTCTCATCAAAACAGTGATCATAATTTCGCTGATAGAACGGTGACGGTGATTTTGCTGAATGTTCAAGTGACCATTGTTTTTGCTGAATTAGTTTTAATGCTTTGCTGAAGAAGTTTGCTATATGGTGCTACGTTGCTGCGCTTGTAAAACCGCAGATAAAAAATAAATTCCATCCTTTCCTTTGTATATGTTACAACTATATTTTTTCTTGGTCGGGCGTCAGAGTTACGCATATTTAAATATAAGGATAGTTTGAAACTTGGGGCGATTTCGCTGACCTTACCAAAAAAGTTTAAAACCACAAGGACGGATAAAGCAATTGAATTCCGTTAAATTGTCAAACAAATCAGCATTTTTTTAACAAAAAGTGATTTAAGAATCTTTATTGCTAAAAATAGAATTTTATCTTCAAACCAAGAATCTCGAGTCTCTTTCTAACAAAAAAAATTAAATTTACAATTTCTCTTTGAACCAAAAATTGAATTTACGAGTCCTTTTTAACAGATAATGATAAGCAGTCGGAAATTTTTTTCCATTTCTGTCGGGCCATTTATGATTACTCAGCAGATTATCTACAATTTAGTCAACGCCGGCCATGCATAAAAAATCATACATAATTGTAGTTGGCCATGTTAGTACTACAATGACTTGATTTTTTACCTCAATTCATTTACGTTTCGACAAGTGCTGTCGCCAAGCATAAGTTGATATATGAATATTTATCTGTTAAGATTTATACATGTTGTTAGCGCTCGCTGTGGGTTTCGAACCTAACTCTTTTCTCTTCAATCACGTACCCGCCGCTGATTCTTAGCAGCCAGCTATAATTGTAATAAGCGCCTTTTTGCCTATTGTGATCGCGCCTTGCGCATTATAGTAGAATTCTTTTCTTTATATTCTTTTCTCTGGAATCTTAAGTTTGGACAGATGAGTGGAAAGCAGTAAATTGGTTGTTTTAATTATTGGACTAGTGTAACGTTTTGTTTCATTTCAGAAAACGCTTTGATTTATTTGTATCTGGCTTGCTGTTCTGGCCTGCTGGTTCCAGCCACTAGTAATAAATTTTGTAACCTTGTTAAGCTGTCTTTGGCTTTGTTAAGAAGATTTGTTACTAAGATACGACTCGGATCTTATTCAAATAGAAAAGAAACTAGAGATCATCTGGACTCGTTACTGAAATTGAAAAAGTTAGTTAACTGAATAGAAGTCTTTTTTGATACCTCGTAATTAATTCTATTGTTTGCGTTCACTGCTTTATAGGTAGATCACGTGCAGCGATCGTAATGAAATCTGATTGGCTGACTTACACGTGGCGAGCACACTATAAATTGAGATGTTGGTAAATTTAATTCCTCTTTCAGTCGTTGGTGATCAAGTAGTTCGGTGGTTTAGTTTTGTAGAGTGAGTTTGTAGATCGCAAGCGTAACTTGGGTAGCTTTCGTTTTGCTATTGCATCGTTGGGAGCACGTTGGTTGTATAGTTAACTGCATTGTTTAAGCAGTATTGTCGAGAAAATAATTGTGGTCATTGGCTTGTGGAAGCCTGTTATACCTTCATATCGATAAGCTATAAAACGTGTGGGAAAGCCAGCGGTGTGATTGGGGAAGGCTAGAGAGGGAAACTACAGACTTTCTTTGTAAGATCTGTTTTGTATTTTGATTTATATTAACAATTTTCTCCTCAAATGATTTGGAAATAGCCATCTACACTTAGATATGTGCCGTTGCCCAGCGTAATTTTATACATGTTTATTTATTCTCGAAGGATCATACATGGGCTACCTCAAAAACCACATGTGACTAAACATAAACAGTCGTCGTCGTCATCGTTTGAAGGGCATCCACTCCAGGCCAGACACAAACAGAACTGGGGCCGAGGGTTTATCCTTTTACTACCCCAGACTGCTGCACTGCCTGGATCAGATGCTGGCAGTGATGTTATTAAGCCAGCATCGAGTTTCGTCATCCAAAACCGTCAGACCGCGTGCTCCATGTGGTGCCCGATGTATGGGGCACGCTGTTAGTACATGGTCTGCGGTTTGCTCTGAGGCGCCACACTCGCAATTCGGTGAAGGAGCGAGACCCCATTTGTGCATGGACGAATGAAATCGCCCAACACCAGTCCGCAGGCGGTTGAGCTTAACCCAAGCTGCTCGGGGTAAGCCCATCCCAACAGGCCTGACACTGGTCCCGAGCACAAAAGCACGGAGCCTGGAAGCATTTTCACAGTACTCCGCGTTCCATTTGTGATTTGTCCATTCAGAGGCGCGGATGCCAAGTCTGGCAAGATTGTCCAAGAGATTCCGCGCACCTGGCACAAATGGGCGTCTGGATCTTAGTCTCACTTGGCCAGTATCTGAGGACCCATTTAACAGACCATGCAAAATATGATCGGGGTCCAGAGATCCACGGTAAGCCAAGGAGAGTGTCGCTCCCATTCGGCGAAGCTCAGCTGGCTGGATGCCTGAAAGTACAGGTAGGTGGTCCGTTGGAGTGGGACGCAGGCATCCAGTAACTATGCGCAAGGCGTCATTCAAGACACTGTCAATGAGGCGAGTGTGAGTACTGCGACACCAGACTGGCGCACAGTACTCAGCTGTTGAGTAGACTAGAGACAAGGTGGCTATGCGTAGTGTTTTAGCACCAGCACCCCATCCCGAGCCCACGAGTCGCCTCAACAGTGTGACGCGCGATGATAGTTTTTTGCGCAATGCCACTAAATGGTGACGAAACGTGAGCGATCTGTCCAGTTTTACCCCAAGGTATGTAGGGATTGGACAGAACGGTAAGAGTCTACTATTGTTGTAGACCTTTAGCTCACGTTTGTCCTCTCGGTTGTTTAAGTGAAAGGCTGTCGTCACCGTCTTAGTGTGACTGAGCTTCAACCTCCAAGTCTGGAGATACGCTGACAGTGTGGACATGTCTTGGCTTAATGTCCCCTCCAAGTCCTTCCAGTTTCCAGAAGAGTGCAACAATGCTAAATCATCAGCATAAGCAAACTTTCTGGAAGTCATGGAAGGAAGATCGTACGTATAGATGTTAAATAGTAGGGGAGCCAAGACCGATCCCTGAGGAACGCCGTTTTTAAGACGGCGTAGCCTGCTTTGCTTGCTGTCACCGGTGGTAAGGGTGAAACTTCGATTTTGGACAAGCTCCATGATCATTTTGACCATGTGCTTATCCGGAAGTAGTCTCAGCAGCTTGCAGGTTAGGCCACGGTGCCAGACAGTGTCATAAGCAGCTGTCAGATCGATAAATACGGCACCGGCCTTCTTTTTAGCCTCGAAAGAATCCTCGATGTTCTGGGTTAGCAGAACAACTTGATCTACGGTTGACTTCCCGCGTCGGAACCCAGCCTGCTCTTTAGGGAGCAGTGGATCGATTAATGGTTCAACGCGGGCGTAGATAAGCCTCTCGAGGATCTTGTAGGGGACACAGAGCAGAGATATCGGTCGATAACTCTTTGGGTCCCCCACGGGCTTTCCTGGTTTTGGGATCGCGACCACAAGCGCTCTTCTCCAGATCTTGGGAATTTTGAGTCGGCGCAAACAGGAAGAAAGGAAATCACGTAACCAGGACTTCAAAGCAGCTCCAGCATGGAGTATAAGCTCAGGGCAGATGGAGTCAGGACCCGGAGCTTTACCTGGTTTTAAATGTTGAAGGGCAGCAGCAAATTCTCTCTGTGAAAAATTGTCAGAGATATTTACTGCGTCTGGTGTTGTGGCCCTCCAAAGGTCAGACACTTCTTGAAAGACAAGTCGAGATGACTTGCGATCAACAGCCTCGTATTTCCCATTTCTAACCAGCTGAGATGCAATAGCATTGGCCGAAACGGGACAATGACGAGGAGAGTGTCGTGACCTACCAGTAAGGTTGTTCAAAATACTCCACGCTTTTCGACTAGAGTGTGAGAAGTCAATGCTCCGAACTGCTTCGGACCATCGATCCCTCCGTTTTCTGTCAAGCTTGGCAAGCAGAGTTGTAGCAGCCAAACTTGAGTCGTCTCCCTGAGGAGACTGCAGAAAGGTTTTATAGAGGGATTCACACTCTGCATCCCAACACGGAATATAGTTGTTTCGATACCCGCGTGGGATAGTCTTTTTGGCTGCTTTCTTAATGATGTTACAGAAGTCCTGGTAAGCCGCATCCACATCAAGTGAATCAGGCGGCAACAAAGTCTTTGCGAATTTATTCGTCAAAGCAATGTAGTGACTCCAATTGGCCTTGCGGAAGTTCCATAGCTTAACAGGCATGCTTGGCACTGCCATAGCAAACCTTGGTGGTGTAATAAGCGAGGGTCGATGTTGTGACCTGGGAAACTTGTCAAGGACACGTCTATCCGGTAAGCGACTGTTTGGACCTACGCTAGCGAAAGCTAGGTCTGGATTGGTGCCAGTGTTCCAGCGGCCGGAATAAAAACTGGCAGCGTCCTTGGCATTATATAGGAGGGCAAGACAATTAATACTTGCCCAGCCAGCCAAGCACTCACCATCCGGACTGTTGTCATCATAACCCCAGTCAGCATGACGACAGTTAAAATCGCCAGCGTACAGACAGGGGTGAGGAAACACTGGGAGATCCAGGGTTCGCAATCGCGTTGGTGGTGGTTTGTAAACGTTGACTATTTTATAGCCATCAACGTCCACACACAGCCACTCGATCTCCGATGTCGGTAGAGATTGGTCCAAAAGCGTGTATCTCAGTCGCTCGTGGACAAACGTGGCAAGGCCATGCTTCCTGCTTAAAGAAGACCCAGCTAGTTGGTAGTGTGGTAGCACCAACTTCTCTGCATCAGTGCAGTGGGTCTCCTGCAGTAGGATGACGAGTGCCTCAGACTGCATAGCGAGGTGATGAAGAACATTCATCTTGCTTGCAGTGAGGCCTTCGATGTTCAGCTGAAGAATAGTGGGTCTTCGGAACTTGTTGGCAATGTGCCCTGAAAAGGGCAGTTTTATCCTGACATTGCCCCGTCCTGAAAAGGACGTTTGCCGATTAACAGACCCACACTGAACATCGGAATGGGTGGATACCCTTCCGTTTTGGTAGGTTCGGTTTCGGTCTGTCATTTTGAAATCAATGAGCAGACTTACTCACGGCCCAGGCTGCGTGAAAGCACCTACCATCTGGGCCAAATATAAAACAGTGATATAAGTTTTGAACTTTCAAAAACATAACAAAAAAAACATAAACAGTGATATAAGTTTTGAACTTTCATCGCCTAGTTAACCTTTCAAACAAAAAACAAGTTAGAAATGAAAAATATCTTCTTTTTTACAAAAGGTTTCAGGGAAGTTATTAGAACAAAAGCACCAAGGCTAAAGGGTTCTAGGATTCTAGGAATTTTCGCCGTAGGAAAATTGGCCGCACGGAATTTTCGCCGTAAACGACCGGAACAAACTCCATTTATGGGAATATGGCTCACTATATCAACTTGTTACAAACTGCGATTGGCGCCAACAGAACAAACTCGACAGGCGAGCATAGATTATTCGGTGCCGGTATAGTATGTGATCTACCCAAGAAATATGATCTCAACATCTGTCTAATCTCTTTTGCAATTTCTATTCACAAAAAGTACCCAAAACTACCTAACCCTAGCGTTTTGCACCACCTATTACTTTTCACTGAATAAACCATTGTATGGGTAAAGTCTGCCAATTTGTAGCAAGTTGCGGTGAAAATTCCGTGCGGCCAATTTTTCTACGGAGATTTTTCTTGCAGCCAATTTTCCTAGAGTTGTTCTATTTTTCAACCGATCGAGCTGTTATGGTGTTTTTGAAGTGATTTCACCCAAAGAAACAATCGCAAATTTTGATCCCACTAATACTGGCTATGAGAATGATGATTATGGTGACATGGGTTATGATAATTATGGAGGTGAAATATTTGGTGGTGGTTTTAGTATAGGTTCTGGTGGTGGAGGCCGAGGTAATCGAAATGGTGGTGGTTTTGGCGGTGAAAGAGGCAGTGGTGGTGGAGATAGAGAAATGTCGTGATTTTTGTATGTCGAATTGTGTCCCACGGTCGGTGATTTGTACGTTTGGTTATGCTCACCTGTACCACAGGCGACGAAATTATGTGTAACGTAATAGCGCTACTCTAGGACAGAGTTAATAAATTCGATAAATTCTATTTCATATAAGTTTTGTTATACTGTGTTAGAATTAGTTTCTAAATCTTAACAATTTGATGATCCCGAGGTAGTGTAATAATTGTACAAAAATAATATGAATAATTGTAAATAATCAAACAGGACATGGTGGCAGAGATGATCATGAGGGGGTTTTAATTGTCGGGGGCCTGATGGATTTAAAGGTAACCGTGGAAAATTTTAAGATGTTTTACAAACTGATATTCAAGGGTTGTAGGGCAAATATTTTGCTCAATTGCACATAACATGGCATTTTGCTTGCCACCTCACAAAAATATTTACCGTGAAATTTTTTGAGGAAATTAAAATAAAGTAATATCAAAAGACAATTTTAGATTAAGATTTAGCATTGGTGAGCGCTTCTACGGCGTATTAAGATTTATAATCGTAACGCTGGGTTTTTCTGCGTAAATTTACTTGCGTTTGGAGGAGATTAATTGCTTACAAGCTGCAATAAAAGTTATTTCTATGCAATGACTCCGATTCTTCTACTTGCAGAGACAACTACAATGACTGGGTACAGATTGGTGATGACCATGGGAAAAGAAACAAGGTTTGTTGGAGGCACAATGATCCAACTGCAATGCAACTTGATGCAATGCAATGAGGCACAATGATGCAATGCAACTTTAGTTTATACAGCATCATTCTTGTCCTATTCATAATTGAGATGCTGTTTTACGCTATAACATAAAAGATAGCTCAAGAAAATTATTTTAATTAGCAAAAAATTACAATTTTTAAAAAAATTTATTGTAGAAAATTAAATTTTTTTAAGAAAGAACAATTTGTTACGATTGAAATTTGTTATTTCATAAAAAAATTTAAGCTTTGTATATCCTGTGTTGAATGTAACGTATTAATTAACTAATTAGTTTTATTCATTATGATCTATAATATCAAGGTTAGAATAGTGCAGAGACTTGTGTTTGAGTGACCAAGCAATTTGTTTAAATGCATCCTTTTTTCCAGTTTTTAAAACCATAGTTATTAAATGAATTCGTTTTAGACTAGTTTTGGGAACTACTTCCATTTGAATCAAGAATTGTTTGGCTGAAACAAACAAACAAAAAAAACTTATCCCAAGGGATCAGTTCAGCAAAGTAACCCAAGACTTTTCTCAGCAAACAAACAGAGACCACTGTCTCTAACTAAAACGAATGTATTATAAAATTTACGGCTCACGACTGACTAAAATTCTCTTCCGCGCTCTGCCACTGCAAAGCGAAAATCGGCGCTACGACTTAATTCGATCAACACAAAATAATTCTACCTTCGGGAACAAAACTCCAAAACACTGGCGCAAAATAAATTCAACACTTATCACTGTAATACGATCAAAGAATCCTTGCCGCGCTCCACGCCAAACCAACGCTTAACTCCTTCTTCCGTCGTCGCATGCCTTCAATCGAGCAAGCGTACCTACATATAGACAAAAGGTCACATGATGCAAAGCGGCTGCAGTTATCTCGAAAACGCTTCGGTCACGCGCGTTAAAATTAGAACGCATTTTCCATGGTAAGTGAGAACACTTTAGACTGCACTTAACTCGGTCATACGATACAGACAAAGCGCATTACGTCATCACCGTCTGGCGAAATAAAAAAAGTAAGTTGCATTCGAACAATTGCAAGCAGATAATTAAAAAACACAGTGCAAAAGCGATTATCCGTTGCCCAAGCAATTTCTGCCTTATAACAAAACTTTGAATTAGTTTAAGGCGGAAAATAAGCTATATCACCATGATTAAAGTTATTAGAAATGAAGTGTAACACAACTTTACTCGGAAATCCAAAAGAACCAGTTACGTAAGCTAAATACCTAATACCTGCCATAAAATAAAGCTGTGTTTATTTTATTTTGGCTCTAGAAATAGTTTACTTCGAGACTAAAGTTCTTCAAACAATAGGTTCTGGTTAAGTACAAATTGATTCACTAAAAACTTCTCTTCACGGACAGAAAGAAACTACGGTTTTCAACTATAAAATATAAACTCACAAAATTTGAAAAAACTTGAATGAATCACCTAAAACTCGACTCCCAAACTTCAAAATATAACATGCGACCCCATAAAAACATATCATGCAATAATATTTTGAAAAACACATTGAGTTCAAATTAATCTCACACAATGAAACATAAATCACAAAACAAAACGCTTTATACAATTATGCGACTGAGGTAGTTGGCCCTAACGTTTTTCTTGCCAGCAATCTCAACACCACAAAGTCACAAGCCTGGAGAGATAAAGACCACTTAAATATAGAATCGTTCTTGAAACAAGCCTTAATTAGAAAACAAAGTGGTTTGTGATTCGTTAGCAAATTAAATTTTTTTCCGGCTAAGAAAAACAAAATTTTTAAACATTTCGGGTTATTGCTAAACACTCCTTCTCAAGTGTGAAGTACTTCGTCTGCGCATTCGTAAACTTTTTGTTTGCGTATATGACTCGGTGAAGTTATTTGTTAGAGGCATGATCAAAACCTTGTCGTCTTCATTAAACAATTAATCCTTTTTCTTCTTGTAACAGTTTTTTTGTATTTAACTTGAATTTTTTAAATTCTTTTTGAGCGGGCTTCATCGTTTCTTTTAATCTTTCTCTCAGCTTTAAACATATTAATAATTGGTCTTGATGTCAGCGGATTCACACGCGCTTGTCTAAAGCTCTTTCAAAATCCTCATGGACCCTCGCAGAGTACGACTATATAAAACCTTAAAAGGTGAAAAACCGGTAGACGCTAGGGGAATCTCCCTGTATGCAAATACGAGTGGATTCATGAATATATGCCATTGCTTAGGCTGTTTGAAGCACAACCGCCTCAACATCTTCTTCAGTGTGCCGTTGAACTTTTTGGTTAAACTATTACAAATTAAGTGATAAGGAATAGTTGCCAACCTTGGGACTTCCTGCTTGCAATTTGATACAAAGTGGGTTTCAATATTGCTCAATACTTTTTCTGGTATAACCAGGCCGTTGAGATTCAAAAGTCTTTCGCCCTTGTTTTAATGTCGATGTTTGTAAGAGAAATTGCCTCTGGGTAGCAAGTTGCGTAATCCACCGGAGGGAGCGCATAACGGTGTCTCTAGTCATTTGCTGGCATGATCGAGCCAATCAAATCAACTGCCACACGCTTAAAAGGCAAATTCATTAACGGCATTTTGCTCAACAGAACTTTCTCCACGCTACTATTCGATTCTGTCCTTTGTCACACATCAAACAAACTGCAGAATCTTCCCAGATCCTTATAAATTCCCGGGCAATAAAATTTGGTTAGTATCCAATCTTCCGTCTTTTTGACTTGCAAGTGTCCAGCTAGCATCGTATTATGAGAAACCTTGATCACCTTGTTCCTCAAGACACTGGAATCTACTTGAAGTCCTCATTTTCTGCATAAACATTCTTGTTAAGACGTTGCATAATTCCCTTACGTTTCATGTGACTGGTTTCTTTTCCTTTCTCTATTAGCGGTTCTTCTTTCTTCATATACTTTAACAAGGACCAGTCATCTTTATAAAGTCAGACGAGTTTCTCCTTGTTATTAGCCAACTGATTTGTGACCTCCGCAACTTTCAAAGGTTTGGATTTTGATGCTCAATCTAAACTGTAATTGGGTAACTGCTGCTGCCTTCGCGAACCAAGTCTCATCAGGATTGTTGAGTTCTTTTGTGTCAAAAATATTTTCGATGATTATAGTAGCTCATACAACAGATTTTTCAGACACAAACGCTTCTTTGTTCCGATGAAACAAGGCATGCCCCATTCCACATTCGCAAGAAGTGCTAGTAACAAAGTGCTTGCAACCGTCATAACATATCCAACCTTGCTTATTAACTGCTCTTCTTTTATAAATTTTTTACGATTACTCTAGAACAGCCGGTGTTTGTAACTGGCCTAATCTTAACTAATTCATTTGAAATAAGCATTCACTTATATTTCAAACATTCGCTATTCAAAACTTGAATTTTTTTGGCATCTTTCAACTCCAAATAATCTTCTGAGTTCTTCCAAATAATCTTTAGAGTTTTATATTCTTTACTTATAATTTTACTTTTTTCTTCTTCTGGTTTACCATCTTTAATGATGTTAAATTTTTTAACAACAAACGAGCATTCGATTGAGTAATTCTGTGTGCTAGCACCACCACACATTATCAATTTTTTTCTCGCACTGCATAAAAATATGGCCAATTTCTCCGCACCGGTAGCAGAAATTTCTTCTTTATTTTAAACACGCGAGAAGCACTGACTTGCCTTGTGGGCCAATTTCCCGCAACTAAAACATTTCAGACCCCTTGTTGTCGCAGAAGTCACATCCAAATTCTTCTTTTTTGGTTTTGATGCACAAATATTTTTCTTCGAATTAAAATCCCAACTTGACAAAGGGTGGGCGGTTAAATACTGTTCTTTAGGTGCCAGTCACTCTTTGAGACTCTAAGGTTTTCTTTTCTTTAGATGCACAGAGAGTTCCCTAGGGCAAGAGTTGATAAGCTGCTCTTTTACCATTAAGTGAACCACACCTTTAAAATAGCTTTTTACGTCAGACAACTTTATCGACTGGGTAAAATAGTTTGTGAGGTGCACTATAAACTGATCAAAGTTTTAGAACCCTCTGAATAAACCTCTCTAAAACGTTGGCGGTAACTCTGTTCCGTATATATATATTACTAGAGCAGCGATGCTTTCAGACGTAGGTAGTCCAAAGCACCCTTTTAAAAAATATGGAATACACGTCCAGAGCTTTTTCACCCAATAAACACTAAACTCAGTAGCCCAATTTGCTCGAGGCCAGTTTGCAACAGTAACATATCCTTCAAATCGTAAACGATAGCTATCTAAGTTTCTTTTTATCAATAAAAAGGGGGATCTCAAGAGATCTTGCTCCTCCAAAAGCAACACGTGCACCCCCTGTCTGATTTGCTTCCCCTCCTTCTTTACCAGATCAATTCGTTTGTTTCTTAAGTCTTACTCTCTCTATTTTAGACTTCATTTTCCTTTTCTCGAATTCCATTTTTTTCTTCCAATATTAATTTTTCGTCCAAATCTTGATCTTTCTCTTGTAGCATTGCTTGCGTTTTTTTCTCCTTCTCTTCTAGCATTGATAAATTGACAACTTTTTAACTGTTTTCCCAAAAATACTATTTTAGTGCAATAAATCATTTTTTAAAGCAAATTTTTTGTTATCGAGCGAAAGTTTTGCAAAACTATTAAATTGACCAAATATTTTTTTGCAAATCCGATTCACATAAAATCGAGTCGCCATGCTTGCGTCTGTATTGCGTATACACTCAAATGAAAAAGAAAAAACAAAGAATTTCAAAACAAATGCTACAAGATCATGCTTCGGAAAATCATCTAAAAAATTCTTGGGAAATTATATTGCCAGCTTCTAAAAATTTTTTGGCTGCTTTTGTCATGCGCATTGCCAGGCAACAACACTGTTTTCTGAAATTTCTGATAGGCAATATTTATTATTAAATGGTTGAGAAGCACTATTGTAAAAGAATAATAGTGATGATTTAAATGTTTTTGGTTGCACAAAAATTTCAAAAATTTTCTTTCGGATGTCAATGCCACCTATTTGTTACTTGCAGTCTCAAATCAGAAAAGAGCTTTACATTAATTTGCAGTAACTGAACTATTGTATGCGGTGACCTTAACAGTATAACGTTAATTTTAGTTCATTTAGCTTGGTAATGCAATCACCTACACACTTCCTTCAAGTTCCCCCTTCTGCACATCGCATAATCTACTTAAATACTTTTATCGCCACTCTTTTACGTCACCCTGTGTTCATCTTTCTTCTCAATACTTATTTCAAGAAGAAAGGTAAACACAGGGTGACGTATAAGAGTGGTCATAAAAGTACCGTAGTAGATTATGTGATGTGCAGAAGAAGGAACTTGAAGGAAATGTGCAATTGTAAGGTAATATTGAATGAGTGTGTCGCAAAGTAGCACCGTATGGTGGTATGCAAAATGGCTCTTATGTTGAAAAAGAAAAAAGCAGAGAAAGTAAAGCCAAAGATACAATGGTGGAAACTAAAAGAAACAAGCTGTCAAGAAGCGTTTAAACAAGAGGTGACCAGGATTGTGGGAGGCAGGGATGGGTTACCTGATGAGTGGGACAAAACAGCAAAAATGCTAAGAAAAACAGCTGAAACTGTACTGAGAGTGACATTTGGGAAACGTAAAGGAGACAGGGAGACATGGTGGTGGAATGAGAAAGTTCAGGAGAGCATAAAAGAAAAGAAAGAGGCAAAGAAAGCATGGGACAAAATAAGAGATGAAAATACTAAAAAGATCTACAAAGAAAAGAAGAGTAAGGCAAAGAAGGCAGTTGCAATGGCAAAGAGACCAGCATATGACAATTTGTATGTTAGATTGGAAACAAAAGAAGGTGAAAAGGAGTTGTACAGATTGGCTAGGCAGAGAGACAGAGCAGGAAAAGATGTACAGCACGTGAAGGTTATAAAGGATGAAAACAGTAATGTTATGGTAAATTCGAAGGCAGTATTAAAGAGATGGAAGGAGTATTTTGAGAAACTGATGAACTAGGAAAATACCAGAGACCCTAGGACAGAGGAAGCAGAAGTGATTAACAAAAAGGTAAAATGTGTCAGTACAGAAGAAGTAAAAAACGCTTTAAGAAGGATGAAAAAAGGTAAACGGTTGGGCTAGACGAGTTGCCAGCAGAAGTTTAGAAATGCATGGGAAAGATGGGATAAAGTTTTTGACCAGACTGTTCAACAGACTATTAATTGCTGAACGGGTGCCAGAAGAATAGAGAAGGATTGTGCTTATCCCAATCTATAAATCAAAGGGGACGCACAGTGCTGTGGAAACTACAGAGGAGTAAAGCTAATGAGCCACACAATGAAAATATGGGAAAGAATTATTGAATCCAGGCTAAAGGATAGAGTGGAGATCAGCAAACAGCAATATGGATTTATGCCAGGAAAGGGAACCACCGATGCCATGTTTTCTTTAAGAATGTTGATGGAAAAGTACATAGAAGGTCAAAGAGAGCTACATTGTTTATTCGTGGACCTCGAGAAAGCTTATGACAGGGTTCCGCGGGAAGAGCAGTGGTACTGTATGAGAAAATCAGGAATAGTGGAAAAGTATGTGCAACTAGTACAGGATATGTATGAGGGAAGCAAAACAGTGGTGAAGTGTGCAGTAGGAACTACAGAAAGCTTCAAGGTCAAGGTCGGACAGCACCAGGAATCAGCGTTAAGTCCGTTCCTTTTTGCAGTGATAATGGACAGGCTAACGAATGGAGTACGGAGAGAACCACCATGGACAATGCTGTTTGCTGATGATATTGTGATTTGTGAAGAGACCAGGAAAGAAGTAGAGCGGAGATTAGAATTCTGGAGGTATATATTGGAAAGAAGAGAAATGAAAGTAAGTAGGTCAAGACCAAATATCTGTGCTTAAACGGAGTAAATGATGATAAAACAGTGAAGATGGAGGATACAAAAGTGTCAGGAGTAAAGAAATTTAAGCATTTGGAATCAACGGTGCAAGAAAGTGGTAGTTGTGAAAGGGAAATAAAGAAGTGAGTGCAGGCAGGATGGAATGGATGAAGAAAAAAGTATCGGGAGTAATCTGCGACAGGAGGTTACCAGCTAGAGTAAAAGGAAAAGTGTACAGTTCAGTGGTAAGACCAGCAATGGTGTATGGACTTGAGACAGTAGCAGTCACAAAAAAACAAGTGGAAGAGATGGAAGTTGCAGAGATGAAAATGTTGAGGTTTGCTGTGGGAGTGACGAGAAAAGACAAGATTTGAAACGAGTACATCAGGAGTATCGTTAAGATAGAACGGTTAGGAATGAAGATGAGGGAGGGCAGGCTTAGGTGGTATGGACATTTCATGAGGAGAGATCAAGTGTATGTAGGAAGAAAAATGATGGAGATGGAGTTACCGGGAAAGAAAAAAAGAGGGAGACCAAAGAGAAGATTTTTATATGTGGTGAAAAAAGATATAGGGGAAGTTGGTATAAAGGAGACGGATGTTGAAGACAGAAAGGTTTAGAAAATGATGATACGCTGTGGCCACCCCTGACGGAAGGGAAAGGCCGAAAGGAGAAGAAGAAGTCTCAAATCAGAAGAGAGCTTTACATTAATTTGCAGTAACTGAACTATTGTATGCGGTAAGCTTAAACAGTATAACGTTAATTTTAGTTCATTTAGCTTGGTAATGCAAGCTAAATAAATTAAAATTAACAAAGATAAATGCAAAAGCTAAATCAATTAGCAAAGCTAAATGCAAAGCTAAATTAACTACACACTTTTGTCTTGATCATTTAAAAACTGGGATGTCTGTAATTCCATTGAGATGATTTCTTGTTTCATACATAGTAAAATCGTTTTCCATCAGTAGCTTGCAAGATTGTGGAGAAAAGTAAATATATCTTTTTTACTAATATTAATGAATTTTAGTAATTTCAGCCCAAATTTATTTGAGAATGATCTTCTTTATACCCTCCATAGATAATGGCATCAATACAGTATAGTGTATATGGTGCTAGATTTATATGTCCATTAGAAAATTTTTTGGTTTGACTGCATGTATGGTTTACCAGAAATTCAGCCTATATATCTCAAAAAATGTTACTAAAAATTATTCAATTGCCTGGAGTGTATATGCGTTAAGTGTTTGAGAAAAATAAAGAAATATAAATAAGCCAAACTTTACTTTTCTATATTGAAGCAAACTATCAAACATCTGAAGAGTTATGACAATATGACAATAGTAATTGTTCTTAAAATAGAAATATATTGTCTTTCGGGTGATAGATTTTAGTGGAATAACGCATCATTGCAATTACGTTAGGAAATTGCGTTTTGTGTTTAAAACATATTGAAAGCAACATACGAGATTAGGAGAAAAATGATTAAACTTTTTTATCAAATAGAATATTGAGACTAATATAACTGATAAATTAACCGGAACAAGCTATAATCGAGTAGTTGTTGGCAAACAAAGAATATGTGAGAAAACAAAGTAATCTTTTGTAATTATTTATCTGCCAATGTGCCTTGTGAAAATTTATCAAACGAACAGCTGCAAGGTGTATTTCTACAGAGAGAAATGTGACAATATACGTCTCATTTATAAAACAAAAACGAAAAAGTTTTTCTAAGTTAATTATTTTTTCCAAGTTTAAGATAAGGGTTAAAATTAAGTCAAGTATTACTAAAAATGTAAGCTATTTCCAGACTCTAAAAATGTGCTTTTAAAGTAATGTCCAACTTTCTTAATTTTGGTAAAGAAAATATTATTTAAGTCAAAGTTGTAAAAAATAAAATAAAAAAACCTTTTTAAGTGAAAATCTCAAAATATATCTTGATAGTTTCCTTGCTTTGCTTTAAATGGTTAAGGTTATAAATGCTGGTTCTACTTTTATCTTGTTTGCAAAAAAATCTAGTAATAAAAATAGCCAATGGTATTTTTAAACTCTGTGCAAAAAAGAATTTATTCAAATCTAGTAAT
This sequence comes from Diplosoma virens, assembly GCA_963680785.1. Lineage (NCBI taxonomy): Eukaryota > Metazoa > Chordata > Ascidiacea > Aplousobranchia > Didemnidae > Diplosoma > Diplosoma virens. The sequence goes on along the minus strand of OY796888.1, from coordinate 41,557,233 downwards.
AAAAACCAAATTTTGTTAAAAATTGTCAAAAATGTTTGGTCCAAATTGTAAACGTGAGAGATGAATGATAGCAGAAGGTTGTTTAAAGAATATTTTTGCACTTCGTAAACGTAAAAAGATTTTTTGGCAGGAAATCAAAAGAGCAATATAATTTATTTAAAACGCAAAAAAATAATACAGTGAATTTTATTTTAATTTTCAAGGGTTAAGAATTGTATGTTGGTTACATCGTTTAAAAATTGTACCTTGTACGTTGCTACTTACATTTGACCTTCCTACTAGCTTGTGCTGCTCAACTGTGTTTTATAAATGACCATTTTATAATTTGTTTTTATATTTTAATCTTAAGTAATTGTATTGTAGTAGCACACACCTTGATATTTTAATTTGAAAAAATATTAGAAACGCTTGGATAAGGAATCGTGGCTTGTTTAATGTGTCATTTGTTTATTATTGTCATTATTATTTTATTTCTATATTTATCCTCCTGACTCACAGGAAAGCAATGGAGGTGCTAATGCATACGAAAAACAATTATCCGGACCTGCTTCCAAAGATACCAAAATATTGCTGGCCAGTTGAGATTTATTATCTTGTTTTTTTAGTTTTATAGAGATATGAATGAAATTTAAAACTGCTTGTCCAGACCACCTAGCAGGGAAAAAATTCATAATATTTCTTTTTCAAGTACACAAAAGAATGGTGTAAGTAGGTTTTGAGCCGAGACCCTGTAAATCACAATCCAAGCGCTTTAAACCCTTGACCACTTGACAATACTTTAATCACCATGCTATCAAAATTACATTGATAGGTTGCTATTAAATCTGATGCATATACCTATATACTTTTATGATCCATTCATTAACAACAAGGCAAATCTTTCAATCAAAATACACCTTACTCTGCTTGTTTGCAAATTTTTGACAACTCAGATTAATGTGAAAGCAATAACATAATTACTGTTCATTTTAAGTTTTTTAGTTTGTCAACAACTGCTTGATTAGCTTGCTTTGGTTAGTTTATCTATTAACTTTCATATTTTGTTTTATAATGCAAATCAACTATTCTTCTTATTTTTATGTTGCTTTCATTACGTTTCAAACAAAACGTACAGTTTTCTAGGGTTATTGCAAGTGATATGTTGTCTCACGAAACGTAATACATACCGGGAGCAATTTATTTCCACGTTTAAAATTATTTGCTTTAATCTATGGCATGTAATAACTTTCAGATCCTTGAAAATCAAGTTTAATCCTAGAATCAGCTTGAAGTCGATTTAATCCCTAGTGATTGAAGGTGGCCGGATGCATCCCACTACTTTTTGAACTCTTTTTACACCTTTTCTCTACCTACATCGATCTTCCGCGTCCTCTTTCTTTAAATCAATTTTTCTCATGCTTCCTTCAACTTGTTCCCTCCATTCATCCTCGGTCAGCCTTGTTTAAATTTTACATCCACTTCATATACTGTACCATTGCTTTCATCAAAACATCATCCTCAGGTCGTCTTAAAACACGATGATACCACCTAATACAGTTCATCATTGCCAGCTTATCTTCTGCTTCCTTCAATCCCAGCATGTTCATCACTTCCTCTGTATTCCTCTTGTCCACCACCTTTACATCGCACATCACCTTCAATATAGATCTTTCTGCTCTTCTCAAAATAGCAACTTCATTTTCATTCAAGCACCACGTTTTGCTTCATTATAAAATATCTGATCTTACGTACCTTTTATATATTTTTCCTTTCATCCGCGATGAAAATCTTTTCCAAACAGTATCTCAACACACTCTCTAAATTTCTTCCATCCCACTCTTGTTCATACAGTTACTGCAGCTTCACATCCTCCACTGGTATTTATTTAATCTATCGCCAAGATAGCAAAATCCCTTCAAAGTTTTAGTATAACAAGAATTTAAAAACTATTTTTGATTTGATTTCTTTTTAATTTATAGCAAACCTTTTAATAGAAACTTCATATATGGTTTTTTACTTGATTAACGCTTATTTTATTTGGTTTTAAGTAAAAAAGCTACCTATAAACATTACAAGTTTCTTCAGATTAATGAATTGCATTTTAAATAGTAAATGGTTTTAATGGTTAAAATATTTATCACATTAATATAAAAAGATTAACTGGTTAGGCATAAGAATATTTAAAAAAATGAAATTATATAAAGACTTATTTATATTAAATACAAACTTGAATTAACATATTTTTATGAAAACTTCACTTGTCAATATTCTACCAAAAGATGTTCAATATTTTTCTCAAACTAAATGTTTTTTTAATTGCTTTTTTAAAATTTGTTTTTTTAATTTACAAAGTAGACAGTGTTTGAACATTTTTTTTTGAAACTGCACAAAGAAATTTTATTAGAGTTTTATTTTTTTGGTAGTTGGATATAATTTTTTATGTAAAAACAAACCATCTTCTCGCTTTAATATTTAGTCACACTTAAAAATTGCTCACAGGCTTACTAGCAACCGACAAGTAGTGACAGGAGATGATATGCTTCAGAATAAGTAGTAAGTATTTTTTAAACATTAAACTTCTTTATGATTTTATTCATAAAGGCTAGATTAACAAAATATTATTCTAAATTTTGGCTAAATTAGGAGAAATTATATTTGGGGCATTTGGGTGGCATAACATCAGTATGATGGTATACAATGAATTTGGAGTGAATCTGAGAATGGGTAGAAAGGTGTGGATATAATGACTTCTGCACTCAAAATGAACAAAGAAATGATGAGAATTCAATAAATGTACAGCCATAAATAAACATTTTTAGAAAAAATTTAGTTGTTTCTATAAGCCAGCGCTTCTCAATTGGGGGTGCAAGAAGTGACTTCTTAGGGTGCGAACTTCTCTGCCAAACTGTAGCTAGATTTATATTAGCGACTTAGTTAAGGATTTACGTGTGAGGTTTAGGATCCGGTTTCTGCCCACCTACTGTGTAAACTCGTTGTCTGCCTATATTCCATAAAGCGCCTATTCCTACGTTAATATCCTCCTGTTTACGTTAGTCAATAGTTAGTAATCGACCAGTTAGGATACGTTTGGTTCTTTGAGTATTTTGCGCAAAAGATTTTAGGTTATGAACGAGAAGCATTATTAAAGTTAAAAGAGTGTAGAATATTTTGAAGGCCTATCTTGTGAACTATGGTCGTGATCTTTATCATCTACATTGTAGCATGTAAAAGACAAAGTGCGGAAGTGGAAATAAGAATACAGTCAATTTGGTTTCACAGCCACTACAGTTGATGAAGTTGAAAGGCCGCAATGCATTCTCTGTGATGTTGCGTTTTGTAATTCTAATCTAAAACCATCAAAGTGAAGTAAGCATTTCAAAAATAAACACGGGGAAGTTGCAGCTGGATAATGCTGAAACTTTAAAAATAAAACAAGCTCGTTACTACCGAAATGGGAGGCTTCGAAAATGGGATTTACTAGCGTCGAAAAGCCTCATCTCCTTGTTTTGTACAAAGTAGTTTATCGCATTGCAAAAGCAATGAAACCTCACACGCTTGCCGAAAAAGTTATTAAACCTTGTGTCGTTGAAATGGCTGACATAATTTTGGGTATGGTGCTGCCTGGAAGTTGAAACAAGTTGTGTTGTCAAATGATATGGTTCGTAGAAGAATCAATTATCTCAGTATTGATATTCGCAATCAACTAATCTTGGACTTCAAGGCTTCTCTACTAAAAATCTCACTTCAACTGGACAAGTCTACAAATGTATCCAATTACAGTCAGTTAATTTGATTTGTTTGTTACATTAAGGAAAAAAAGTTGAGTAAGGGTTTTTGTTTTGTGAATCACTATAAAGGAAAACAACGGCAAAGAATGTATTCAAACTAGTCAAAGATTTTTTTTAAACAGGCACAATTTTGATTTAAAAATTATTGGTTCTATTTGCACTGATGGTGCTCCAGCTATGTTGGGCAATCATTTTAATTTTCCCTCTATGCTGAAAAAGGAGATACCCTTAGATTAAAAGTAACTCATTATCTGCTTCACCGACAGGTTCTTGCCGTCAAAACACTAGCTCCATGTATGAAGGATGCCCTTAACTCTTGTGTAAAAATCGTGAATTACATCAGAGGTCGTGATTTAAATCACTGATTGTTTCTGTTGCTCTGCCAAGACGTCAATAAAAACGACAACCATGTTCTTCTCTACCACACTGAAGTAAAATGGTTGTCAAGGGTTCGGGTACTAAAAAGGTTTCTGCAACTTCGAAAAGAAATTAAACGTTTTTTGGAAGATCGCAACAGTAACTTGCTTGTTTGCATCGAATCTGTTGAATTTATACAAATGACAGCATATTTTGCTGATATTTTTCACTAACTTAATGATCTGAACTTATCACTACATGGAAAAGGAATTAGTATTGTAAAAGGCGTCCGAGAAACTGAAATTTTTCATGGGCAAACTGCCTCTTTGTAGACGCCGGCTTTAGGCTGGCAACCAGGCAAACTTTCCTTTCTTTGATGAAATAGTTGTCAAAGGTGCCAGCCTACAGAGAAATGTGTAGTGGGAAATTGTCGCACAATAAAATCTCTCAGCGCACATTTTGACAATTACTTTTCTCTTGGTGAATTGAACGTCATGAAAAGTTGGATAATTGATTCATTTAAGTGTAATGTAGATAAGCTTCCTGATGACGAGAGTTACAAGGAGGATCTTAAGGAAGTCAAAACATAAAAATGGAGTTTGAGTAGATGATTTTAGAGAATTTTTGGAGTGCAGGACTGAAAACATATCCAAAGTTGGCAGAAAAAGCACTAGCAGTTCTCCTTCCTTTCTCGACTACTTATTTATGCGAAGCCGGGTTTTCTTTCCTGGTTTACTTGAAGAATAAGTATCGAAATTGCTTGGAAATCTTGGAAAATGAGTTACGTGTCGCTTTGAGTAACAAGCAACCACGATACGAAAAACTTGTAGACATGAAAAGGCCAAAAAAAACAAGTAAAAAAACTTCTTTGTACTTGATTGATTGTTATTGATTGTGTTTTGTTTAAATTCCTACATATGTTTGTTATCATCTTAGAACTCTTTGTATAATTTCTTGTTTTTGGGACTTTTGCGACTATTAATGTCAGCAATTTTAAAACATGTACATAAAACAATAAACAATACATGTACATCAAATGGTGCAAGGGGTGCAAAAATGATTTTTCCTTCCAGATGGTGTGCGGGCTCTAAATTGAATTGAGAACCGCTGCTATGAGCAATCGGAAGTTTTATAGTTTTTGTTGTTTTGCACTTCACTTTAGGCACAATTGCAGATCATAATACATGTACTTAAACACCACAAATATTGAAAATGAAAATGAATAAATGCGATTTATTAAACAACAAGTGTATACAATTAATAAACTTCTCGAAATTAGCAAAAACTGCTATCGTCTTTTGCTGTCATGTAACTTTAATGCTAAATTTGTTATTTTGTTTATTTTAATTAAAGTTTACGTTTAGAATTGCTTTTTTTGAAATTTTTAGTCTAAGTCATGGTAATAACTTGATATCACTTTGTTGTAATGTTGTAAATCAGAAAAATACTCTGAAAATTTAAACAGTAATAGAACAATACAGCATCTAAAATACTTCATTGTTTTTTGTCAGTTTCACTAAAAGTAACTCTGTTTTAGTTGAACTCAGATTCCTAGTAAAAAAGTATTCTCTGGATGTGTTAAACTCATGAGCTTATGCAGGCCGCAATTTGTTAAGTGAAATAAAATGATCACTTTTTTTTGTTTTCACTTTGAATTTAAAAGTAAATTTTTAAATATTTTTATGTCCCCGAGTTCTACAATTGACCGCGCATCTACTAGAAGAACGAAATACTTTTTTCGCATGAAAGTTCTGAAACAACTGCCTCTCTTAATTAAAGCGTAGAACTTTCGCTTTTTTGGTCTTTAAATAATTGTGCGGTCCGAATTTTCGTACCCGGGGACGAACGCTTTGAGTAACCTTAAATAATTTTTTAGAAAAATTTGGATTTTTTTGTTTCTATTTTACTATTGGTGCACATACAACAAAATTAAATTTTTTGTTCGATGTTGTTTTTAGAAAAAAGGATTTACCCAAGTGGGTTAGTGCACTGTATCTGCACTGCACTCTATGACCTGAAACTGGCTTTAAAAAGCAAAATTTTAATTTTAAGAGGTGGTAGTTTGGCTGACCACTCTCACTCAAAGGGCTAAAATGCTTAGGTGTAAATCAAAATGAAAACTAAAAAAATGTTATCAAATCAGCTTCTAAAAAAATATCACAGCATTTTCCAAAAATAGCTTAAACCTTTTTTAGTTCACAAAATTTTGTGTTAATTTACATTTCGAATTGAACATCTGGTTAGAAAATCTCTACGCAGGCCACGAGTGCGACACGTTTGCTCTAGATCACAAGTTGGATCTTAGCGTTAATCAAGCGTCCTGCAAGTCTAACAACAATATTGGTATTAAGCTAACATAACAAGATAAAAAACCTCATATACTGCCAAAACTTTTATATCTAATGAGATAATGTGCTACGGTCTTTATCAATCTATTTATTTAGAAAATAATTATATTTTGTTTAATAGAGAGTTCGAAAAAGAAACACTTCTGCTTAAGAATAGCAATCCTATCAGGATTCATATGGACAACAATATGGATTTACCTGGTAAGTTTATTTATTTTTGTAATTGGATGATGTAATAGCCATAAAATATAAACGTTTTTCATACTAAGCTTGACTTTCTTGCTTTTAAGTTCATGATAAAAGTCGACTCTTTGATTGAACCTGATAGTTATAAAATTAATAAACCCGGCGGTCGAATGACTTGCTTCATTGTCTTGAATTCAGTCAATTAAGCTTTGACCAGGAAATATTAAATACTTTGCAATTTACTTCGAATCATGCCTATTAGCAGTAATGCCCAATCTACATCAGTCAGAAGCAAGCAACTTTGTCAACTATGGTCTATATACGTTTATTTTTTTGTAATAAATTGATTTTAAATACTTAAGCAGACAATATGCATGCAAGATACAATCAACAGCTCTACTGATAAACAACTTAAAAGTCAAGACAAGGCACTATCAAGTACGATTTTGAAATATATTGCCTAAGTGTTTTTTTGCAGTTTGAAAGAAAAAATTAGAATAAAAAACTACGGTACTTTTTTTTTAAAGATTTTTACAGTTATTAAAAAATAAATTAAAAGAGACAGAAATAGATTTTTTGTTGTTATGTATTATTATTGTGTCGCAAGTATGGCTTTTGTAATTATGTATCATTACGCGACTTATCAATAAATTTAATTGTTGCTCTGAAGTTTTTCATTGATTTTGTTATGATGCTTCCACTACATATTGTTTGGTTAAATAGTTTCAATAAAAAAATTAATTAAAAAAACTATATTAATCATGTTTACGTGCGGTGTTTAAAAATTTTATCTTTTATTGTACTTCAGAACGAGTAAGAAGATCAACAAACACAGAAAGCTGTAACTCGAATTCCTGTGGTCAACATGGATATTGCAGCTTGAATTTATACGGAAAATTCTCTTGCCGATGTTACCCAGGTTATAAAGGAGAAAGTTGTCAAAAAAGTAAGAAAATCAATTTCTTTCAATTTTTGCCTAACCGAACTTATTTGGTATTTTTTTGTAAAAATAAGTGTGTTCAACAAGGTTTAGTAATAAAGAATGTCTAACCTTACTTGTTAATAAGGAGCTATAGGTCTGCAAAGCACATTGGATTTTTTTATTCCAAAAAATACCAAAACCTTACCTTGAAAACAAAAATAAAATTTTTTTGTTCTGTTTTTAGAGATTACATCATGCCAAGATGAACCTTGCATTTTCGGAACTTGTCAACAAACCAAAAACAATTTCACATGCAAATGTTTTTTTAATTTCACCGGACGATACTGTGACGTTGGAAAGACTGCTTTGTGTACAATTGAAAACGGATGTATAAGCGTTGCAAGTATATAAGTTTATTAAAAATATTGAGCAATATTATTTTAATTTAAAGCCTTAAAGAGCTACTACCAGTTTTTGAACAAAGCTAACACAAAACAATGTCGGGGTGTCAGCAACATGGTCGAGTGGTTGAAAGCGCCGTGATTGTGATCGACGCCGCTTCAATTCTAAACTTACTTGTGCCATTCTGTTGTGACCGTGGAAAAAACACTTTACGGCACTTTCCCCTGCTTGGCAATCTTGGCAAGCCGTTCTAAATTTCAGTTACATCTCTATAAAACTATAAAAATAAAACAAAAAACTTTAACCAAACAGCAATATTTTGGCATCTCCGGAAGCAGATTTGGGTGATTGCTTGCCCTGTGTATAGCGCGTCCCTCGCTTTCCTGAGAGTCAGGAGGATAAATATAGAAATGAAATGAAAAGTGTTCATTAACGAAAAATTTGTTTACGCTTCTTTTTAATATTTTTTTTTGATTCCTAAAGCTGCTGAGAAGATACTACTTGCTAAAGCCACGATTATGTTGCGTGATGATGTAAATAGATTGTAATCCTAAAGCATTATGTCTAAGACTTGTGGCTTCTACCAAATGCAAGATTGCATTGGTAGAAACGCCATTTGGTACGAGCCACAAGTCTTAGATTTATCTCTTCCTGTATGACCAGCTCTGCGACTAAAAACCTGAGTAGGCAGACTGTCCCTGATAAGAGTTTAAAACTCGAAACCATGGTCGGGCAGTGAGCTCAGGTTCGGCGTACGCGAGGCACAATGCCATAGATGGTGCTCTTTATTGCCATCTGTTTCATAACCTGATAAAGCATCATACTGAAAAAAAATACTACTTCGGGAAACGTTTTTTTATACGATTGACAATATTACTCAAGTGATGATGATGCTAAAGCAAAAGTTTTATTGCTTTTAATTACCGCTAAAAGCAGCCCTGTATAGTTTTAAATCGTGATGAAAACCAAATCGGCCTTAAACTACGTAAAAAAATTGATATTTGAAAGCAATAATATATAAAAAGTAATAATTAAAAGTTATTATAAATTGATTTAAACATTTTTTTGCAAACAATAGCTCTGGGCTGACTCCGAATAGGTTGTTGAGCCGACTGAATAAACATCTTTTACTTGCTTTACTTGCTTTGTCTTCACAAAAATAGTGTCAAATTCGTTTATCTACAGTCATTAGCATTATCCTCACCAGAAAAACAATTTACTTACATTGCTGGTTTATTTTACTTTTAAATTTACGCAGCAACTCTAAACACTCAAATTTAAACTGTGACTTGCATTTTTTGATACTCTGTGTTTCTTCTTTTGCTCTTTATCGCTCCTTGAATGCGTCGCAGCATACTGCAAATCCGTTTCTCACAATAGTCTTGATAAATTTCTTTTATCCTACCGTTTTTATCGCTTGATTTAAAGCTTCAGCATTGGAAGGATTTTTGCTGCAACTTTATTTTTGATTATTTCCCATGGATTTTCAATGTGGTATGGGTCTGGTCTGTTTTTAGGCCAGTCCAGTGTTGTTAAACTGTAATCTGCTAAAAAATATTTAACAGCTTTCACGCGGTGACAAGAAATATTGCAATGCAAAAAACCTGCACCGGTAAATATTCGTAAGTATTTTAAGCTTCTTTCTTTTTTAGTAATTCTACATACCTGGAATTCGTTTATTGTGCTCCCTGGGTGCAAAAAATTCTAACCAACCTGGAAAATATCCTCATATTATTTGTCGTGGTGGATGTTTCACTGTTAAAACTATGTATTGTTTCTGAAACCTTTTGTCCACAGGCCTTCTAACGTTTTTTTCGCACCACGAATTGTTGTAGAGTACATTCACAAAAACATAGCTTTGTGTTTATTTGAAAATTCCAGAAGATTTGATCATATTACAGAAGTGAGCGTAGGTTTGCGAGCTAGTTTGTATGATTTAAGACCAAACTGAAATCCCAAACGCCGGGAAATTTTGCTTATGTGAACATTTGTTCCTTTTCGAAGCAGCGTAGCATGAATATCATTAAAAGAACTTGTTGGCAAACGTACAGCAATTTGCTTCATCATCCGATCATCTCCAGGTGATGTTTTCATTGGCCTACCACTTTTATCCAAGTCTTTGTAACCCCCATAATTATTGAAATTGCAATTGTTATAGGCAGGGCAGTCTTGCTGCAACGCATCTTTTCAATGATTTTCGTTGAGTAGCTTTCTTTACTTAACCACAATTTGAGCCTCTTAATCACAAAAGGTGCCAATTTTTTTCCCAAATTTAAGATTTGAAACAGCAGCTTCACAACTATTTACGCTGTAAAATCAATTTAAATGAAAAATTAAAACAAATCATGTGTTGGTGATGGACAGATGATTGATGAAACCTTAATAGGATTTTATGTCATATAAAACTGCATTATACGATCACAATTATAAAATCTACAAGAGCCCTAAATTTAAATGATTGGTCTTAAACTTTTGCCAATGAAAGTGTATAAAGCAATTTTAAACATGTTTACAAACTATGGAGTATATATCATTTAATATTGTTTTTTTAACAAGTGACCTTTAAAAACGATTGCATTAATAGCAATTCATTGTTTTTTACAAAAATACTCCAACTAAACCAGGTCCAAACTTGCAATGAGAGGTAAATCTATTGAAGGATGCATAGATAGGAAAAATTTATTTAAAAAAAATTTTCTTAACAAAAAATCCCAACTAAATACCACTATAAGCTTTCGTTTATTCAACTTCTTTAGATAACTTATTCATATAGATGATTTTTTGTGTTTTATTTTAAGGTAATTGTAATGTACATGTATTAAAGCATTTAAGTCATGTTCTTCAAAAAACAAAAAATGACGATCTAAAATTAATGTTTTACAACTGTTCAAAGAGAACTTTAAAATAACCAATCGAATGGACGGAACCATAACTCTTTTAATTTTTCGGTAGGTTTTAAAAAAACTGTTTACTTGAGAATTCGTTCGGCCAAATCTCGTTGAAAGAATTTGTTGGCAATTGAAGAACTTCAAGAAAACCGTGGTTTATATAGTATTGGAAGACATCAAAAGCAACGGTACCTCTAATTGGTTGGAGATAACGGGCACGCGATTGGTTGCGCACTTACTTTCGCCGAAAGCAAGAAAACTTTAATCCATAGACGAATTCTTTATGGCGACAAAGAGAGGGTTCTAAAGACTTTTGAAAATGGCTTCAAGCGTTGCCAGATGAATCGTAGTCACTCTCATAAAGTTTTTAGAACCATCTCTTTGTCGCCAAAAAGTGTTCGTCTATGGATTGAAGTTTTCTTGCTTTCGGCGAAAGTAAGTGCGCAACCAATCGCGTGCCCGTTATCTCCAACCAATTAGAGGTACCGTTGCTTTAGATGTCTTCCAATACTATATAAACCACGGTTTTCTTGAAGTTCTTCAATTGCCAACAAATTCTTTCAACGAGATTTGGCCGAACGAATTCTCAAGTAAACAGTTTTTTTAAAACCTACCGAAAAATTAAAAGAGTTATGGTTCCGTCCATTCGATTGGTTATTTTAAAGTTCTGCGTAACGACAAACTTGTTAAGAGAGAGTGCAATTGCTCATAGCTTCAAAAATCACCTGAAAAATATTCTTAATGTTTTTAAATTTAGTTTTTGTATATACAAAACAATTGCTAGTTTTCTTAGATTTAAACGAATGCCAAGATCTTCCTTGTGTTTTTGGAAGTTGTAAAGATGGAATCAACGATTATAATTGTATTTGTAATTCTGGATATACTGGGAAAGATTGTGAAATTGGTAAGTGCTGAGCATTTACTTTTTTATTCATATTGATCTGTTTCTCAAATGATAGATACAGTAAATATCTTTTGAAAATATTAAAAAATACAAAAAAATATCGAACAAGAAAAAAATTAAAATTTAGTTTTTAGCATATAGATCATGAAAATAAATGTTTTAATAAAAAAATTTAAAAAAACAATAAATAAATTCAATAACGGTTTATAATGTTTTAGCGCTGACACAGTAATACTTTTAAAATAAGACAATATGTTTAATTATTACTTTTCTTTTTTTCGTGTTAGTTACTTTTCATCTTCACCTTTAATCAATCAAATAAAAGAGATGCAAACAAACATGTTTACTTTTTTAAACCACTGTTTTTATAATTGTTGTTGTATGTTGAAACGTTTAACATTTTTTTGATTATTGTTTTTTCGTTTGCTATGTTTGCGTCTTATTCTGATCTATGTTTTGTCATTGATGAGATGAGCAAAACTGAAGCAGGTAGAGATACAGTTGATTTGAGTTTTAAGCAACTAAAAAAACGCTCGCTGCCTAATCTACGTCTCAGTCATTTAAAACAAGAAGTAAAAATACGCGTAATAAGTCATTAGCACATTTTCTGATTTATTAATTAAAAAAATCTAACAAAAAGTACCGTATTTTTGGGACCATAAGGCGCACTTAAAATCATTAAATTTTCTCAAAATTTGAACATGTGCCTTATGTATGTATCAGGTTGTGTTTTATAACAAAGCTCTGAACCAATTTTAAGTTGCAAACAGTGCTACGCGTATTTATTTACATCCGGGTAATAGTTATTTAGGTACAGCTTAACTATGAGATTTACACTTGTTTGATTTCCAAGATTGTTGTTCGTGCATTCAAATTCACAGCAATTGTTTTGTAAACAGACCGTGGTGTTATGCAATGAACTTGTTTGTGCGTTCGTTGGTTTGTTCATTCGTTTGTTCGTTCGTTTGACTGTTTCTTTTGAATAAAATACAAGTAAAATACAAAGTGAGTTTTTGTTTCATTTGGTGCGCCTCATAACCCGGTGCATCTTATGTATGAAAATAAAAGCGTTAGAAGCCGTTTATTGATACGGTACGCCTTATAATACCGTGCGCCTTATGGTCCTAAAAAGACCGTTTATAATAAAATTTGAAGAAGAATCTAAAATTTTTTTACACGTTTTGTTCAGTCCTCAAATTGTAAGTTGTATCATTCATTTCATCGTTTGCTTTGCTTCTTGATTTTTACAAACAACTGGGTTAAGATTTTTTTTTATTTCAATATTCATTAATAAAAACTAAGAATAATGTTTGGAAATGCACGGCCCAAATGAACTTCAACTTTATGTAATTTTGAAAAGGCATTTGGGTTTGACCAATAAAACTAATACTATTTTAAAAGTTTGCTCAAAAGAAAAATATACCAAAAAAATTAAATTTAAATAAAAAAAAAGGAAAAGGATTCTTTGCTTCAATAAAAATAATCAAAAACTTTGTCAATAAAAAGTAAAATAAACAAAGTAAGATTTCTTACAAAATCGGTAACCAAATATCATTCAGCAATCGCTCGGTTAACAGTGCTAAACAAAAAATGTGATAAAATTTTTAAATATATTTGGAAATTAAAGCATAGACAAAGTATTATAAAAAGTATGCCTAAGAAGCTGGTCTTTTACTGTTAAATGTGAAAAGTTTGTTTTTATCAAATCCAGAACCGTGATAAAAACAAAAAGTATATTCGTAAACAGTATAAAAAAATCACAGATAAGCATCATTGACGAGCTCTAATAAGAGCGAAACACGAGTCAGGCGCTTCTCGTCTTTTAAGTGGCTTGTTTTCTAAGTAATTCTAAATCCTCATTCATGTGAACTATATAAAAAATCCCACAATAAGGCAAATAAAATAACAAGTATTTAAAAAGTCAAGCAAAATCAGCTAAGCATTGAATGGTTATTTAATCACTTAATTCATTTATAATTTAACAAAGTTTTATTAGTAAATTAAGAAATTCACTCGAAAAATTTTAGTAAACCTTTTTTTAAAACAATTTCAGGCCTTGCTTGAACTCATTGTTAAAGGCTGGACTCAATTTCCATTCAAAAAGTTGACTGCTAGAAAAATACTTGATTAAAACAAATATTAGGATTTAAAAATGCATTTTTAACATTCCAAAAACTTTTATCCAATGCATTAAACTACGGGTAGAAACTTTGGCTTTAAAATATAAACATGGTTTAAACTTCTGATCGAAAAATGTACGTATTTTTGGATTGCAAAACAAATTTGAAATAAAATTATCAACTTAAGATTTAATGCAGCGCTTCAAACAAATAACTGCTTTCAGGCACTTTCAAGAAAAAAATATTCTCAAAAACTATACAATGTAAACATGCAAAAAAATATTGTTGTTTTAAGTTTAAGGCAAAGAAATTTTAAACAATTTAGGTTAATAAAGCTTTTTATTGATTTCTAAATATTGAATCCCCCATAATTTTACAACTTCAGTCAAATGGTCATATCATGAAAACCGTCCAATTGGCAGATTTTTTAAAAATTATAATGTCGAATTAGTGGATCATGACTTTACCAGCATTTTTTATTAAAATAATTTTTGCACACTTGCCTATATTATAAACATATATTTAACCCCTAAACATTTTTTCTTGCAATCAAGACATTAAGCCAAACGCACGGTTTCTTGTCAACTGAATCCTTGAACAATTGCATTTCAAGCAATTTGGTCACTCTTGATTTCTCATAATACTGTACTTATTTATGCTGTTTTGTGGGTCTGCAGGCAAAGCTTTACATTACACTCTGGGTACCTCAACCACATACTGCAGTAGATCAGTTTCAGATCAGTGGCTTTGTTACAAATGTAACAGTGATAGCGGTTGGTTTGGTGAGGTTAATTTCTGGTTTTGGACCAATTGATAGATTGTGGTAGTCAATTGGGAACCGGAGTCTTTACGTTTTTGAAACAGAATGAAGTGCATTGCAATAAAGGCGTTTTAGGGACCGCGCTTAAAATAATTGTATGGTTATTTAAGTCGCACAGTCGTGTTATTGGAGGGGAATGGTTTGATTTTAAAACCCCAGATATAATTAATTGACAACGCACTATCAAAAAACTCTATTCCAAAAATTTGTAAAAGAAAAACTTTGAAAAGACTTGTTGAAAAAAACAGTGTTATCTATTTGTACCATGTTTAAAATTATGTCTTCACTATCACAAATGAACTAGTGTTAAAGTATCATGAGTGCTATTTGTAAACGTTTATAACTTACAACCAATGTAAGTGAAAATAATATCAGAAATACGACTAATATTTATCTTAATCTTCTTTTTCTATCAAAAAAAAAGAAGTTGAGCACCGCAAGATGTGATTTTTTCAAAATTTTAGTAACTGTAACGTGACTGTTAACTACAAAGCACAAAGTATCTGGAAAATAATCAAATTGTTTAGCTGAAAGTTATCGAAAACGTATTTGCAATCGGTTGCATTTTTTATGTTTTGCTTATAGCAGCAAAACTCAGCTTGCAACTTTTAAAGCTGCCAAAATAATTGGAAAATGTTAAAAATCGCATATTAATTCAAAGTAACTCATGCTTCTAGCTTCCATACTGTCAAAGCTGCTCCACAATATGAATTCTAAGTGAATCGATAAGGTTACGAATGATATTAGTGAGCAACTGGTAGAAAAATTTGTGAATAATAGTTGAGCTTTTTTATTTATATGAGGCAACAACTATCCTTAGAAATATAAATGGTTACTTGATTTGCTATGTACGGTTTTTTGTCAAAAGTTTTCTTTTTTGTGAGTCAAATTTTACAAGTTTATACAAACACAAAGTGTTTACAATATTGAAAAAATTTTTGAGATAATCTTAAGTAAAGTTTGAATCAAAAATTGGCAACAAACAAGAAATATTGCGGTATCGAACATTGAACAATGCTGTTTATTAAAATGTGTTAGAAGCAGCAAGCTGACAGATTGAATTAAAAATTTTTTTAAAGTCTTAAACACTTCATCATTCTTTTGTGTATTGAACGTGATCTAATTCTATTTCTTTTGGTTATTTAGGCGCCGTGAATGTTTATAAGTTAAAAATAGGCGCCGTCAACAAAAAAAAGCTAGGAAACAACTGTACCATGAAGGTCAATATATGTTTTGTATAAATGTAAATTGTGATTGTTATGCTGAACAGTTAGATAAAAAAATAAATTTAAAACAGTTTAAAACAACCAAACTCTGAATGCTTTTGTCACACATTGTCAGCAAAAAAAGTAAATGCAGAAACTTCACACAAATACGGTTCTACAAAATTTTCTACAAAGCAGCATAAAAAGTAAACTAAAGAAAAAAACTTTTCATTTATATTACTAGTTATCACTTACGCCGTGCTTTTGTTTTCATAACAGATATAAACGAATGTAAACTTGATCCATGCGTTCACGGAAACTGTACAGATCTAATCAACGATTACTCATGTTCATGTAATCCGGGATACAATGGCAGAAACTGTAACGAAAGTAAACAAAGCAGAAACTTTTGATTAATGCTACGTAATATCACTTATCACTTTCTCTACTGTTAAGCTGTTTCTGTCTCAGAAAAAAAATTGAAAATAGTCATGGAATGTGTTTTCTTAAAGTCTGCGATGTCGATATACAATTTGTATATTGTTTGGTTTAACGAAAAAAATTGTAAAACTATGTTTTTTTGTAATTCACGGTCAACTTAAGTGAAAATCTAATCAATTATGAATGATTTTGTTTGCAAAAAAAAAAAGACGTGTCTGAAGACATTCTACGGCAGTAAAAATGTTGTAGAACGTAGGAAAACACTTTCTTACAAAAAAAAGACAAGGCACCAAATTTATTAAAAAAAGAGCTGTTTTTTATTTGCAAAAAAGACATAATATTTTTTGTCAATAATGTAATGTGCCATTTTGTATATAAACTCTTTTACACTTTATCACACCCAATGTGTGCAAAACATTTTGTCAAAAATATTGTATTGATTCGAAGATATGTTTGTCAGCCTAATTTATAACTTTTCTCTTGTTACACTGGGCCAGTTTTATCCCAACAGTATTTACGACTGGGATAAAAATGTTCCACATTTAGTTTACATGCAACAAACAAAAGAAAACGCAAAAAAATTGAAAAATATGTATTCAATTATTCATAATGTAAAAAATTAATTCAAAGGCAATTTATTTCCAATATTAAAAGGGTTATGCCGTATTTTTGTTTTTAAACAGATATAAACAAACGTAAAATTGATGCATGCCTTTAAGGAAACTGTGCAGATCTAATCAATGATTATTATTCATGTTCATGAGATGATAAATACAGTATAATGGCTAGAACTGTAGTAAAAATAAACTAAACGATAAATTTTAAGTAATGCAATTTCGTAAAATTTATGTTGTTTTTTTTTCTTATAACAGACATAAACGAATGTAAACTTGATCCATGCGTTCACGGAAACTGTACAGATCTAATCAACGATTACTCATGTTCGTGTGATTCTGGATACAATGGCAAAAACTGTAGCGAAAGTAAACTTAATGATAAATTTTAACTAGTAATTATGTTGAAGTTTTGCGATTTATGTTAAATTTAAAGAATCACTTTGGACCAAATGCTTTTTACTGAAATAAATTCACAATGCATTAAAATCTATAACATACGAGAACGGTTCTTTTTGATAAATTGTTTGTCCTATTTATTAGAATGCCAATTTAAATTTTTTTTCGTTTGGTGTGTCACTTGGATTTAAAATAATTTGAAAAACAGTTTGAAAATTAGTTGAAGACTGAAAAAATTTTTTATATTTTAAATTAATATATAGTCTTGTTAGGAATGTTTGAATTATATATGCGCTGCTCCTTGGTAGCGGCTTTTGGACTTATGGCTGCTTTTGGAGTACCAAAATGACTTAAAAAAGAAAGGAAAGTACTGTATTGTAATTATGAAAAACAACGTTTCATTTTGGCATCTATTATTAAGTGTAAAACTTTAAGCTTTTTTTCCTATTTTTACAGTTATCATTTTTTTTGTTATTATCCGATAGAGGCGTCAGAAATAATTAATTGTTTTCAAATGTTATTAGGTGCATGCTATTGTTGTTATTGTAATTCGTAATCGGTTAAGCTAAATATTCTTATAGTTTGTCAGTACGAAGTTTTTAAGTAATTATTTGCAGTTTTTGTTCAAATCTGTTAAAGTTTGGTGAAACTTGGGAGTCAAGTTTTACATGAAGTGATCAAGTTTTTGTGAATATATATTTTTTTAGTTAGAAACTATGCTCTTTTTTTTTGTTTCGGTTAAGAGAAATTTTTTTCGAATCAATCTGTACTTAGCCAGAACTGAGCGTTTTAAAAACTTCCGTCTCGCCTCAAATTACTTCTTGAGCCGGTGTAAATAGTATTAACACAACTTTACTTCAGCGCAGGTATTTTAGTTACCTAGTTCAACTTGTCCTTTTGAATTCCCGAGTAAAATTCTGACGTCAGGGGCCTCGTTCAAAAAAGTTTAGATTCGTTTGAGAGTGCAGAAAATGAATTTACAGTTTAGAAATGGCGACCCTAACCCTAACAAAAAAGTTTTGGACGTGTATTCCAGGTTTTTGCAGGAGTACGCTTTAGGCTATGGACGTCTGAAGTTGGCACTACTCCAGCAATACAATTATACAGAACGGGGTACCGCCTGTTAAAATCATAAAAATAGAACTCGCATTGAAATTGAAAAAGTTAATTAACTGAATAGAAGTCTTTTTTGAAACCTGTTAATTAATTCTATTGTTTGCGTTCACTGCTTTATAGGTAGATCACGTGCAGCGATCGTAATGAAATCTGATTGGCTCACTTACACGTGGCGAGCACACTATAAATTGAGATGTTGGTAAATTTAATTCCTCTTTCAGTCGTTGGTGATCAAGTAGTTCGGTGGTTTAGTTTTGTAGAGTGAGTTTGTAGATCGCAAGCGTAACTTGGGTAGCTTTCGTTTTGCTATTGCATCGTTGGCTGCACGTTGGTTGTATAGTTAAGTACATCGTTGGGAGCACGTTGGCGGCACGTTGGTTGTATAGTTAACTGCATCGTTTAAGCAGGATTGTCGAGAAAATAATTGTGGTCGTTGGCTTGTGGAAGCCTGTTATACCTTCATATTGAAATCTCAACTCTAATAAATATTATAAAGCTATAAGACGTGTGGGAAAGCCAGCGGTGTGATTGGGTAAGGCTCGGATAGCTTCCCTATAGTTTGAAGAATTTGGAGCTAAAGAAGAGAGGGATTCGCTGTGCGGTCTACAGTAAACTTTGAAATTAATACCGCCAACGTTTTAAAGAGGCTAGTTTAGAGGTACTAAAAACTGGGATCAGGTTATTGTGGGCATCAGAAATTATTTTACCCGATGGTTAAAGTTGTCTGATGTAAAAGCAGTTTTGAGGTTGATTTAATGATAAAAGAGCAATTTATGAACACTTTCTCTTGGGAACTATCCATTTATCTGACAGAGAAAAACCTCAGAGTCTCAAGGAGTCAGCGGCAATCGCGAAACAACATTTTACTGTCTACAATAAGAAACAATCTAGTTGTGATTTTACTTCTAAGAAGAGTGTGTGTTCTCCAAAATCAAAAGTAAAAAACTCCGATACTTTTTCCGCGACGACTAAAGGTATTAAGTGTTTTCACTGCGGGGTCTTAGGAAGCAGGGCAAGTGAGTGTTTTTCGCATGTGCAAGATAAAGGGAAAATGAATTCATGCGACTGGTGCGCAGAAATTGTTCAAACTTTTAAACAGTAAGGGAAAAGAAATCAATTATCGCATGGTGGCACTAGTCCACACTCTTACAAAATTGGATGCGCGTTTTCAGTTAGAAAATTAAATACGATTGAATTTAGTTGACCGAAAGAAGAAAAACGTAAAGAGATAAACAAAATTAAAGAAAGCACTGGTTAAAACTCATAAGATTATCTGGAGTTGAAGGATGGCAAGCAAATTCAAGCGCTGAAATGTGCATGTTCAGAAGAGAGTTTAAATAATTGATGCCTATTTCAAATGGATTAGTTGCAAGTGAGCCAGTTACAGTTTTAAAAAACATAGGTTGTTTTAAAATAATTGCGAAAAAAGCTTAAATAAAGAAGAGCATTTTACTGGCAACGTTGAATATGTTGTGACGGTCGCACGCACTTTGCTAAAAGCACCTTTTGCAAGTGCTGCAGTGAGCACACTTTAATTTTTGCGCCTTTAAAAATTTCAGTTTTGTGGCAGGCACGCCTGGGAAATGCCCCTTAGGAAATTGTCAAAGAGTCTGCGACTTGAAGCAAACCCTTTTTTGTTGTCGCAAAAAAATTCATTAGAAATATTGTTTTCAAAAAACTTTAGAACTACGTATGATATGTTTATAAGTTCAAGAACAAAATTTTTTTTTAATGTTTAATAATTGCTTAAAGTAATGCACCACAACATTGTTGTATGAATTTTTTTATTCAATGTCGATACGTTTAAGTGTGTTTCACTTAAAATGATCCAAGTCTATGGGATCAAAATAACAAAAAATAAAACTTTTAGTTTAGAAATTCCCAATCGGAAGTGCTTTGTACAAGATTTTATTGTTGATATTAAAAAAAATATCTACGAAAAAAATTTAAAATAGTTGTGATAATCTCGGTTTTGCCTTTGTTATATTGCTATACGTAATACGTAACAAAGCACCATGGCTTGTTTACTTCTTGCCAATGATAACAACCGATTCTTAAACGATACTTAAATTGGTTTAATTTTTTTATATACTATAAAACAAAAAGAAATAACTGATTTGGAAATAGTTACTCAATATATCTTGGTATTTTGAAACATTAGTTTTTTTAGGTTGTGCACAGAGCTGTAAACTTAAACTCGAAGTCGAAAAACTCGATTGTTTCTGCTGAACTCAAACTTGATCTGGAAGTCAAAAATATATGATCAAATTTATTAATGAAAGAAATTGGAAAAGAAAATAAATAATCTTTTTGATTTTGATTTTGATTCGATTGTCCAATTGAGTTTTTAATTTTTCTTCGTATTCTGTATAACTTGAATCTATTAAATTAATTTGCTTTTTTTCGTTATTGATCGCCAGTTTCAGTATTTCTTTTATTTTATTTATTTCTTTGTTGTAACTTTGCAAATTTTTGTGAAGAAGTTTAAGTTATTGTGTAGATAGGCTAAATCGAGCTTTCGACTTTTACAGCATAGAATGAAACTCGAACGTAAACTGGAAAAATTTAAAAAAAACTCAAACTCGATTTTGGACTGGAAAATTTTTATAAACTTAAAGTCGAACTTCAACTCGAACAAAAACCCATCGAGTTTGCAGCATTAGTACAGAGTAATTATCAAGCTTATGTAATGAAACTCATGTTAATTTTGTATTTTGAAGAATGGGATAAATGCTTTGGTAAATAAATTCAGGAGCATTCAAGTGATGATCAAGTTTAAAGATCGCAATTTTAACCCTTATTTATCTAGGCTGTTTTTTTCTGTGTACTACCTAAGGGGGGTCCTCGGAGGACCCTAAGTTTACATGTCCAATACTCTCAACAGACAATAGCTGCGCACTTGATTTTTTGATATGTTGGAAAAAATTTATTCTAGTTTAGTCAAATGTGTTACTTTTAATATATTTGCTATTAGTCGTTTCTTATTTTGCATAAAGCTGAAGGTCCTTAAATTTTTGTAGATTGCTTTGTTTTGCGACATAGTCCGATTAATCACAGTCTGCTGCAAAAATAAATAACTACTACTTGAGGCAGTAATCTTGACAAACACAGCAAGGCGTTTAAAACGTTTTTTGACTTATCTCATGATCTTTGCAGACAAAAAGTATACGAAAATCAAGAGGTAAGTCAAAAAAATTGCCTGTTACACTAAAACTACCTATCGGATATGCTCAAGTCTTCTTCTTCTTCTTCTTTCGGCTTCTCCCTACTCGGGGTCGCCACAGCGCGACAGTAATCTCCATTTCACTCGGTCTACTTCGTCTCCTTCCCTAGCTCCAACCCTTTCCATGTCTTCTCTCACCAAATCCATCCACCTTCTCCTTGGCCTTCCTCTTTTCCTTCTGCCTGGCACTGCCATCTCCATCATCCTTTTCCCCACATAGTCTTCTTCTCTCCTTTTTACGTGTCCATATAACAAGATCAATATAAAGATCAATATAAATATCAAGATATCAATATCAAGATCAATATAACATATCGGATATGCTCAAGTAAAATACCAAAATATTCAGGAATAAATTTTAGGAAAAGTCATACAATTTTAGGTTTTTATCATCCAAATTCTATGAGTTATATTGTTTTTTTATGAGGGGGGTCCTTTGAGGAGGTAAATTAGGGTGGTCATAGGTAAATTAGGGTTAAAAATATAATTAGATCCGTTGGAAGCAAAAATCTTAGAATGTTTAATAAGCAACCTAGTTTTATTTTTACATACTCCGTCACTCGTTGCCTAATTAGTAAATTCCCATCTTTACGTTTCGCTAATTAATTTTTGAAAGAAAAGGAAAAGTTTTGACAGTACGCAGCCTTGATGAATTATGCAATCAACACGATGATAAAATTATCGCTAGTAAATATTTGAGAAAATGTTGCAAAATATGGGTCAAGAAATTTTAATTATCCACTTAGTTTGTTCTTATAACGAAGCAGCTAAGCAATAAATATTTATATCAGTTAATGTTTTGTCTTGGTATTCAATACCAAACTCATCCCGAACAATTAGTTTGAAATTTCTACTCAGTCCATAAAAACAAAAATTAATTTTATTAAAAGAAGATTGCCGATTTCTCAAGCGAAACACTTAAACTTAATATTTTAGAAATTGTATCAATTTTTCATCGGGAGTTAGATGGCGCAAACCTTACGTACAACTCGACGCGACAATTTTGTCGCAGACATGGTGCAGATCTTTGCCAGCTAGCGCAAATTTGCTACAACAACACACCTGTTATAATAGGAGTGTTGCATGGGGATAAGTATGCGCCTATCAAGTGAGTCAATTTTATAATATTTTAAAGGCAGTTCTGACTTATTTTCTTAAATCAATGTACTTTTTGTGGTTTTAATCAAGATCAATATAACATATTTGTTTCATGATTGTGATAATGACGTGCTAACGTAAGAGCTTTATACTGTAACTATCATTATTTCAAACTCTTTACATTTCTATTATACAGTAGTTTTAACGTGTTGTTTTGCAATGAAATTCTTATAATTTTAAAAACTTAATTTAATTTTAGACAAGGATTGATATTTCTATTTGTGTTCTAAATAATTCTGTATAATTCTTTTAATTTAAGTTTATTTTAAGATAGCTTAATGTGAATATTATGAAATCTTGTTTATGTAGAAGGTAACTTTTGTTGATATTTACAGAACAATTTCTTAAACATTTGGAAGGTTAATATTAAAAGCTGTGCCAATGAAATTATAAGTGTCATTTACAGGATTATCAGATTGCATCTTGGCTTTTTGCAAATGCATTTCAGCACCTTGTTATTAGGGTTGGATGAATTACAATATTGTAAGTTGTAATTTTACAACTTACAGTATTGTAAGGCAAGAAAACCATTTACTCTCGGTAAAGAATTGATCTTGCCCTCCACTAAAGACCTTTGCCGTGAACTTCTAGGAGAGGTTGCTGTTAGAAAAATAGAACATGTGCCCTTGTCGGCCAGCACTGTAACTAGACGCATTGAGAAAATAGCTGAAGACATTGAGACACAATTGTTGGAGAGGATTAATACATCACTAACGTACGCACTCCAGGTTGACGAATCTACAGATATTGACAACAAGGCACTATTACTTGTTTATGTGCCATATCATTATTAGGAGGATGTGCATGAAGATTTGCTATGTGCATTATCTTTGCCAACCAAAACGACAGGAGCAGAACTGTTCAAGTCACCAGCAGGCCATATATCAGGACAATTAAAAGATCCATTTGTGTCAGCGTATGCACAGACGGAGCTGCTGTCATGACTGGACGACTGTCTGGTTTAATTGCTCAGATTAAAGAGATTGCACCTGAGAATAAATCTACGCATTGTGTCATTCACAAGGAAATGCTGGCAAGCCGAAAAATCACACCGGAATTTAACAGCGTATTGATTGACGTCGTTAAAGTTATTACCAACATCAAAACACACGTGACAAGGAATGGGTCGCAAAACTGGCTAACCTGTGTGACATATTCAGGCTGTTCAATGAATTCAATCTGTCTCTTTCAGAAGAAAATGACAACTGTTTTCGAGTTGGCAGACAAAGAAACGGAGATATTTTGCACATGTTTCATGCATTAAAAAGGATTTTAGGCGAGCCTGAGCCTTAATTTTACTAGTTGGTGCACGATCATCTGTTGTTGCTTTGAAAGAGTTCGAGCGCTACTTTCCAACCACAAAAAACCCACAAATTGGTAAGGAATGCATCTACGGCCCATTTGTCAACAAACCACGTAAATTTAGCAATATCTCTGCAAAAAGAAGATCAATTGTTAGAGATTGCAAATGACGGCCGCTTTAAATCAACGTTTGAAACAACAACTCTGCCGGTGTTCTGGATTAAAGTCATGGCAGAATACCCTGAGATCGCAACCACATCACTTAAAACCATGTGGTCATTTTCGACGTCCTATCTGTGTGAAGCGTGGTTTTCTGCAGTGACAGCCACTAAAGCAAAACAAAGGAGTGAACTGGACATAAGCAATACACTTCGGGTGTTATTGTCTCCTATTACCCCAGATGGAATCGTCTCGTTGCAAAGAAACAAGCTCAGGGTTCTCATTGATTTAGCATTCTACTGAGTTAAAGTGTTATATTACTTTATATTCGGGTTTTTGGTGTAACTGTATTTTGTTTTGAAGGCAGGTTTAAAAACAATTAAATTAAAATTACTAAATCAAAACAAACTGAAATATGAACAATCAACGTCTCCTCTTACCGGGCCGCGGTAAAATTATCAAACCTTGACCGGTCCGAGTCAATAAAAAGGTTTGGGACCACTGAGCTAAGGTTATTTTTCTATTTCAACTCCATGCTATTCTAGATTAAACAATCAATTGTTTTTTTTTATAATTAGGTAAAAATTGTACTTTTTAATCTTTAATGCTAGCAAACTTATTTTAAAGGGGCATGGTAAATATCTTTCCGGGTTTGTGGTAGTAACGTTGATCTAACTGCATAAATGTTGCGTCAACTTCTACAAGAAATATTTAGATATGAAAAACTACAGTATTCAATCAGTCTCATAAACATTTATTTTCTAAAATCCTTAAGTTTACCTATAGGCCTAAATCTTATTTATAAAAGAAAACTTATTCTTTATTTTACCAGTTGAGATAACCAAAAATTGTATACACACATTTTTTTGAAGCCAATTGATTATTTGGAATTTCCATTTTAAAACTTGATTTTCTGCTTTCCTAAACCAAACATTTTTTAGTGGCAACCTATGTACCACGGTATAGGTTAAAAAAATTTTAGTGAATGTGAATATGTTTACCACTTTTTTAAAAGTTGTTTAAGGAAAGGAGTCCAGGCAATTAAGAGTGATACAACCTGGTAAACTTGTTAAAAGTAAAAAGCAATTAGAATTTGGCCGACAATTTTTCAAAATTACAATTGCAATTACATTTACACAAAAAAGGAAAGTCACAATTAAAATTACAATTGTATGAAAAGGTATAATTAATTACATTCAATTACAATTGTAATTGATCCAACTCTGGTTGTTATCCTGTAATTTGCTATAAAAATGTTGATATTTTGCCTAATTTGAATAAAAAAAAACATTGAACTTGTACTGGTAGTAGGAATTAAGAGTGTTTCGTTTCAATTCCCGCTGTAACAAGCGTTTTAATAATTATTATTTTTATTATTGTTTTTTTCTGAAACAAAAAACTAATAGATATTTAATTAGATGAACAAATACAGTATGTTGTAATTTCTTAAGTCAATATAACCAGCCTAAGTTGGAAATACTATTGGCCTGAAACAGTTATCTTTGTAATTATCGCTTACTCAATATTTTCTCTTCTTTCAAAGTGTAGGCGTACACAAACATGGTAAGCTACAATTAAATCTTGTATATAACTTATGAATCAAGCTTAAATTAAAATTTTTGAATCTCTTTTAGTTTTTGTAACCGTTTATTTGTCGATTACATCATAGCAGTCATTAAAAGTTAAGCAATAAAGTAAAAATTTTTTTGTTTATGGTATATTTTTTGTGTTTTAACCCTTATTTACCTAGGCTGTTTTTTCTGTTGACTACCTAAGGGGGGTCCTCGGAGGACCCTAAGTTTACATGTCCAATACTCTTAACTGACAATAGCTGCGCAGTTGATTTTTTGATATGTTGGAGAAAATTTATTCTAGTTTAGTCAAATGTCTTTACTGTTAATATATTTGATATCAGTCTTTTCTTATTTTGCATAAAGTTGAAGGTCCCCAAATTTTCGTTAATTGCTTTGTTTTGCCACACAGTCGAATTAGTCACGGTCTGCTGCAAAAATAAATAACTACTACTTGAGGCAGTAATCTTGACAAACACAGCAAGACATTCAAAACGTTTTTTGACTTATCTCATGATTTTTGTACGCAAAAAGTGTACGAAAATCATGAGGTAAGTCAAAAAATAGCTTGCTACACTAAAACTAACCATCGGATTTGCTCAAGTAAAATACCAAAATATTCAGGAATAAGTTTTAGGAAAAGTCATAGAATTTTAGGTTTTTATCATCCAAACTTTACGAGTTATATAATTTTTTTAAAAGGGGGTCCTTTGAGGACCCCCCTTAGGTAAATTAGGGTTAAGACGGTTCGCAGAAGTAGAAAAATATTGATTATACTTTTGTTTAGTTTTATATAAAATTAATTCATAAAAAATTTAGTAAAAAGATCAATTGCAAAAATTTGTCGATAAAAAATTTGTTTTTTTTAATATAAAGAATAACCGATTTCATTTATAATTTTTATTTGCTTCCCCTGGAACTTAGAGTGATTATAAAATTAACAAGTTGTTTTTGTCTGAAAAATTTGTTTCAGAAGTTTGCAAGTGAGACCTTAAAAAATTAGTATCATTTTTAATCAGCTCAAAGTCATATAAGACTAAAAACCTTTGAAAGAGCAGAACAATTTTGGATCAACCATGATTTTGAGCAATTTCACAAATTTATCCGATTATAAATTTAAACAAAAAAATTTTTTTAAGAAAAAAAAATTAAAACATTTAACTACAGGTAGAATAACAATATAAAATAAAAAACAATGCAATCTTAATTTTTTTCAGATCTGTTCATACTTTAAAAAGCAAATAAATAGACTCATAGGCTTTTTGTTTTACCTGGAAAGTGACTCAAGTTAAAACAAAAAAAGCAGTTATTTTGCTCAAAAAAGTCTTGTGTCTTAAAATCGATCCATTGCCAACGTTACTTTTTCACCAATCAAAAGCATTAAAAGATAGGCAATCTCTTTATCTATTCCGCGGTTTTTACCTTTAGCTCAAGGCCAGTGAACACCAAAAATTAGCTAATGAAATAATAAAATTATGATTTTTGATCTATAGAACCAAAGTTGAAAGCTTTTTTAAGCTAAAACCAAATAATTCCCCGACTGACAAAATAAATTTGGTATATTGTAAGAGTTAATGCGTGAATTGTTATTGAAACTATTTTGGAAAAACAATCAAAACTAATCCAAACAACCAAAACTTATATCATTTTACTGATGTTATTTAGAATATTTGAAATTTACATTTGAGAAAATTAAGTTTTTGTAAGGAAATTAAAATAAAGTAATATCAAACACAGTTTAACGAATCTTCGTTTAAAAATTGAAAAAAGATCTAGCATCGGTGCGCGTTTCTAACACGTATTACGATTTATAATCATAACACTGGGATTTTTTGCGTAACCTTACTTGTGTTCAGAGGGGATTCATTGATTACAAGCTGCAATAAAAGTTATTACTCTGTAACGACTTTGATTATTTTCTTTGCAGAGACAACTACAATGACTGGGTGCAAATTGGTGATAACTTTGGATATGCAAAGAGGAGTTGTTGGAGGCACAATGATAAACACCAGGCCCCACCTTGGGGTGTCACACCTGGGCCATGCCCCCCATGGAATGTTCAGAGAGTCTGCGACTTGAAGGGAAACGTTTTTTGTTGTCGCGAAAAAAATTTTCAAGTAGCTGACTAAACAATATCATTTGGTTTGTTGCGCTAATTAAGTGCTCCATAAATGCGTTTAAAAAACAAAATTTCTTTTTAATGTTTAATAATTGCTTAAAGTAATGTATCAGAACATTGTTGTATGAATTTTTTTATTCAATGTTGATGTTTTTGTGTTTTATTCAATGTAGATAAATGTGTTTCACTTATCTAAGTCTATGGGATCAAAAATAACAAATAATACAACTTTTGGTTCAGAAATTCTGAATCGGAAGTGCTTTGTACAAGTTTTTATTGTTGATATTAAGAAAAATATCTACAAACAAAACTTAAAATGTCGTGACAATCTCGGTTTTAATTTTGTTATATTGCTGAACGTACTAACAAAGCACCATGGAATGTTTGTTCCTAGCCAATGATAACAACCGATACTTAAATTGGTTTATTCTATTTTATTTATAAATACTGTAAAACGAAAAGAAATAATTGAACTGAAAATAGCTACTCAATACATCTTGGCTCTTTAAACATTAGTTTTCTCAAGTTGTGCAGGTTAATGATAAACGTTTAAAACACACATCATCATGTTTATGTAATGTAACTCTTCCTAATGTTGTGTTTCGTAAAATCCTTCATGGCAATAATTACTTAGAATAGACAATAGATTAATTTTTTTTGATGCGTCAAAATATCATTATTTCCTGCTTAAACAGAAAAAAGCATCATTGTATTTTATAATTTTCCTGCTGTTTAATGACTTGAAACAATCACAATTTTAATTTTTCAGGTTGAATTATACAACAAGCATTGATTAAATGCAACAAGAATTAGAATTGTCAACTCAATGTTTTTGTAAATTTTTTTTTGATCAATCATACAATATGCTTTTTCAATCATTAAAATTCTATTATAATGAATTGCGTACTGTTGTACTTTAGAACAATATAATGTAGTGTCACAAACTTTGTTCGGGTATCCCAAAGGACCAGTTGAGCTAGGTAAACCCAATACCTGCGCTGAAACAAAGCTGTGTCTAAATTTTATTTTATTCCGGCTCAAGAAGTAGTCTTGCTATGAGCCAGGAGCTTTTATACAGTTGGTTTAACAAAAGCTCGGATTGGTTTCGTTGAAGACTCTCCCTCACAACAAACAGAGACCACTATCTCTAATAAGAACGAATATATTACAAAAATCACGTCTGACGAAACTTCTATTCCACGCTTTGCCAAACTGCAAAGCGAACTCAACACTATAACTCGACTCAATCAACACAAATAATTCTACCTCTGTAGAACAGAACTCCCAACCACTGGCACAAAATAAATTCAACTATTGTCCACCGACACAAAATCTAACGGTCCACCTCCTGTGGCCAAACAAAATCACTTCCGCTCGAGCCGCCCCTCAAGTTGCTTTAAATTACTTCACAACAACAATAATTACTCTCGCGACGCAGCAGCTTTATATAGAAAACAAGATCACGTGATGTAAATTTGCTCATAAATTCTAGATTTAGCCGGAGCACCCTGGAGAGATCGTTACGCTCGAATGCACTAGAAAATTCTACAATAAGCGAGCTGTAGTAAAACTTGAAAAACATATTATGTCAATACGATCGAGTAAAAGAGAAAAGAAGATACATATATTGAGCAATAAAAGCGAATTGGACATGAACAAGGGCTGCGCTCAAAGAGAAGCAATTATTATCTTATATGAAACTACGCATTACTTTTAACGGGGATAAATTACATTGTTATGATTAAAATTATGAATGAAGTGTGACATACGCCCCCCGCAAGAAAAATATTATGCAATAATATTTTCAACAACACACACGAAATACGAATAATTTTACAAAACAAACACGAAATTATACACACGAAAGTCTATACAATTATGCGGCTGAGATAGTCCGCCATAACGTTCTCCTTGCCGGCAATGTCTTTTACTACGAAGTCGTACCCCTGCAACCCCTGAGACCACCGGAGTATACGATCGTTCTTGTAGCGGGCCGTGCTAAGGAAAGAAAGCGGCTTGTGGTCCGTTTGGAGGACAAACTTCTTCCCGGCCAGAAATAAGCAAAATTTGCCAACTCCCCATATTATTGCCAAGCACTCCTTTTCAAGTGTGGAGTACTTTGTCTCCGCATTCGTCAACTTCTTGCTTGCGTACGCGACGGGGTGGAGTTTTCCCTCGTGCTCCTGCATCAGAACGGCTCCAATCCTGCTGTTGGATGCATCCGTGCGTAGAGTGAAATCTAGCGAATGATCGGGCAGTCTCAATATGGGCCACTTCAGGAGGGCCTCTCTCAGGGTCTTAAACGCTTTCTCCTGAGCCTCACCCCACTCGACAAAGTTCGGCTGGCCCTTCTTTGTCAAGTCCGTCAACGGTGCCGCAATACAGTGCGGGTCAAAAGAGTTTGCAAAATTTATAATTGTCTTTAATATTGACTGTATCTATTGAAAGTTTAAATATCCAAATAAAATCTGTTTTCAAACATAAATATGAAATATACGTTAAAGGTTTTTTTAAAGAACAAAATATTACAAACAAGAAAATAATGAATTTCTTATTTTTAAGGGCCAAAAGAGTTTGCAAATCTTTATATTTATGTAAGAAAAATTACAATAAACTATGAATTTACGATATTTACAACATATTTTAACAGAAAATATTAAAAACAAACCAAATTGTACAAAAAATAAGCAAACCTTTTGAAAGTACAACATATGGTGGTGTTCAAGAATAAAATTAAAAGGAATGAATAAATTAATGAAAATGAATGTATTTGTTTAATATTTAATTTGCTTTCCACCGTTTTGAATTAACTTCACCAATCTTTCATCAACTGAAGAAGTTAATTTCTTGACTACTTCAGGTGAAATCTGAGGGAAAACTTCCAAAATTCTCTCCCGCAGTTCCTTTTTGTTACCAAATTGACGTCCTTTTTTATAGAATTTTCTCTTTATAATCGACCAAAGGTTTTCAATTGGGTTTCAATCTGGACTCTGTGGAGGCCAATCCATCAGTCGTTGTCCTGTTATACCCACACCTGAAAGCCAACCTTTAGTGAAGCGAGAGGCGTGACTTGGGGCATTATCTTGTTGAAAAATAATGTTCTGTTTGACATCATCATTTTGAGAATTTAACCAGGGCATAAGATTCTCTTCCAGGAAGGCATAGTAATTGCCAGAATTCATTTTAAGTCCATCGGGGACAAGAAAAGGCCCAACAGTCTCATCACCAATTATTCCAGCCCAGATCATCACTCCACCACCTCCTTGTTGACGTTTGTACCGCAGACGAGTTCTTTTGGAGCCAACCTCTCCTCCAACCATCAGGGCCATCAAGCGTAGCTCGTGCTTCGTCTGTCCAAATAACAGTTTGGAAATCGGTTTTCAAATACTTAGTAGCCCAGAAAAGTCTCTTTTGGCAATTAATATCACTTAAAGGCGGGCATACTGCCGGTGATCGCTGATCTGCCATGTTATTAAGGATTCGATTGCGAGTCCTTTTGGACACATCCGTTAGTCCAGCCGCATCAAAACTGTCTTTGCTTGTGCAGTGTGGGTTCTGAGACAAAGCTCTCTTGATTTTTCTCAAATCTCTGCTCGTTGTCACTCTTGGTCGACCGCTTTTGTGTTGTTTTCGATCTACCTTGCCCTCATTGTAAACCTTTTCACCGTACGATGATTTCATTTGATAATTTTGGATATTTCTAATGTGGACTTCTTCATCTTAAGCAGTTTTACAACGTTAGCCCTTTCACTTGCTGTTAACATCTTCCCTTTAGCCATATTTTAGCTAAATTATATAAACTGCAAACACTTTTGGCTCACCTTAAAATGGCTAAATTTAAAAAAAAAAAGGCATAATTAGTCATGCACAACATTATAAATGTATGATTACTTGTAAATGACTAAATTTAATTCAAAAACTGGCTTAAAATAGAAAAAAATCAAGATTGCAAACCCTTTTGGCCCCCAGTATAATTGCGAAGGAAGGAATATAGTCTCGGTAATACCCGAGCAACCCAAAAAATGACCGGACTTCCTTCTTTGTGACTAGACGCTTCGCTCGCGCAATCTTCTCCAGATTGTCATCGTTCGGCGTAATCCAATCATACCCGACATCGTGACCTAAGAATTCCACAGTAGATGCTCCAAAAATAGACTTCGAGGGACGGGCAGTGAGGTTGGCCCAACTTAGTCTTTTCAACAATTCTTCGAAAGTTTGCAGGTGTGTCTCCCAATCGCTGGAGAACACAATCAGATCATCAATATAGCTTTCAACGCCGGACATGCCTGAAAGCACTTCTCTCATCCCACGAACAAGTGTTGCACCAGAGTTCTTCATGCCAAAGGGCATTCGAAGAAATTCATACGTCCCATCCAGTGTCACGAACGCGGTCTTGAATATATCTTCTTCTGCTACTGGTATCTGCCAATACCCTTTACTGAGATCAATCTTTGAAAAGAATTTCGACTTCCCCAACTGCTGGAAGAGATCCTCCGAAGTCCTCATTGGCTCCGGATCCGAAATCGTTACTTTATTCAATTTTCTGTAGTCGACGCAAATGCGATTCGAACCATCCTTTTTCTTCACAATAACTACCGGTGAAGCATACGGCGATGACGACTTTCTGATGACTCCCATATCTAACATTTCTTTTATTTCGTCTTTTTATTCCTGCCGCAGCGCATACGGTAAAGGATAAGGTTTTAAGCGGACAGCCTCTTCATCTATCAAATTAATTCGGTGTTCAATCGTAGATGTTCTTCCCGGCACATCCGAGAAAACATCATGATAATATTCTATCAGAACTTGCAGTTGTCGACTTTGGCTATCGCCCAGTTCTGTTCCCAATTTGACGTCGCCTACATCTTCTTTTTGTTTATATGTTCCCAATTCTAAGATCGAGTCTTCGTCTATGCTGGGTGTTTCTGCATCCACTAACATTTCCGCACTAGCTGATATCTTTAAATCTTCTTTCTCATTTCTTGTTTTTGCTTCATCCTCTCGGGAATAATATTTTTTCAACATGTTAGCATAATAATTCTTTTCCTTGGTTCCGACTAAAATTTTATAACCGTTCTCTCCCATCTTTTGGATAATTTCGTACGGCCCTTTCCATTGCATTAAAAGCTTGTTATTGTTGGTTGGAAGCATCACCAAAACTTTGTCTCCTTCATTGAATAGTCGATCCTTCGTTTTCTTGTCATAATTTTTCTTGTATCTGATTTGGTTTTTTGTTAGCTCCTCCTGAGCAAGTTTCATCGTTTCCTCCAGCCTCTCTCTCAACTCCAACACGTATTGATAGCTAGTCTTCACTTCGGTTGATTCGCTTTCGCCTGTCCATAGTTCTTTCAGAATTGCCATGGGTCCTCGCACAGTGCAACCATACAAAAGTTCAAAGGGTGAAAACCCAATGGACGCTTGGGGAACCTCTCTATACGCAAACAAAAGTGGATTTATAAACCTATACCACTGCTTCGGTTGTTCAACACATAATCGCCTCAGCATCTTCTTCAGCGTACCATTAAATTTCTCAGTCAGACCATTGCAAATCGGATTATACGGTGTCGTCGTCAGCCTTCTGATTGACAATAATCTTGATACTTCTTGCATGCATTCCGACACAAATTGAGTCCCAAGATCACTCAATACTTCTTCCGGAATTCCAACTCGACTATATAGATCTAGAAGTGCTTCTGCCACTGTCTCGGTGTCAATATTCTTTAGAGGCACGGCCTCTGAATAACGTGTCGCATAATCCACCAGAGTAAGTACATATCGGTGCCCTTTATCACTTGCTGGCATAATCGGACCAATCAAATCCACTGCCACGCGTTTAAACGGCAAGTCCATTAACGGCATTTTTCCCAGCGGAACTTTCGCTACTCTCCCTTTTGATACCGTCCTCTGGCACACATCACATGACCTGCAGAAGCTCACCACATCCTGGTGAATCCCCGGCCAATAAAAATTGGTCAGTATCTTATCTTCAGTCTTCTTTACACCCATATGTCAAGCCAACATCGTATCATGAGCAATCTCCATCACCTTCTTCCTCAGATCTTTCGGCACTAAAATCTGCTTTAATTCCTTTTCTTCTACATTACTCTTCTTGGTGATGCGGTACAAAATCCCCTTCCTCTTTACATGACTGATCTCTTTTCCGTTCTTGACCAAGGGCGCTTCCTTCGTCATGTACTTTGATAGGGATGGGTCTTCTCCTTGAAGTTGGATGAGCTTATCCTTCGTTACAGCCATCTGATTCGTTGCCTCTGCAACTTTTAAAGGTTTTGACTCGGCGCTCTTACTAGTTTGTGACCGAGTAACTGCTGCCGCCTCCACGCACCAAGTCTCATCAAGATCATTGGGTGCTCTAGCTCCCGGAATGTTTCCAATAATCAACGGATACAACGGATTCCTTAGGCATAAAGCTTCCACTGCTCCACTAAAATAAGGCGTATTTATTTCTACATTTGCGAACAGGGCCTTCAGTAAAGTGCGCGCAACCGTCATTATATACCCCACCTTGCCTGTGAGCTGCTCTTCTGCAACCAACTCCCTCTTAACGATCACTCCGGAGCAACCGGTGTCTCTCAAAACGGTGACCGATTGGTTTCCGACCATTCCAATTGACGTAGGCATTTGATTGCTTAAATTTTCTTCCAAACATGCGCTTCCAAAATTCAATTGTCAACGCCCTGAAAATGTACACTTCGAGGACCGAACAGTGAGGCTAGCCTCACTTAATCTACTCAATAGCTCCTCCAGAGTTTCAGATGTTTTTTCAAATTGCTGAAAAACACAATCAAGTTGCATATGTACCTTTCAAGACCAGTCATGTCTGAAAGCATTTTTCTTATTCCACAAACAAGTGTCCCACCGGTGTTTTTCATATCAAAAGAAAAATTTTTATGCCTTGTCTGGTGTCACAAACACATTCTTGGACACATTTTCTTCCACCACAGGTATCTGCCAGTAGCCGCTACTAAAATTAATGTTTGAGAAAAATCTTGATTTCATCAGCTGCAGAAAAAAATCTTTCAAAGTCTTTATCGGCTCTGGATCGGAAATCATTAATTTATCCAATCTATGAAAATACGGTTTGAACCATCCTACTTCTTGAAAATGACCACTGGTGACGCATATGGCAATGATGACTTCCTAATGATTCCCATGCACATTATCTTTTTTATTTTATTCTTTAGATCCTGGCCTCAGTTGGTACGACATAGGGTACTGTTTTGAACGAATGGGATAATCATTCACCAATTTGATTTTATAGCTGGAGAAAACAGGTTACTTTTTTACACTATAAAATTCCTATAAAAAAGCAACCGTATTGGATTAAACATTTTTAAATTTATTTATTTACTTTATTAAAGCAAGAAAAAAAAACAAAGAAAAAAACAAGGAAGAGTAAAGCAAATGTTTTCGGCTAACTAAAGCCTTCATCAGACTTTGTAGTAAATAGTCTTTCATAACTTAGTTTAATTAAAGCGGAGAATTAATTATTTTAAATGCTGACCAAGAAAGTTTACAAGGAACGGAAACAGATTTTCTCCAAGCACTGTAAACGCATCAGCGGTAAATTAAATTACATGAAACAGAAAAGAAAAAACTAACAGATTTTTAAAAAATGTTATGTAAAAATGATATTACATGAGCATATAATAGATAATTGACAATTTATATTAGATTTTTACTTTCTAATTAATAAAGATTTGTGTATTATAAAGTGAAATTCTGATTTACATATGCGCATTGTCGAAAATTTATTTAAATCAAATTTAACGTTTGAACAGGAATCACATGATAAAATATAATTTCTTATGGCACTCTCTTGAATACTTTTGCAATTTAGATGTTGCCGGACTCTTGTAATAAATATCTCGATGACATAGCAACGTATGTCGTGTTTGTGTCACACGAACCCGTGACTTTATAGATGACGTGTTAACACAGAGCTTTTGGAGTTCTCGGTTTTGACTAAAAGTAATTTTTAATTTAAAAGTTTTTAAAATTGGTTACAATTTTAGGTTAAATCGGTTACTGATTAAAGCCAAAATTCACTTAGTTGCTAAGTCTAATCCGGACCGTTGGGTTCTCTTGCGCCAGATATATTTTTGATGATTACGGTAGCTCATATCACAGATATTTTAAATACAAAGCTTTCTCTGTTCCTCTGAAATAAGGCGTGTTCACTTCCACAATCGCAAAAAGTGCTTGTAACAAAGTGCTTGCGACCATCATAACATATTCAAACTTACCTGTTAACTGCTCTTTTTTTATCAAATTTTTTTCATGATTACTCTAGAACAGCCGGTATATCTTAAATCTGCAACTAGCTCACTTCCAACTAATCCATTTGAAATAGGCATCCAATTAACTAAACTGTCTTTCAAACATGCACAACTGAAAACTTAAATTTTTTTCTATCTTTTAATTTCAAATAATTTTTCAAGTTCTGACCAGTGGTTTCTTTGTTTTCACTTATCTGTTTACCTTTTTCTTCTTTCGGTCAACTAACTTCAATCGTATTTAATTTTTAATAGACAACGCACATCCAACTTTGTAAGGGTGTGCACTAGGGCCATCACGCAATGATTGATTTCTTTTCTCGCATTACATAAAATTATGGCCAATTTTTCCGCACCTGTGGCAGGAATTTCTTCTTCCTTTATCTGGCTCAACAAAAATCAACGATTTACTCTGTGTCTCAATTACCCGCAACTAAAGTATTTTAGGCCTTTGTTGTCGCAGAAGAGAAAGCCAAATTCTTTACGTCTAGTCCTGACGGACAAGTATTTTTCTTAGTATTAAAATCCCGACTTGACAGCATCTTGTTGGGTGCGGTTAGATACTGCTCTTCAATGGTCACAAACTCTTTGAGACTCTGCAGTTTCCTCTCTATTAGATGCACAGAGAGCTCCCTAGAGAAAGAGTCGATAAATTACTCTTTCACCATCAAGTAAACTACACCTTCAAAACTGCTTTTCACGTCAAACAACTTTAAAGAATGAATAAAATAGATTTTGAGGTGCACAATAAACTGATCAGAGTTTTCAGAACCCTCTAGCTTAGCCTCTCTAAAACGTTGGCGGTAACCCTGTTCCGTATAATTGTATCGCTGAAACAGCAATGCTTTTAGGCTTTTTGCAAAAACATGGAATACAAGTCCAAAGCTTTTTCACCCAATAAAACACTGAAAGTAGTTGCCCAATTAGCTCGAGGCCAGTTTGCAACAGTAACATATCCTTCAAATCGTAACAGATCGTTATCTATGTTATTTTTTCCATCAATAAAATTGAAGAGGTCAAGATCTCTTGCTGCTCCGAAAGCAACTTGTGCACCTCCTGTCTGATTTGCTTTCCCTCCTTCTCCGCAAAAGCGATTTGTTTCCGCTCAAGTTTCATTCTCTCCATTTCAAACTGCTTTCTCCTTTCTAGGAATTTCATTTTTTTTCGTTCCAATTTTTATTTTTCGATTTCTAACTCTCATACTTTCTCTTGTAGCATTGCTTGCGGATCTTTCTCTTTCTCTTGCAGCCATTGATTAACCAAGAACTTTATTTTTTTTGCCAAAAATACTATTTAAACGCAAAAAATTATTATTATAAGCAAATTATTTGTTAACTAGCAAAAGTTTTGCGAAACCATCGAAATGATCATATAAAATCGATTCGCCATGCTTGGGTCTGTATTGCGTACACATTTAAAATATAGAACAAGGAATTTCAAAACAGCAAAGCATTTTCGGCATTAAAATCCGTTGTTTTTGTGTTTGACGTAGTAAAGCAAGGACTCCACAAACTCCTGCGAGTAATCCAAAAACTCCATAAATCCATAAAAGCATTTATCAAATTCCTCCGGTTGAATTTTATGAAGATATGTTTTCACTAACAAGAGCGGATAATGACAATAAAACAAACATAACGTGCATTACTCAGTTCTACCAAAAAAACTAAACCCACTTCCTCATTTACTAAGAAATTTACTCGGTTTCGATTGCATGTAGGTTATAACAAAAACTTGGCCTATATAGCTTAGAAGTTGTTATCTAAAACTATGGAATTGCCTTGAGTATACTGTATACGCGTTGAGTGTTTGAGAGAAATAAAGAAGTATAAATAAGGCAAACTTTACTTTTTGATATTTCAGCAAACTATCAAGTATCTGAAGAGATATGACAATGCCATTGAATAACGGTTTTAAAGTGGAAATAAATTGCTTTTTGTTATACATGTATTAGATTTTAGTAGAATAACGCTTCATTGCAACTACGCAGAAAATTGCGTGTTGTGTTTGCAACGTATTGAAAGCAATTTAATCACAAGAATAATGATTAGGATTTATTATTAAACGAATTATAGCAGCATACGTAATTGGGAGCATAACGATTAAGCTTTTTTATAAAATAAATATTGATACGAATATACTGATAAACTAACCGGAACAAGCTATTATCAAGCTGTTATCAAACAATTTTTTTATATTTTACGTTTAAGTATGTTGTATTGTTGTAACACATACCCTGATATTTTGATTGGTAAAAGTATAAAAAAGAATTTACTCCATTCTTACACTACAAATCAATAAAACCACACCAAACAAGATATTACACCAAATCATTAATGATTTAATTGTTGACACTTGGTTAAAAATAAAATATTAGTATTGCAAATATTTGATAAATTTTTATTTATTTCTTGACTTGCATGAAAGTGTTACTCTTGGAGGCGGTAATGCAAAGGGCAAGCAATTAACCCGACCTTTTTCCGGAGATCCCAAGATATTACTGTTCGCTTGAACTTTTTATTTATTTATTTATTTATAATATTTTGTTTTAGTTTTTTAGTTTTATAGAGCTATGATTGAAATTTAGAACAGCTTGCAAAGACCTCCAGGTACAGGAAAGTGTCGTAAAGTGTCTTTCCCAAGGACACAACAAATGGCGGGAGTAGGTTTTAAAATGAGCATCTATGCAGCTGTTTTTAATATTATCAGCAACGTTTAAACAACTATCAATTTTAAATTTTTTTTTATTTTGTCAAATTAAATCCATGTTTTATCGGGTTGTAAAAAACTTAATTTTGAATTGGAAAGTTATTGAGCAATTTTGATTACAGCTCAATATTTTTAACCAAAATGACATATTTCATTGAACTTTTATCTGGTAAATTAAAGGTACGTTTCCAGCTGTAATAAACGCAGTTAACTTTATCTAACTAAAAGCGTGAGCTGTTCAGCACTTTACTTTTTTTATTTAAAAAAAAGCGAATTAAAAACCACATTAGTAGCTGCATCTCTGTTTTTAACGCGTCAGACGAGCCCTTATTATCAAGTTATTGCAAGTCCAATCTTTAAAAAAAAATTTTTTTGCCGTGATATGTCCCAAATTTTATATAAAAATTGAAAATTATTAGATGCACTGCACATAAGTTTAAAGCAGTGCTTCTCAATTAGTGGTTTGCAAAGATTTTTTAAGTGGATCGTGTACTTTTTGGTAGACGAAAATAAAAATCCTGACAAAGAATTGAAGGAATTAATTTTTTCAGCCTTCACTAGTTTTTTGAAACAAAAATGCAGAAATTTGAAACAGATGTAAGTAAACATACTCTTTTTTTTTCTTAACTAATTTTTTCAGACAAAAGTCATTGACATTTCGTGATCTTCTTCGAATGCTACAAGATTAGGCTTGGGAAGTCATTGATAAAATGTAGCCAAATTGTACTGCCATCTTCCAATAACTTTTTGGCTGGTTTTGTTATGCGCATTGCTAGGCAAAAACAATGTTTTCCGAATTTTCTGCAAGGCAATATTTGAAAGTGTGAGAAGCACTGTTGTAAAAGAGTAATAGTGATGATTTAAATGTCACAAAAATTCCAAATGTTTTTTTAACATGTCAATGTCACTTAGTTATTACTTGCAGTCTCAAATCAGAAGAAAGTTTTGCATTAATTTGAAGTGACGAAACTGTTTACTGTATGCAGTAAGCTCAACAGTATAATATTTTTTAGTTCCTTTAGTAATGGAATCAATTACACACCTTTGTCTTGATAATTTGGAAACTTAAATGTCTGTAATTCCGTTGAAATGATTTCTTGTTTTATACATAGTAAAATGTTTTTCATCAGCAGCTTCTAAGATTACACTAACAGTAAAAATATCTTTTTTACTAGTATTATCGGATTTTAATAATTTAAGCTCAAATTTATTTAAAAATGATCTACTTCCTACCCTCCATAAGTAATGGCATTACTACAGTATATACAGTAGTTCTAGGTTTAAATGCTTATCAGGAACTTCCTTGGCTTGACTGTATGTATGTTTAACAGAAATTTAGCCGATATACTCTAAAAACTTTTTTTTTGACCTTTGCTTTTAATCAAGGGTTGCCACAGCGTATCATGTTTCTCAAAACCGTCCTGTTTTCAATTTTCTTCTACTTCCAAATAACTTTTTCCATATTTTCTTTCACTACATCCAGAAATCTTCCCTTCGCACTCCCTCTTTTTTTCTTTCCCGGTAACTTCATTTCCATCACCTTCTTCCTAAGTTCTCCTGGTATCTCCTCATGACATGTCCATACCACCTCAACCTGCCCTCCCTCATCTTCATTCCTAACTGTTCTACCTTAACTGTACCGCTGATGTACTCATTTCTAATCTTGTCTTTTCTCGTCACTCCCATAGCAAACCTCAACATTTTTATCTCTGCAATTTCCATCTCTTCTACTTGTTTCTTTTTAACTGCCTCTGTATTAAGTCCATACAATATTGCTGGTCTCACCATTGAACTGTACATTTTTCCACTTTTACTCTAGCTGGTAACGTCCTATCACAGATTACTCCAGATAATTTTCTCCATTCGTTCCATTTTTCAACACCCTCCTCTTTACCTCCCTATCACAACTACTACTTTCTTGCACCGTTGATCCCAAATACTTAAATTCCTTTACTCTTGGCACTTTTTTGTCCTTCATCTTTACTGTTTCTTCGTCATTTTCTCCATTTATACATAGATATTCGGTCTTTGACCTCCGTACTTTTATCCCTCTTTTCTCCAACGCATATCTCCAGCATTATAGTCTCTGCTCCGCTTCTTCCCTGGTTTCTTTGCAAATCACAATATCATCAGCAAACAGCATCGTTCACGGTGGTTCTCTTCTTACTTTGTCCGTTAGCCTGTCCATTATCACTGCAAACAAAACAGACTTAACGCTGATTCCTGGTGCAGTCTGACCTTGACCTTGAAGTTTCCTGTAGTTCCTACTGCACACCTCACAACTGTTTCACTTTTCTCATACATATCCTGTACAAGTCGCACATACTTTTCCACTATTCCTGATTTTCATATGCAGTATCACAGCTCTTCTTTCGTAAGCTTTCTCTAGGTCTACAAATATACAACGTAGTTCTCTTTTACCTTCCCTGTACTTTTACATCAACATTCTTAAGACAAACATGGCATCCTTGGTTCCCTTTCCTGGCTTAAATCCATATTGCTGTTTACTGATCTCTACTCTATTCCTTAGCCTGGATTCAATAATTCTTTTCCATACTTTCATTGTGTGGCTCGTTAGGTTTATTCCTCTGTAGTTTCCACAGCACTGTGTATCCCCTTTGTTCTTGTAGATTGGGATAAGCGCACTTTTTCTTCATTATTCTGGCATCCGTTGACCCACTAATAGTCTGTTGAACAATTTGGTTAAAAACTCTATCCCCATCTCTTCCATGCACTTTCAAACTTCTACTGGCAACTCGTCTGGTCCAACCGCTTTACATTTTTTTCATTCTTCTAAGTGCATTCCTCACTTCTTCTCTATTGATACAATTTGCCTCTTCGTTAACCACTTCTGCTTCCTCCGTCCTAGACTCTCTGTTATTTTTTTTGTTCTTGAGTTTCTCAAAGTATTCATTTCATCCCTTTAAGACTGCCTCCAAACTTATCATCACATTACTGTTTTCATCTTTTATAACCCTCATGTGCTGTATATCTTTCCCTATACTGTCTCTCTGCCTAGCCAATCTGTAAAACTCCTTCTCACCTTTTTTTGTTTCCAATCTAGCATACAAATCTTCATACGCACGTCCCTTCGCCATCGCAACTGCCTTCTTTGCTTTACTCTTCTTTTCTTTGTACATCATTTTACTTTTTTCATCTCTTATTTTTTCGTATGTTTTCTTTGCTTCTTTCCCTTTATGCTCTCCTGAATTTCCTCATTCCACCACCATGTCTCCCTGTCTCGTTTTTGTTTTCCAAATGTCACTCCCAGCAGAATTTCAGCTGTTTTTTATAGCATTTCCGCTGTTTTGTTTCACTCATCAGGTAACCCATCCTTGCCTCCCAAAATCCTGGTCATCTCTTGTCTAAACATTTCTTGACAGTTTGTCTCCTTCAGTTTCCACCAACGTATCTTTGGCTTTACTTTCTCTACCTTTTTCTTTTTCACCATGAGACCATTTTGCATACCATTATACGGTGCTGCTTTGGAACGCACTCATTTACCATTACTTTATAATCGTACATCTCTTTCAGCTCCCTCATTCTGCACATCACATAATCTACTTGGGTTCTTTTTCTGCTACTTTTGCGTCAACCCGTTTTCGTCTTTTTTCTTGAAATAATTGTTGACAGCCGCCAAATCCATTCTCTTGGAAAAATTCGCAACCATCAATTCTTCCCTATTTCTTGTTCCAGCACCGTACCTCCCAATTATTTCCTCATCTCCTATGTTTTATTCGCCCGCATGTCCATTTAGGTCCGCATCTAGAACTATCCTTTCCTGTTTTAATACACTTTCTATCAACTCACCTAGGTCTTGCCAAAAATTATTTTTTTCCTCCATGCTGTTGCCAACCTGTGGAGCATACGCGCTTACTATCTTTAGTATCGACTTCTTTTACCTCTAGTTTCATGGCCATTTGTTTGTCTGACACTCTCTTTACCTCCAAGACGGTTTCAACCAACTTCTCCTTCACCACTTTCTCTATCTTATTTCTTCTTCCATGAGTTACATTGTAGAATAGTTCGCAGCCATCTCCAATGTTCCTCGCTTTACTTCCTTTCCACTTTGCTTCCTGTAGGCACAGTATATACCTCCTCCATCAAATACGGCAGCTCTCTTCCCCTTCCAGTCATTGTTCCTATATTTAAGGTACCAACCCTTATGATTGTGCGTCTCCCCTT
The DNA here is from genome assembly GCA_963680785.1 of Diplosoma virens. Classification (NCBI taxonomy): domain Eukaryota; kingdom Metazoa; phylum Chordata; class Ascidiacea; order Aplousobranchia; family Didemnidae; genus Diplosoma; species Diplosoma virens. Next base: position 41,514,027 of record OY796888.1, on the reverse strand, counting down.
CCACAGTTTCCGCTCTCTCTTCACTCGCCTTCCTCCTCTTTTTCTCCTCTTGTTTTCACTAAGCCCGGCAGTAGCATAATTTTCACAGGTGCCCTGCCGTGCAATACCTGAGGCGGTCGTTGGTAACCCGGGCCTCAACCAATCGGGTATGGATTCATCACAACAATGCATCATAATGTTTTTGAAAAAAAGTTGTACGCCGAATGCCTTCCTGCTGCAACCCCACCCATTTTTCCGGGCTTGGGACCGGCATCAAGAAACAGTGAAATGTGTCCCCGATAGCTGGCGATATACCCTAAAAACATTTATCTAAAACTGTACAGTTGCTTGGAGTATATACGCGTTGAGTGTTGAGAAAAAAAAGAAATGTAAATACGCGAAACGTTACTTTTTGATATTAAAGTAAACCAGGGTTTCCCAAGCTGTGTGCCGTGAAAGGGATTGTAGTGTGCCGCAACATTTTTATGTTTTGACCAAAAGCCAAAACGTCTTAGTCTACAGATGACTTATATGTTTCATGTAGTTTTGGTATTGCTAAAAATCTTAAATACAGGCTGCTTCAGTAAAAATATAAAAGGAAAGAGGCCCATTTGCATAAAGCTGTTTGTTTTCTGGACGTAAACAAATAACTTTATCTAGCGGCTTAGTATTAAAGATAAGCAAAAAAAAAGAATATAAGTGCAAGCAATGAGATTGCTATCAAATCAATCTAAAACAGTGCGTTTCAACCTTTTTAACATCTCGCATTAGACAAATCGTAGGGCAACAGCTATGACCTAGGAGTACATTTTTACTTCACTTAAAAGAACGTGCAAGAACAAAGTAAAGACAAAAAAGGTCTCACTTTATTCACACATCTTTTATTAGGAAAAAGAAAGAGGCTTTCCCCTGCTAGTGTCACTTTTAACTGACAATAAAAAAACATTCAAAATAAAAGAGCTTCTATTTTCACCAACCAAATTGAAGTAGTTCACGGCCTCCTTAAAAGAGCTTTGTGGTTCACCAGTTGGCCGCGGCGTTATTTATTTTTAGATTTGGTAGCAGAAGAACAATTATTAAAGTTAAGCATGAATTACTCCTTGCAACTAAAACACAAAAAAAAAACGGCATGAGTCCCTGGTATTTGTAAACATATTTTACTGCCGTTCACAACAACTTATTTACAGAATATGAATCTGCTTCTTTTTCTCTGAGAACCATTAGGATTAGAAAGTGTGAAGGGGAAACTGAGAGGTATTTGTTAGACATTCTACACAGTATCAATACAATTTCTGTAGGCACACACTTTTATTAGGTGTTGCTATTATTATACATTAAATATAAATTCTCTATGTAAACTTGAAAAGTGTATTAAGTAGGCTTTCGCCTTCATGAAGTAAATGTGCCACAGGCAACGTCAAAATTTATTAGTGTGCCAAAGTGAAAAAAGTTTGAAAAGCACTGAAATAAACTATCAAGCATCTAAAAAGTTATGACAATACCATCGAGTAATGTTTCCAAAGCGGAAATAAATTTTCTCATAAATGTATTAAATTTTAGTGGAATAACGCATCACTGAATCTACGCTAGGAAATTGCATGTTATATTTGAAACGTATTGAAAGTAACATACCGGATTAGGAGAATAATGATTAAGCTTTTTTATGAAATAAAATATTGAGACTAATATAACTGTCACAAACCTTGTTCGGGAATCCCAAAGGACCAGTTGAGCTAGGTAACCCGAATACCTGCGCTGAAACGAAGCTGTGTCTAAATTTTATTTTATTCCGGCTCAAGAAGTAGTTTTGCTATGAGCCTGACGGTTTATACAATTGGTTAACGAAAGCTCGGATTGATTTCGTTGAAGACTCTTTTTCACAACAAACAGAGACCCTTGTCTCTAATAAAAACAGATGTATTACAAAAATATCACGTCCGACGAAACTTCTATTCCACGCTTTGCCAAACTGCAAAGCGAAATTAACACTATAACTCGACTCAATCAACACAAATAATTCTAACTCTGTAGAACAAAACTGCCAACACTGGCACAAAATAAATTCAACAATTGTCCACCGACACAAAATCTAACGGTCCACCTCCTGTGGCCAAACAAAATCACCTTCGCTCGAGCCGCCACTCGAGTCGCTTCAAATTACCTCACAACGATAATAATCCTCATAATAATTTCTCGCTACGCATCGGCTTTATATAGAAAACAAAATCACGTGACGTAAACTTTCTCGTAAATTCAAGATTCAGCCAGAAATCCCTGGAGAGTTCGTTACGCGAATCAAGTGGAATATACGCGAATTTTCCAGTACAATGACGTTAGTCAAAAACATATTACGTCAATACAAAGAGAAAAAAAAAAAGAGAAAAAGATACATGTATCGAGCCATATAACAAATTGGACGTATATCGCAGACAGCGCTCAAAGAGCCGCATTTATTCTCTTATAATAAAACTACGAACTGCTTTTAACGGGGATACACTACATCGTTATGATTAAAATTATGAATGAAGTGTGACAATAACTGATAAACTAACCGGAACAAGCTATAATTAAGCAGTTGTTGGCAAACAAAGCGCTTTGCGGGAAAATAAAGTAATCTTCTGTTATTGCTTACCTACCAATGTTCTTAATCAAAAGTTATCAAGCAAACAGTTGCAAGATGTATTTCAATAGAGAGAAACGTCATAAAGTACGTCTTTTCAATAAAACAAAAATTAAAAGGTTTTTCTTAATTAATTATTTTTTTATCATGATTAAGAGAAGGGTTAAAACTACGTCAAGTATTACTAAAAAATGTAAGCTATTTTCAGACTCTAAAATTTTGCTTTTAAAGTGACATTTAACTTTCTTAATTTTGGTAAAGAAAAGATTATTTAAGTCAAAGTTGTGAAAAATGCAATAGAAAAACCTTTTTAAGTAAAAATCTTGAAAAAGATCTTGATAATTATATTGCTATGCTTTAAATGGTTGGATATATAACTGCTGGTTCATAACTTTATTTTCCCTGCAAAAAGATCTAGTAATAAAAACAAAATTTTGTTACAAATCATCAAGAATGTTTGGTCGAAATTGTTAACGTGAGAGATGAATGATACCAAAAGGTTCTTTAAAAAAGTATTCTTGCACTTCGTAAACAGAAAAAAGATTTTTAGATAGAAAACCGAAAGAGCATTTTAGTCTGTTTTAGGGGCGTCCAACTAGGGCCCCGCGAGTCGCATTTGGTTCCCGTAAAGGTTTAAGTGGTCCGCGTGATATTTTCCGAAATGACGTAAACTGAATCGAGCAGCGCTTCTCAAAGTCTGTTCCGTGGAAGTGCAGACCGGAAGCGGAAGGAAAGTACTACCCGAAGTGAAATACCTTTTCTTTAGATCTCACTACGTTTTCCGTCATCTAAAATCATAAGATTAAGTTTTCCGTGAAACACAAAATTCGAGAAACTCTAAAATAGGACAATCGTAAAGCGAAGTGATGAAAAAAAAGATATTAAATGGTAAGGTTTGACCGTTGTGTTTCATCTGTTTGGTCCGTGAATGTTTTTATGAGTCAAAATGGCCCTCGGTTTAAAAAGGTTAAACGTCGGTGGCCTATTTGATACGTGAAACCATAGTACAGTGAATTTTTCTTTCATTTTTCAGTGTTTTAGTATTGTCCGTTGTTTACGTTGTTTAAGAATATTGTACCTTGTACTTTGTTAATTACATTTAACCTTTCTATTAACTTATACTTGCTCAACTGTATTTTATTAAAAACAATTTTATAATTTTTTAAAATATTTTACGCTTAAATATATTGTATTGTTGCAACACATACCCTGATATTTTAATTTGGAAAAATATAAAAAATAATTTACTCTATTCTTACAACTTACTACTACAAATCAATAAAACCAAAACAAACAAGGTATTACAACAGACCATTGATGATTTAATCTTTGACACTTGGTAGAAAACAAACTACGTATTTCTAATCCAGATACTTATTGTATTTTAATTTCATCTCTCTATTTATCCTCCTGACTCGCAGGAAAGTGCGGAGGAGACTGAGAACGCAAGAGAAGCGCTAATACATTGGGCAAGCAATTTCTTCGACCTGCTTTCGGAGATGCCAAATAATTTCTGTGCATTGAAAATTTAATGTATATATGACTGATATTTAGAACATCTTGCCAAGACCGCCATGCAGGGGAAGGTTTCGTAAAGTGTCTTTCTCAAGAACAAAACAGAATGGCGCAAGTAGGTTTTGAACCGAGACCATGTCAATCACAATTTCGGCGCTCTAAGTACACGAACACGCTGCCGAAACAATTTTGCATAGACCATAAACCATTTCCAAGGTATTTTTTTTATTGTTTTAAATAATTTGTATTAATTTTGATAAATAAATTGCACTAATTCATGACCAGGATTAACAGGTATGAAAAGTCCAAGCAGACTAAAGCCTTAATCTTCTTACTAACACACAATCATTTCTAAATTGGGCGGTTTAAATTTCTTGCTTTATTTATTTTGTTAGAAATTATTAGTTAAGCCTTAATCTTATAGACGTTTTGACGAGATGTTCATTATACGTTTAACACTATTATTGCTAACGCTTGGAAAATCTTACTCACTATGCGATTTTGGACAAAAGCCAAAAGTTTCAACTTCGAGTCTGCTACAAAAATGCTTTAAAAATTTGGAAGAGTGTTCCAAAAGAATAGCAATCAATGTCGAAGACTGCGAAGAATATGCTTCAACTACAACAACAACAACTCTTTCTCCTAAAAATTTTACAAGCCTGGCACGAAATAGCAATGGTGTGTAACTTTTTGCGTGTATTTGCTATTCACAGCTGTATAAAACTTAGTAATTACGTAACAATTTGGTATCGTAAGATTTTCTACACTTTAAATAAATTTTTAAAAATTTTGTTAATCTTTTGTTATAAATTATAAAATCGCAAAATTCTTTCAAAACTTGATAATAATTTTATAGCAGAATATACTTAAAACTGTTTTTAAACGACGTGTTTTTAGTAGAATGCGTTGTTCGAAATGTTGGTACCTTAGTAAAGTTTAATTGTTTTATTATCTGTAAAAATCTAAAAATTTTTATCATTTGAAATTAGAATGCCTTCTTATTAAATTGATTTATTAAAATCCCTTCTTATTAAAAAAGGTTATTATTTAAAGTTATCCAGTCTACGTAGAACTACGTAAAAATAACGTTTTCCACTCTTTTGAAATTGTGACACGTTGTGCCCAAATAGACCTTTCTGGAGATGAAATAAATCAATACGATCCAACAAATTTAGGCGCTTTTTGAACTTCAATAAAAGATTTTATTATAAAATGTTTTTTTGCACCCGAAATAATTCTTTTGATTTCCACTTTATGTATTTGTTTTTTTTTCCTTTATCGGAGGATTTTAGGCCGCTTGACGATTAGTTAAAAAAATTTGTTTTTGATTCATGAAATTAAAAATTGTATGACGTGCAAAGACGTCAATTAAAATACCACAAATGCATGAAGAATAGATGAACACAATATCATTGCTATGCATATGGGTTTTATATCAACATGGGCAAACTATTTTTAAAAAATTATTTCTTTGAGTCAAATAAATAAAAAAAAAAATTTTTTCTCCCTTTAAATTCAAAACCAAATAAACGTTTTTTTCTCCAAAAGTAAACCAATAAAAACATCGCCAAAAATTATTCTTATTAGATTAATAGTATTTGATTTGGAGTTTTTGCGCTGATCCTAGTCGTATGCTAACTTACAATTTATGACATATTCAACACTGAAAAATGTATTAAAATCTTAACTGTTTATAATGAATGAATGAATGAATGAAACAGTTTATTTTCACAAATGAGCAACAACATTTACATAAGCACAAAGCGATTTTTTGTGAGGAAGCACCGAAAAACCGTTAGGTTATCAAAGTCAAGGTGCTCCCTGTAGTTCAAAAAAAAAAGAGAAAAAAAGAAAAACAAAACAAAACAACAATACAACAAGGATAATACAAATGACTGACTTAATTACGTAAATGGTAAATAATAGTTAATAGACCTGTTTCCTGTGTAAAACGAGAATTCTCGTTGTGCGATCACATCTTTTCATGACTAAGGTTTTTTTTTCAAAAGTAATTTGATAGCACATTAGTTTCGACTTCACGGATTTTTAATTTCGCTGACTCAAAAAGTTATGGCAATAAAACGCTTTGAATGTTATTTCCCGAGGGACGTATTACATTAAACTGAAATCTTTTTAGTACGTACAATTGTAACACAATAATTAAGATCAGGATCAACTATAATGCATTTAATTTTACATGAGACCTAGCGAGTTATTAATAGGTGCTTAAGAGTGCGTTTTTATATTGCTTATTGAAGGTATGCAAAGGTAGTTTCTTTAAATTAACGTCAATTTCATTCCAAAGTTTGACACCGCGATATTGTAATTTCTTATGACCTGTTTTTTTTGATGCACGGGGGAGAAAATAATTGGCAGTTATATTATTTCTCGTTTCATAATTATGAATATTTCCAATTTTGGTAAAGCTATTTTGGAACATCTCTGGTAATTTATTACTGAATAGTTTATGCATAAATTTAGCCAGTTCTAATTTATACACATCTTTTATTTTTAAAAAATTTAGTTTTTTGTATAATTTAGTGACGTGGGCAAATTTCTTACTACAGGTAATCGTTCGTATGATGTTATTTAACCGCACTTCGATTTCATGAACTTGATTTTGTGAAGCCGTGCTCCATATAGTAATACCATATTGGATACGGCTATATGCAAAACTGTAGTAGAGCATGTGAAGAGTCTCAGTTGTCACATATTCACGTAGCTGATACAATAAAGAGCAACACTTAGCCAATTGTAAGGAGAGTTCTTTGATATGTGCCGACCAATTTAAATTTTCATCGATGTGAACTCCCAAGTATTTTACTACTTTATTTCTATCTATTTGGATATTATTTATTAGTACATTAAAGTTTGTGTTGACTGCACTAGGTAGATGCTTGTTGAATAGTAGATATGTTGTTTTTGAGTAATTAAGTGATAACTTGTTTTGGCACATCCAATTATCTATATGATGCATTTGAATATTAACTTTTTTTTCGAGTTCGAATAGGTTATTATGTGATAGGGTTAAGTATGTATCATCGGCAAATAATGTAGTTGAGAATTCAGACGCTAGTGGCAAATCATTAATATACAAAATAAAAAGTAGTGGACCTAAAGATGAACCTTGAGGTACACCACATTTGATTTTTCTTAGAGTAGATTTTGACTTGGAAATTTTGGTGTATTGGTATCTATTGTTAAAATAGCTTTTCATCAGTTCGAGAGCTATTCCTCGAAATCCATACATGCATTCTAACTTTTTTACTAATATAGCATGGTCTACAGAGTCAAATGCTTTGCTCAAGTCTAAAAACAAAGAACAACTGTATAGCCCTTGATCAATATTATGTAGTAGGTCATTGTGGATTTTGCTAATTGCTAAAGTAGTAGATGAATTTTTTCTAAATCCGAATTGTCGGTCATTGAGTAGATTGTACCTTATCAAATAGGAATAAATGCGAGTATGTAAAAGTTTTTCAAAAATTTTGTTAAATTGGCATAGCAAGGATATCGGTCTGTAATTAGTGGTTTGAGTTGAGCATCCTTTTTTAAAAATAGGAATAACTTCTGCTATTTTTAGCGAGTCTAGATAAACACCAGTGTTCAAGCATACATTAAAGAGATTGCTTAAAAAAGTAGAAATTACAGGATTAGCAAGTTTAATAAATCTAGTTTCGATATCTATTGTTCTGCGTGCTTTTCTATCTTTTAGTTTTGTTATTAAATTAAACACTTCCTGAGGGGTACAAGGAGAAAGAAATATAGAATTACTTATTTTTTTGATTTTATTTAAATTACTCTGTGTATCAGGTGGCTTATCGTGTGCAGATATTTTTGCTGCCATCCTCTTTCCAACACTTACAAAAAATTTATTGAACTCCTCCGCAATGGCCTGCGGATCTGTGATTGTACAACCTGTATCTGTTAGTATCTTAGTAGGTCCAGAATTTTTTTGTTTTCTGTTGTATACTAGTTCATTAACAATATTCCATACTTTTTTGGAATTATTTTTGTTATCTTTTAGCACGTTGTGATAGTAATCAACTTTTGCTTGTTTAATTAAACGATTTAATAGATTGCGATAAATTTTGTATTTATGACTTTGTGATGTGTCGGGCTTCTCACGCAAATTGTTATACATTTTGTTTTTGATTCGGATCGATTTCAGAAGACCGCGAGTCAACCACGGTCTACATCTAAGCTTATTTTCCTTTCTCGAAGCTTTTCTCATAGGTGCAAATTCGTCAACAACATTTTCAAATTTTGTTACAAATTTGTCGTACAATTCATGAGGCGAGCTTATATTGCTGTCTATTAGAATGTTAAGTTGGTCATTAAGAGCATTTAAAAAAATTTCTAAATTAAATTTGGTCATATCTCTTACTTTATAGTCATTATTTTGCGTTTTTTTTACTTTAGTAATTGCCGAGACAATTGCAAAAGTCGCGTAATGATCACTTAAATCACACGTCAATACACCAGATACTACTCGTCTTTTTCTGTTATTTGTGTAGATGTGATCGAGTAACGTTTTAGACGTGAGACTGATTCTGGTTGGCAGGTCGATTAGACTGAGGCATGTGCAACTTAATAATATATCCGCATATCTTCGAATTGAATCGTTTGTGGATATTTGCATTAAGTCAATATTAAAATCACCGAAGCAATAATATTGTTTTTTACTGTTATTTAGGGATATAAGTATTTCGTTTAAGCTATCCTTAAAATTATTTACAGCAGAGGCCGTTGCAATAGGATGCCTGTACACTACACCTACTACTATCGGGCCTGTTTTTGTATGAATATCAATCCATAAATGTTCAGAATTAGGCAAGAGGTAATTGGAGTATTGATTTAATTCAAATTTAATCGTATTTTTTATATACAAACCAACACCCCCCGCATTGGTCGTGCTGTCACTATGAATGAAAGTATAACCATCCAGATTAAAATTTCGGTTAATTTTTTCTTTTTGTAATTTGGTTTCAGAGATAGCTACGATATCTGGTTGGTTTGTAAAGCTGGACAACAAATTATTTAGTGAGTCTATATTTTTTTGAATGCTTCGAACGTTAAAGTGAATTATAAATAAGTCGTCATAAACCATTGTTAACTTGTTAAGTCGTCACTTTAAGTCTAGTTGCAACTAATTATAACTTAGTAGAGTTTTACAAAAACTCGTGCGCCCACCAAAATTGACCAAAGAAATAAAGTAGTAAAAAACAATTGTGTCATTGATTTTTTTATTAATTTGATTACATAGCTAGGAAAATTTTTTGTACATTTTTACTAATTTATTGTAGCTGAAAAATGATTTTATTTTACTCTAGTTTTTATTATTATACCATTCTAATCATCCTAATACTCTAATTATTATACTATTTTACGCGATTTACAGGTAAAAAGTTGCATGTATATTTACTTTAAAAATCTAGTAATATCATTTTTAGCACATTGCTTTCTACTCTAGATTTCAAAAGTAAATTTTGCATCAAGGATTTCAAAATTGTACGAAATATGTTGGTAAAAACTAACATAAATCAAAAATTATATTAACTGCTAATTGTATTTTTAGTGGTTTTCTATTAACAACGAAAATTATTTACAAAAATGAACGTTCGAGCAAATAATAATAAATAAAACAAAGGAGAAACACTCACCAACAGTTTTCCGAATCACCAAAAAACGTCGACACAAATATTATTACTAAACAATTAAATTTCGAGACGCAGTAGCACACAGATACGTCAATCTTTCTAACTTCAAACCTTCTTAAACTGGCGTTTTGTTCATTGCCACATGCTGGGCTCGCGTTGTGACGTAATCACTAAATGCCACGAAAGGCGCCGATATTTCGAAATCTGTGCGCGTTTTCTAACAGTTGCGGTCCAAGAATATTTACGAAGCGTCGCATGTGCAACACTCAAACTTGCTGTAAGAGTATTTTTAAACCCAGAAAGTAAAGCCAAAGATAGGATGGTGGAAACTGAAGGAGACAAGCTGTCAAGAAATGTTTAGACAAGAGGTGACCAGGATTTTGGGAGGCAAGTATGGATTACCTGATGAGTGGGACAAAACAACGGAAATGCTAAGAAAAACAGCTGGTACTCTGCTGGGAGTGACATTTTGAATTGATGAACGGATATCAAACATCACGGATGCCAGAAGAATGAAAAAAAAGTGCGCTTATCCCAATCTACAAGAACAAAGGGGATACACACAGTGCTGTGAAAACTACAGAGGAATAAAGGTAATGAGCCACGCAATGAAAGTATGGCAAAGAATTATTGAAGCCAGGCTAAGGAATAGAGTAGAGATCAATGAACAGAAATGTGGATTTATGCCAGGAAAGGACATATGCCAGGAAAGGACATATGCCATGTTTGTCTCAAGAATGTTGATGGAAAAGTACAGGGAAGATCAAAGAGAACTACATTGTATATTCGTAGATCTAGAGAAAGCTTATGATAAGGTTCCAAAAAAGAGCTGTCGCACTGTATGAGAAAATCAGAAATAGCGGAAAAGTATGTGCGACTTGTACAGGACATGTACGAGGAAAGCGAAACAATTGCGAGGTGTGCAGTAGAAACTACAAAAAGCTTCAAGGTCAAGGTCGAATTGCACCAGGGATCAGCGTTAAGTCTGTTTTGTTTGTTGTGATTATGGACAGCCTGGCCCAGATGGTAGGTAGTTTCTCGCAGCCTGGGCCGTGAGTAAGTCTGTTCATTGATGTTAAAGATGACAGACCGAAATTAAACCTACCAAAATGGAAGAATATCCACCGATTCCAATGTTCAGTGTGGGTCTGCTAATCGGCAAACGTCCTTTTCAGAACGGGGCAATGCTAGGATAAAACTGCCCTTTTCAGGGCACATTGCCAACAAGTTCCGAAGACCCACTATTCTTCAGCTGAATATCGAAGGCCTCACTGCAAGCAAGATGAATGTTCTTCATCACCTCGCTATGCAGTCTGAGGCACTCGTCATCCTACTGCAGGAGACCCACTGCACTGATGCAGAGAAGTTGGTACTTCCAAACTACCAACTAGCTGGGTCTTCTTTAAGCAGGAAGCATGGCCTTGCTACGTTTGTCCACCAGCGACTAAGATACACGCTTTTAGACCAATCTCCACCGACATCGGAGATCGAGTGGTTGTGTGTGGACGTTGACGGCTTAAAATAGTCAACGTCTACAAACCACCGCCAACGCGATTGCGAACCCTGAATCTCCCAGTGTTTTCTTACCCCTGTCTTTACGCTGGCGATTTTAACTGTCGTCATGCTGAGTGGGGCTACAATGGAAACAGTCCGGACGGTGAGTGTTTGGCTGGCTGGACAAGTATTAATAGCAACCTAGCACAAGATTCTTTTTATTTTAACATACTCCGTCACTCGTTGCCTAATTAGTGAACTCCTATCTTTAGGTTTCTCTAATTGATTTTTGAAAGAAAAGGAAAAGTTTGGACAGTACGCAGCCTTGATGAATTATGCGATCAATACGATGATAAAATTACCGATTGTAAATATTTGAGAAAATGTTGCAAAATATGAGTGAAGAAATTTTAATTGTCCGCTTAGTTTGTTCTGATATCGAAGCAGCTAAGCAATAAATATCTATATCGGTTAATGTTCTGTTTTGTTATTGAATACCAAACTCATCCCGAAGAATTAGTTTCAAATTTCTACTCAGTCTAGGAAAACAAAAACTAATTTTATTAAAAGAGGATTGCCGATTTCTCAAGCAAAACACTTAAACTTAATATTTTAGAAATTGCATCAATTTTTCATCGGGAGCTAGATGGCGCAAATCTTACTTACGATTCGGCGCAACAATTTTGTCGCAGACATGGTGCAGATCTTTGCTATCGAGCGCAAATCTGCTACAACAACACACCTGTTATAACAGGAGTGTTGCATGGGGACATTTGGGCACCTATCAAGTGAGTCAATTTCACAATACAGGTATTTTGAGGCATTTTAGACTTATCTTCTTGAATAAACAATTTCAATGGACTTTTTGTGGTTTTAATCAAGATCAATACAACATATTTGTTTCGTGATTGTGATAATGACGTGCTAACGTAAGAGCATTATTTAAAACTCTTTACATTTCTATTATAGTTTTAACTTGTTGTTTTGCAATGAAATTCTTATAATTTTAAAGAGTTAATTCAATTTTAGACAAAGATTGATTTTTTTATTTGCGTTCTAAATTCTTTTAATTAAAGTTTATTTTATGATAACTTAATATGAATATCATGAAATCTTGTTTATTTAGAAGGTAATTTTTGTTGATATTTACAGAACAATCTTTTAAACATTTGGAAGGTTAATATAAAAAGCTGTGCCAATGAATTTATAAGTTCCATTTATAGGATTATCAGATTGCATCTCGGTTTTTTGCAAATGTATTTCAGCATCTTGTTACCAGAGTTGGATCAATTACAACATTACAAATCAATTACAAATAAAAGAAATAAATTTTTTTAATTACATTACAATTACTTAGTACTAAAAAACTCAAACTAGAATTAAAATTACAATTAAAATTTTTCTTTTAAATATTAATTATTTTTATTTGTGCAAAATATATCCTAAAGTAAATTTTAATAAATTAGATTCACAACAATGACATGGAATAGTTTAAAAAATATGCCAATTTAGGTACCACAGTTATATAAAGCAGTGCTTCTCAATCTTTTTTTTGTGGCGACCCAAATGCTAAACGAAAATAGAGACCAAAAATTTGGAAACCCAATCTTTTTACAGGATTTATTGCAAGCATAAAAAGTAAACTAAAAAATATAATTTAGCTTTCTGTCTCGGATTTCTCACTTTTTGGTCCTAAAAAGTACTGATTTCTAAAAAAAAATTAAAAAAAGGTTTTTACTTTAAATTTGTCTTCGACTTCTCAATTTTCGTTCCTAATAATAATAATCTTTAAATCAGTAAAACCAGTATCGAATCGCAACAAAAATGATCTAAATTTAACACAGCTACAGTCGTCGGCGACTCAATCAAATTAAACGGCGACTCACTTTCGAGTCGCGACAGGGGTTGAGAAGCACTGATATAAAGGATCCAGCTTAACAAATAAATTATTTCAATAATAGTTTTCAAAAAAATGCAATGAATATTTTAAATACCAGTCAACACAATTTTACATTTTGAATTTCATCAAATTTAAAAACTCGGTGTAAAAGGCCTAAGCTACTAAATTTTGATATTTATGCAATATGACAAAAAACTGATTACCAACAATAAGCTAGCAGTAGTCCCCAACCCCCGGTCCGCTGACCGGTACCGGTCCGTGGATCAATTGATACCGGGCCGCACAGGCTGCACAAGAAACATTTAGTTGTTTTCTTTTTCTTTTATTGCATAGTTTATTCTCTTACACGTAATTATTTAGCAAATTACTGAAAGTTTTCTTTTCATAATACCATAAGCCTACTTGTGATGTCATAAAGATACTTGATAACTGGAATTTTCTGGAAGTTTTTGTGTGGAATTCATCTAATTTTTTGTAGGTGAACAAATAGTAAGTTCTCGATTATTCTTTCGCTTTATTTATGGCAAATTTGAGCATTTCTTTTCATTTATTTTGTAGATTGGAAAATGTTCAGAACATGATGCTGTCAATTGTTATAAAAATATTTGTAGTAGTTATTTATTTGTAATGGTTTTATTATATTATAGGTTAGTGGTTGCAGTTATTTAAAATGGTTAAATTTTTGTGAAAGAGGCAGTATAGTTGAATTTTAACCAAGAAATTAGCAAAAATAAGTACAAAACAGACATCGTTAGAACGTTTCCTGGCTAAGGGGAAAAGGCTCTGTAAAGAGGCAGAAGAGGCTTTAATATAAAAAAAACAAAGCTTTTAACAGACTATACCATGAGTCTTACTTGAAATATGGATTTTTTGCGACAGGTGATTCCCACACACCAACCCCACTCTGCATAGTTTGCTGCAACCGGCTCTCTAATGAGCCAATAAAACTTTCAAAACTGTTTTGCCACTTGAACAACAAGCACCCTGGATTAAGCCCTTGGAGTATTTTGAAAAAAAAAGAAAAACGAGAACATGAAGAACATGAAGAACAGAAAAAATTTTTGAGGGCTACCACATCAATAAACAAGAATGCACTGAAAGCATCATATTTAGTTGCTAACCGTATTGCTAAGGCAAGAAAATCATTCACTATTAGCAAAGAATTGATCTTGCCCTCCACTAAAGACCTTTGCCGTGAACTTCTAGGAGAGGTTGCTGTTAAAAAGATAGAATACAGTATATGCCTTTGTCGGCTGGCAGTGTAACTAGACGCATTGAGGAAATAGCTGAAGAGATTGAGACACAATTGTTGGAGAGGATTAATACATCACTAACGTACGCACTCCAGGTTGACAAATCTACAGATATTGACAACAAGACATTATTACTTGTTTATGTGCAATATCTTTATTAGGAGGATGTGCATAAAGATTTGCTATGTGAATTATCTTTGCCAACCAAAACGACAGGAGCAGAACTGTTCAAGTCACCAGCAGGCCATATATCAGGACAATTAAAAGATCCATTTGTGTCAGCATATGCACAGACGGAGCTGCTGTCATGACTTGATGACTGTCTGGTTTAAATGCTCAGATTAAAGAGATTGCACCTGAGAGTAAATCTACGCATTGTGTCATTCACAGGGAAATGCTGGCAAGCCGAAAAATCACACCGGAATTTAACAGCGTATTGATTGACGTCGTTAAAGTTATTACCAACATCAAAGCACACGTGACAAGGAATGAGTAGCAAAACTGGCTAACCTGTGTAACATATTCAGGCTGTTCAATGAATTCAATCTGTCTCTTTAGAGGTACGAGGAAGGAGACGAGCAAACTTCAAGCGAACTTCAAAAGAAAACGAGCAAAACGAGGAAGGAGCGACCAACTGTTTTCGAGTTGGCAGATAAAGAAACGGAGATATTTTGCACATGTTTCATGCATTAGGAAGGATTTTGAGTAAGCCTGAGCCTTTATTTTACTAGTTGGTGCACGATCATCTGTTGTTGCTTTGAAAGAGTTTGAGCACTACTTTCCAACGACAAAAAACCCACAAATTGGTAAGGAATGCATCTGGGACCCATTTGTCAACAAACCACGTAAATATAGCATGTCTCTATGCAAAAAGAAGATCAATTGTTAGAGATTGCAACTGACTGCCGCCTTAAAACTATGTTTGAAACAACAACTCTGCCGGTGTTTTGGATTAAATTCATGGCGGAATACCCTGAGATCGCAACCATATCACTTAAAACCCTGTGATCATTTTCGACATCCTATCTGTGTGAAGCGTGGTTTTCTGCAGTGACAGCCATCAAAACAAAATAAAGGAGTAAACTGGACATAAACAACACACTCCTAGTGTCATTGTCTTCTATTACCCGAGATGGAATCGTCTCGTTGCAGAGAAACAAGCTCAGGGTTCTCATTGATTTAGCATTCTACTGAGTTAAAGTTTTATATCACTTTATATTTGGTTTTTTGGTGTAACTATATTTTGTTTTGAAGGCAGGTTTAAAAACAATTAAATTAGAATTACTAAATCAAAACAAACTGAAATATAAACAATCAACGTCTGCTCTTACAGGGCCGCGGTAAAATTATCAAACCTTGACCGGTCCGAGTCAATAAAAAAGTTGCGGACCACTGAGCTAAGGTTATTTTTCTATTTCAACTCATTTATATTCTAGATTAAACAATCGATTACTTTTTATTTTTTATAATTAGGGAAAAACTGTACTTTTTAATTTTTAATGCAAGCAAACTTATTTTAAAGGGGTATGGTAAATATCTTTCCGGGTATGTGGTAGCCAACTGCATAAATGTTGGGTCTACTGCTACAAGAAATATTTAGATACGAAAAACTACACTATTTAATCATTCTCATAAACATTTATTTTCTAAAATCCTTAAGTTTACCTATAGGCCTAAATCTTATTTATAAAAGAAAATTTATCCTTTATTTTACCAGTTGAGCTAACCAAAAACGTTCGCAAATGTTTACACACATTTTTTTGAAGCCAATTGATTATTTGGAATTTCTATTTTAAAAACTGATTTTCTGCTTTCCTAAACCAAGCATTTTTTAATGGCAACCCATGTACCATTGTACCTTAAAAAATTTTAGTGAACTGGAGTATGTTTACCACTTTTTTATAAGTTGTTTAAGGAAAGGAGTCCAGACAATTAAGAGTGGTACAACTTGGTAAACTTGTTAAAAGCGAAAAGTAATTAGAATTTAGCCCACAATTTTTCAAAATTACAATTGCAATTACATTTACACAAAAAAAGAAAGTCACAATTAAAATTACAATTACATGAAAAGGTTAATTAAAACATTCAATTACAATTGTAATTGATCCAATTCTGATTTTTACCCTGTAGTTTGCTATAAAAATGTTGATATTTTGCCTAATTTGAATTAAAAAACATTGAACTTGTACTGGCGTAGTAGGAATTAAGAGTGTCTTGTTTCAATTCGCACTATAGCAAGCGTTTTAACAATTATTATTTTTACTATTTTTTTTTTTTCTAAAACAAAAACTAGTAAATATTTAATTAGAAGAACAAATACAGTATATTGTTATTTCTCAAGTCAATATAACCAGCCTAAGTTGGAAATATTATTGGCCTAAAACAGTTATCTTTGTAATTATCGCTTACTTAATATTTTCTCTTTTTGCAAAGTGTAGGCGTAACAAACATGGTAAGCTACAATTGATGCTTGTGCATAATTTATGAATCGCGCTTGAATTAAAATTTTTTAATCTCTTTTAGTTTTTATAATCGTTTATTTGTCGATTACATCATAGCAGTCATTAAAATGTTAAGTAATAAAGTACAAAACTTTTTTTGTTTGTGGTATATTTTTTGTGTTTTAAGACGGTTCACAGAAGTAGAAAAATATTGATTATTACTCTGGTTAGTTTTATGTAAAATTGATTGATAAAAAATTTATTAAAAAGATTAATTGCAATTTTTGTCGATGTTATAAGTTTTGAACTCGGCAATAGTTCCGATCAATTCAATTTATTATTCGTTTAAGCGCACTTTTCAATTCATACTAATTGTTGTAATGATTGTTAATCAAATGAGTTTTCAGAAGGACATTTTCAGTTCTAACAAAGACATAGTATTATTTTGTGTGTTGTAATGTTTTATTTATAATGTGTTATATTTTAGATGTCAATAAAATAGGCCTTTAAAGCCTTACTAAAGGTTAAACATTAGATGAAATGAATTAACATATTACAATTTTAAAAGCCTATTTTTATTATTTTGCTTTTTACACGAGGGCTCAAGCAAACCTGAAATTTTTGCTACCAGAGAAATTAGCAATTGATCCTAGCACATCATCTGCTGAGTATGACTGGAAATTCTGGTTTAAAACGTTTTCCAACTTTATCAATGCGTTGCCAGGAAGTGAGAATGCTCTTAAAAAAATTAGATGTGCTGACCGCTCACTTAACAGCTGCTTTGTATAAACTTATACAAGAAGAAACTACTTATGAAAGAGCTATTGAGACGTTACAAAAACTTTTTGTAAAACCAAGAAATGAAATATATGCCAGCCATCTTCTAGCAACAGCACGACAAAACATTGGTGAATCTATTGATGAGTTTGTCTTACGCATTGACAAACTAAGTCAAAATTGTAGTTTTACAGCTGTAACTGCTTTAGAATATAAAGATGCTATGAAAACCGATTCCTTTATCAGCGGTATTTCGTCAAGCATAATTCGGCAGAGATTACTGGAGAATCGAACGTTAACTTTTGTCGACGCTTACAAAAAAGCTTGAGCTCTTGATCTTGCAAGAATTTCCTCAGAATCATATTTTTCAAATCAAGCCTCGTATTCTGGTGGGGTATGTGCCGTAAATAACTCCCAGTTTGATGAATTAACTTCTAAACAGAGCGACACAAACGATCAAAATGTTAATGCTATACAAAATCGATCAAGTAAACAGTCTCGAAAATTTGTGTGTTATTCTTGCGGAGGTTTTATGTGGCATCCACGAAATCGATGTCCTGCAAAAAGCGAAATTTGCGATTATTGTGGTAAACTTGGACACTATGCTAAATGTTGCTTGAAACGAAAATTATTAAGCTGCGTGTCAAAACCTTTGTTAGCTTCGGTGACAAGCTTACAGTCAACTTTTTTGGAGCATGTACTTACAGAGATTCGTATTAACAACATAGATGCTCATGCTTTGGTTGACACCGGCAGTACAAATAGTTATATTTGTAAAAATTTTGCAAAACAACATGGTTTAAACTATAAAAGTATAAAATTTGCTGCAAATATGGCTAATTCGTCCCTTAAAACCGAAATCTGTGGCGTATGTTATTTGAATTTCACTTTTGTTGGCAACTTTTATAAGAATTTCAAGTTTCATGTGATGCCCAACTTAATTTGTGACGCAATAATTGGGGACGACCTTTTTCAACAACATAAAAGTGTAACGTTTGATTTTCAAGGTAAATTACCAGAATTTTTTGTTTCAACTATTATGTCTGTTGCCAATGTACCTTACCCACAATTGTTTGGCGATAACCTGTCGGCGCGATGTAAACCTATAGCAATAAAAACCAGAAAATTTTCATCCGTTGATACGGCAATTATAAAAGCACAAACCGCAAGACTTCTGCAACAAGACCGGATTGAGCCAAGTAACTTTCCTTGGAGGGCACAGCCTCTTGTTGTCGACAATGGGAAGAAGAAGCAAATGTGTATTGACTATAGTCAAACCATCAATTTATTCACGCATTTAGACACATATCTTTTACCTAGCATATCAAGTTGCAAAATGAAAATATATTAGTACACTTGACTTAAAATCAGCGTATCATCAGATTCAAATTCGACCGAAAGACCGTTCATACATCGCTTTTCAATCAGGATCGGAATTGTATCAATGGAAAGTAATGCCGTTTGGACTCACTAATGCCGTCCCAGCTTTCCAGCGAGTGATGAACCAATTCATTAAACGCCATGATTTGAAGTACATCAATGTTTACTTAGATAACTTAACTGTAGGAGGAATGGACCAAAAATCCCATGATCAGAATTTGAAAGCATTGAAGGAAGCGGCCAAAAAAGATAACTTTACATTCAATGAAGAAAAATGCCTCTATAATTGTACTCAAATCAAACTTTTGGGACATTTAGTTGGAAATAGTGTAATTAAACCCGATCCCGAGCGCGTAGCAGCTTTGAATGATTTACAACAACCTACAACAAAGAAAGAACTGCAGCAAATCTTCAGTTTGTTTAGTTATTACTCAAAATGAGTTCCTAATTATTTTGCTCTTATACGACCGCTTGTTCAAATTGATTCGTTTCCATTATCGAAAGACGCATTAAACGCTTTCCACGTAATGAAAAATAAACTGTCTCAAGCTACTTTACAACCTATTGACGAAGATTTACCATTTACAGTCGAAACCGATGCTTCTGATTTTGCTATTGCTGCTACTCTGAATCAAAACAACTAGTCAGTGGCATTTCATGGACGGACTCTCTCTAGTACTGAACAAAAGCCTTCTTCAGTAGAGAAAGAAGCATACGCTTTCGTTAAAGCTCTACAAAAATGGAAGCATTTGCTTATTGGGAAGCATTTTAATCTGGTCACTGACCAACGCAGCGTTTCATATATGCTTGGCTCAAAACATTCTTCTAAAATAGAAAACGATAAAATTCAACGATGGCGCTTAGAACTTGCTCCTTATGACTTTACAACCATATATCGACCAGGTAACCTTAATTGTGCGCCGACACTTTTTCTAGAGCCGCTGTGGCATCAATATTGCTCCCTTCGCTAAAAACTTTAGACGAATTACACAAAGCATTGTGCCACCTAGGCATAACCAGATTGTTTCATTACGATAAAATAAAAAATTTGCCTTTTTCTTTTGATGATGTAAAAAATGTCGTGAAAGCATGCACCGACTGCAGTAAAGTTAAAGTTAAATTTTTAAAACCAAAAGACAACTTAATTTAATCAAAGCAACCAAGCCGTTTGAGAGAATCAGTCTTGATTTTAAAGGGCCGCTCCCGACTACTTCAGGAAACAAATATATGCTTGTAATTATTGATGAATATTCGCGTTTTCCTTTTGTATATGCATGCAAAAACTTAAAAGCGTCAACCATTATAGAAAAACTTACCAATTTATTTTGTATGTTCGGTTTGCCAAGCTATGCACGTACTGACCATGGGACCAATTTTATGTCTTACAAAGTTAAATCGTGGTTGCATACCTTGGGTGTTCCTACTAGCAGGACTACCAGATATAATCCTAGAGCAATGGACAAGTTGAACGTTATAACAGTAAGGAAAAGTATCGTATTGGCTTTACGTGTAAAAAAACTATCGCTTACGCACTGGGAGTATGTTTTACCCAATGTATTACATTCTCTTCGTTCATTATTATGCGCTGCTACAAATTGCACTCCTCACGAACGTACTGTATGTTTTGCCATAATAGAAAATCATAGAATGGTGTATCGTTGCCATCTTGGGTAAAGCCGGAACCCATCTATGTATAAAATCATAATCGAAACGATAAGTCTGATTTACTAGTGGAAGAAGCCGAACTATTAGAAGCTAATCCACAGTATGCCTACGTAAGGTTAGAAGATAGTAGAGAAATTCCGGTTTCTCTTCGAGATTTGGCTCCAAAGGCAATCACATCCAGGGGAGAAAACCATGTCAACAACTATGATGCGGCAACAGAACCTTCGTTGCATGAACAAAACGAAATTTAGCAATGATTTGCAAGATGACGTTAATATTTCTTTAAATTAATCTGACAGTAATTCCGAAGTCAAAAACGACGTAAATCAGAACCAACCCAAAATTCTTGAAAATAAAATACAGTTACGTCGCTGGTTACGAGTTCGTCATCCTATTGAACGTTACGGCGATCTGTATATTATTGATTATTTTTGTAGTGTTTTGAATAATTTCTGTTACTGATTATTGTATATTATTGATTATTTTTGTAGTGTTTTCAATAATTGTTGTAGGGGTGAATGTTATGAGTTTTGAACTCGGCAATAGTTCCGATCAATTCAATTTATTATTCGTTTAAGCGCACTTTTCAATTCATACTAATTGTTGTAATGATTGTTAATCGAATGAGTTTTCAGAAGGACATTTTCAGTTCTAACAAAGACATAGTATTATTTTGTGTGTTGTAATGTTTTATTTATAATGTGTTATATTTTAGATGTCAATAAAATAGGCTTTTAAAGCCTTACTAAAGGTTAAACATTAGATGAAATGAATTAACATATTGCAGTCGATAAAAAATTTGTTTTTTATTAACGTAAAAAATAAGCGATTTCATTTATGATTTTTATTTGCTTTCCCTTGAATCTAGAGTGATTATAAAATTAACAAGTTGTTTCTGTCTAAAAAATTTGTTTCAAAATTTTGTAAGTGAGACCTTAAAAAATTAGTATCGTTTTTAATCAGCTCAAAGTCATATAAGACTAAAAACCTTTGAAAGAGCAGAACAGTTTTGGCTCAACTATGATTTTGAGCAATTCCACAAATTTATACGATTATAAATTTAAACAAAAAAATTTTTTTATAAGTAAAAGTAATTGAAATATTTAATTACAGGTAGAATAACAATATAAAATAAAAAACATAATGCAATCTCAATTTTTTTCAGATCTGTGCATACTTTAAAAAACAAATAAATAGAATCATAGACTTTTTGTTTTACCTGGAAAGTGACTCAAGTTGAGACAAAAAAAAGCAGTTATTTTGCTCAAAAAAGCCTTGTGTCTTAATATCGATCCATTGCCAACGTTGCCTTTTCACCAATCAAAAGCATCAAAAGATAGGCAACCTCTTTATCTTCTCTGCGGTTTTTACCTTTAGCTGAAAGCCAGTGAACACCAAAAATTAGCTAATGAAATAATAAAATTATAATTTTTAATCAATAGAACCGAAGTTGAAAGCTGTTTCAAGCTAAAACCAAATAATTCCCAGACTGACAAAATAAATTCGGTATATTGTAAGAGTTAATCTGTGAATTGTTATTGAAACTATTTTGCAAAAACAATCAAAACTGATCCAAACAACCAAAACTTATATTATTTTACTGATGTTATTTAGAATATTTGAAATTTACATTTGAGAAATTAAGTTTTTGTAAGGAAATTAAAATAAAGTAATATTAAAGACAGTTTAACGAAGCTTCGTTTAAAAATTGAAAAAAGATTTAGCATCGGTGCGCGTTTCTAAAACGTATTACGATTTATAATCATAACACTGCGATTTTTTGTGTAACCTTACTTTTGTTCAGAGGGGATTCATTGATTACAAGCTGCAATAAAAGTTATTACTTTATAACAACTCTGATTATTTTCTTTGCAGAAACAACTACAATGACTGGGTGCAAATTGGTGATGACTTTGGAAATATAAATAGGGTTTGTTGGAGGCACAATGATCGATACGAGGCTCCAACTTGGGGTGTCACACTTGGCCCCTGCCCCTCATGGAATGTTCAGAGTGTCTGCGACTTGAAGGGAAACGTTTTTTGTTGTCGAAAGATATTTTCAAGTCGGTGACTAAACAATATCATTTGGATTGTTGCACTACTTAAGTGCTCCAAAACATGCGTTTGAAGAACAAAATTTTTTTAAATATTTAATAATTGCTTAAAGTAATGCACCCCAACATTGTTGTATGAATTTTTTTTTACTCAATGTCGATGTTTTTAAGTGTGCTTCACTTATCTAAGTCTATGGGATCAAAAATAACAAAAATACAACTTTTGGTTCAGAAATTCCGAATCGGAGGTGCTTTGTACAAGTATCTATTGTTGATATTAAGAAAAATATCTACGAACAAAACTTAAAATGTCGTGACAATCTCGGTTTTGCTTTTGTTATATTGCTGAACGTACTAACAAAGCACCATGGAATGTTTGTTCCTTGTCAATGATAACAACCGATACTTAAATTGGTTTATTCTATTCTATTAATAAATACTGTGAAACGAAAAGAAATAATTGAACTGAAAATAGCTACTCAATACATCTTGGCTCTTTTAAACATTACTTTTCTCAAGTTGTGCAGGTTAATGATAAACGTCTGAACAGTGTTGTGCGTTGACAGCGTTAATTTGACGGCGTCAAATATTGGCGACAATTTTTTGTTGACGATGACGCAAACGCCGTAAAGATATTTTTCGGTTGACGGAATAGGTGTCGCCGATAAGTTTTTGCTTGTTTTTTGGGTCAAGCGTTAAGCGTCAATTATTTTTTGCAAGGTAAAAATATACAAAAATTTTTCAATCGCTGACTCCAATAGCGCATTTTCATTTAAGAAAAAAAGGTTACAAAAGCTACAGCATGTAACAGACAGATTTCGACCATGTCAAATAAACTACTTGCAAAAACACTGTAAAGTTATAAAAGCGTGCTCACGAATTCTTGCTTTGAAAATGCAGCTGCTTCCAATTGTTAAAAATGTTCTCAAGGATCACAACTTTGCTTTCTATATGTTTTTAGAAAATCCACCTGCTGGAACTTAATTAAAAGCCGCAAAATTAAAAAAGCGCAGTAGAGGAACTTAAGCGCAGTTGTTTTTATTAAGGGCACGATAGCAACTTTCTTTGTTTTCGCAGAATGTCGTTTGAACACCGAAAAAAAAAAAAAAAATTTGCGTGGCGCTTAAAAGTGTTCGAGTACCAGCTCAGTTGGCAAATTTAATCAAACTAAAAATCAAATAATTGTGGTCTGTGGAAAATGTTAGCAAAACAGACTTAGAAGACAGAAAATTGCTATCAGAAAAATAGATTTTAATTTTAGTTATAGAGCAAACAGACTAGGCTACTAAATAAACAATTTCACAGTATAGTTAATTTTCATACTATTAAAACTACAAAAATAGTAATTGCAATTTCAATATATTCTGTATAAAATCACAATAGTAGGCTTCAACCGATATCCAGCGCTATCCATAGTAAGTGTTAATGCAGACTCGAGTTCAGTCGAGATTAGATTTTTTAACTAAAATTGATTTTTCCACCAATGTCTTTAAGTCAAAAGCTGCTTTATTTTCGTTGCCTTACGTAATTGTTCTCGCTGTTTACATCATCCAAAGTTGTCTTTTCCCGCCAATATCTTTTAGATCATACTCGTAAGTTGTTTTATTTTTACCTTACGTAATTGTTTTCGACAATAACATCATCAGAAGTTAGTTTTTTCCCGCCAATACTTTGTAAACCAAAAGCAAAAGTTATTTTATTTTTATTGCATTACGTAATTCTTGACGAAACGACATCATTTAAAGTTGCTTTCTCGTCCGGCTTCTCTCCACGTGTTATTTTAATATAAATAGTCGGACCCTCGTGGGCCATTTTCAAATCAAAACCAAACGTCATTATTGTTTGACGATCGTGAAGCGGATTTCAGTTAGTAAGTGTTCGTGTGTTGTGTTAGTTTTTGAATTTGTGTTTATCGTAAATTCCGGCGTATAAGTCGAAAATTTGACACTAAACTTCAAGTTTAAAAATCCATCCTCGACTTATACGGCGGTGACGTTTTTCATAACATGGTACATATTAAAATCAGAATTTTTAGGTGAAACTTATAGACCTCGACTTATACGCCACGTCGATGTATACGCCGGAATTTATGGTATTTCTATTTAATAATTTTTAATATACACGGTGTCCACAAAGTCTCTTTACAATTTAAAAAATTATTACAAAGTGAAATGATGAGATATCGCAATGAGGGTTGTTTTATGTTAATCAGTATTTTATAAAGTTTTTATTGACACTAAAATTTATTGTTTCAGATAAAATTTCTTAACTAAAATTTTTTATGCTTAATGATTGAATTATATGAACTGAACCCACATAAAATGACTACTCCTCAAGAAAAAGCGCAATGTTTATTCTGGTTCATTGAGAAAAAATCAGATGTTTCGATCCTTCTTACTTCTTACTGATCCCCAAATTCTTACATTGTTTTTTTAAATTTCCTGAGACATGAAAAGTTGCCTCAGCACTAAAACAAACTCGCTTGAGGAATGCTTCATCCTCAGAAATTTGTTGCAGCATTTTTACTGCAAATTCTTTTCATCTTGGCATGTCGTTTGGCTGAAGTGCCTGTAACATTTGCACTTTGTAAGCATACAATCTTAAATTATTGTGTAGGGCTTTGTGCACTGTTGAACATAATAGTTCCAATTGTCTGGCAGCAGTACGGATGAACTTCATAGGAAAACGTTGAAAGGCTTGCCTTACACGCTCGATGTTTTCTTTAGATGTTCTTGGTCGCCCACTCCTCCTTGTATCGAACACTGTCCCTGTCTTCATAAATTTCTTGTGCTATAAACAAATTAAAGGACCTGATGGTGGGTTTCTTCCTTACTTACTTTTGTAGTTTCGCTGGGTCTGAACATCTGATTTTGTCTCAATGAACCAGGATACACATTGCGCTTTTGCTTGAGGAATAGTCATTTTAAAGGGTTCAGTTCATATAACTAAATTAAAATTTTAATTAAGAAATTTTATTTAAAACAATAAATTTTAGTGTCAATAAAAACTTTATGAAATACTGATTAACATAAAACAATTCTCATTGCGATATCTCATCATTTCACTTTGTAATAATTTTTTTTAAATTGTAAAGAGACTTTATGGACACCCTGTATAAAACCGTATTTATCCAAGGTGCGCGTATTTTTATCCCAACTTCACATATTGCGACAAGTCAATTTCGCCTTAATAGTAAGAAGGACGTTTGCTGAAAATACACGTACATAACCAAATAAATTTTTTTGTCCTGTTGGCTGTTGTCAAAATTTGATAGCTTGTTAATTTAATTTTTTTCTGATCATAATCAAAAAATTGTCTCTTGATTTGTAACCCAGCGTAACCTCTTTTATAAAAATGTGTTTCTTAAATTAAATGCTTTTTAAATTAGTAATAGGCGAGACTAAATTGAAAAAAGGTTTTATAGCCTTTGACTAGGCTTCCACAGGGTTTCTAAAAATTGGTATTAAATTTAATAAAAATATCATAAACCCGTCTAGGAAGCTACTAAACTATCTTATGGAAACAATGTTTAATAATTAGTAATTTATAGCTGTAGATTTAGCAATATCTCGGCATCTCCGAAAGCTGGTCGAGGTAATCGCTTGCCCTAAGTTAATGCCTCCGCCGTTGTCTAGCGAGCTAGGAGAATAAATAGAGATAAAAATAAATAAAAAAAAATTAAAAAATATAAATTTACTCGCCATTAGATACATAGGCGACGGCATGAAGGACAAAAACCTGCCAACGGATCTTTCTAAAATGACAATTGAGATGTGACACGTACAATCAAACTTTAAAAGACCCGGCGTTTATGAAGAAAGAAAATATAGTTTCAGTAGAGAGGTTATTTATTTATTTTTTTAACCATAAAATTGCTACTGAAAGCAGCCATATTGGATTTAATATCTTTTTTGAATGATTTATTTATTTACATATTAAAGAGAAAACAAAAAACAAAAAATTAAACGTTTTCGGCTAACTTCAGCCCTCTTCAGGTTTTCGTATTGCTATAGTCTTCCTGACTTTATTTCGATTTAAATAGAGGAATTGTTTGTTAACGCTGACAAAGTAATTTTATTCACGGCGAAGATAGATTAGCGGCAGTGATATGAAACAGAAAAAAAACAAGTGATTTTAAAGACTGTAAACACTTGGCGGTAAATAAAATTACTTTAGCAGATTTTTTGAAAAATGTTAGGTAAGAATGATGTTCCATTGGCATATAATTGGCAATTTAAATTAAGACTAGGCTTTCTTATTATTAGAGCTTCATGTATTCTAGTGTGAAATTCTGATTTACATTTGCGCAAATATCGAAAAATTATTTAAACCAAATTTAACAGTCGAACAGGAATCACATGACAAAATATGATTTTTTGTTATGGCACCCTCTTGACTACTTTTGAAATTCAAATGGTCCCGGACTTTTGTGATCAAATGTCTCGATGACATACCAATGTACAGTATGTCATGTTCGTGTCACACGAACCTGTGAATTGATAGATGACATTTGAACACAGAGCCTTAGGAGTTCTCGATTTTAACAAAAAATAATTTTTTACTTTAAAAGTTTTAAAAGTTAGTAACACTTTTGGATTAAATTGATTACTGATCAAAGCCGAAATTCGCTTAGCAAAACGGTATGAATCTTTTACAATGTACTTTGTACTTTGAGAAGAATTTTATTTTCTCAAAATTCCAGAACTTTTTTAGTGGCAATTGATTTCCATTTTTATCATGACTGGCGCTTTTTTGCCTCCTCCCTCCCGTAAAATGGTCTTCCCGGTGTATTTCGCAAGTAAATATGGAGTTTGTGACCTGCTGTAGAATTAATTGAATATAATCCTACATTATCGTTTTTTTGTTTTACTTCTTTGTCAGATGGAAAACTTTGTGCAAATTAATACGGTAAAAAGATTACACTGATCAACAAAAAAAAAATTTTTTTTTCTTGCATGGAGTTTGAGAACGGAGTTAGGGTAACTTTGAGGTGCTGAATCCGAATCTGAGCTCAGAGTTTTTCTATTACATCACGTTTTTGTGCAATTTGCAAGTTTTGTAGTGCTGCATTGTGTGAAACTCGCTCATTCGCTCAGATGTTTGATGCCTTTAATCAAGCACAAAAGCAACTTCAAAAGCATAGTTTTTAAACAAGTTTTGCGAAATGGGAAAAAAAGGCCATAATATTGTTTATGACGCCGGAAAGTCGTGAGAAACTGAACTTCTTATTTCGATGTTGGATACGAGAACTACCTATGAAGTTACAAAAATTGCACTTTGCAGACAAGGTAGTAAGGTTAAGAAAGGTTGTTCTTCTGAAACATATGTTTGTTTGTAACAGCAATAGTTTCTAAACAGAAGTGTTTGTTAAAATATTACAGGTTCAGTAATATTTACAGTTCAGTGTTTTTAAAGCTTTTGTTCTGTTTTATCTTACGTTAAAATCTTAACATGTTTCTGACTTCCAAGCAAAGAAAATGCTGCAATGACCCAGATATTTTCTATTATATCTGTGTTTGTTTTACTTTACCACCTCAAAGACGTAATATCAATCGTTTTATCAAAAAAATTTACCTTGGTTATTTTGGAGTACCGCTTGGTGACCAGGACAAAATCTGGGCGCCTCACCAAGTTTGCACAACGTGTGTCGAAACATTGAGATCCTGGTCTCAAGGAAAGAATGCGAAGCTCAAATTTGGTGTGCCAATGGTATGGAGAGAACCAAAAAACCACGTGGATGACTGCTACTTCTGCCTCGTAAATGTCAAAGGATTCAACAAGAAAAACAAGCAACACTTGCAATACCCAAACATACATTCTTCTATGCGACCGATTCCCCATAGTGATAAAGTACCTGTACCCATTTTCACGAAGCTTCTGGACATTGATGAGGACCAGCTTAGGTCTTTCAAGTCTTCAACCAATTCTGATGATGATGATGAAGAACAGGATATAGCGCACGGGGCATGGAATGCTGGCCGAGTTTCTTTGCATAGTCAGTCTAAATTGAATAATTTGATACGAGATTTAAATTTGCCAAAGCGATCCGCTGAAGTGCTGGCTTCCAGACTGCAGGAAACCTATCTTCTCAAAGCTGGTACAAGTGTTTCATTTTATCGTAACCGGGAAGAGATATTAAGAAAGTACTTTCAGTCTGATGGCCAGCTTGTTTACTGTGCAGATGTTGAGGGGCTTCTTCTTGGCTATGAGTTTGTCTGCATATCGTTCAAATGACTGGAGACTTTTTATTGATAGCTCAAAAAGAAGCCTTAAATGTGTCCTGCTCCATAATGGTAACCAGTATGGATCCATCCCTATAGGACACTCTGTCATTATGAAAGAAAACTGCGAAAAATTCAAAGTTGTGCTTGAAAGACTGAAGTACTGCATTCACCAGTGGTTGATATGTGTGGATTTAAAAATGGTGAATTTCCTATGAGGGCAGCAAGGAGGTCATACCAAATATCCTTGCTTTTTATGCTACTGGGATGGTAGAGCCAACGAAGAGCATTGGGTAAGAAAAGAATGGCCACCAAGGAATACAATAAAACCTGGAGAAAAGAATATCGTCAATAACCCCTTGGTTGATCGGAAAAACATCATTTTGCCGCCACTACATATCAAACTTGGACTAATAAAGCAATTTGTCAAAGCACTTGATCGTTCTGGAGACTGTTTTGGATACATTTGCTCAACCTTCCTGGCCTTAGCTATGAGAAGAAAAAAGCAGGAATATTTGATGAGCCTCAGATCAGAAAGTTGCTCAGGGACCAATATTTTGTGACTACAATGACTGTCGTTGAGGCTCGAGCTTAGAAAGCATTTTCTAAAGTGGTCCATAACTTCCTTGGTAATAAGAGAGCTGACAATTATATAGAATTGGTGGAGGAGCTTCTTCTCAGCCTACAAGACCTTGGGTGCCGAATGAGCATTAAAGTGCACTACTTGCACAACCACCTCAGCGAATTTTTCGCAAATCTTGGCGACGTTAGTGAGGAGCAAGGAGAGCGTTTCCATCAGGATGTCAAAGTGATGGAAAAACGTTATCAAGGTCGATGGAAGTGCAACATGATGACAGATTACTGCTGGAGTTTGATGAGAGATGTCCCTTACGCAGTTTATAAAAGATTAGCAAAAAAAAGAAAATTTTTGATGCCATAACGTGATTTCGTTTGTGCTAAAATATGCGTTGGATTTTTGTACAGTCGTACTGATTGTTGCGATGTGACAGTGTTACTTTTTCGTATATTTTTTCTTGGTTTTGCTTAAATCTGCTAATGTAATTTTGTGAGAATGACATAAAACGAAAAACTTAGATTTTCATTGATGTCGTACCTGTGCTGAGCATAATGCTCCAGATTGTGTATTTTTAATATATTTCACGTATTTACTATTTATATATAATGTGATCAATAATACACAAACACGGTTTAAGATTACAAATAGCTTTGAAAAGTTATTTTAAAGGAGATGCTGCCTTTCATTGTAAACATTATTCCACTTAAGGGCACTTAAACGCAAAATAAATTTTTTAATTTTTGGCAAAAATTAGCAATTTTTTAAAAAATTAAGTTTTTATATCTCAAAAATGTGACTTGCTGAGCAAAAACTAACACCAAATTTGGATTCAGCGCCCCCAAATTACCCAAAATCAGTTGAAAAAGTCCATGCAAGAAGAATCGTGTTGACCAGTGTTATTAATGAATCCAGCAAAAACAATGAAACAGGTTGTCAAAATGTTTTTGCTTGATTCGGGCCCATGGCCCTACATTGACAAATATTATAAAATTGTTTCTCGAAAAGCAGGTAGCGACACCCTATATTTTGAATGTGAAATGTTCCTTTCACGGAAAAAAGTTGTTGCCTGTACAAAAAAATCACGAAATGTTTGAAAAGTCATTGTAATTATTCAAAATGCTCTTAATAACAATGAAATAACTTGTGGCATTTTTATTGACTTAGCAAAAGCTTTCGATACAGTAAATTACTCAATATTACTAAAAAAATTGATACATTATGGCATAAGAGGTAATACTTTTGAATTAATTAAATCATATCTAAATGATAGAGTTCAATATGTGCATATGAATAACCTTATTTCTTCAAATAAAGAAATATTGTGTGGAGTACCTCAAGGTAGTGTTCTTGGACCACTTCTTTTTTTGTTATATGTAAATGATATTAAAAATGCTTCAAATTTTAATATAAGATTATTTGCAGATGTTACCCTGTAATATTTTTCAAAAAAAAAACCATGCGATCTAGAAAAACATGTTAATATTGAACTTGATAAGATACAACGGTGGCTTGATGTAAATAAATTATCTCTTAATGTTTCCAAAACCAAATACATTATCATATCACCTAAACTTAGAGAAAGATACAAATTTCAAATCAAACTTAAAGAGCATCTGTTGTGCCAAACAGAAACTCATAAGTACTTAAGTATCGTTATAGATGAAAAGTTATCGTGGAAACCACATTTGTCAGCTGTTGCTTCTAAACTAGCAAAATTATGTGGATTATTTTATAAATTAAGATTATATGTGGATAAGCAAGTACTTAAGAAAGTGTACTATACGCTTATATATCCAATATTACTTTATGGTGTAATTTTCTGGGTAGCTGCTCAAAAACTGTTTCTAAACCTGTTGAAGTTGTTCATAATCGAATACTAAGATGCATAAATATGGTAGGAAAAAGGCAAATCCATGTAACAGATCTATATGCATTATCTAATGTACTCAAAATACATGACATTTATATTCTTGAAATATGTAAATTTATGTTTCGTTTTAAATATGATCTGCTGCCAAATGTTTTTTCAAAATATTTTTCTAAACACAATTCAATTCATAACCATAACACCAGAAATACTTCTAAAAGTAATTATTTCTTACCAAGAAAGCAAAAGACAATTGGTCTAAGAACACTACAATATAGAGGTGTTAAATATTGGAATGAATTACCAGATTTAATTAAATCATCATGCCACATTTATGCTTTTTCTAAACAATTAAAAAAATATTTAATTACAAGTTATAAATAATGTCCACAATAGTCTTGTCTGTATGGTAGTTTAAAGATATGCGTAATTGTGTATTATTATGTTTGTGTGCTTATTTGAATTTTATGTAAACCTATTACTGTGATTTATGTAAACATTGCTCAATTTATAGTTACTCATTCTAATTCATGCTTGATTAATAATAAACAGGGAGCATCTTGACTTGAAAACCTTAGGGTTTTTCGATGCTTCCTGGCCTGAATAGTTCTGTGTTGACGTTGACTGTGTGTTTATTTTCGGGCAAAACAATAAATTCTGTTCTGTTCTGTTCTGTTCTGTAATCGATTTCACTCTTTGATTTCAAGCGAATTTAAAAAATGTCTAACCAATGGAACAAAAACTAGCCAAGAACGACCCTACCATCAAATCAATGAAGAAGGTGTAATTGCATCAACTGGTTGCTCAAAAAAAACGAAGTCAGTGCAACCAACAACACAGGAAACTTTTTTGCTTGGACCTCAAAAATTCTCACAGTTGTTTATCGATAAAAAGGTCAGTACAGTTTATACTTCTTTTAAAAAATTGTTTACGCTATAATTCTTTGCAAACAAATTTTTACGTCAATTTTGCTGGTAGCTCATAGCAAAGATTAAAACTTTAATTTATTTTTGTTTCTAGATTAGTTTTTAAAAAAATACTTTGTTTCAAGACGTGATTTTATTTTAATGTAGGCTATTCAAAATATTTTATAGATTACCGATTTTGTTGTCGAAGACATTTATGAATGTAGTGCAGTCGTCAGCTTTTAATGCGCTGTTTAACCTTATTCCTAGCTACACCCTCAATTCAATGTCAAGAAAAAAATCACAAAACAAATTGAAACGAGGTATATTATATTGATTTATTGAGGTGGTTCGGCTTGGTGTTTCCCCACGCAAAAATGCAAATAAAACATTCGCCAACTCGTGGCTTCTGAAATGGTTTTTAAGCAAATATATAAGAAATGTTTCTGATTTGATGATAATCAAAATATAAGAAATATTTGTGATTTGATTTGATGACTATAATGAGAGTGTAAGAAATATTTATTTTTTTACGAAACTGCATTTATCATTCAAGTTAACTTTTTTAACTTTATTTTACAGCTTTGAATTGAAACAAAAAAAATCAGAAATAACTTAAAAACTCGAAGTATGTCGCTTCTACTGCTGACGCCTGGACTTGCCGCAACAGGTTTCTTGATCTATGATATAAAGAAAAAATGCTGAAACAGTTTTTAAATAGAAACGTATGTTTAACAAGGAGGTTTTCCATTTTACGTTAGCTTTGATGATGGGATAAATATTTCTTGAAACGCCGGCAATAGATTGTTTTCAGCTATTCGAGTTTATGTTTTCTATTGAAAAATTTTCATTGTATTTTTTTATTTCAATTGATTTAGAATATGGACTTCGCATTGCAATGAGTAGTATAGTGGCTAGTTAAAATTTTTTCCTTGCGAAAGCTTCTGATAGTTAGTTTCGGAGTAAACTCAAGTTTGGTTTTTTTACATCTTATCTTGAATGACAAGTCATTGGATTAATCCCGATACCATTAATCGAAAACAAAAAATGTTGGCATGCAAACGCTTGTTTGGAAAACATACATATGACAACTTGGCAAAAGCTGTTCAAGGTGTTCATTTGGCATTTGGAATAATGGACAAAGTTATCGGTACAACAACGGACAACGGAAGCAATTTTGTAAAAGCTTTTAAGTAAGTTTTGTCTTTTTACTAGACTCAACTTTCCAAATGGGTAACACATTTAGAAAAAACTTATGTTTTTCATCGTTGCAGAAAAAAAACTTTAAATATTTTTTTCACTCAGTGCATTCGGCGAACCCTTTCAAGAATGGATTCAAAAATGTTTTAAGCGACGATTCCGACGAAAGCGACACCGACGAAGAACCGCACAATAATACTGAAGTACACAGTGTTACTGAGATATTGGCATCTGTGGAAGATCACTTAGAATACGAACTTCCAAAGCACAGGAGATGCGCAGCGCACATATAAACTTGATTGTAAGTGTCGATTCAGAAAAAGGTTTTTTCCGATACAAACTACAAAAAAGCCGATGGATGTGCGTTCGAGAAAGCATTCGCCCTGTGGAACAAGCAGCAAAGGTAGTAAATATATAATATATATACAAGTATACATAACCGAATTGTCTCACAATGCTGGTACAGTGTTCGATATCCACGTTAGAGCAATTTAACTACGTATTATATTTTACTAAAACTAACTGCATTTTTAATTTTCTAGAAACCACATGACAATTCTATAAGATGAAACAGGCTGTCGTGGTTTCAACTTTTTTGTAGTAGTGTTTTTAATTTAAATACAAGTATACATATATATATATATATATATAACACTGTATAAAAATCAGTACTTCTAAAGTGCTCAATAACAAAGTTAGAGCTTAAATTAACAATAGCAAAAACGCGGGAATAAAAACAAAGTTAAAAGCCCTACAGACTGTTTCACCCATAAAAGGGATCGTCAGGGGTATCTAAAAAGTAAAATAAAATAAAATAAAATAAAGTTAAGATAAAACTTCCAGAAAGAATAGAAAACAATAGAAAAAACTGAAAAAACTTTAAAAATTTTGAAAAATTATAGAAAAAAATTATAAAAAAAAAAAATTATAAAAAATTTTTAAAGATTTTAAACACTGTAAATGCTTAATAGGTCGAAACATCCCAACACGGACTCTGCTAAACTAAACTGATTAAGATCGGCAAGAAAACACGAGAAAAAGGAAAAGCACGCGAAAGAATAACAAATACAAATATTATTTCAAAAATTAAAGATTTAAAAAGGGTTCAAGTATCGGCTAAGGTGGAACGTTGTACGCGGCGGAAAAAAGAAAAAAAAGAATGAAAGAAAATCACAGTTTAAGTTTGGCGTTAATCAATTTATATTTATTTTTATGCCGACACTTATTGATCAATTCGGTTCGTTTATTCAGCAGAGCGTCATCATTTGCAGTTAAGATTTCGTATTTTTCTGCCAGACAGAGGTTGCATACTTTGCCCCCGTGTTGGTAAGGTGTTGCGTGGCAAATAATTTTCCAAGAAATGGCAGGATTTATACCAGAATCTTTGCAGGACCAAATGAGTTTCGAAAGTTCTGTTGCGTTTCTTTTGGAATTCGAATTGAAGGAATGGTTGTGGTTATAGAATCTTGCTTTAAATTCGGTTTCGCACAGTCCGATATAGTTCTTGGATTGGTCTTTGGCTTGTACAGTTGCTTGGTAAACGATTACTTTGTCATGGCAGTTGCCATTCAATGAGCATGGCGGCTTATACCTGCAGTTACAGGGTTTAAATTCTGGTTTGCTGTTGTGGGACTTAAGGAGCTTCTTGTTGTGAGCTGAGAGGATGTCTGCCATATTGGGGGTACAGCTGTAGCTGAGTTTAACCACATTCTTGTTGCAAATTTTATGCAGCCTGTTTGATGGAAGGAAGTGTTTCCGCAGGAGGTGGAAGAAGGCTTTCCCGATGTTGGTGGATATATATATATATTTTGTTTTTTTTGTTAAATTTCAAAAGTTGATGGGGTTTTAATATCGATACGGATAATGGCGAACAGCTTGCAGCAGTAGCATAGCCAGGCTACAGTATAAAGGAGGAGGATGAGGGTGTTATGGAAAATAATTTCACAAAAATGAGAATGAAAAATGGCAAATGATGTAAATGTTTTCCCAATATGACATAAAAATTTGTGAAGTATGACGTCAATATAATGATAGTTCTAAAAAAGTGCATCTTAAAATATCAGCGCCCTATTTAAACAAAAATTAACACATTTAATTTGTTTATTATAATAACATAAGTATTGACGCCACCAATCCTTTAAAATGTATAACTCTTACCCGCAAATCCCCAGCCGGGCTTGCTATTAATCTATTTTTTATTTCACGTATTTATGCATAAATTAATTGCATTATGAATTTTTAGGAGTTCCCAGGCAACTGACACTATTAAGCAAGAAATCAAAAAGGTACTTGTTGTTCCCAACGCAACTAGGTGAAACTCAGTATTCGACGCTGTGAAAAGTTTGCTCAGCGTGTACAGAAGCACCAATAAAATGGGTCTTTCAAATGTCTGTCAAAAACTAGAAGTTCGTTGTTTTACGTCGTGTAAGTATTTCAAAATTATTCGAAAGTATTCTAAGTTTTTACAAGTCTTTGAAAGAAAATTTTCAATCGGGAAACACTAGCTTATTTTGTTTTGTTTTTTCAATGCAAGCTAGTATATTCTAGTGATTAGACATAACATCTTTGCACACACACTTTATATATTTGAATCACATAAATAAAATTCAGAAAAAAACGATATAAATCATTAAACATTAAAAAGAAATTTTTTTGTTACAAATATCATTAATTGCATTTAACGATCATATAGAATTATTTGACTTCCGTTAATTATAACCTCTTAATCTCATGCATTCTCTTTATTCATGTTTTTTTATATGTTTTTTCCACATCCTCTATCGATCCTTCTCGTTGAATGAAAATTTTCCATTTGTTTCTCTCAAACATAGTTTACCTTTTAAATCTTTTCCTTCCTTCTTTAAAAACTTTACAAGCTTAAACACATTGTTTGGTTTATCACATAAATAATTCCTCTTTTGCTAAGCCTCTCTCCTCATTGTTCTACTGACAATTTTTCTTGTTTGATCTCTTTTGTAATTACTTTTATTTTTTTTGGACCTTTTTTAAATCCAATGAATCCAATGGATCACCTTGACATCTTTCAAAAACTTTTTGCTTTATTTTCCACCAAAACAAAATCAATCTCAGCTTCATTGCAACCTGAAATGTAAGTCACCTTCCTTTTCTCCTTCTTCTGAAACCATGTATTTTCCACAAATTCTTCTGATCGCAGAATTTTACCAACATTCTACCTTCCAAATTTTGTTTCCCAATTCCATTTCCCCCTCTACCACCTTTTTTCTAACATGACAATTAAATTTTCCAATTCGCAAAGTCAATTATTTTTGTAACTATGATATCTAATTCATAACTAGTTTATCAAAAAATTTATCCTTCTGTATACCTGGTTTCCCATTTTGGGGTACATAGACACATATCAGTCGTATCATTTGCTTCCAAAATATAAAATACATTTTTATCATTTTATCACTCCTTCTTTGTATGTCTAAAACACTCTCACGCTATTCTCACGCTTCTTTGTATCTCTACAATTTTTTATATCTTTGAGTTGGATGTAATCTTTTAGTTGACAAATTAATTTTGTTCATTATGATCTATAACATCAACGTTAGAGTAGTGTAGAGACTTGTGTTTTAGTGACTAAACAATTTGTTTAAATGCATCCTTTTTGCCATCTTTTAACAAAACGAGGAATTGATGAGTAAAACTTTAATATTATTAAATTTTTTGGTAAAATAAAAAATTTAACTTTCTCTTATGTAAATAAAGATAATTGCCATAAAACCATTGTTACCAAATGAATTCATTCTATTAGTTTTGCAAACTACTTCCATCTGAATCAAGAACTCTTCGGCTGAAACAAACAAAAACAAAAAAACTTGTGTTCACAACTTTACTCGGGAACCGAAAAAGATCAGTTGAAGTAAGTAACCTAAATGGTGCTACGATAGTTGATCGAAACAACATTTGATCGAAACGATATTTCATGGAAACGACAGTTGATCGAAACGCCATTTGATCGAAAGGACTATTGATCGAAAAGACATTCGATTGAAACGACACTTGATCGAAATGACAGTTAATAAAAAAAGATTTACTTTTGTATGTTTCAGCGATTATACAATCCTTTTGTTACTGTAAATTAGATTCATAAAAAGCAGAGGCCATCAGTAAGAAGATAGTTTGTTTTTATTTTTTATAATTTTTTTGTCAATGTCAAGATTAAGGTTTTTTAACAAGGTCCTTTGGCAAAGCATTTTAGGAAGGGAACAAGTAGAGGTCTTATCATGTTTATGTTTCGTTAGATGCCTATTGCTGCCATTTTTGCATTCTTTTTACATTATAATCAGTTATTTAATGGAAAGGCATTGTGCCATTGCCCCACCCTTGCAGACCCCTTGCAGAAATCATAGATAGATTTAAAGGCGAGATTTATTTTTTTAAAGACCACTATGCTTTTGGGACGAAAAATTGACAAAATAGGGACATATTCAAAGTTGTAAATTTTCTCTTTTATAATTCAATTAAGTATCGTTTCAATTGAATGTTGTTTAGATCACGTGTCGTTTCAATCAAATGTTGTTTCAATCAAGTGTGGTTTCAATCAAATGTCGTTTTGATCAAGTGTTGTTTGGATCAAGTTTCGTTCGATCAACAGTCGGATCACGAACCAAAAGATCTGCCCTGGAATAATGCTGTGTTTATTTTTTTTTATTCTGGCTCTAGAAATAGTCTGCCGCAAGACTAAAGTTCTTTACACAATAGGTTCTGGTTAAGTACGAATTGATTCGTTAGAAACTTCTTTCCACAGACAAAAAGAATACGGTTTTTAACTATAAAGTATATATTTACAAAATTTGCAAAAACTTGATCGATTTACATAATACTTGACTCCCAAATTTCAAAATAATTTAAAACGCGAACAAGTGTGACATACGACTCCGAAAGAAAAAATGTTATGCAATAATATTTTGAACAACACATTGAATTCAACATAAACTCACACAACAAAATACGAATCACCAAACAAAACACTATACACTTATGCAACTGAGGTAGTCGGCCATAACGTTTTCTTGCCGACAATCTCTTACACAACTAATTCACACGTCTGCAGAGATAAAAAACACCTAAGTTTAGGATCGTTCTGGTAACGACCATACTGAGAAAACTGAATGGTTTGTGATCGGTTTGTAAATTAAATTTTTTCCAGCTAAGAAAAGACTTGTATTTAATTTAATTTAACGAAGCTTAATTTAATCCATTTAACGAAGCTCGGCTGTCCATTTCTAGTCAAGTCGGTCAACGGTGCTGCAATTACAGCAAAGGAAAGGATGTAGTCTCGGCAGTAACCGAGCAACCCGCAGAATGCTTGTACTTTTTCTTCGTGAGTGGCCGCTTCGCACACGCAATTTTGTCCAGATTATCGTCAATCGGCCTAATCCAGTCATATCTGATATCAGGTCCCAAAAATTCAATTGTCAACGCCCCGAAAATGTACACTTCGAGGGCCGAACAGTGAGGCTAGTCTCACTTAACCTACTCAATAGCTCCTCCAGAGTTTTGTGGGTTTTTTTTCCAACTTACTGAAAAACACAATCAAGTTGTGTATGTAGCTTTCAAGACCAGTCATGCCTGAAAGCATTTTTCTTATTCCCCAAACAAATGTCCCACCGGTGTATTTCATGCCAAAGGGCATTGGAAAAATTTTTATGCCTCGTCTGGTGTCACAAACGCATTCTTGAACACATTTTTTCCACCACAGGTATCTGCCAGTAGCCGCTACTAAAATTAATGTTTGAGAAAAATCTTGATTTTATCAGCTACAGGAAAAAATCTTTCAAAATCTTTGTCGGCTCTGGATCGGAAATCCTCAATTTCCAGAAATCTATGAAAATACGGTTTAAACCATCCTACTTCTTGAAAATGACCACTAGTGACGCATACGGCGATGACGACTTTCTAATGATTCCCATGCACATTATTTTTTTTATTTTATCTTTTAGATCCTGGCCTCAGTTGGTACGACAAAGGGTACTGTTTTGAGCGGATGGGATAATCATTCACCAATTTGATTTTATAGCTGAAGGAGAGAGGTTACTTTTTACACTATAAAATTCCTATAGAAAGCAGCCATATTGGATTAAACATATTTAAATTTATGTATTTACTTTATTAAAGCAACAAAAAAAACAAAGAAAAAAACAAGGAAGAATACGAGTAAAACAAATGTTTTCGGCTAACTCAAACTCTCATCAGACTTCGTAGTAAATAGTCATTTATAACTTAGTTCAATTTAAGCGGAGAATCAATTATTTTAAATGCTGACCAAGAAATTTTATAAAGAACGGAAACAGATTTTTTCCAAACACTGTAAATGCATCAGCGGTAAATTAAATTACATAGAACAGAAAAGAAAAAATCAACAGATTTTTAAAAAATGTTAAGTAAAAATGATATTACATTAGTATATAATAGATAATTGACAATTTAAATTAGATTTTTACTTTCTAATTAATAAAGATTTGTGTGTTCTACAGTGAAATTCTGATTTAGATTTGCGCATTGTTGAAAATTTATTTAAATCAAATTTAACGTTTGAACAGGAATCACATGATAAGATATAATTTCTTATGGCACTCTCTTGAATACTTTTGAAATTCAGATGTTGTCGGACTCTTGTGATAAATGGCTCGATGACATAGCAATGTATGTCGTGTTTGTGTCACACGAACCGGTGACTTTATAGCTGATGTGTTAACACAGAGCCTTAGGAGTTCTCGATTTTAACAAAAAGTAATTTTTTAATTTAAAAGTTTTTAAAATTAGTTACAATTTTAGGTTAAATCGGTTACTGATTGAAGCCGAAATTCGCTTAGCTGCTACGTCTAATCTGAATGTTTGGGTTCTCTTGCGCCAGATATATTTTTGATGATTAAGGTAGCTCTTATCACAGATATTTCAAACACAAAGCTTTCTCTGTTCCTCTGTAATAAGGCGTGTTCACTTCCACAATTGCAAAAAGTGCTTGTAACAAAGTGCTTGCGACCGTCACAACATATTCAACCTTACCTGTTAACTGCTCTTTTTTTATCAAATTTTTTTCATGATTACTCTAGAACAGCCGGTGTATCTTAAATCTGCAACTGGTTCACTTCCAACTAATCCATTTGAAATAGGCATCCAATTAACTGAACTGTCTTTCAAATATGCACAACTCAAAACTTGAATTTTTATCTATCTTTTAACTTCAAATAATTTTCCAAGTTTTGACCAGTGCTTTCTTTGTTTTCACTTATCTGTTTACCTTTTTCTTCTTTTGGTCAACTAATTTCAATCGTATTTAATTTTTAACAGACAACGCACATCCAACTTTGTAAGGGTGTGTACTAGGGCCATCACACAATGATTGATTTCTTTTCTCGCATTACATGAAATTATGGCCAATTTTTCCGCACCTGTGGCAGGAATTTCTTCTTCCTTAATCTGGCCCATACAAAAATCAACAACTTACCCTTTATCTCAATTTCCCGCAACTAAAGTATTTTAGGCCGTTGTTGTCGCCGAAGAGAAATCCGAATTCTTTACGTCTAGTCCTGACGGACAAGTATTTTTCTTAATATTAAAATCCCGACTTGACAGCATCTTGTTGGGTGCGGTTAGATACTGTTCTTCAATGGTCACAAACTCTTTAAGACTCTGCAGTTTCCTCTCTATTAGATGCACAGAAAGCTTCCTAGAGCAAGAGTTGATAAATTACTCTTTCACCATCAAGTAAACTACATCTTCAAAACTGCTTTTCACGTCAAACAACTTTACCCAATAAATAAAATAGATTTTGAGGTGCACAATAAACTGATCAGAGTTTTCAGTACCCTCTAGCTTAGCCTCTCTAAAACGTTGGCGGTGACCCTGTTCCGTATAATTGTATCTCTGGAGCAGCGATGCTTTCAGGCGTCCGTGGTCCAAAGCGGAGGTTTTTTGCAAAAACATGGAATACACGTCCAAAGCTTTTTCACCCAATAAAGCACTGAACTTAGTTGCCCAATTAGCTCGAGGCCAGTTTGCAACAGTAACATATCCTTCAAATTGTAACAGATAGCTATCTAAGTTATTTTTTCCATCAATAAAATTGAAGAGGTCAAAATATCTTGCTGCTCCGAACGCAACTTGTGCACCTCCTGTCTGATTTGCTTTCCCTCCTTCTCCGCCAAAGCGATTTGTTCCCGCTCAAGTCTCATTCTCTCCATTTCAAGCTGCATTTTCTTTTTCAGGAATTTCATTTTTTTCGTTCCAATTTTTATTTTTCGAGTTTTAACTCTCATACTTTCTCTTGTAGCATTGCTTGCGGATCTTTCTCTTTCTCTTGCAGCCATTAATAAGTTAACAACTTTTATTTTTTGTGCCAAAAATACTATTTAAACGCAAAAAATTATTATTATAAGCAAATTCTTTGTTAACTAACAAAAGTTTTGGAAAACCATCAAAATGATCATGTAAATTCGATTCGCCATGCTTGGGTCTGTATTGCGTACACACTTAAAATATTAATAGAGAACAAGAAATTTCAAAACAGCAAAGCATTTTAGGCATTAAAAATCCGTTGTTTTTGTGTTTGACGTAGTAAAGCAAGGACTCCACAAACTCCTGCGAGTAATCCAAAAACTCCATAAATCCATAAAAGCATTCATCAAATTCCTTCGGTTGAATTTTATGAAGAGATGTTTTTACTAACAAGAGAGGATAATGACAAT
Organism: Diplosoma virens; assembly: GCA_963680785.1. Lineage (NCBI taxonomy): Eukaryota > Metazoa > Chordata > Ascidiacea > Aplousobranchia > Didemnidae > Diplosoma > Diplosoma virens. The sequence continues at coordinate 41,471,802 of OY796888.1, read as the reverse complement.
AAAACAAACATAATGTGCATTACTCAGTTCTACCAAAAAAATTAAACCCACTTCCTCATTTACTAAGAAATTTACTCGGTTTCGATTGCATGTAGATTTTAACAGAAACTTAGTCCTATATAGCCCAAAAGTTGTTATCTAAAATTATGGAATTGCCTTGATTATACTGTATACGCGTTGAGTGTTTGAGAGAAATAAAAAAGTATAAATAAGGCAAACTTTACATTTTGATATTGCAGCAAAACTATCAAGTATCTGAAAAGATATGACAAATGCCATTGAGTAACGGTTTTAAAGTGAAAATAAATTGCTTTTTGTTGTATTAGATTTTAGTAGAATAACGCTTCACTGCAACTACGCAGAAAATTGCGTGTTGTGTTTGCAACGTATTGAAAGCAATTTAATCACAAGAATAATGATTAGGATTTTTTATTAAACGAATTATAGAGGCATACGTGATTAGGAGCATAACGATTAAGCTTTTTTATGAAATAAATATTGTGACAAATATACTGAAAAACTAACCGGAACAAGCTATTATCAAGCTATTATCAAACAATTTTTTATATTTTACGCTTAAGTATGTTGTATTGTTGTAACACACACCCTGATATTTTGATTGGGAAAAGTATAAAAAAGAATTTTAAAATAGCTTTTAACAGCAAATGCTTCATCTAAAGCTCTTTTGTTAAATAAGTAGCCTTAAAAAAGACTGTTTTGAAAAATCGAACGTTTTTGTCTAGCTTTCTTCAGGAGGTTTCGCTAGAATGAATTGCAGAACTGAACGTAGTATTTCAAAAGTTTTAAGACTGATCCTGATTGGCTAAAAATTAATGTTGGGAGCAGTTATCATAATAATTAAAAGTATTTAATAAATAAAACCACGTTTCGTCAGCGTAAGAAATTTTTGGCAAAAAAAAGGAACAAAATTATGCAAGTTTTGTGCTAAAATTTGGAACTAAAACGACAATTTTTTACAATTATATTAACAATTTGTGTTTGTAAACAAATTCTTTCTGTCTACACAAATTAGGTTTTCGAAGAGTGATGAAAATTGATTCCAAGACTGATAAGTGAAAATCGGATCGTGTTTTAGAGAGAATAAAAAATTGATTGTCCTTATAGTGAGATGCACATTTTTGGTTATGTAACAGATGGTTTCCAATCGCTGAATCACAGTGCGGTATTGAGTTCGCTAGTTTTCCTGGGCGTTCTGGTTGTTTACGTTCTTGACTGGTTCTGTTCCGAATAGACTTCGGCACATGCTTGCGGATTCTGTCCTGCAAACGTTGAGACGTTCGACCCACGTACCGACTATCGCAGTGGCACACGTATTCATATACGACGTTACTTTGTTGAAAAGTGGGAAGAACATCTTTATGTATAGCAGGTAAAATTCGTCTGGTGGAAAAGATCACTCGTGGTTGAACCGCTCCAAAACAATTATTAATAGATAATTTTATTTTTCTTTTAAATTTCAGGGAATTTTCGCCAATCCAAGGCAATTTTAAATAGACAGG